>JANFOE010000289.1:0-650691 GCA_025667525.1 Glebionis coronaria | reverse complement strand
ATATGCCCATGTTTCTTTGTTGACCTTGTTTGACTAGGGTTTGGATAAATTAATAAAACTGTTTGTTCCTAAGTTTTGTTTCCAGCTTTTGATGGATTGAAACCACCAGTGGGCTTCGGCCCAATATGACATACCCAATATTTGTCCGTCAAAAGAATCCTCATGGCCCGTTAAGAGTTAGCCCGACATAACCTTAGGCCCATGAAAGATTTTTCATACACGACTCATAAAGATTGGTTAAGACGTACATAAGATTTAACTCGTTACCTTTCGACAATGCAACATGATTTTTGAATCTAGTTTACACGGTTTGGACGTCCTACGCGAAATTCAATAACACAAGTTATATAGTAGTGGATATGGGTATTCTCAAGGCTCAAACAATATTTGTCTACGACACAAACCATTACAAACGAAACATCATGTAATGTATACGTCTCGTTAAAATAACACAAAAATTCGAGTTGTTACAGGTGCCCTATCTGAGCCTACTATTGTTTGTCGTTGAAGTGGAAGGAAATTACTTTCCATGCGTCAACCGCCGCACATACGAAGGTTTTTGATGCATTATGCAAAGGCGATGAGCTACTCGAGGTAAGTTGCGATATTAGCTTTTATCTTTTGTTTTGTTAAAACACCATGCACGTTTTTTAAACTTACGGTAACTTTAACAGTTGATACTAATTTGCTTTAAGATCATTCTTGCATTATTTTTTCTGTGATTTACATCTAGGATATGAGATTGGAACACTTTAGCTCATACTTACGTTTACTAGGTAAAGGTATAAATGGGATCAACAGGTTTTGTATATCCACTACCTTAGACGAACCGAAGATACTGATGAAGGGCCATTAAAAAAGTAGCACGAACTTTAAAATTCATAATTTAGGCACACTAGAAACGTGGAAATCGATATGGAAATACTTTTGCTTTTTGCACGGATGAAGGGGAATGAAAAAATGTTTCTGTGGTAAGCCATCTAGACGATATTCTACTAATAGCTTCATCGAGGTCAGTTTAAAGTTTAAACAATGAATTCACATAATCAAAATACCTGCTAAGTTTTGCATATTCAATTTATTTTCCTTTGGAATATCAATTGCTGCTTTTTCGTGACCGAAAAAGTTTATAATTAGATGCCATCACCGTCAATGTTTGGCCGGCTTTTTTGTGCTGCTATAAGTACAAAATATTCTCGCTTATTTTTCCTTAGTTAAAGTGTTAGATTGATTTACTATACTGTATTCCACTTCATTCTTTATGTAAGGTTAAACTCTTGAATTTGACCCGTCATAAGACGTCAAGTCAACGCAAGTCAAACTATTCCTTTACTTCACTCGACCAGTAACTAAGTCATTTATATAATGACTAAACACTTGAGTAAGTTACCATGTCCAATAGTGAATACTCAAACCCACGCAACACAACCATTGAGCTACGTGTCCAAAATACCAATCAGCATGTACACTTCAAATGTACACACCGATCTATCCTATCTAGACTTGTCCGATTTCAATGAAACTTGGTGTCAAGGTCACTTATAGCCTGTATAAGACCCCACCAAAATTTGAGTCAAAGTTCTCACTTTAAAACCCATCAGCTCGACACTTTACTCGACTCTAAAATGTGAATCAGAATGTATACTCGTTTTGTAAAACCATTTATACCACTTTAAAATTACTATCATAATATTTCGCCTTTTAAACCCACTACTAGACTCATCATATTAAGTTTATAAACAGTGAAAACCAGTAGTATAATTTTCTAACCATGCCTAAAGTCCCCGAGAGTCGACCCAAAATCAGCCACAATTTAGGATTGTTCCGATTTACTTCTCCCGATACACGAATACTAAAACTAGCATAACTTTTAATCCGTAATGAGCTAGGAGCTCATTCAAGCGGCAAAACAATCGTATTGAAGATTACTACAACTATCTCACATCAAATATCAGCCTATACCAACTCAATCCCACAAATTTATTAAACAAAGATTCTGCCCAAAACCACCTCATTAAAAATCATACCAATTCAATTTTTCAACTCATTCTAATCAATTCCATACCTCTAAAATTATCCTACTATCATACCCATCAACCAAACAAACTCCTAAACACTTGTATGTTACATAGACCAAGATAAAAATTTAAAAACATAAACTTTTTATGATCAAAACATCAAGATCATAGCATAAACAACACATGCATGATGATCAAAACACATACTAACCATACCAAGGAGAGTGAATAAAAACTAGTTTCCCAACATTTTGAGGGGTATTTGTATTTGTTAAACTCTGCATAATCAAGTGAACACATACCAGTGAGTCAGTGACCCAACGTCGAGCTCTACATCACTACATATTCAAGTGAACATTCAAATCATAGTATTCATTATTTATAAATATTCAAACAAAAAACATAAAAGTGTTTGTGGGTCAACCCAACCAGACCAGCCAGTTTCAATTAGTACCAGTAACCCCATTTTGACCCGTTACCAACCCATTACCCTTACATCTTGCTAGCTCTATAAGTCAGTCATTGAACGTACCTCTTCATTATCAATGGAGGAACATGAACAAACAAACAACTTTCCTTCCAAAGACCTTGACATTATCTTCACATCAAAACAGCACGCTTCATCTGAATCGAAAAGGAAGCAAAGTTGTGTCACTGTTCCATGATTTATATATATGTAGTAGTACAATAGCATGACGAACTAAATAGGCCACAATCACTGCACAAAGTTTTAGAGCAAGTCACTTTAATCTTAATTCTCACTGCAATAAGTATGAATCCCTTTCCTTCTCACGGTGCATTACCCGCTGCAACTTTCCAAATAAACGAACACTGCAGTTCGTCATGGTAGAAAAAGCAAACAGTCTGAACATTTACTTTCCCTTGTTATAAACAATAACTGTATTCAAGATCACCCACCATGTGTGTCCCGAAACCTGCATACATGTGTTCCTCTTCACTTGTGGGAGCAACATTCCATATTACTGAGTATATATCTTTTAATTTATATTTATAACATATGGTTCAACTATAACAAACCTATATATCCCTTTTCTGTAAATAGTTCACAATGCACATAGTACAATCATTTTGCATATGTATTTCACCCACATTGTCTATTCTTACACGTAAAAAATAACACACGATGTTCTGACTCGGTGAGGAAACGAACATGTAGTTCATGTAGAAGCAAATCACGAGGATTATTGGTGCCCATAACCACCATTTCATGTTTTTATGGTTATCTGCACAAGTAGAAAGGTTTTTGTACATCATCTTTATTTGCACAAGTAAAATCTATAATGTGATGTAAAAGCATATGAACCCCAAGCTACGAGATCCGTTAGTATGCATAAGATAAGGTCCAATTTCAGTTAAAAATTCTGTAAAATCTCTGCAATGATTTCGAAAACATTAATTTGAAATTAGTTTGTGAAATATAGAAACAAGAAAAGGGGATGTAGCTCAGATGGTAGAGCGCTCATTAAAACTTCCACAAATTTGGAGCAGAAGACAAGAGATGGGTCAAATGATTACATTATTTGCTGAATAACAAATGACTCCTAATCACAAACACAACCATAAGCATCTTTACTATCTTGAAATACCGACTACGCCAATGTCACCAAGTTCCATGGCTCACACAAACCGAATAATGAAAACAAGAGGAGGACGAGTGTCTCCTTTTCAGTGAAGAAAGATCTGACCAACACCCTTTATTGCACTTGCCGGTGTCAACATATCAGGCATACCAGGTCCACCTTTAGGACCTCTCTTTTGATAACAACTACCTTCCCCTGAAAACATGAATTAAAGAATAAATCTTTTTGTTGCAAACTCATCATTTTTTATGTAGATAAAAGCTCATTAAAATCCGTAAGTCTGAATGATGCAAGACGGTCTATCGAAATGAAAAAAGCAGGAGGTAAAAGTTATTGCATTCGCACTTTTTGTTCAAAATCGGAGGTACTTTCTTTTATGAGCCAGTACAGTTAAATGTACCTTAAAGCTCACAGGGCCCTTCAGAAATGGCTGCAATCGTGGATTCCTCCCTGTCAAATACAAGTGCGGGACCTGAACAGTGTTTTCCATATCATAACTCATCACTGCAACTAAAATTCACCCAACAAAAGCCGGAAATGTAAGAAAAAGAGAATTTACCAGAGAAGTATTACCCTTCTTTTCCTGTGATCTTAACAACAGGATCATTGGGTGCAAGATTTTTGTATAATATCTGATTGTGACCCGTTTCCTTTATGCGGTTTGTTAGTGGTATTAATATTTGCAGACAGTGAGTGACAAATACACGCACCTTAGATGAATATTTAACAAATTCTAAGCATATAACTGAAAATAAGACTAAGAATTACCTGCACTTCAGATAAAGAAGGAAACAGTTTTGCGTTTTGTGCCAAAGTCTTCCCTGTAACAAAAAAATGTCAAACCAACTTTGTTAGAAAGTCAAACTTTGACCACAAAGAAATACATCTTCCTGATGATGACTCGATGGTATATGGCCTGACTTATAACCAGACCAGCAGACGGCTCGAACCTCCCTGGTTCTCTTCTCCTTCAACTCTGACTTCAATCTTTTGAAGGAAACAACAAATCCTCTTTATATCTTGGAAACTGAAATGAAGATGTATTAGGTTTATCCGTTTATGTGTATCTTAAAAGCTCAGGATGCACTAAAAAAAAGACAAAAACGTCAACATGGCGCACTCGTTATCCAAAACTTTGAGCCAGGTTATTACCAATGTAATATTCGAATCACCAATTACATGTGTAATTTTCAAAGTTAGTTTGAGAATAAAGAAGGTAGATATCGAATATAAAGGTTCAAGATACTAATCTTACATGGGCTTTATTAAGCACTTATCTACCTTGTTTAGTTTATAATGTTTCTATTTTTTAATCCCACATTGCTTGGTGAAACAATATTTTTTTAGTTTATACGAGTTGGATAAAATTAAATTGCTGACGGACTTGGTAATGCGAGTCTATGACCCAAATGGGGCCATTAAAGATTGGTTTGAAGGGTTGTTGGAGTGGTGCTTGCCGTGCATCTAAAGGGTTAGATGATTAGACTGAGATCCTAGCTTCACATGGAGCGCCAGAGAGCACATACACACAACACCTTAGATCGCATGGGCTGTTGTACTCCTGTAACTCCCAACTCCAATCTTTTTATAACTTGTCAAAGTATCTTCGTTTCATGAATCTTTTGATAATTATAGTTTGGTTAATAAATATATTCAATACTAATAGCTTTTTTTATTTTTGGAAACTGAAAGTAGAATGTAAAATCTATATATATTTATAAAAATGTTGAAAAGCTTTCGTTCAAGCGATTGAATATATTACTCGAAAAACTATATTACTATAAAAAACTGTTAATAAGAACATGAATATGGCATAGTACCACATTGATTACTAGAAAAGCGCACTAAAATGCGTGACACCAAACTACGTGCCTCGACACGTCGAAGACATGAGCCAAAAATCAGTTCCGGAGCTGGGGAGCATCCCTTCCTGGCCTTGATATGCTCCACCAGTGCCAAAAATCTAGACAAACAAATAGGCTTATCAGCTCAGTTGGCTAGTTTGTATGATCTTAATTACCTTGAGCAAGAAAATAACACAGGGTGGCGCAGTTGGCTAGTGCGTTGAGTTATCCTGAGGTCGAGAGTTCGAGCCTCTCTCACCCCAATGCTTTGTTTTCAAACAAACTATTTTTTCTGTCAAGAACAACAACAATATATATCTACTTGTAGATGCCAAAACCAACAAACAGTAAATATACCGTCACTTTTATCTAGTTATTACCAATATTTTTTGTTAAAAATCAAGTTAAGTAGTTTATTCCTTTAAAATGGTAACTTATTTAGACATGAGGATATTTTATATGCTACTATATTATTTAAGACTTATAGACATCAAGCTCGCTTCCTTCAATTGGGTATCTTCTAGAGTTAGAAAGGGTAGGATTAATTGGTTTTTTAACCCGTGTAGTTCTCCGTGTAACTGATTGTTCCGGCTCCTAGCGGCTTGCTGGGTTGCTTTTTGTTTTCAGTTTTATATATAATTGCTGTTCAAAAAAAGTTAATTATAGCAATAGTTGTTTCATTTTGAAAAACCCGACCCGAAGTTTTTTAACCGGACTTTTGAAAGTCTCGACCCGAATTTTTTTACTGATATTTTGTTAAAATGATGCACACCCTATTTTAAATTCATGAGTCCGCCCCTAGATCCAGATACAAATTACACATGCTTTCTGTTGTTCTTTTATGTTTGTGTACTGGTAGCAGCATTATGTAGGGTCTTGCATGTCAAATGGGCAATTTAGGTAGGGCCGGGTTGGTTTGATATTTTTTTAAATAGAATTCATTCCTTTTGCCTGCATACAATAAGTAGCAGATATAAACAAATTAGTGAAGTTTATTTCACAATCAAAAAGCCATCCTCAGGCGCTCATCTGGTATCTTTACTATTAAGTTTATTTTGCATAACGTTGAACAAACTACCTATGCAGTTCAAAACATATACCATAAAGTCGCTATAAATTTCCACCCTTTCATGTTATAATAGTGTTATCCCAAACCAAACAGACCTGTATACAGCTTTTACATCACTTTACTCTTAAGTCAAGATTAGTATTGTACTAAAGTTGGCTTCTATTATGTTTCTTTCACTATCTTTTCTGTAAACATATATAGCAATGGTCAATAAAGTGTTACTGGTCCGTCCAAACTAACTCACATCGACCTGCACCAAAATGGCCTGTTTTGACCCGTTACCCGAGCCACTAGACACGCCCATTTTAGGGAGAAGACTAAAGCTTTATAGGCTTACCTTGGTAGATATTTAGTGAATATTGACAGATTTGGGGGTTGAGTTACGACACCCATAAAAAAATTCAAGAGTGACATGCAAATTTCGTCCCTAAAGTTTAGTTAACAGAAGATGGTATATTAGCCATTTCGCAAGCTTTTTGTCCAACTACCGGAAGGATCTTTAGTGAAACTTCAGTGAAAGGGAAAAATGTATAGAACAAAGTGAGTGCGGATTTTCTATACACTAGTCAATATGGTGACGTTTGACCCATTTTCCTTTATTCGTAATCCATTTATAAGAAAAATGGATTAAATTTTCCTACTCTACTCTCTATTAAAGACACGTTCAAATATCCTAAACATTCATGTTAGTGGTTGCTATAAAAAGGCTGCGCGGATGACCCATGTCTAGGGGCGCAATAAGTTCTTTCCTTTTCTTAACCTTGGGTCTTGTTTTTCACATTCCATTTTCCCATTCATTTGAGTATAGTATGTAATGCAGCTTAGTGATTGCAATAGTGAGTTTTATGGCTGTCATTATATGAGACTATGAATTGCAAGCAGGTCTATGATGCTTATTTATATCTGAAAATACTTTCTATTTGGCGCGAGGAGTGAACCATATCTGAAAATACTTTCTATAGTATGTAGTTGACAGTAAACAACCATTAAAACTCAGAAATATAAATGGCGATATTTAAAAAAAAAAATACATAAGGGGTATACAATTCATGTAATATTCCAAAAATCACAACTTTCCTTATTTGAGGACAATATAAAGCATACAGGTATGCAAATAAACTATTAATGAAGGTGTTGCTAGATGTAGACGTAAGTGGTGTCGTTCAACCAAACATTTCGTTTTCATTGATTGATTAAGGCCTAATATACAATTCCTTCATGTGATGAGAATCAAGAAACAATACAGCATCAAATGATATGGAAAGGCTCTAACTGAACATTAACAGGCTATCTAAAGGCAAATAAACTCGAACAATATATCAGATTAAAGATAGTAGCAGGTAAATCACAGAGGGCAAAACATACCTTAATGCACCTCATCAAGTCCACTCATTAATCTGGAATTTGTTTTTTATCAATTACTAATGCATCAAACGAAGATCGCTAGTGTGTAATCGCAGCATGTTGTGTTCGGTGAGTATATATATAAAGAAATTATCGATCAGATAGCAAGTTCCTTGCTCCTAATTAGTTCTAGCATCTCGGACTTGCAAAGCTGCAAAACTTGAATCAGATGGTAACCTTCCTCTTTCATTAACTTACTTAACGTATGAACCTCCATACATATTCCTTTTATTTGTGGATGCAATTGGTCTCCAACAACAAACACATGAAAGTGACTCTTAAGATGTTCATCAAGATGTTAATCAAGAAGTACATCAACAGTGAACATATCATTAAAATTATTCACATATTTGATGGCTTTTCTTAGCTAATTAATCATTCATGATTGTCTTCAATATTTCTATTCATTAGGTATAGCTATCAAGAACCTATACGTGGATTGACACGGACCCAGATTGACCCGACCCCGATTGAGCCGGACCCCTGTTGAGACAGGCTCCTGTTAACCTGGTCTCCTGTTAACCCGGTTTCATAATCACAAGTAATCCTTAATGGGCTTGTCTATAATATTAAACATCATAATTGCTCACAAGTTTCTTCGGCAACCAAAACGTCGTAAACAAGAGTAAATGGATATTGGAAAAACTAAACAAAAGTATTCCACAAGGCCGCTTCCTTTAGTTGAAAACAAAACTGAGAGCGAGGATGCTTCATTTTCAATTTTATACATAATAAAAAGAAAATTACTATATAAATCGAGACACTGTCATATAAGCAAAGAAAAAGACGAGCATAACTAACCTGTGAGTGTTCACATGTTTAGCAAGAACGTATAAAAATCCCAAATAAACTGACAGTGACGAAAAAGGCTATTCCAGGGATATCCAACAACGATGGGTATTAGTAAGAAATAATTCACGTAACATCGGCTTCTACATACACCTACTGAGCTGAAGACTCCTCAAATTTGGGCAGGACATAACAATTGGCTTGACATCTTCTAGAGAGAGTTTGTAACATGAGACTAATCTAAGTCTAGATAACGTTTGATGACCAGAAAAAGCTTGTAAACCAACATTAGTAATTTTCTCGCAACCCTCCAAACTTAACTCCAACATCTTTAAACACTTGCTACCAATTTCACGCAATGAAATGTCTGTTATACTGATCAGGAAATTTAAATGCAATGCCTTAAGATTTGGGAGCTTACATATGGCCACAACCCCAGAGTCTGTGATATATGCCCCACAGTTAGACAAATGCAGGTCTCTTAGACTAACCAATTTCTTCATGTGGATAACCCCATTATCGGTAATCCTATCACATTTACTTAGAATCAATGTCTCCAAACAATACCTCAAATTCTTATTGGCCAAATACTCCAAACCCAAATCACTAATTAAATTACAATCTCGCAAAGATAAATATTTTAAATGAGTTGCTTCTCCAATCATTTTCAATGATCTGTCACTGACATTTACACAGTTTCGTAAAATTAACCTTCTTAAATTTTTGCATGATCTTACAAAGGAACCAATTCCTATTTCCCTAAAGAGCAACCTCCCACTTAGATCCACATGATACAAATGAGTGCAAGCATTCGCTATTGCACACAAGCCAACATCATCAAAATCCAACTTACCCACCGCATGATCCAGGGATTGCCTTACAGAAAGCTCTAGGTACTGAATATTGGGGCATGAAGCGGCTATATGTTTCATGTGGTTGTTCGAAAGTGGTACATGGCATTCAAACCAAGACATTTTTCGGGACGAAGTTAGCATATCGTATAGTAGATCAGGATACTTAATGTATAATGACCGCATTTGAAAACATGCAACTTTTAAGAATTTCTTAAACTTTAGAAAACAATTTTTTGTCTTCTTGATTGGGAATTCGTTCAAAAATGGAGAAGAGCTCATCCTCTCCAAGTGGTTCCATAACTCTGTTGGTTTTCTTGCCACCTCACCTGTCACGTGTAGATGGATATGTTGAAAACGTTGATATTGAATCTATGTCACAGTGAAATAATGTAAACTGATAAACCCTCTTTAATTTATTGAGATGATCGTTTTCTCTATTTTATCAAATGTGCATACAACAAAGAACTCGGAATCAAACTTGGTAACATAAATAATGTTCTCATATAATGGAAACATCAACTGTCTTAAAGACAGACGGATTTACATAATTAAACAACACGTTATCAAATTCTAAAAATTAATCAAAAGTGGAACAAGTAAAACGAATTAAAGTTGGTTATTTTGACCCACTCATCTTTACATCCGTAACTCTCTACACATCTTATTTAGAAATCTTAAGGTCCTCCACTTTACACACATACTACAAAAAGTGTGTGTTTACGAGTATCTGATATGCTACAAACAGTGTCTCCTTTTTGGGATTACCCAATTTCCTAATGGACATTGGGAGCCGAATACATTTTCCGACAAGTACAGGGGCGGAACTACTTCAATGTTGCGGGGGGCGGCGCCCTCCATGGCTCGTCAAATAATATTAAATTTTAGTGTAAAAAAATTTTTTAGGACCATTTTATTAATGTGCACCCCATTGTAAAATCGGATTGCCCCCCACTCGGAAATAAAACAATATAAAAACCTTCAAATTGTCCCCAAAATTAAAAAAAAAACAATGTAAAAGTATATGTAAAAGTCTTATATTTGTATCTTCAATTTTTATGTATATAACGACTTTTATCGAAAAAATATTTTTTCCCCCATTCCGCCAACTTTCTGGTTCCGCCACTAGACAAGTATCTAGTGGAATATAACCTTTGAGACATATTATCAAACACTTTGTATGCAACTCTTAATTTTATTTTTTCTTCAAAATTTCAGAAAAATAACTACGCGCTTACGCGAACATAAACACAAAACTAGTAGAAATAGACGGAATTAATAAAACCGTAAGTGAAAATTTTAAGGAACTTTTACCTTTGAAGAATCAAGCAAAAATGAAATCTGAAGAAATGGGGATATACAAATTTGGTGTTTGGGTGTCTATTTATAGAGTCGAAGTTAACAAGTTTTTATAAAAATACATAAATATCCCCCTTAACTATAAAAGGCTTAGCTTAAATGGTCAATGTTAACTGACCGAAAGAGATGCGCTATCGCAATTCAATAGTCACTCATTTGCAAAAAAGTGTAAGTTATTTTAGTGCAAAAATAATTGTTTTAAATGGACTTATAGAGCATGCAGCCTACGTGGCGCAACGGTATTGCCTCGAAAAAAATCTTTCAGTATATTAAAGATGAAAAATACAATTTTTACTATATGAAAAAGTACAATTTTTACTCATTCAACTTTGATTTCATACTATATGTCTAACGCCTACGCATGTAGTTTCCTTATTTTAACAATATTTTCGAGGTGACGAATCTGGTAGTGACTTATAAAGTTCTAGATCATGTCTTCAAGTTACTTGAACATTATATTTCATGAGTCAGTAACAAGCATAAAGATCTATGTCAACAAGCAACTAACATGGATAAGGTGTTGGATATTTTAACTGAATTATATAGTACATATTTACCATGAGTCAAAACAATCATAAAATCCGTTGTAGTCTAGTTGGTTAGGATACTCGGCTCTCACCCGAGAGACCCGGGTTCAAGTCCCGGCAACGGAATTTCTTTTTTACCTTTTTCTTATCAAAAATTCTTAAAAACTTTGCCTCATCCAGCACCCTTAAGTTGTCTTCGTGTTCAATCAGTTCCTCAAACTTATATTTGTATCACCAACTATATTATCGTTGTCAATGAACTAGGTGGCAGTTACTCGAATGGTGGAGTCTGGAACCTGTAACTTGACATGAAGTCTCTAAATTCCCATCTATGATCCAAGGTCTTTATATTGAACAAATGTTTAGACTATGCATGGATGCCAGAAGAATGGAAAGATATAGTAATTCAATAATGAACACCGACGATCATCAGCGACACAATAATCCAAATCTGTTAGTTTGTCAGGTCATTCATCGAGTTAGCTAGCTAGGGCGAGTTAAGCCGAGGATCATCACTGAAACAATGTATCATGCATCCAAAGTTGTTAGTTAGTCAGGTCATTCATTGAGTTAGCTAGTTAGGTGATGGAGGAGCATAAGAGTAAACTTCTTATTTAGTTTTATTTTGTGACATCTTTTATTTAGTTTTCTTATTTTGTGGTATCTTTTATTTAATGTTTTTATTTTGTGTTTTCTGGGAAGAATATTGTTTTCTTTTTCCCTAAGTTTAGTTTTCCTATAAAATGCGGGTCAAGAAACATGAAACTACCTAGCCCGAGCTATGTGCAAACTTGAAGAATGCCATACAAATTCAAATTTTGTGAGAGAACCAACTGCATATATTTGACTCTTGTCAGCCTAATGAAGCCTTTCTGATTTAAATTACTTATACTTGCTTTTTGAGGATGGGGTTACGTTTGTTGCAAACACGTACAGTTAATAATTCAAAGGATGCAGAGTTTGGAGAAAGGCATACATCAGCCTTTGTGATGATGCCTGCCTATCTCCAATCTTGTATGCACCATGCAGTAAAGTTACATAACATTTAAAGTAATTTGCATAAAACATCTATGTTGGTTTACCTTTGTTACTCTCATGCTCTCAGGGAGCTTCAACGATCGACACTCGGAAGCTTCACTTATCTCAGTAACTTTCCAAATCTTTGATTTGTCATTAGAATCTTTCGCAATCCTAGCTTCACGTCTGCCATGCTTCTCACACCTCCGTTCTAGCATTTAGTCAAAGTCAAACATGAACATTAAGTTAAAGTCAAACCTCACAAGTGTAACTATTGAAATTGATACTTAGAACATTTTTACAAAGTCAAACATGAGCACACACCACTGCTGATATGGAGCCAACTGAAGCAATCCTTTCAGCTAATGCAGGACTACTAGCAGGCATCGGGTTTAATAGCTAGCAAAGAGACACACCTAATAACTCACAAAGAAAAATACAGCATATAGCAAATAGGAGTTGCATTTGGTCTCTCAATCCGATTTACTCATTACCTTCACTTTTCGACCTTCTACTAATCCACTCAAATGTCTTACGTCTTCACTTATATATCAATAAAAACCTGTGAAATAGTCTCAACCTCGCACTTAAAAACACGAAATGCGAAACATCAGTAAACTCTTCACTTGCAATTTTGTTATTTAAAGATAAGCAATTTTATGTGTCACTTTGGATGCAGGCAGGTCTGACTCGTAAATATGTCAGTTATTTACTTGTAAAAGGCAAATAATGTCTTTGCTGCAACATGTCAAATGGGTCAAACTAATTAATCAGAAGAGTAAAAATAGGTCAAATGAATCATACAGGTTGAAGCAAAACTGACCATCTTTCACGCATTCAACTCGCCCAAATTAACGATATTTTTGTAGCACATAAAAGTATGAATTTACCATTATTGAAGAGGTAACACTATCATATCCCATATGAACGCAAGCTTAGTTCGGTTTTCCTAGTTATTTCCTGTTATTCCATGCAATTGTTGTGATTGTGAGCTTCATTTCTAGCTAGTCCCAAAATACAGTCAATGATGTAAAAGCTTCAAGTCTCAACTGTTATTATATATGAGCTATTTGTCGCACCTTTGAGCTTTTTTGATGCTACCAATATCCACTCTTTCGATTCCTGAGCCCCATATCTCCCACGAAATAAAAAAATATTCGGTTCTAGACCTGGCACCATTCGAGATATTGAGATAGTCTTCAGAATCATCTTGGTATCTGAATTGAAAGTATCCTTCTAATGACTAAATTAAGGTTGGTACAGGATCACGGCGAAAATGCAAAGCATACACTGTGTATGAATCTAGAGTAGTGAAAACAGAAAACTAAACAGATGAGTGAGTAAAACGACACCAGGTAGCTTAGAATGTTTTTGGTTCAAATGCTAGTCGCTTTTGAGCTTGTGTTATACTAGTATCAAAATGCAGGTACGCTACTTGTATTTCAAAACCACTCATAGGTATTGGCTGAGTAGTGTAAGTTGTGGGTGAAAGGCACACAGCCAAGCAATGAGCACAAAGCAACCTATTCTTTCGCCTTTTACTAAACAATACCGTGTGCTCGTTTTATAAATTGGCACACGCAAATTTTTGGAGAATCCCTTTGTCAAAGGGCTCTAACCTGTATTCAGTTCAATTTTGAACATGTTATGTGTTACAGATAACATATTTACATGCAAACATAAAGCATTTTCGCTTCTTGTTGAATCACATTCAGAAGCTTTCTCATATTATTGATCTTTTTAAGTGTTTGAGCCGTCGTATACTCGCATCATTTCCCCCCATTTGAGACTCCTAGTAACAATACCCTGCGATAGCTGCAGGAACTTTATGTTTCTGTTGATTTTTATGCAGTTACACATTCGACCCAGATTTTTTTCGTAAGAGGTTAGTTTACAAATATCGAGGCAAATTAGTTGGATGTTTTTTCGTGTCTTTGTTGTTCCACATCTCTTGCAAGCTTCAGCGAGTTTGTCAATGAATCGTTGAGATGTAAACAACGTGAGAGTAATATGGCAATTTCACAGAGCCTGTTACTATGAATCTAAAGAGTTTTCACCCATTGCCCAACCTTGACCATATAAACATTTTTATGCGCGAATTTACTGCACATTCACACAAAAAATGTACAAGATTGTCGGCTGTCAATGTCAAATTTTTCATGATCATTGCTGCACGATTGAGGAGAAGAGGAAGGTATTGAGAAATGAAGCGAATCCTTTAGGCTACTGTGATACTGAAGTTACAAAAAACTGCTAGGGAATGGAAAGAAATTTTTGATTTTGTGGCAGGTGTTCCGATGGTCATGCCAACTGAAGGTGATCGGGCCGTTGAGTACGCTAACCAATGGCCTGACCATCCGTCCAAACTAAGGTATATCTCAAATCGAGTTTCTTACATACCAGTTTACTTCTCAAATTATCTGCCTTTAAGTAATGCTAATGCGAACAAACAATTAGAATTGATATTAACAGCTTATTTTAAAACAGCGAAGCATGTGAGGAGTATGTTAACACTCTGCAAAAACTATGTAATAAGTTGTTGAGATTGATCTCTATGAGCTTGAACCTCCCAGTGAATCGGTTAGAGCCATTTTTCAAAGCCCAACCCGCTTTTGTTAGGCTCAACCACTACACGACATGCCTAGCTCCTAATTTAGCACTTGGTGCCTGGTCGAGGCTGAGCATCGGGTTAAAACCGGCCTGAACCGAAAAATGATTTTTTATAAACATGAACCTGCAAGGATCAAACCGAAGTGACTCAGTTCGGTTTTATGCCGGTCTGCTCGGTTCGGTTCAGTTTATACGGTTCAGGTGCGCTTTGCTTTTTCGATTTTGGCTAGAACCGAACCAAACTGAGCCGATTAAAAACCGAAAATCATAAATATATAGACCCAACATATCACACTTTTTGTCACGAAAACAGGAATGACTTACAGCTCGTTTGCTGCCGGATCACACGCTAGGCACCATCCAAAGTGTTTCTAAGTAGCATTGCTACGCTACACCCCCTGGAACGGGCATAACGAATTCAACCACTTTACAAACCTTTATCCAGATTTATTAGTATGACCCTCTACTGTATTTGTACCTACGTCAGTAACTGCAGCACCATGTCTAAGCCAACTACCCTTTATCTGAGAGAAGATTCGGCACATACAAAAATATTAGATAGAAACAAGAGTCCGATAAAGGTCACTGGACTTGATTTACGAAATGACAGGTCTGCAAAATCAATAGCAACTACCTCATCATTAAGCATCTAAAGTCTGAGTATTTAACCATCCGAACATTCAGGAGCTTATGCGCAAACTTATCGTCCAAAGGGGTTTTCACCACTTGCATATCATTTTATTCAGAAAATTAAATTATTACTGTGATACTATTATTCAAAATTATCAAATAAATAAATTAGAAGATACCTTAATCATGAATCAACTAATATTCGGTTCAAGGTTGGTGTGACTTTTTTCTTTATGACAACGTTTCCATCTCTTCATTTATGTCTTTGTTCAAATTTTCATATCATGCTCGATATAGTTTTTAGGCCGGACCGAAACACTCCTTTTTGTGCATACCATTTTTATAGAAATATCTGATACAGTTATATGATTGTAGGTTGTACTTACAGTTATAACAAGCGGTTTTGTTTGCAGCCAAATCAGATACTTTAATCTTTTAGTACAATCATCTACTGCATATGTGCCCGCATCGATAACTGCAGCACCGGGTTTGAGCCAACTACTCTTTAATCTTTATCTGAGAAAAAGTTAGGCACATACAAAAAATTTAGACAAAAAAGAGTGTCCGATAAAAGTCTTTTGGCAAGAAGCTCCATCTATGATCTATTAAGGATTATCAAGTGCGTAAAGTTTATAGCGAATATCGTATCGTTAAGCATCAAAAGTCTGAGTATGTAACCATCCAAACATAAACTTCAGGAACTTATGTGCAAACTTAGCGTCCAACGGGGTTTTCACCACTTGCATATCATTTAATTCAGAAAACTAAATTATCGTTGTGATACTATAACTTTTTATAGTCATATTTGAATTACAAATAATAAAGCTCAACCCAACTAGTTGGCCCGTTTCGACCCATATCACAATGAGACCATTTTACCATTTTCAGTCGTTTTCTAAAGATTCAAGTGTGTAAAACTGATTAAAGTTTATATAAAAAAGCTATTCTTTACCATTGTAGCTTGTCTAGCGGGTCAATAAGACAGAACATCTTAAAGTGAACAGAGCAAACGGAATAAAAATCACCCACAGTGTACTTCGAATTCTGAAACCTCATTGGTAAATGAAAAAACCAACCCGACTCATGCCAAATACACCCATTTTGGCCTGTTACCCAACCTGTCCAATTTGTTTCTCTAATTTATACAAATATGTTACTTTTTTTCTTCTTGTGGGTTTCTGCTATATTGCCAACCAAGGATTTAATGATCTCGACAAGCTGCGACATAGAAGCCCAAGCCCATGACGTCTGCAGGTCGTACTGGCTTTAGTGGTTTTCCACAAGAGGAATTTTTGTTCATACAGCACCAAATAAACTGTGTGTTATGGCAGAGGTTGACAATAACCTGCAAGGAGCTCCAGCTAGTCCTAGTTGACACACAGTGAAGTTAATCTTGAGGTTGTACTGTTAGATATACATTTTTATTCGAAGTGGTTACCCACATAACATTCTTTTTGGATTTTAACTTAACTTTGTTGGCTGGCTTCTGGAACCTAAAGGCAACTCACTAAAACGTATGGAAGCTACAACAGGCTGTCATGTATATATGACGAAAAGGGTCAATCAAGGCACCCGATAGGGCTCAATAGACATGGGAAGAGTGGGGCAAAAACTTAGGCTGAGCCAATATTGATGAACTTCAGTTACAATCATTTATGTTTCAAAAGAGACTTGCGCATACAACAATTAGGTTGAGATGAAATTGAATCAAAGAACTTGAACCTAAAATCACTATTTTGTGCTGTAACCCACTGTAAGACATGTAGGTGCAATGTTAGATTATTTGCACTGCAGCTAACCTACTGGTACCCAACTGAAGTAAGCATTCTTATCCGCAGCTCGGTTCTACTATGTTATCTTACACTTTTAAGATATCGTCGATTTTGTCTAGCAATATGCTAGACTTTCCGTTCAAGATATGCAATCCAATCACCCTTAACAGTATTTTTTTAAAGAACAAAAAACTCACGACTTTCTCCAAACATCGCCTAACCACTACTAATGCGTTTACTCCTCTATTCCTCCTGAGTTGAAGTACATGAACTTATTCACGCCTAAGCATTTACATATTCAAATGTTGCATATTCAATGGCATGTACATCATTAACTAGACAAGCAATAAGACATTAATAAAGGACATTCCCAGCTCCTAATAGACCATTAAAGAAAACGAGCAGAAATAAAACTATCCATGGAATAACAGAAATCACATTAAACTTGATAATACTGAAGTCACTAACCTTGTTACAAAGCACATATTTGAAGAACATTAATTTAGTGATAAAAAACCAAAATAGATGAAACTGATTTTTCGACACCTTAGCTATAAACCGTCCCCTCTACCCTTAGGTAACTTGTTCTTTGTAAATCCACTCTTTAAAATGTGGTCTTCATAATTTTGATCAGCTATCGTCATAATATATATGTGAATCTACGGGATCAAGCAAAAGTAGCGATTCCTTGTTAAAGCCCATTAAGAATGAGCCATATTCTCCAGAAATCCCAAGGTTCTTGATTTGTTGTGAGGAGGGGTTGTAAAGATTAAGTGTGGCCAACCTTCTCTCCCTGATTTGAGTTTCAAATATAGGTTCACCACTCTTCCTAAACCCCAATATTTGATATACTTGTGTGGGAATTGTGAATAGTTTTCTAAAAGATGAATCCTGCTCCATCACCCATACACCGCAACATGTTGCTCCTTCTACCTTTATAGCCCCATACACAACAAGACACTCCCTTAGCTTCGAAACGGAGAAAGGCATGAACAACTTCTTTGATAAGGCATCTGGCAGGTCTACAACTTTAAATCCTTTCGTAATCAAATCAAATGACACAACAATGTGTTTTATGGTAGTTTGACCATCATCAGCGCGCATCACTTCCCAAGCACCCCAATAAATAAACCCATCTATAACTACGTGAGGTGACGTATACATATTAAGGTCAACTGATACACTAGGCAGTTTACCACATGGAATCACATTCTAAACACCCGAACTCAATGTAAAAACTTCAACATACCAAGGCCCGTCAACTCTATGTGAAATCTTAACAACGGTAGGATCATTGGTAACAGTACAAACCCCAAAACCATAAGAGAGACGGGCAGAACTAGGGACAACAATACCAAAGGCTTTCTGAATCGCAGGGTTCCACATAACAACCATCTCTTTGTCATAACCTCTATGGAAACCATACAAACACAGTAACCCATGAGACGCGCCAACAACGTACGAAACACAATATTGGTTAAGTAAAGGGGACACAAGAGATGGCGCAAACTTAAACTCTTGTTCGTGTACCTTAAAAGTTTCGATATCATCGTCTACAAAACAAAGGTACCTTAAATCATCAGGAGAACCCGGAGATAAAGCTAGCATACGAGTACGTGGCTGCGTATCGTGGGTGCCGTACCCTTTGATAAACTCATAGCTATCAATAAAAGACCGCCATGATTTGGAAACTGACCTGAATTGGATCAAGGACTTTACATCAGAAAGATTTTTAATGATTTCTAATTGGATTTCAAAAGGGATGTTGTCTGACATTTTTGAATTAGGGTTTATGGTAACTTTTGATATAGGTCGAATTAGAGAAAATTGAAAAGTGGGTTTTGAAGAGGAGGTGATTTTGGATCTGGGTTTTCAAGGGCGAAGTGTGCCGGCGTGATACGCCGGAGATGTGGTGGTTGTACGGTGGTGTCTGGGTCAGTTGTGGCTCCTTTTTGTTTTTCTCTCTAAGATAATGAAGGGGCCGCTTGTGTTTTAGTTGTTTTAATTTTGTGTTTTATTTTGAAATTTATTGGCTTAATTATAAGTTTCCAAATAAAGTTCAAAATTTAAGGTTTATTGATATAAGTTAAAATATAGCTTTATTTTCGATTTTTATTAAATAAATTATAATTTTGTAGTTTATTTTGGAAAAAATTTCACGTTTGGTCCCTATCGTTTACTCCAAACATCAAGTAAAGAGAATCAAAGACGGAGAACAATAGAAACATACACGAAGAAAGCATAGAAAGAGCAAGAGAAGCAAGACGAGACCGACCAAGTCGAGACCGTGTTCGTGATAATGACCGTAAGAGGCGAGGCCATGAAAGATCGTCAAGATTAAGGGGGTGAATGTTGGACTTAATCTTGACTGGTTTGTTTTTAGTAATTTATCACCTTAGTACTTTAGTTAATTTAGTAGTTACATTAAAAATAAAAGTTGTTTGAATTGGTAAGTAGTAGGAGCAGGTATTAAGGATGACTAGGAGAGTGGGTAGTTTATGAACCGAGTCTTGGGGAGAGTGGTTTCTCACCTTATTTTGTAAGGCTATATATAGCCTCATCCTTTTGTTGAATATTGAATATAGAATATCAGTAGTAAAACACAGGTGCAAGTTTATTCTTAAATTCACATTCGTGAATTTTGTGGTTTGATATTCTACATTTGGTATCAGAGCGTGTTCGATCAACGGGTTTGAGAGTCGGTTCAAGAAACGGTGTAGCCCTTCGCTGCGGGGCGGACGCAGTAGGGAACCGGGTGTAGTGTCGAAGGGGTTGTGATGTTATGATCACATATTTTAGACAAGAAAGTAAGCTGATCAAGATCAGCAAGAAAGGAAGAAGAGGCGTCACAAAAAGAAAGAAAGAATGAAAGAGGCCAGTGTCGCTTCGTAAGAAAGAAGGCCTCGAAAGAAAGAAAGAAAGAGACCGGTGGTACTGCAAAGAAAGAAAGAAAGTAGCAGGCCACAAGAAAGAAAGAAAGAAAGCAAGAAAAAAAGGTTTCATAAGAAAGAAAGAGACCTAGACCGTGTAAGCTAGAGACCGAAAGCTTACATTAAAGAAGAATGTGACCGAAAAGTGAGTTTCGTCGAAGACCGAAAAGACCGAGAACTTGTAAACCAAGACCGGAGGTTTGCACCTAGACCGAGAAGACCGAGATAGCCGCAAAAGGACCGGGTGGCATCTAGACTGAGAAAGAATAGACCGAAGACCGAAAGAGATGACCATGACCGGCGGGTTGTCGAGACCGAAGCTTTAATAGCTAATGACCGAACTGTTGAATCAAATTACCGAAGATTCACAAAAAGACCGAACAAGTGATCACAAGAAAGCAAGTAGGAAGGATTGTTTCTTTTGCATGTACGTGGTTGTGAAAGTAAAAAGGAAAATGAAAGCAGTAAAGAGAATCAAAGACGGAGAACAATAGAAACATACACGAAGAAAGCATAGAAAGAGCAAGAGAAGCAAGACGAGACCGACCAAGTCGAGACCGTGTTCGTGATAATGACCGTAAGAGGCGAGGCCATGAAAGATCGTCAAGATTAAGGGGGTGAATGTTGGACTTAATCTTGACTGGTTTGTTTTTAGTAATTTATCACCTTAGTACTTTAGTTAATTTAGTAGTTACATTAAAAATAAAAGGTGTTTGAATTGGTAAGTAGTAGGAGCAGGTATTAAGGATGACTAGGAGAGTGGGTAGTTTATGAACCGAGTCTTGGGGAGAGTGGTTTCTCACCTTATTTTGTAAGGCTATATATAGCCTCATCCTTTTGTTGAATATTGAATATAGAATATCAGTAGTAAAACACAGGTGCAAGTTTATTCTTAAATTCACATTCGTGAATTTTGTGGTTTGATATTCTACACATAAGAGGGGGACGGCGTCGGGGTATGGGGTAAAGTAGGAGGTTTAGTTGGGTTTGTTTTTGTTACAAGTTGAGTAAGTATACACAAATACATTAACTAAATGTATAATGTATCATATAAGTACATATGTCGTTTAAAACGGGTAAAAAGACGAGGTTCTTCATCTTCGGGTTATTCGGAAATAGGGGCGCCTTTGACTTAGATGTCCCAGCCAAACAGAGTTATCCCCATGTCTGTAACGCTTTTCTTGGACACTCCAAGATGTTTGTCTAGTGAGTTTAGAAACCAAGACTTCTGATAGAAATATCAGGAAACCTGACTATTAAGCCTATAATTAAAGTTGTCAGCAGAAAATAACAACCTATCTGAAGAAACAAAATCAGAATTAGTTGTTTGCTGAATGAAAGATCAACCAGTTCAGCCATCTGGAACAATAGCATTACTTTCATAAAATACTCGTACTTGGCTAATAGAATCGCCAAATACCTAAGAAGATACACATAACGAGTGCGTCCAAACCTTTTTACTGCACGGTGCATACCAGATTGCAGATAGGCAGGCATCATCACAAAGGCTGATGTATGCCTTTCTCCAAACTCTGCATCCTTTGAATTATTAACTGTACGTGTTTGCAACAAACGTAACCCCATCCTCAAAAAGCAAGTATAAGTAATTTAAATCAGAAAGGCTTCATTAGGCTGACAAGAGTCAAATATATGCAGTTGGTTCTCTCACAAAATTTGAATTTGTATGGCATTCTTCAAGTTTGCACATAGCTCGGGCTAGGTAGTTCCATGTTTCATGACTCGCCCTAACTAGCTAACTCAATGAATGACCTGACTAACTAACAACTTTGGATGCATGATACATTGTTTTAGTGATGATCCTCGGCTTAACTCGCCGTAGCTAGCTAACTCGATGATCGAATGACTTGACAAACTAACAGATTTGGATTATTGTGTCACTGATGATCGTCGTCGGTGTTCATTATTGAATTACTATATCTTTCCATTCTTCTGGCATCCATGCATAGTCTAAACATTTTGTTGATTAGGTTCACGTACAAAAGACTAATTAACCTCACTAGTGTAACATTTCATCGAACACAGTAAAAGAAGATATCATATTCAATATAAAGACCTTGGATCATAGATGGGAATTTAGAGACTTCATGTCAAGTTACAGGTTCCAGACTCCACCATTCGAGTAACTGCCACCTAGTTCATTGACAACGATAATATAGTTGGTGATACAAATATAAGTTTGAGGAACTGATTGAACACGAAGACAACTTAAGGGTGCTAGATGAGGCAAAGTTTTTAAGAATTTTTTATAAGAAAAAGGTAAAAAAGAAAATTCCGTTGCCGGGACTTGAACCCGGGTCTCTCGAGTGAGAGCCGAGTATCCTAACCAACTAGACTACAACGGATTTTATAATTGTTATGACTCATGTTAAATATGTACTATATAATTCAGTTAAAATATCCAACACCTTATCCATGTTAGTTGCTTGTTGAGATAGATCTTTATGCTTATTACTGACTCATGAAATATAATGTTCAAGTAACTTGAAGACATGATTTAGAACTTTATAAGTCACTACCAGATTCGTCACCTCGAAAATATTGTTAAAATAAGGAAACTACATGCGTAGGCGTTAGACATATAGTATGATATCAAAGTTGAACGAGTAAAAATTGTATTTTTTTCATCTTTAATATACTGAAAGATTTTTTTCGAGGCAATACCGTTGCGCCACGTAGGCTGCATGCTCTATAAGTCCATTTAAAACAATTATTTTTGCACTAAAATAACTTACACTTTTTTGCAAATGAGTGACTATTGAATTGCGATAGCGCATCTCTTTCGGTCAGTTAACATTGACCATTTAAGCTAAGCCTTTTATAGTTAAGGGGGGTATTTATGTATTTTTATAAAAACTTGTTAACTTCGACTCTATAAATAGACACCCAAACACCAAATTTGTATATTTCCATTTCTTCAGATTTCATTTTTGCTTGATTCTTCAAAGGTAAAATTTACTTAAAATTGTCACTTACAGTTTTATTAATTCCGTCTATTTCTACTAGTTTTGTGTTTATGTTCGCGTAAGCGCGTAGTTTTTTTTTTCTGAAATTTTGAAGAAAAAATAAAATTAAGAGTTGCATACCAAGTGTTTGATAATATGTCTCAAAGGTTATATTCCACTAGATACTTGTCAGAAAATGTATTCGGCTCCCAATGTCCATTAGGAAATTGGGTAATCCCAAAAAGGAGACACTGTTTGTAGCATATCAGATACTCGTAAACACACACTTTTTGTAGTATGTGTGTAAAGTAGAGGACCTTAAGATTTCTAAATAAGATGTGTAGAGAGTTACAGACGTAAAGATGAATGGGTCAAAATAACCAACTTTAATTCGTTTTACTTGTTCCACTTTTGATTAATTTTTAGAATTTGATAACGTGTTGTTTAATTATGTAAATCCGTCGACAGTTGATGTTTCCATTATATGAGAACAGTATTTATGTTACCAAGTTTAATTCCGAGTTCTTTGTTGTATGCACATTTGATAAAATAGAGAAAACGATCATCTCAATAAATTAAAGAGGGTTTATCAGTTTACATTATTTCACTGTGACATAGATTCAATATCAACGTTTTTAACATATCCATCTACACGTGACAGGTGAGGTGGCAAGAAAACCAACAGAGTTATGGAAACACTTGGAGAGCTCTAGGTCTACTTCTATCTAGATACATACAGGTTGCCTTACCACCATTTCAGAGGATGAGCTCTTCTCCATTTTTGAACGAATTCCTAACCAAGAAGACAAAAAATCATTTTCTATAGTTTGTAAGAAATTCTTAAAAGTTGCATGTTTTCAAATGCGGTCATTATACATCAAGTATCCTCATCTACTATACGATGTGCTAACTTCGTCCCCAATAATGTCTGGGTTTGAATGCCATGTACCACTTTCGAACAACCACATGAAACAAATAGCTGAGTCATGCCCCAGTATTCAGCACCTAGATCTTTCTTTATGGCAATCCCTTGATCATGAGGTGGGTAAGTTGGATTTTGATGATGTTGGCTTGTGTGCAATAGCGAATGCTTGCATTGATTTGGATCGTGTGAATCTAAGTGGGAGGTTGCTCTTTAGGGAAATAGGAATTGGTTCCCTTGTAAGATCATGCAAAAATTTATTAAGTTTTGTTTTACGAAACTGTGTAAATGTCACTGACAAATCATTAAAAATAATTGGAGAAGCAACTCGTTTAAAATATCTATCTTTGCGAGACTGTAATTTGATTAGTGATTTGGGTTTGGAGTATTTGGCCAATAAGAATTTGAGGTATTGTTTGGAGACACTGATTCTAAGTAAATGTGATAGGATTACGGATAATGGGGTTATCCACATGAAGAAATTGGTTAGTCTAAGAGACCTGCATTTGTCTAACTGTAGGGCCTATATCACAGGGGTTGTGGCCATATGTAAGCTCCCAAATCTTAAGGCATTGCATTTAAATTTCCTGATAAGTATAACAGACATTTCATTGCGTGAAATTGGTAGCAAGTGTTTAAAGATGTTGGAGTTAAGTTTGGAGGGTTGCGAGAAAATTACTAATGTTGGTTTACAAGCTTTTTCTGGTCATCAAACGTTATCTAGACTTAGATTAGTCTCATGTTAAAAACTCTCTCTAGAAGATGTCAAGCCAATTGTTATGTTCTGCCCAAATTTGAGGAGTCTTCAGCTCAGTAGGTGTATGTAGAAGCCGATGTTACGTGAATTATTTCTTACTAATACCCATCGTTGTTGGATATCCCTGGAATAGCCTTTTTCGTCACTGTCAGTTTATTTGGGATTTTTATATGTTCTTGCTAAACATGTGAGCACTCACAGGTTAGTTATGCTCGTCTTTGTCTTTGCTTATATGACATTGTCTCGATTTATATTGTAATTTTCTTTTTATTATGTATAAAATTGAAAATGAAGCATCCTCGCTCTCAGTTTTGTTTTCAACTAAAGGAAGCGGCCTTGTGGAATACTTTTGTTTAGTTTTTCCAATATCCATTTACTCTTGTTACGACGTTTTGGTTGCCGAAGAAACTTGTGAGCAATTATGATGTTGAATATTATAGACAGGCCCATTAAGGATTACTTGTGATTATGAAACCGGGTTAACAGGAGACCAGGTTAACAGGAGCCTGGGTCAACAGGGGTCCAGCTCAATCGGGGGCGGGTCAATCCAGGTATAGGTTCTTGATAGCTATACCTAATGAATAGAAATATTGAAGACAATCATGAATGATTAATTAGCTAAGAAAAGCCATCAAATATGTGAATAATTTTAATGATATGTTCACTGCTGTTGTACTTCTTGATGAACATCTTAAGTCACTTTCATGTGTTTGTTGTTGGAGACCAATTGCATCGATCCACAAATAAAAGGAATATGTATGGAGGTTCATACGTTAAGTAAGTTAATGAAAGATATCTGATTCAAGTTTTGCAGCTTTGGAAGTCCGAGATGCTAGAACTAATTAGGAGCAAGCAACTTGCTATCTGATCGATAATTTCATTATATATATACTCACCGAGCACAACATGCTGCGATTACACACTAGAGATATTCGTTTGATGCATTAGTAATTGACAAAAAACAAATTCCAGATTAATGAGTGGACTTGATGAAGTGCATTAAGGTATGTTTTGCCCTCTGTCATTTACCTGCTACTATCTTTAATCTGATATATTGTTCGAGTTTATTTGCCTTTAGATATCCTGTTAATGTTCAGTTAGAGCCTTTCCATATCATTTGAAAATTGTATATTAGGCCTTAATCAATCATTGAAAACGAAATGTTTGGTTGAACGACACCACTTAGGTCTACATCTAGCAACACCTTCATTAATAGTTTATTCGCATACCTATATGCTTTATATTGTCCTCAAATATGGAAAGTTGTGATTTTTGGAGTATTACATGAATTGTATACCCCTTATGGATTCTTTTTTGTAAATATCTGCCATTTATATTTCTGAGTTTTAATGGTTGTTTACTGTCAACTACATACTATAGAAAGTATTTTCAGATATGGTTCACTCCTCGCGCCAAATAGAAAGTATTTTCAGATATAAATAAGCATCATAGACATGCCTGCAATTCATAGTCTCATATAATGACAGCCACAAAACTCACTATTGCAATCACTAAGCTGCATTACATACTATACCCGAATGAATGGGAAAACTGGAATGTGAAAAACAAGAGCCAAGGTTAAGAAAAGGAAAGAACTAATTGCGCCCCTAGGCATGGTTAGAAACGGTTAATCGGATAACGAGCAAAAAGTTTTGGTCTTATGTGGCAAGTACAAGATAAAATCAAAATGAAATTAATATCATTTTGTAAAATCTTTTTGATAAAGCTTTTAATGATGTAACATTTTTCATTCGACAAAACACGTGTCTTAGTTTACATATTACTTTAGAGAGCTAAGAGTTATCATTTGAACTGATTCTAACTTCTGTTGGAACGTCATCAAAACTCACTCACTCAATCACATAAAAAAAAGTGAAAAGTCATCACTCAAAGTGATGGGTGAATGTGGGTCCTATTTTTTTTTTTATATCTCACATTTTCAAATTAAACTAATTCATTTCATAAATAAAAATAAATTCATTTCATTAAAAAAAATCAATTTTTTTCCTTTTAAATTTATGTAACTAGTTTATATTATATTTAAATTTTTATTAAATATATAAATTATAATTAAAAAAAAATTTAAAAATAAAACCCCACCCCTTTCTTCTTCCCCTCTTCTTCCCCCGTGAAATACACACACACACTACACAAACATAATTAATTTCAATAAAAAAATAGAAAAAAAAAGTGAAAGATGAAACCACGCCCCGTGAGAATATAAATGCCCCACCCCCGCGTCGCTGTTTTTATCTTTCTCCAGAGTTATCAAGCCGGCCGCGTCGTGGGTTTGAACCCCACGACGCCATGACTCTCAGAGCTCTTAAGGCTAAAAAAGTTTTCCCCAAAATTGAAGACTTTATCATACTACCTACTTTTGTAGTAATTTGAATAGTGGTGGATCCATGATGCATGTTTCGTGGATTCATTTTTTATTACAATGTTGGTAAGAGCAAACGGTGTCACGGCGCTGGACCTTCGCCGCTTTGACGTGGCACTCTCGCCGGGCCTCGCCCCGATACCGTCTCAGCCCTCGCCGCTCTCCTTCGTCAAACTTCAACGAGCGGAAAAAGGAAGAAAAACTGGGTCTCACATGTTTTTAGTTGGTTTTTTGTGAGTGAGTGGTGGGACTCAAGTAAAGAGGAGAGAGACTAGTTGTGAGTAAAGGGGTGTTTAGTTGGTTTTTTTGTTTTGGTTAGTTGAGATGATGTGGCGCTGAGGTGGCACAAGTGAAGAGAGGGTCGCTTGTCGTGACACCTTTTGCTCTAAGATAATGGCTTATTTGTTTATTGCTTTTATGAAACTTTTGCTAAAATCCAACTAAAATAATAATTTGGTGATTATTAATAAAGTTGTATTTAGTCAATCAAAAAAGAGTTACTCCGTACAAGGCTACATTGCAGGGCCGTAGATGGATAACGGTAACATGTGTCACGGCACAGGACTCTATATTTTAGAAGGCCATCAAATTTTTTATAAACCCAACTTATTTGTACATTTTTTAAAAGCCCAACTTATTTATATACTTAAATGTAAGTTAAAATGGTCTTTGTAATATAATTTTAGGATATTTATAAAAAAAATTAGCATCGATTAGTATATTTTGGATATTTGCAATTTTATTTACCATCGATAACGATATATTTTCTTTCTCACATAATTTTTTAGGGGCCTTTTTTTAGTTACCGCCCAGGGCACTCAAAATCCCTGAGACGACCTTGCTACATTGTTTATCCTTTGGTAGTAGTCTAGCTTTTAATGAGCAATGCACTAAGAGTGCACGATATGGTGGTTGGCTACGACGGCGCGAGCTCATGGCGCCGTCAACCGTACCGTGGTTGGCATCGTCGGTTTTGGGCTGGTTATCCCCAGCCGACGTCATGGACGACGGTGCGAGCCTATAGCGCAGCCAACCACACCGTGGCTCACGCCACGGGCCGCGTTATACTTTTTTTTTAATTTTTTAATTTCTTTTTTAAAGAAATTTAAAAATGTTACCGTTACCCAACGGCTATATTTTGGCTTATTTTAGCCCGTTTAGATGGGTTAAATACCCCATTTTATCACCTAGTTTCACTATAAATCACACAAACACATACTATGTTCTATGGTTTTCACACTATTTTATCAATATGAATCCCGGAGGTTCCGATTTGTCCGCTATTTACGAAAAATACAATCAATATGATATGGAATATTATGCCCGATATCTTGAATATTGGGAACAAATTGAGATGTTAGATGACGAAGAGAAAGAAACTAGGGGTTATTACGATCCTCGCGTTAGAACATACATCCCACGTGAACGAGAAGATGCGGAAAGAAAACATATGGCCGATTACTTTGGTGACCTTGAAACTCCGCCTAAGTATCCGGATGATCGATTCAGACAAATGTATCGTATGAGTTCTACCCTTTTTAGAAAAATAGTTCATGATATAACTAGTTACAACGTTCATCCACTACCACCCTACTTCTATTTCTTTAAACAACGTTGTGATGCAACGGGTCGTTTAGGTTTTAGCGCCACTATGAAATGCACATCGGCAATACGCCAATTGGCGTATGGTACAACACCCGATTTACTAGATTAATACTTGTAAGTAGCCGAGCGTTGTTCACGTGAAACTCACCTTTAATTAAATGTGACAAAGTTTTTTATTAAACTTTATTTTTAAAAAATGTTTTATTAAATTAAATATTTGAAAACTTGAAAATGGCATATTCCATATGGTTTAGGAATATCCCTTGTGGATAGATACTCCACCAGATGTGACTACCCCATTAAAAGACAAAAAGGCGCGGAGTCTACCTCCACGGTTCCTTAAATGCCTATGCGGTTCCTTATTGATAAGGAACCGCAGGCATCAATAAGGAATCGCGCCCAGAAAGAGCCGTTGGGCTTTTGTCTTATAAATAGTGGACCATTCTCAGATTTTCTCTTCACCTCTATTGCACACAAATTTCCAGTTCAAACATACTTCTTAAATCATTCAAATCCTTGGTCATTTGGTTGATTACTACTTGTTTAGAAGTGAATCTTTCTCCTCCAATCTCTTCCTCTCCAAGTGCAAAGAGAAGAACACTTTCATCCTTGAAGTGTTGAGTCTATCTCAAGATCTATTGAAGATCAAGTTTTATTTATTCATTTTAGTTGTGTTTTGAAGATCCAAGTAGTTATATTATTTAGCCTTATAATTAGGGGAATTCGAATGCATATCTCACAAGATAATGTTCGACTACTTGTCTAAGACAATGGGCTAATTGTTTTTGTTTTTATAGTGATAGAACATAAAACGTGTGTGTAGATTACGTATTATTTAAGGTCAAAAAATGTTTGTTTTTATAATTGAAGACTTTATCCTCACTACCAACTTTTGTATAATGGATCATCCATCATGCATGTTTCGTGGATTCATTTTTTATTCAACTGGGCTATTTTTGCTTATAATTGTTTATTGCCTGTTGGTAAGATAGTGGTTTATTTGTTTATTACTTTCATGAAATTTTTGCTAAAAAATATTTTTATTTTTTTGGGTAAAGGGTTACCCCGGTAAAGATATATTGATCAAAAGAAAAAGTTTTGTACAATGAAATGTGACCGAGTATCACATTAACCTTAAGCCTTGCTTAAACAACTAGAAATGTTTATGACATGCCACAAACACTAACAAAACTTAGCAGCAAAACTAAGACAAAAAACCGACCATAAAGACAAACTAATCTTCATAGATACAAAAGGAACTTGGCATATTCCATTTTGCAAGCATCCTGAATGGAGTTTTTGAATCGCAATGTAAGAAGCTTCAACCTAACAGTAATCATGATATGATCACGAACCTGTTCCGGGCTTTTCCGAGCATTGTTGAACAAACGATCATTTCGCTCAAACTAAATGTGTATCCTGAACACCGAACTTTTTATCTTGTTGCATGATAAAAAGATAAATTAAGATTTAAAAGGAAAAAAATATCAAAATAAAACAACCATTTCAAGTTTGCGAACATTTTTTTTGGTATCAAGTCATATGCCTACCAGTTGAACCAACTCCAGAAGTATATACCAAGTAATTATTAACAAGTCAAATCTAATTTTCGTTTTATTCTTGTTTTCATAACATGTAAGAAAAGACTAACGTAGTGTTTGATATGTTGTAATAAATAAATAAATTAAAATGATTATTACGATATAATGAAAAAATTGTTTGTTTAAATTTACTGAATATAATGATTCATTACAAAGAATGAGCTATTACACCCAAACCATTCTAGGTCTCATGTATTTTTTTTTCATTACATCTCGTAATAGAATCAAAATTACATAAAACCACATTATAACTAACAGAATTAAATAAACTTCCTATAATTAATGGGTTTTTTAATATTTTTATTATCGACTCCATTATATTTTATCATACAAACTAAATAAGATTAATAACACTAATGTACTATAACATTATACTAGTACTTATATCATTACGTTGTTTGTTTCATTCATTAAACATTTCGTCCATTCCTACCAAATGAACCCTAATTGTTTTGTTGGGTCAACTAAATATGTCTGATATAAGGGTGAGGTTATATAGACCTCCTCTAAAAACAATCTATACCCTTTTTAAATGTTTATATTTTTTATTTTTTTATATTTTTAATTTTAATAATTTTGATATTGTTATAAAATTGAAATATGAATTTCGAAACCAAAATAATAAAATTTGATAAGTTTAAATTCAAAACTGTTACACTAACAAAAAACACGAAACAAAAACTAATAAAAAAATGTGTTGTACTAAACCACAAGTACTATTTTAAGAGAGATATTTATGCTAACACTTGTATTATAATTATTCGATACTTGTCATTTCAATTCCTAAAGCTAATAATTTAACATGCAAACCACGTAAATCGTCCGCAACAAAAAGTTTTGTTATACTTGGTAGGAATGGTGTGGCGGCGAGATACTATTGTCGAAGTTGACGTGGCTGCTCGTCGTGTCTCATCGACGCTCGTCATCGCACCGACCTCCTTCGCCGCTTCATCTCATCAGGCGATTTGCCGATTAATCCACGAAGATAACGACAAAGTAGAGTAGGGTCAGTATTTTTTTTTTTTTTTTCTTCGATTTGAATGTGTGTGTCTATGTTTGATTAAAAAGATTGGTTTTTAGAGAAGAAAGAGTGTTGTGTAGGTGAAAATGATAAAAAAAAAAAAATTGGTTGTCTTTTTTGTTAAGTTTATGTTTAAATTTATTAATTTGTTTATCAATAAGTTTTTGCTAAATTTCCATTGTTAGTTTTTAAATAATGGGCTAATAGTTCTTGTTACATGGAATGGTTGAGGCTCAAAACTGATGTTAAAAGAAAAAATAAATGTCACGTATGTTTGGTACGAGAATTTTTGGTATAATATTTGGTAGTGTTGTGGTGAACCAAATAAAAAGTGATGTTAAAAGGTAAAAAATTGTATAATGAGCTCACAAATACCGATTTTATTATAAATAAAGTATTTATGGTTGGAACGATAATCCATGACGCCACATTCAATGTGATAAGCCAACGAAAGTTTGATGCCAAAACTTTAACAACTAAGTTTGGCTCTATTGTTCCCTTTGCTCTTATTGCGTGTTGATAGATTATTACTAGGGTGTATTTGTTTACGCTCATACTATTAATATTACTCCTACTCACTTTATACTAGGGCTGAGCATCGGTCTGAGACCGGACTGCACCGGACCGACTAAGACTGGACTAGACTAAGGACCGAATTATTATAACTTCATAATGGCAGACTATATGAATGTTATAACTTTATCAACCAACCAGGATTAGACAAGACACATTTGCAGTTATTACTTATTTATGACTTGTGAACGTATGACTGCAACTTGACCAACTTGAAACATTTTATTTGATATGAAGTCAGATCAGTTGAACCAACTTCAAAAGTATATACCAAGTGATAAACAAGTCAAATCTAATTTTCGGTTTTATTCATGTTTTCATAACATGTAAGAAAAGTCTAATTCTTTTGTTGGGTCAACTATAACTATACTCAATATTACAATTATTTTTGTTTGGTACTTGTCTACCAAAACTAAAGAGTTGAATCTAGTTGTGTTATAGTTCCAAAATTTGCATATGGTTTCTTTTATATACAAAGGGTTTACTTGTAATGTTGTTTGTTAAAGGTAAAAGTCAAAGTTGACGTGTATGAATGCAATTTTTATTTTATTTTTTATTTTATTTATTTTATTTATTTTATTTTAACCGTAATTTCTGACTCATTGGTCGACTAATTCACGAGATTTGAGCCCTATCATCCTATCATGTATGAATGCAATTACAATTTGGAGTTTGTTTTTATAGCGATAGAACACAGAATATGTGTGTAGTTGGAGTGTATTATTTTGAAGTCAAAGCTTTTTCTTTCCTAATAATTGAAGACTTTATCTTACTTTTGTATTTTGAATAGTGTATTAACTTAATGTTTCGTGGATTCATTTTTTATTGCGGTGTTGGTAAGATAGTGGTGTATTTGTTTATTGGATTGATGATACTTTAGCTAAATTATCTATATAAACACACGTAAACTATAAACAAGTTTTCATATAAATCCAACTGACATAGTGATTATTTAGTACCTCTGTTAGGGGTGAGCATGGGGCGGATTGGGGCGGTTTTTAACTAAAACCAAACCCCGAACCAAGGACTTCGGTTTTTAACAATTGCAAACCATTCACTTTCGGTTTTTTCGGTTTCGGCTTTTCGGTTTTTCTAAATACATCGGTTCGGTTTCGGTTTTATTTCGGTTTTTCCGTTTTCTTATCTATCAATGAGTCACGACCCATACTTTGATTCCTTAAAAGTAACTACAGTGAGAATTCCAACTATAATATAAATATATCAAATGAAGGACAAAACAAAAGCATAAAAATCCAATAAACAAACAAAAATCCAACAAACAAACAAAAATCCAAAAAAAAAAGAAATTTGAAACGCAGGTCTATAAAACAAAAACAAAAAAAATGCTCAAAACGCCTTTCTTGTCCGCCATTATTATTCTTTTATTTCTTTGAGTCTTCAAAATCCGTTCTCAAACTTGAAAACTTTCCTTTGGAGCACCTCTAACTGAAACAAGAATATGACACCATAGTATCAAAACACACTGACTGTGACTAAGTAACTCAGTAACTGACTAATATGTTTTATAGTTGATATATCTCTTTTATCACTCACCTTAGTCCCAGTCTTCATCCATAGAAGTTTCATCCAATTGTTGTTTTTCTTTTGCAAACAAATCTGCAAATAAAACAATAGATATTAGGCTAAGATATTAGACATAGTTAAGTGAAATAAAAGGCTAAAATCCTTACCAATTTCCAGATCCTCTAATTTCTCCACCAAGTCTTGTAGTTGTAAACCATTCGGTGCTACATCTTGCAAATCCGTCTGTGTAAATCGTAACCAATCTTGGGCACAGATTAAAGCTTCAGATGTCTTTGGGGTAAGGGAGCTTCTAAATTTATCAATAACACGACCACCACTACTGAATGCAGATTCTGATGCAACAGTAGATATCGGCATTCCCAACACATGTTTGGCCACTTGAGAAAGTATAGGAAACTTAACTGAATTTAGCTTCCACCAGTTCAGGACATCATATGTATCATCCCCCTTTATCTTTTTCTCCGGCGCATCAGCTAAATAAATTTCCACTTCTGTATTGTTCACCCCGTCTCCACATTCTTCCAAGTACCTTTCATAACCATCATCGAGATCAACATCATAGGCATGATCAAAAAGAGGAGCAGAAGACGAAGAAGCTGTTGTGTTTCTATCATTTGCTTTTCCCAGTTTCAACTTGTAATGATTATACAAATCAGTTAAAGTTGAAACAACTCTTTCCAAGACTTCTTCACCCTTAACCGACTTCATACCATAAATCAGCCCCAAGCAATATTCAAGATAACGCAGCTTATTTCGGGGGTCCAAAACCAATGCAACATGCAATAAGAAGTTTGTGTTATCTATGTTATCCCAATATTTGTCATATTTGTCTTTCATTGACAACGCCATTTTTCTCTTTTTCTCATCTACTTGTAAACACATTCTTGATATAGTTGCGTGCATCGTGACAAGCTCGCCAAAAAATAAGCTTGAGGTCACGTACTTAGACCCCGAGACCTTTTTTGTAACATTGAAAAAGATCTTCAAATATTCCATAAAAAACCTATACAAAAAATCAGATAACATAATTACCATACTAAGGACTAAGATACAACTACATATAATCATATTAAACAGCATTAATTGTTTATTCAAACTTACCGAGCATTCTCCCAGTCCTCTTCGTTAGGAGCCCCCACAACTCGATCATTCTTTTTTCTCTTCTTAGTCATATTCTCACCATCATCCTGGACTTCACTCTGAAAGTATGATCTATAGTTTGGATCTATAATTTGAAGTCTGTCAATGAAACACATGTTGTAAGATTAAATAAATAAATTTGTAGCTTAATTTAAATATAGAAATTTAAAAAGTACAGACCTGTCAAATGCGGCTGAGTATTTCTCAGCTGTTTCCAACATCAGAAATGTCGAATTCCATCTAGTTTCGACATCAAGACACGGTTTCCTTTTGCATTCAATATTCTCTTTCTCAACGCTCTGTTTGAAACTTTCAAACCTAGAGGGTGATGATCTGATGTACTTTACAGCATTTCGAATCTTTGTGATGGATTCAAACTGCTCTTCTAAACCCTCTTTCACAACAAGATTAATGATGTGAGCACAACATCTTAAATGCAGATACTTGCAATCTAACACAGCATTAGGTCCCTTAAGCATAGTCGCTAAAAACTTAATAGCCCCATCATTAGATGCAGCATTGTCTACCGTGACTGTGAAAACTCGATCAATTCCCCATTCTTGCAAGCAACGATAAACTAGTTTTCCTATAGTCACACCTTTATGATTCGAGATTAGACAAAAATTAAGAATTTTCTTCCTCAATGACCAGTTATCATCAACCCAGTGTGCTGTAAGACACATAAAATTAAAGTTTTGAACCGACGTCCATGTGTCGGTTGTTAGTGACACAGTTTGATTTTTTAAAAGATTTTTAAGCTTGTTTGCCTCTTCTTTGTAAATGGACAAACAGTCTCTAGCAACCGTCCACCTAGATGGAAATTTGAACAAAGGGTTCAAATCCCATACCAATTCCTGAAATCCTTGATCATCAACAATACTAAAAGGTCTGTTGTCTACGATGCACATTCGAGCCAATGATTTCCTACATTTAGCTTGGCTAAAAGAGTGAGAAGCCAAACCTCCGCTTGTTTCTCCCATCCCGATGGGCTTGAAACTCAAGGTGCTTTGATTCTTCAAGTCGGGCTTTTTGTAAACAGGTGATCTCTTGCATACATTCTTCAGATGTTGAATCAGGGTGCTCGTACCATTCTTTTTTGTTCCAGCAGCCAGAACCGTCTTACAATAAGGGCATGGTACTTGAGTCTCACCTTTAACAAAGGTGAAATGATCCCATACCCACGATCTCCTACCACCATTCTTCTTATCGTTCTCAAGAGCCTGTTCATCATTCGGTGTCTCCTTAGCATTCTCGCTATCTAACTCAATCACGTCTTCATCGCTTTTGTTGTTTAACTCGTTCTCATTGGTAATTTCAGGATCAGGCGCATACTGCAGCTGTAAAGTAACGAGGTAGTCAGTTCATACATAAAAGTAGTTAAGAATTACATAAACAAATTCTGTCTGGTCTGGTGATTCAGGTTATACAAGTTAGAAGAGCTAATAAATTAGCCTATGCATCATCAATTCAACAGTTAATAGCATAGTAAGAAACTTTGATTATACATAAGCCAATGCAACTGAATAGTCATTGCTTCTCCTGTTCATAAGTTTGTGGAACACAAAGCCTCTGTTCTTTGTGTTCAGGTGATCATCTTAAATTTTTACTTCTTTCTCATCTGTAAAATAACATGCTTTTATCTTTAAGCTCTTTGTAATTCTCTACGTTGCAGTGGTGTCCCGATAAGTCATCTGTCTTTGGTAGTTCAGCAGAGGATGGCTGTGTGAATATCTGGGATCATGAACAGGTACTACAAGCCTCTTCATTTTTTTTTTGTATCTTAATTAACATTCAAAACTATATTCATCATACATGAGTTGATGTTACAGGTTGGTCAAACGACAGAACTCGAAACTAATGCTGCTCGAGGCTTGTTCTTCAATAATAAAAATAGTACTATAATAAGGATAAGTTACAATCCAATTCTAAACATTGATCACGTTAGCTTAGAAAATGTTAAGTAGCAAATCAGTAGGTTAGTAAGAAACTTACTAGAATATAAGACCTATAATAATATAGATTATAATCATCAAATTAGACAAAATCTTGTTTCCAAGGTTCACCTGTTTTGACAAATGACCAGACCCACTGTGATTGATTTCAAGTGGTCATTGATCAATTGATTGCATACAACTCACATGATGTTATTTTATGACTTGAAAGACATGAGCCACACATCACAGTGGGGTTTTAATAGGATTTGCCAGAGCAAGGTCACATAAATTGGCGGTTTTGTGTAGCGACAATAGGTACTCTTGTTAGGATTAGGGGCTGATCAGTGTCAAAGTTCAGCAAACAAAAATTAAAACATGGCATACAAGATCAGGAGTGTGGGACAAAAGATCTCATTTATCAAAACTGGGATTTCGCAAGAGTCAAAGGAATCAGTTGGGGTTGGGGCAGTGTGCTTTGGCTCTACAGCATTGTCAGTTACGAGTGGAAAGGCATGGGACAAACTAACGTACATTGTCATATATGTAGCCTGCTTTCACCTCCGAAAGGGACTATGGACGGGACGAGAGGAAGCTCAATGGGCCACTGACCAACGTACATTGCATGCTCTCCAAAAAAAACAGCTTCTGCCTAAAATGTTCCCACTTTGATATGCCCCAAATCAATAAGAGAACCCATGTAAAACACAAAATTTAAGAGAACATTTTGAACCGCCAGTCCACCACGACTAGAGAGCCTATGCGAGTTGCGACACACATTCACAATCCAAGCACACGCAAAGGCGTTGACTTTACAAAGAACAAAAGAAATCCAAATAGGACTTTAACCACGCCTAAAATTTGACTTCATATGGGTTTTACCTGAACTAATCCCAACTCCAAAGTACATTAGTAAGCTACTAATAGTTAAGTGCTATATACATAAAACTTAAGCCGTCTTTCAAAAAGGAGGTCTCCACGCTGTTAGCTAGTTTGAAGAAATAGCGAGACCCTCTGAATTACTAATTACAAATCTAGCATAACCTGATGTCCTGCCCACAAGTCCTTTTCAGCCTTAGATTCCAAAACACTATGGTGTTCCAGCTTAAATTTTTGCACAGGGAGTACTAACTATTAGGCCCTAAACTTCTTTTTTACAATCAAATAGCACTCTGGCCGAACCCGATATGTACCATTTTCCCAATAACCGGTACCCCGTACGGCTTATCGGTACACAATTTTAATGCCAGAGAAAAAACAGGAGCATCAATATGGTATCAGTTCGGGACCTATTCTAATAAAACAACAACTGTTAACAACATTAATAGTTTCTAGTACACTATAACAAGGTTTAATAACAACTCAACAACCATGGTGGCCACTCATTTTGTCACAGATCTATGGTGTTAAGTGTTGATGGTCCCTTGGATACTTGTTCATATATGAACAATAATAAAAGCAGACCATAAGATAGCAAACCACAAGTTTGCATTGAAACATTTCAAAATTAAACATAACATCATTAACAATTAAGTAATTACTAACTAGATAAAAAAGGAACATTAAAATTATGGTTATTTTTACTTTGATTACATACTAATTATTAATTAACTATTACAAAGAAGAAATCAGAACCTTTGAAACAAATTCCACGTTGTTAATATCCATGATAATCGTTTCCAGAACTTTTGATTTAGGTAGAGCCGTAGAGGTGTGGATGCATTATCAATCTCCCTATATTTATACATTGATGAAACCTAGGAAATGTAGGAGTTGCAGTTAAGCAGATAAATCTTCTATAAAGATAAGAACAAGAAAATTCATCCGAAAAATCTTTTATAAAGATAAGAATATCTGCATAGTTCAATGATATATGACGGCGGGGCGGGGCGGTTTTATCGGTCCGGTTTATTATAATCACCCGAAAACCGCTCCATATATTCGGTTTTTCTAATAACGAAAACCATACATTTTGGGTTTTTATGTGGTTCGGTTTTTTCGGTGTGGTTTTTTCGGTTTTTTCGGTTTTGATTCGGTTTTTCGGTTTTATGCTCACCCCTAACCTCTGTTTCAAAATTATTGTTTATATATTTTTTTTATATGTTTTAAAATTATTGTCCACTTTTAAAAATAATAAGTAAGTTTATTTAATTTTACTTTATTAACTTATGTGCAAATTGATATTTACAAAAATAAAAAAAAAACATTAATTAATTATCAAAAGGTAAAACTGTTTTTCTTTGCGCTTTTATAAAAAATAAAACCGTAATTTACGCACTTTTTGAACTATATATTTTTCATCTGTGGATTATAATTTAGAATCGGAGATAATAGTACTCTAATAAAGTTGTCTTTAGTTAGTAAAAAGGAGTTACGGCTACACATTAAGTTAATCAACTATCACAAATTTAATGAATTAACAACTTTGATCTTGTTGCATATTTGATACATTGTTTTACTCGTTGGATATTAACTATAGCTTTTTCTATGGAATATGTAAACATGTCATAAGTTATCAACCTACCAGAATCCGACGACACGCATTTATAGTTGTTAGTTACTGTATTTATGACTCGTCGTGGTACATTGCAACTAGGGGTGTCAAAAAAGTTGACCCGACCCGAACCCGACCCGAACCCGAACCCGAATAATCATATTTGGGTCGGGTCACTCGGGTCCAAAAGCGTATTCGGGTCAATTCGGGTTGACCCGAATTGACCCGAGTTTTAATTAGGCTCGGGTTCGGGTTATATATTTTTACCCTTGACCCGACTTGACCCGACCCGAGTTGACCCGAACCCGACCAACCCGACTTGACCCGACTAAAATTAGACTTTTTACATTGTTTTAGTACAAAATTAGGCCACTTTTTACACTTTTTCCTCAAACTCGGGTTGACCCGAACCCGAGTTGACCCGACCCGAATTGACCCGACCCGAATTGACCCGAACCCGAGTGACCCGAGTTCTAATTAGGCTCGGGTTCGGGTTATATATTTTTTACCCTTGACCCGACTTGACCCGACCCGAGTTGACCCGAACCCGACCGGGTCAACCCGAATCACACCCCTAATTGCAACTAGGGGTGGGAATCGGGTCGGGTCAATCGGGTTTGGTTCAAGTCGGGTCGGGTCAAATCGGGTTAGAACTCAAAAAAATCAAACTCGAACCCGAGCCTAATTAGAACTCGGGTCAGTCGGTTCGGGTTAATTCGGGTCGGGTCAACCTGAATATAAGTAAAAAAATTAAAAATTACGTAACTTATTTAAGTATATTTACAAGGTAAAATGTGGTAAAAAAACTCGGGTCAAGTTGGGTTGGCCGGGTTCGGGTCAAGTCGAGTCAAGGCTAAAAAATATAAACCCGAACCCGAGGCTAATTAGAACTCGGGTTAATTCGGGTCAACCAGAATTGACCCGAATATGTTTTTGAACCCGAGTGACCCGACCCGAATAGGTCATTTCGGGTTCAAGTTCGGGTCAGGTCAACTTTTTTGACACCCCTAATTGAAACATAAAAATAACATGAATATGACAGTTAACAACTTACCAGAATCTGACGACACGCATTTACTGTCATATTCATGTTATTTTATGACGAGAGAGGATATAAAGACGGATCCTGCTATAGTGCCCTCTCTAATACACTTGAAATGATAAAAAGTATATTTTTTTTTTATTTTTTGTCCTCTTATCACACAGTTTACATAATTTTTTTTATCAATTTAAGTTTCGTATTTTGAATGTTTAGTACTTTTTTATCTATTAAATTTTATAATTTTCATTTCATATTTTTAGATTTTTAATTTTATACTTTTACATAAGTAAAATTATGAAAATAAAAAGAAAATAAAAAAATTCATAAAATTAAAGGTACATCATATGGCTAAAATGGGAGTTAAAGACTCTCCTAAAGAGCAATTTGTATCTATTTTATTTTCTGATTTTTTTATTTTTATAATTTTGTTTATGTTATAAAACTGAGAAACTGAAAATATAGAATGAAAATTATAAAATTTAACATATTAAAAATATTAAACTTTAAAAATAGAAAATAAAAACCGATAAAAAATGCGCTACACTCTAAATTGGTACATAAATTGCAAGTGGATATATATTTTTGATGAGCCTACCAATAGAAGTAGGGGATTAGTGGGTGTTGAGCCATCCTCAATCAACCTACTTCGTTTATTATTTATATATATCAGAAGTTCTTTTTAAACTTTTGTCTATATTAAGCCTCCCTTAATGCTATAACTTTTTGCTATAAGTATAATTAATCTCCATTAACTAAAATATATGGCTTCCCCTAAATAGAGGTACCTTTTATGATAAGAGAAATGCTAGAACTACAAAACACTTACAAAATAAAATCCATAAAATGAGGTGTTATGATTATTATTGGCTTCAAGTATAAGATGACTTAAAAAATAAAAAAAAGATTACTACATACTAACATGACACCTCATTTTGTACATCCAACAAGGATTTAAATAAATATACTACGTGTGTTTTTTACTTTTTGTGATGTTTGTGCTTAATTAAAAATGTTTTCGTAAAGTTTTTACCATTTTAGTTTTAAAAGAGAAAAATGAAAATCAATGCAACTCGAACATTTTTCTTTGTGTGAAGTCATATATGTCTATCGGTTGAACCAACTCCAAGAATCTATGTATATACCAAGTAATTAGGGGAAAAGACAAATTTGGTCAAAATCACTCCTCAAAAGTTAAACCAAGATCAAGTGAAAACATTTTGACAAACTTGGTCATACACAATTACATAAATGCACAACTCTATCAAATAAACGCCACGTGTCCATCCAAGTACAGATATTAATCAAGAGACCGGATCCACATATGTTCTCATTTACTATGACAATATTTGTCTTATTATGTTATTAAATACACAACTGACGGCGTTCAACTTGCAAATCCTTAACCTTATAACAATAGTACATATTTTTCAATTTTCAATAAAAGTGAAACGCATAAGTTGTGCATTTGAGGGTTGATCGCCGTCTGTTGATTATTTGAAAAGAATCTTTAATAGGACACTTGACATATTATGTATGGTGATGACCATATTGCTCTTTTGCTTTCCACTTGACCATAATAAGGTTTTCAAGTGATCAAAATGACCGCATATGTCTCCCTTATCCTAACTACCTACTTTTGTAATTTGAATACATGCATGTTTCGTGGATTCATTTTTTATTCAACTCAATCTTTTCTGTTTGTATTTGTTTATTGCGTGTTGGTAAGATAGTGGTGCATTTGTTTATTACAAGACTACATTGTTTATCCTTTGGGTTGTAGTACGTATCTATACTTGAAAAATCACAAAAAAAAAATTTCTTTTTTTTTAACTGTGATTTCTGACTCAAATCACTTATTTTAAAATTGTTGAAAATTAAATACATAAAAGTTGAATATAATAAGAAATCTTGAAAAATGAAACTGTAAACAATTGTATAACTTATCGGATCACAGGTTCGACCACCGGATTAATTCGGTCGGTTCAATCTTTTCGAGTCACGGTTTTGACCATCGAGTGAACCCGATCGAGTCACCGGGTCACGGGTTCGACAATCGGATCAATCTTGTCGAGCCACCGAGTCACTGTTTCGACCACCGGGTCAATCTTGTCGACTCACCGGGTCACGGGTTCGATCACCGGGACACGGGTTTGAGCACGGAGTCAACACGATCGAGTTAACGGGTACGGGCTCGTCTACCGGTTCAACCTAGACGACTCACTGAGTCACCGGTTCGACCAACGGATCAATTAATATATCGTTAACTATCTATCGAGAGAAAATTTTAGGATTACGAGTTCGACCACCGAATCAATTAACAAACATAAGAATATGTTTTTCTTCACTCCCAAAACACCTGTACTGGTCATCTAGCAAGACTGAAACTGATAAACTTCTTAACTTTGAAAATGAGAAAAAATTATTATGACTGGTAGGTTTAATATGCTGACACGATTACGGGTCATCTTGCAAGACTGACACTGTAAACTTCTCAATGTTAATTTGGTAGACAAATATTATAACTCACACAATTGGTTGAACTGACTTGTTCTTTATTAAGCAAAGGGAAGGCTTTAAATAGCCAAACTTACACCTGAAAATACGAAAGACTAGGAGACTAGGAAACTGCAGTGGACTCCTAAAATATCTCAACAACCCTTGAGACTAGGTGATTATTTTTACCAAGTAAACAATAATACAAATTGACTCATACTTAAACTCTTAACAATATATATGTGAACTAAACTAATCTCATAGTAACAAGGTAAGATCTATCTCAAAAGAAAAGGTGAAGGGTCGTTTGGAGGATTTGGATCCTGATCCGACTACCAAGAACCAGATTCCGACTTGAATGGAATTGTTACCGATGAATTCCATGTTTGTAAAGGTAGTTGGGAGAGCCTTGTGTGTTGGGTTACCTGACGAAAGGATATGTATATCATTCATGAGGGTAGATGGGTGTGACAGAGGAGTGAAATGAGTTTGAACGATTGAAACATTTACAAGTCTCTGTGGGGTGTTTGGATAAGGCTATATGAATCACAAAAAGAAGGGAACAAGAACAGAAGACATGAATGTAGTATTAGATTCTGTATTATATGATGTTTTTTAGCTAAGAATGCTGTTTGTACTGTGGTTATAAGATTTCAATTAAATTTCACCTTTCAGCAAAAAAAAGTAATGAATTTTTTCTATATGTTTGTTATTAGTAGTTTGGCGACTTCAACTCCATGTGGTATGTTAGTCTATAATTCTCTCGTGTCAATAATAACCAAAGGGTACTTATGCTTAATGATCATACAAAGTGTGTCCTGTAATAACATACGAACTTATTTCCAGGTAGATAAGCACGATGCGGCTGCTTTTTTCAAAAAAGTTCTCTTTTGCGATAAGTAAAGTGTTATACTTGTTTTTGTGAGCCTGTAATAAGCTAATCCAAACACTGTTACCTAAAGTATTTATTTTTAACCAGAAAAATAAGCAATCCCAAACAACCCCTTATTTTTTTGTATTTAAACTCAAGTTTTTGAGATGCAAAAGTCAAAGTTCAGATTTGTAGTTACAAAAGTCCGTTGACTTCAAAAAGTCGAAGTGCAAGAAAGGATCCGTTCGTTTGTTACAAATGATCGTGCTTTATTGACACTCGGAGATATCGACAATGCAAGACTGATGGGTATGGCGAGAGGAGTGGAAGAGAGAAGTTCAGAATAGGAATAGTGTCGAAAGACATGTGTAGCACTAATGTATTAACTATATACAATATGTAGTATCAGATTATGTATTATCTGATTTTTTTTTAGCTAAGAATGTGTCCCATGTATGTGTACTGGTTTTAAGATTCGAATAAAAATTCTTCAACAAAAATGTAATGAGTTTTTTCTATATGTTTGGTGACTTATTAGTTTTTGTATTAGCGTAAAAGTAACTGGACCGTGTATTATTTGGTGCAAAAACAATAATGACTTCGACTCCATGTGGTATGTTTGTCTATTTCTGAAGTACTTATTTTTAAGCAGGAGAATAAGCAATCCCAAACAACTCCTTATTTTTTGTTGTATAAGGAAGAAAGTCAAAGATTATTCCATCTGAGGTATGGAACTTTGACTTAAGGAAAGTTGTTGGACTAATGTTTTTTCTGACAAGGACCATATTTTACTTGAATCCATCTTGCACTCTCAAGCCCTGTCACAATCGAGTTTAGCCTACCACAAGCACTGCCTGGTTCAGAGTCAAAACGGGTACTCACACCACCAGTTGATTCCACTAGTAACTGGATGTGGCAACTAGCTAAAGCCCACGTGTGCTAATATGAACTGGTGCTCGTAACTGGATGTTCTGGACCCAAGCAAGCCACATGGACTAAAGCTAGTAATTGAAGCCTACCCATACGCATCTGACGGGCTCATAATATGGGAAGCCATCCAAAACTGGGTTAAAACTTACGTGAACCATGACTACCAGGCATCACTTAACTTTATGCAACGACAGGGAGCTCCAAGCCTGTTATGCAGAGTCCATCATTGTGGGCTAGCAGAAGCTCAACAGGCAGCACTTAACTTTAGTCAATACCCATATCGTCATACCAAACCATCCTCCACTGATGCGGCGGTTACTCCGTGATGAAAATGACCCAGAATGTCAAAGTTCCCATGATATGACCCACAAAAGTACTTCTTATCAGCTTTACCAAGCTTACTACAATTAAGTGATTAACAAAGTACATGGCTGTGGTGGACATATTGCCCACTTACTCACACGATGGGGAGTACAACATACCTGACAGTTGGTAAGGTGATGCTGAGATTCTGGAAGCTTTCTACGCATTTTCAGCTGACATTCAACGGATAGAAACTGTTGTATGCTTTAAAGAAATAGAGATACAAGTTTAAAGAACAGATGTCGTGTTGGTGTTTTACCATATGAACTTCTACCACATATATAGTTTCAAGTTACATGATTTGTGATTTTGCAGAACTCAAATTATAAAACTGCCAAGAGACATCCAACAATAGTTTCGTATTGAAAACATAAAATGTCAAGATAAAGTACAAATCAATTAACCAAATAAGATCTTAAACATAACACATATTTGAAGGTGAAACAAGAGTCTGCACATATTCGATACCATAAACACTCGAATTAGGTATGCCTCGAAAAGTGAACGTTTTATTTGTATCATTAGACGTGTCGTAGATAATGACTTTGCTGTGCTTATCCGTGAAAAGAATTCTTCTGTTATCCAAAAGGCTAATAGGTACTAAGTCTCCTATCGGTAATTTGAATGAATATGCTACCGACCATGAGTTCCCAACACCTTTTTCCTTCATTACCCATAAATTATACATGTTAATAATGCAAAGGCACTCTTGTAGTTGGCCCAAAATAGCTGAATTGTAGCTCCATCGGTAACTAAGATAAACCCACGTGGAGAAGTTACATCCGTTTGGGATGTTTATCCTCATAATTGCCATCTTCTTGATATCAAAAGCCAAAATCATCCAGGTTTCATTAGAATATATCGTCCAATACAATAATCCATTCATAAACATACCAACCTCATTGCAAAATCGAAAGTCTAGAGTGAAGTATTTTGGCCTACTCCACGAACTATTTTTAACGCTAAAGACATAGCAAGAATACTGTTCGCACGAATAAGGGTATTCTTCGAATTTAAAGAATATAACTATTTTAAAGTCATCTGAGGTTTCGCCAAAGCCAATCTTAAAGCCAAGGTTCAACCGTAGCAACGGTTTGGGCCAAACACTAGGTATACCAGGTGGATGGTGAACTTTGTTGTACTCTTGAGTAAATGGATTGTATAGGATGATATGAGTACGTAAAGTATCTTCAATAACCAAAAGGACTATCCCATTAAATGTTCCAACAAGGGTGACAAATTTAATATCTATGTTTTGTAAGTGAGAAGGAATTTTTACCATGGATTGAGCCATGTCGTGTTCGGATAGATTGTTTTCCATAGTATAAAGATGTTGGAACCGGAGAAGAATCATTTTCCGAGATAATAACTTTGCAAGATACGGATCGGAAATCAGACGGTTCCAATGATTTGATACGCATCTGAACCGTACTAAGGACTTCCCTGGAAGACGAGCAAATATATTGTGGAGAACTTCATCGGGTATATTGGCGTCCGCCATACTTATTGAAAACCCTACTTTTTTATGCAGCTTTAATTTTGGATGTCGTTAAACAGCATGTCAATCTTTAAATAATAAAATTAGCGTTTTCTAAAGATACTATATACGATATTGTAGAGGCCCAAAAAGGCCCATGAGTCCATGACCTAAAAATTAAAATCAATTTTAGTTTATTCACAGTTTCACCGGCCGAGTTGTCGTTTTAAAAAAAAAATACGAGTATGAAAGTAATTAACTTGAGTCTTTAGATCCCAAAGTTAAGATGATTGTAGAATAACATAATTTTTTTATACCTCCTGTATCGAATTGATGATTACATCAATAACAAAAAAGTTTACATCAGAGCCTATGCCAGCCATTTTTAGATTATGTAGATCACGCCAAACAGTACATACTGATTAGTTCATGCCACTTTATATCCCCATGCTATTATCATATAGTTAACGGTGGCTTTAGGTACCAAACTTTAGGTACTCAACTCTCATACTATTAGTTTATGCCTCTTCCATCTGATGCCAGTTGAGTGCTACTAGCAGAAAGTAGAAACAGAGCTATCATTAACAATGCTTATATCAGTTCAGTACTACTAGGGTCTGCAATGCGGTCAAGCTCTTATTTCACCTGCAATAGGTTGACTTTTAACCATAAAGAGCGTGCAATGTGACTGTTTGTGCTATCCTTTTAATTGTGGCCCCTTTCAGACATCAATCGGGCCTAGACCGGTAGGGGTGTTCGTTGGTTCAGGTTTCGTGTTATTCGGTTGGGGTTGAGGAACTTTTTAGTGCAAATATGAAGAGAAACATAGACCCACTTCGACAACATGTTTCAATCAAACCAATATCTCTATTCCAAGGCACCTCTTATATATGTATTAGAATTTTGATCCAGTGGTTTGGGAACAAAAAAGTCGAGAAGATTCTTGAGGACCAAGTGCATTCCTTGGGTCCGGTTGTCCATCTGATAAAACAAAGAAACTTATAGTGTTATTATAGTTTCCAGCTTTTAACACTTGTTTTTAACTAAGCAAAAGCAGTTTTGTTTATTGATCTGCTTATGTCCAGGTAGGATAAGCATATAAGCAGGCGGGAAGTTGCTTTTTTTCAAGAATGTTTTTTCGAGTTCAACAAGACTTGTTCTGAAAATTAATAAAGAGCACCTGCATTGCATAAAGCTATTGAAAGCTTTTCTTAGATCAAACATTAATGACCTCATTTAATTTTTTACATTAGAAGCTTTTCTTCCATATGTTCTTCAATGGTAAAAAACGTTCCAACTTCGTGGCAGATGTGTTGGACTAATGTTTCTCTGTACTTGTTTTGGTGGTCTTTAAACGAGCATTTATAATGCCTTAAAACTAAGTTCGTATCACACACAATTGTGAATATCAAAAATAAAAAGTCACTTTAACTTCAAAGAATATGTGTGGCTTAATAAGGAAACAAGAGTATGTGTCAAATCTTGCCTATTTTGATAGATATCAACATTTTTTGCTCATTTCTAAAAGGGATTAAACACTATTTGCTTATTCTTTATTATTAATGGGATAAACAGACGCATATATAAAAAACTAACATTGAAGAGCTATACATTATAAAGAGGCTAAGGTAGTGATACATTAATTGTAAAGCCTTTGCTTCAATAGGGTTGAGAACTCAAAGTCTTTGAGTAAACCTATTTGAAAAGCTAAATATTACAATGTTAAAAAGTCATCTAATGACTTTTTTAAATAGTAAAAAGTTATTGGAAAGTTATGCATTGGAGATGCTCTAAGATTTAGAATGTAGATTGTTGAAGCAAAATTTTTCGGACGCTTACTTGCTAGAGAATTTGACCTCGGTTACGAGTAGGTGAGTAGTTTGTATCCAAGTACAGGACCTATGAACACAGAACAATACACGTTAGTCACGTCCTATGTTTGACTTTGAGACGAATGACTTTATTCCTAATATTTGGTCTTTTGAAATATATTTCTAGACTTTGTTGTAATGGTATAAAAGTTCACTACTTTTACTTTTATCTAATCGTCAAATTATTATTCAAGCTATGTTTGGTAAAAAAAATTTAAGAGATATTAGCTTTTTATTTAAAAAACTAATCTTTTTTAAAATAATTAGTTTTGTTTGGCACAACAACTTTCTAAAAATGTTAGTCTTTTTTAAAGTAACTTTTAAATAAAAAGTTGTTTCATACCATTTTTTAATTTTTAAAAGTTGTTAAACCTGTAAATTATTCATATACAACCATATTGCAATTTATTTAAATATGTTTTTTAATTCATATAAAATCTTAATTTTTTATTTAACACCTAATTTATCAAATATTTTTATTAAAAAACAATCCAATTTATAGTTTATGATCACAATTTTATGAATAACAACTTACAACTTACAGTTAACATGTTAAAACGTACGAGTATTTTTACCAAACATAACCTCAACATAACATCTAACAATTTAAACACATAAAAGTAATATATTTTACGCAAACAAATCATATAACCGGGTACCCAAAATGGTTCACCGTGATGAACTTGTTGATCATTTAAGGTACTTTTTATTTGCCACAAGTTATTTTTGTAACCTTTTTTTTCGACTATTTGTCTATAATAATGGGCTAATAGTTTTTGTTTTTATAAGTGATAGAACACAAAACACATGTGTAAACACATGTGTAGTTTACATATTATTAAAAAAATTTGTTTCTCATAATTGAAGACTTTATCCTAAGTTCCTAAATACCTACTTTTGTAATTTGAATAGTGTGGATCCATCATCATGCATGTTTCGTGGACTCATTTTTTATTCAACTCGATCTTTTCTGTTTGTATTTGTTTATTGCGTGTTGGTAAGATAATGGTGCATTTGTTTATTGCTTTGATGAAACATTAGCTAAAATCCAATTAAAATAACAATTTGGTGATTATTACTTAATAAAGTTGTATTTAGTTAGCCAAAAGAAAATTACAAGGCTACATTGTTTATCCTTTGGGTTGTAGTACGTATTTTATACTACGTATAAAAGAAAAATCACAAAACTTTAAATAAGTTAATTATGAAATTGTTTAAAAACCCACTTATTTTAAGAATTATTGAAAATAAAATAATAAAAGTTAAATATAATAAGAAATTTTAAAAAATTAAAGTATAAATAATTGTATAATCTATCGGATCACGGGTTCGACCACCGGATTAATTCGGTCGGTTCAATCTTTTTGAGTCACGGTTTTGACCATCGAGTTAACCCGATAGAGTCACCGGGTCACGGGTTCGACAACCGGATCAATCATGTCGAGCCCCCGGGACACGGGTTTGAGCACGGAGTCAACACGATCGAGTTAACGGGTAAGGACTCGTCTACCGGTTCAACCCGGACGAGTCATTGAGTCACCGGTTCGAACAACGGGTCAATTAATATATCGTTAACTATCTATCGCTAGAAATTTTTTGGGTCACGAATTCGACCAACAAATTAATTAACCTATCATTAACTATATGTCGTTAAATAATTTTGCTTTTATGCGTGAGTAATCGTATAATAGTTTTTTTTAATGACAAACCATCATAAATTTAATGAATTAACAATTTTAATCAACATTGTTTATCTTTTGGATGGTACAGTATAGCTTTTAATGGCAGATTTGGCAGCCCTGTATATATGTCTCAGCTTATCAACCAACGAGAATCAGACAATACGAATTTATTGGTGAGTTATTTACGACTCGTTGCAAAAAGTTATAAAAGTTGTTCGTAAATTAAACTATACTCCAACAGTACAACTTGACCAACCTAAACATTTTTTTTGGTGTAAAGTCATATGCCTCTCAGTTGAAGTGTTGAACCAACTCCGAAAGTAATATACCAAGTGATTAACAAGTCAAATCCAATTTTCGGTTTTATTCATGTTTTCGTAACATGTAAGAAAAAGTCTAATTCTCTTGTTCGGCCAACTTATAACTATGCACAAATAAGGGTGAGTATTTGGACTCGAAAATTAGACCGGACCGGATCGACTAGGATCGATCATACAATTACGATCTGATCCTCAGTCTGGAGTTTTATACTATTTCGATTTTCGGTCGGGTCTTATAATAACTGGTTTTTAGTCAAGTATAAAAAGTTATCGTCCGATTTTTTCGAATTGATTACAAGTTGAAAGTGCGACTCAATCGTTCTTGGTGGAAAACAAAATGGTTTGGTTATCTATTTCTATTTAAAAGGTAAAAGCGAAAAATAATAACCATAAGCTAAAAGCAATTAGCTAATAAAAACAAAACAATATAAATAATAAAATATGAATTTAAAACGAAACAATTAATAAAAATAAAACTAAAAGACGAAATTAACTATCGACTCAAAAATAAAGTTTACTAAATGAAAAAGGAGAGAATAAAACTAAAATGGTACTTTAAAACTAAACGAGGCAAAACCTAAAACGGGTACTAAATATAAGATAAAACTTAAACTTTTGGAAAAAATACTAATACTAAAAATCGATGAAAAATTCAACTAAAAATACGTAACTTTCAGAATTTAAATCGGAATAATTTTCAGATAAAATTAAACAATTACGAAACAATACTAATAAATAAACAAGCTAGCAGGCAAGCAGACACCTGACTTTGGCGAGAAACTAAGCTACCAGCCAAGCTGGCATGTTAATTCTTCGCAATAGATACAGTAAATTTCGGACTTTTCCATTTCTTCGCAATAATAGTTTTTTCGGAATGTTTGATTTCAGAGAATTTGTTTTTTTGGAATGTATATATTTCATAGATTTCTTCGGAATATCTTGTTTTTCAGAACTTTTTTCGGAATAATTACATTTTCAGAGAAAACAAAAATCTTCGGAAAAAGGAAGTTTTTCAGAAAAATACTAATCTTCGGAATATCAAATATTTTCAGAAAAATAACATATATTCGGAAAAGTAAAATTTCAGAAAAAATGACAAACTCAGAGAAATCTTCGGAATATTAAAACCCTTTTGCGAAGATATGATAGACAAATACAGTAACATTAAAAATTCACGAAAGCTAAAAATAAATTGAAAAGTTTGACTAAAATAAAGTTTAAAATCTAATACAAGATTAATGAAAAAGATTAAAACATGAAATAAAAGCTAGAGAGAGAAAATGAAAACTAGAGAGAGAAAGTAAATCTACACTACTCCTAATTTAAACTAACTAACCACCTCCTAATGACACATTAGGAGGGTATTTATAGGAGGAGTAAAATGTTGATGTTTTATTCATTCTTTCTTCTTGTCTCGACACAATTTAAATTATTTGTCTTTCTCGACGTCGTCTCGGGATTTGTCGATATAATTTGAACTCGTCTTATAATTTTCTTCTTTAATTAGACTTGGTTCTTCGACTTCATTAAACTTTCGTCTTTAGACTTTTTCTTCGATAAATCTTCAGAATAGGTCTTGGACTTCCGTTCTTTTTGCACTTTTGATCTTTTGACTTCGTTTTTTCTCGTTTTCTTCGATAAAAGCCCGTGAAAGCCCATGTTTTCTTCCTTTTTCATCTTTTGGTCCTAAAACACAATAAAAACACAAACCACGCATAATTCCAACATTTACGACATAAAATACATGTTTTGGCTTGTTTATTACTATAATTAAGTGGTAAAAGGATAAGTGTTTTCACACTTATTATCTTATCTCACCAAAAAATCCTTCTATTATGCTTAATATGACCGGACTTAACCGAAGACCGAACAAGATCGGATCGGACCGGACTATTTCAGTCCGGAGTTTTAGAACATTTCGGTCCTTGGTCTGATCCGATCTGAGTCCATTGCTCAGCTCTATACACAATAGTCTAATTACGGTTGTCTTTTCATAAACATATTTTCAAATTCAATCCTAAAGCTAATGACGTTCTTGTAAACCACGTAAATTGTCATTATAATGGTTGTTGCATGTAGGCGTAAGAATTGGGTTGGGTTTGTCGAGTTTTGGTCAAATGTTTCGGGTTCAACTTTGGCCGAAGTTAAAAATGAGTTATTTGAACCCGATTTTATTTAACCTCGGTTTTGGCTCTCGGATCGAGTTTACTTGGGTCATGACAATTTAGAGGATCAGTCCGTATATGGGTAAAATGTAAAAAGAATTTTTTTTATTTTTTTTTAATATAATTATACTACCTTCGTCCTAAATTTATTGTCCACAGACTAAAAACACACAGTTTTTAAAAAACATCATTTTTTTAGCTTTCTCTCTCTTACTTTTTGCATAATGACTGTTTTACCCTTAACCAATTAATTTTATACTTCTTTATTATTTGTAATAATAACCTCAAGTGAGGGTAATATAGTAAACTCAAAAAAAATTATCTATCTAATTTTGGAAGTTTTGGAAGTGGACAATAATTTTGGGACAACCCAAAATGAAATAGTGGACAATAATATTGGGACGGAGGTAGTATTAAATTTAAATTTAAAAAATAAAAAAAATAAATATTTATTCGACTCAATCGGTTTCAGCCCTACCCGAACTTGACATAATTTTTATACTAGATGATCGATCAAATTTTGAATTCAGGTTAGTCAGGTTAACCCGATTAACCTGCTTTTGAATTCGGGTTAATCAGGTTGGCATGATTAAACCGAGTTAAAATTTGAATTCAAGTAACTCGTTTTAAATATACTCGGGTGGTTGAGTTTTGGTCTTGTGTCGCAATTACAAGATAAAATGAAAATGAATGATGTTATGTTTAGTCTTTATTTTACCTAATTCGTATCTAAGGGTCAAGAGTCGAGTAAGCCTATACTAGCTAAGAATAAAGGTCGGTTGGTATTGTCTAAGCCCAACCCGACCGGGAGTCATTGTATGTGTCGGTTCCCCCTCATCTCTATAAAAGGAGGTGATGGGGAACAAACCAAATTACGTCATTCTTTCATAATACTAATCGTTTGGATTAGGGATTTACCTTTTGTGGCCGTCGATTAACTTTTCTGTCGATTCTGTTGGTGTGCGTGTTCTTGATCGATATTCCGCATCTAGATAATCAGGATTGTAGGGATTAAATCCTACAAGTGGTATCAGAGCTCTGGTTCGTGAGGCTGGTTTCTAGGATCGATCGAGGAAGGGTTATTGGTGATCAGGTTTAGATCATCAAGGTAGCAGCATAAACGATTGATTGAAGAGGGTGTTTTTTGGTTTTCAATTTATGAAGATCGGTTCTTTCTTCTGCCATTGTTGCTAGTGTTTGAGTAACAGGGAGAACAGAGGAGAGAAGAAGATATTGTTGTTGGTTTTTTTTTGTTTATCTAAAAAGTCAACAAAATAGAAGTAAAATACGTACGGATAAGTACATTGTACTTGGGCCAGTTTTAATTACTTTGGGCCTAAGATCAATTTGGGTCAGGGTTTTAATATTGGGCTAATATTTTTTGTTTTTATAAAACAAAAGGCTAGTATTATTACTTCGGGTATTTTTACACAAGGGACTTCGTAATTCGTGATTGTGAAAGTTTATCACAAGGTTTAGCGAATTATCGAAGGGACTTTGTCGGTTTGTGATTGTGAGGGTTTATCATAAGGTTTAGCAAATCAACAAAGGGACAAAGAATGACGGGAGCCAAGTTTAACATCGAAAAATTCGATGGAACTGGTGATTTCGGGTTATGGAGAATCAAGATGCGTGCTTTATTAATCCAGAACGGATGTGAAGCAGCTCTAGAGGTTTTACCCGCGAATATGGAAGCTGATGAGAAATCTAAGCTTGACAAGAAAGCTCACAGTGCCATGATTTTGTGTTTAGGTAGCAAGGTCCTGAGAGAGGTTACCGGGTAGACGACTGCAGCAGGGGTTTGGTCAAAGCTCGAGTCTTTGTACATAACAAAGTCATTGGCCAACAAGTTGTACCTGGAGAAGAAGTTGTATACATTCTACATGCCGTCTGGACGAAAGATTTTCGAGCATATAGATGAGTTCAACAAAATCGTTCTTGATTTAGAAAATATAGAGGTAAAATTCGAAGATGAATATCTTGCTTTATTGTTACTCACGTCTTTACCAGCATCATACGAACACTTTGTGGATACCTTGCTTTATGGACGGGAAGATTTGACTTTGGAGGACGTGATGGCCACACTAAATTCAAAGGAAATCAAAGAAAGGTTCAAGGCGAAGGAGGATGATGGTGAAGGGTTATATGTGAGGGGAAGAACTAATCGCAGGAATTCGCATCAGTCAAAGGGAAAGTCAAGATCGAAGTCTCGAGGTGGAAGACTCAAATGCTTTATTTGCCAATCTGAGGAGCACTTGAGAAGAGACTGTACGAAGAAAAATCGCAAGAAGTCAAAAGGTTACGTCAAGAAAGATGATCAACCAAGCTCCAGTGGTTTGATTTACGATGATTCTGAGGTGATGATGGCGATGAGTGCAGAAAGACTGCAAGACTGGATCATGGATTCAGGAGGTTCATATCACATGTCACCCAGGTTAGATGTATTTTTTGATTTTCTGGAATGCGATAGGGGCAGCGTACTGTTGGGCGACAACAGGGAGTGCAAGATCAGGGGTATTGGCAAGGTAAAGATACAACTGAAAGATGGGTCAAGTTTTGTGTTACACAATGTCAGGTACATTCCTGAATTGAAAAGAAACTTGATATCGCTAGGAACTCTTGAAAAAGAGGGATATATCGTAAAATTGCAGTCGGGCAAAGTCAAGGTGATTAATGGTTCTAGGGTTATTATATCTGGAAACAGAAGGGAGAACTGCGTGTACTCTTTGGATGGCCATGCTTTGGCTGGTGAGCTAAATGCTAGTGTTGAAGAAAAAGACAGTCTTGTGCAAGTTTGGCATAAAAGACTGGGACATATCAGTGAGGCGGGTCTACACGTGCTGGAAAAGCAGGGTTTGTTTGGCAAGAAGAGTCTAGGTAAGCTCGATTTTTGTGAGAATTGTGTTCTGGGAAAGTCACATCGAGTCCGTTTCGGTGTAGGAAGGCACACTACTCAGGGAGTGATAGATTATGTTCATTCAGACTTATGGGGTCCGTCTCAAGTGGAATCATTGGGAGGTAAGAGGTATTTCTTATCTATTGTCGATGATTATTCCAAAAGGGTATGGGTTTATGTTCTCAGGTTCAAACACGAAGCATTTGAAAAGTTCAAAAAGTGGAAGCAGTTAGTAGAAAATCAGACTGGGAGGACGGTTAAGAAGCTTAGGACGGATAATGGTCTTGAGTTCTGTAACCGGGAGTTTAACCAGCTATGCACTGAGAGTGGGATTGCTAGACATTTGACAGTTGCTGGGACGCCGCAGCAGAATGGGTTAGCAGAACGGATGAACAGAACTCTCATGGACAAGGTACGCTGTTTATTAATACAGTCTGGATTGCCCAAGACCTTCTGGGCGGAAGCGACATGTACGGCCGCATATCTTATAAATAGGTTACCATCGACAGCGATTGAGAAGAAGACACCTATGGAGATGTGGTCGGGACATCCTAGTGATTATGGGATGTTGAGGGTTTTCGGCTGTGTCGCATATTCACACGTTAAACAAGGTAAGCTCGAGCCGAGAGCGGTAAAGTGCGTTCTTTTGGGGTATCCTGAAGGTGTGAAGGGATACAGACTATATAGGCTTGATAATGAATCACCTAAAATAGTCACAAGCAGGAACGTGGTCCTCAATGAAAGTGTCATGTACAAAGACACGTTGAAGGATTCTCGTGCAGGAAAAGATAAGTCTGTTGAGGAATTACAGTTTGAGGTGGAACTGCAGAGGTTAAATAATCATACGCCTGAGGAAGACCATCCATGTCAGGAAGACCAGACAGATCAGGAAGATCAGTCAGATCACGAAGATGGCTATGATGAAGATGCAGGGGTTCAAGAAATTGATCATCCACCGGATCTCACAGATTATCAATTGGTTCGGGATAGAGAGCCAAGGACAAGAACGAAACCGGCAAGGTTTCGGGATGAGAGTAATATGGTTGCTTACGCGTTCGCTGCAGCAGAGGAAGAAGATACTCATGAACCATTGACATACCAGGAAGCAGTTGCTTGTGAAGACAGTTCTAAGTGGAAAGATGCTATGAAAGAAGAGATGGATTCTCTGAAGAAGAACAAGACCTGGGTGTTAGTAGATCATCCAGCTGGGCAAAAGCTGGTGAGCTGCAAATGGCTGTACAAAATAAAGGAAGGGATTAAAGGTGTTCAAAAGCCTAGGTACAAGGCAAGGTTGGTGGCTCGTGGATTCACACAAAGAGCAGGTATTGATTACAATGAAGTATTTTCGTCGGTAGTTCGACACACATCTATTCGGGTTATACTTGCATTGACTGCGTGTAAAGATTATGAGCTGGAGCAGCTTGATTTAAAGACGACGTTTTACATGGAAATCTTGAAGAAGGATCTACATGAGGCAGCCACCGGTATTTGAACAAGGTAACAATGTATGTTTGTGATAGGTGTGAAAACACCCATCTTTTCTACCACTTAATTACATTAAAACGGGACCTAAACGTATATTTTATGTCATAAATGGCGGAATTATGCGTGGTTTGTGTTTTATTGTGTTTCAGGGTCAAAATGTGAAAAAGGGAAGAAAACACGGTCTTTCACGGGCGTTTATTGAAGAAATAGACAAAAGACGAAGTCAAAAGATCAAGAATGCAAAAAGAACGGAAGTCCAAGGCTTATTCTGAAGATTTATCGAAGAAAATGTCCAAAGACGAAAGTTTAATGAAGCCGAAGAACTCAAGTCTAAATTATTGAGGGATTATAAGACGAGTTCAAATTAATCCCGAGACAAAGTCGAAGAAGTCGAAGAATTCAAAAGACGTAAAGACGTGAAGAAAGAAAGAATGAAAAGAGGAAGCCTCCCACCACCCTCCTTTCCTATAAATACCCTTCATATCACCACATAGAGGAGTTAGTCATTTTTAGTTTAGTTAGGGGTAGGAGTAGTTTAGTTTAGAGAGAGAAAGTGACAGTTTCTCTCTCTAGAACTTTAATCTTTCATCTTTTAATCTTTCTTGTTTTGAATCAAATTTTTACTTGTTAAGCTTAATCTTGTCTTAATCTTTATGTTATTGATCTTTCTTGTTAATCTTAATCTTGTTTTCATCATCTTTTTCATCTAGTTCTTATTTTAAGTTTTGATCTTTAAAGTTCATCTTTTTATATTTTGATTCTAAAAGTTTGTTGATTTTAAGTTTGATAAGTTGATGTTCGAGCTTATTTAGTCATTTTTCATTAATGATTCGTGTTAGTTTTGGTTTGAGCTTATTACAATAGCTTAATACCATTTCCTTTATTTTCGGATCTAAGAACCCATCGGAAAGGGGTTTTACAACCTTTTTCCGACCATAGATTCCGACCAAGTCACCCCACTTTCCGATTGAGTCCAATTGGAAAGGGGTTTCCATCTTCCGATTGGCTTTTGGGCATATTCCGATTGGTATGAGTTCGCACATTCCGATTGTTCATTTTTTTTACTTATTCCGATGGTGCTAGCTTTGACTATTCCGATTGGTAGTACTTGTTCTCCTTTTTCCGATTGGCTCCATATTGGTATTCCGATCAGCCTCGTATTGTGAAATTCCGATTGGAGATGTGATGTTTTCATTCCGATCAGTCGATCGGAATCTATTCCGATCGGGTGCTTTGTTTTGTTTAACGATTTTGCTTTAGTTTAAATGTCAATTTTCCTCATTTTATTGTTAAGCTATTTTAATTTCGTTCCACATTTTTATTGTCAACTTACTTTTCGTGAAGCCTTTGATTTTACGTTATTTAATTTCGCGTCATTTATATTTAAAGTTTTAAATATTGCACCGATTTACGTTTTAACTAGTTTTAGTTTTAATTACTCGTCCTTTATGTTTAAGTCTTGCCATTTATTTTTCCAAAACCAAAAATATTGTTTCACCAAGAACAATTAATCTCTTACAATTAACCGGAAATCAATTCGAAGAGATACCGAGAATAACGAACTTTTAAACGAGTAAAATATCATTACATTAAATGGCGCCGCTGCCGGCTCTTTTCGTGAGGATCGAAAGTTTTTTGTGAGAGAAGCGTTGGCTTTTGGGATCCGTTCACTCGTGAACGTTATTTTTCGTATCAAAAATTTTCAAAAAATTCCAAAAACATTTGAAAAATCATAAAAAGCATTTCTTTTTCAAAGTTTTGCACCAAAAAATATTCTTCTTGCTTATCTATATTTCTTTATGGATTTTTATGTCCATTGCGTCGGGTGTGGGAGACGATTGTACGGGAACGACTCTTGTCAATGGTGTACATGTGAGCGGTGCGGCAACGATATCGACAACACACAATTCGGATTTTGTCCTTTGTGCAACTCGACTAATTCGTCCTTTTTGAACCCACCTCCTATTCCCACGTGCACATATTGTGGAAGCGATTCTCATTGGCATATTTCGTGCCCGGTTCCATACCCGTCTGATCACGGGCAAGCACCGGGGTACAGTTATGACTATGATAATAGCTATCCACAAGACGCACCCAGTCTTTCTCCTCAACCGTTCTGCAACAACTGTGGGGGTCCTCACGATACCTATTATTGTCAACCAATGAATTGTTATGAGCCAAATCCGTGTCCTCAGTTTTCTTCACCTATGGATTATTACGAACCAAACCCGGTTTCTAATTATTCTCAACCGATGAACAACTATGAGCCACAACCTTGCTACAATTCAGGTTTTCAACACTATGAGCCCCCACATCACACCCTCAATCATCAATCCAATGAGCAAACTAGTCTTGATCAACAACTCACTTCTTTAAATGGCATTCTAGAAAGTCTAGCTCAACTCCGAGCTGACTTGCATCAGGAAAGGCAACCGTTGCTTGATGTGGACGAAACCTTGAAAACCACCGACACCTTTTTGAGCCAATTTAGTCGTTTTCCCTTCTTTTCTACACCAAAATGTTTAATTACAGCGTGGGATAGAATCGGTGAAATTGAACATACTCGGGGCGAGGAACAACAAAAGTTGCTGCATGAGCTTCTTAAAGATGTGGAGGTTATCAAGGAAGAGTTAGCCGACTACGTCACTCCTAACTGGACTCGTCCCATCTATTATGATGATGACGACGACGATGATGTCTACACTTTCAACCAATCTCCTGAAATTGCTGCTCCTACTGTCGATGTTCCTACTGTATCTAAGGATCTAGATTCGTTGAATGAGCTTAGTGATGTTGTTCTCAACAAGGTATTGAATGATGAGGTTTGTGACTTACCTGCTATGGAGCCTGAGGACGACGTTGCCCTTATGGAAGAGGTCGCTCCTAATGATGTCGATTTTTCTCCAAGCTATGAGAAATTCACTTTTGAAATTTCTCAATCTCCACCGGGAGATGCGGGCGATGACGATTTATTCTCTCCGGTTTACGAAAAGTTCACCGATTATCATGATCTTGTGGATGAGGTGGAAGACGTGCTTCTTCGCGATAGATTACGGAAAGTGCACCTTCTTATTGCTCAAATCGAAGAGTTGACTTCTCCTATTTCCAAGCCTTTACCTCCATCTCCTCCTACCGTTGAAGATAATGACCCATTGCTGGAAGAAATTGACATCCACTCCATCCCTCCAGGTATTGATGATTATGACACGGAGGGGGACATTATTTTTGATAATTTGCTACTTGAAGGTATTGTCCCAAGTCCCCCTCCCGAGCACCTTTCATCCTCCCCTTTAGAGACTATATCGGAGGATGAGTGCTTTGACCCGGGAGGTGACATTGAGTATACTATGATTGATAACAATACGGCTTTGCCGCTTGCTCAGCATCTATTGTCTTTGGGGGAGGACAATATGCTTACTTTACCCATCCCACCTCCCGTGGACTTTGATTTCACATACTTTTCGTATGTTGAAAGGACCTTTCTCCCTTTCAAGACTTATCCCCCGCCTCTCCTTTGTTGATGTCAACCGGGAACGAGGACAAGGTCTTTGATCCCGGTATTGCATCCGAGGTTTCCCCATGGACCATTTAATTCGGGGACGAGTCAGGCTCGTGACTCGGTCAACAAAAACAAGCGCTTTTTGGGAGGCAACCCAATTATCTATCTTTACCTATTTTCACCATAAGTGTAGGGGGAGCCCCGTGGTGTTCTTGCTTTCTTTCTTATCATGTGCAGGGATTAGAGCTTCAAAGACACACTCTTGATGACTTTTGACGAACCATGATTCCGTGTTCCCTTCTTCCCGGTTCTATCCTAAACTCTTTCAGATTCACTATTTTATATTTCCCAATATGAAAATAGGAATCTCTTTAGTTGTCTTTTCCTTAACAAGATTTAAACAACGTGCACAATGTCCTAAGTGTAGGGGAGTTTACTCCCACATGCTTAAACATTGAGGACAATGTTTATATTAAGTGTAGGGGGGACTTCTATCGAAGTTAAGTGGTCTTTTCCTTGTATTTGCCCTCATTTTATCCGGAAAATCAATTTTTCGACATTTTTCAAAATTTTTAATCTATTTTGGCCTAGTTGTAGTTCCCATTATTTGTGCTATTTTTCTCTTATTTTAATAAAATGGTTTTAGCATGTGTAGATATCTTAGATATATTAGGCCCGTTGTGAATATTTTGACTCAACCCGAGTTTACTTATCCAAGTTCACTCTAGCTAGTATCCTTAACCATGTAGACCTTAATTGGTATATTAGGCTAAGCATCCACCAGTCTCATTCCTTGAGATTTTAAATTGTGGAGAATGAGAAATGATAGAGTTGGTTACAAGTTTGGTATTCTCTCATTAACTTATGTGAGTTAATTATGATCTTTTTCTCCCATCACTTGCTAATAAATTATCTGCAATAAGTAAGGTCGTACGATTTGAAAAGTTACTTAGCTTCTAGCCCAAGATCGTTTAAAAGTTGCTCGGTAATGACGAGAGTTCATAGCCAAGGCATAACTTATGAAGCGGGGCGCGAAGATTGGCGAGTCCGAAAAGGCCCTAACAAGGCATGAGGGCTACATTTTGTTGCTAAAGATCCAAAAGTGATGTGAAGAATCATTTATCGAAAATCAATGTGAAGGATCAAGACACACGACGAAAAGCAAGAACTCCCAAAAAGTCATGGAGAAGTCTATCCAAAAAGACCCTAACAAGGTATGAGGATAAATAGATCCAAGTCCTAAAAGGAGGCGGATCGTTGTATATCAAAGTCCAAAATAAAGATTGGAGAAAAATGAAGAAGTCGTGGTCCAAAGATGAAGAATCTCTCAAAAACTTCAAGTGAAGAAATTCCTATCATGAAGAGAAGACCATTATTTCAAGAACGTCTCTCGAAGATTCGAAGTATGAAGTCGCTGCCAAATATCGGCCCGAGAAAGGTCTCAAATCGCGAACCAAGTTATGCCAAGATATGAACTTTTTGATATCCCGAGAAGCAGTTTTAAGAGATTTTGTCCTTTAGCTAACTATTGATCAAATCGTCCGACTTTGCTTTCAGCCTAAATAAACTATCGAAATAAGTCAACAATGCATCCTCGTGATCATTCAAGACATCAATAAAATATAAGAGATACCCATAGGAATAAGGGAGTTTAAGTGATTAATTGAACCGCATGAGTAAATGTTTGTTATGCTAACTTGTACTAACAATGATCTTGTTTTTAAGCTTGGCATGGGGAACGTGAAACTTGAGGGTGATAAACATTCATGACATACAAGCCCTAATGTAAGTCTTAGATTTCTTTACGAGTTTCTTCCTTGTTGCATCTTGTTATTTTTATCTTTTTGATTTTCCTTAGTTGTTTAATAAAGGCCAAGGTAGGTTGATTATGATGGAAAGTGTAAACCTTGCTTTATTGCTAAGCATTGCATGAGGGCATTGCAATGGTTAAGTGTAGGGGATTTGATAGGTGTGAAAACACCCATCTTTTCTACCACTTAATTACATTAAAACGGGACCTAAACGTATATTTTATGTCATAAATGGCGGAATTATGCGTGGTTTGTGTTTTATTGTGTTTCAGGGTCAAAATGTGAAAAAGGGAAGAAAACACGGTCTTTCACGGGCGTTTATTGAAGAAATAGACAAAAGACGAAGTCAAAAGATCAAGAATGCAAAAAGAACGGAAGTCCAAGGCTTATTCTGAAGATTTATCGAAGAAAATGTCCAAAGACGAAAGTTTAATGAAGCCGAAGAACTCAAGTCTAAATTATTGAGGGATTATAAGACGAGTTCAAATTAATCCCGAGACAAAGTCGAAGAAGTCGAAGAATTTAAAAGACGTAAAGACGTGAAGAAAGAAAGAATGAAAAGAGGAAGCCTCCCACCACCCTCCTTTCCTATAAATACCCTTCATATCACCACATAGAGGAGTTAGTCATTTTTAGTTTAGTTAGGGGTAGGAGTAGTTTAGTTTAGAGAGAGAAAGTGACAGTTTCTCTCTCTAGAACTTTAATCTTTCATCTTTTAATCTTTCTTGTTTTGAATCAAATTTTTACTTGTTAAGCTTAATCTTGTCTTAATCTTTATGTTATTGATCTTTCTTGTTAATCTTAATCTTGTTTTCATCATCTTTTTCATCTAGTTCTTATTTTAAGTTTTGATCTTTAAAGTTCATCTTTTTATATTTTGATTCTAAAAGTTTGTTGATTTTAAGTTTGATAAGTTGATGTTCGAGCTTATTTAGTCATTTTTCATTAATGATTCGTGTTAGTTTTGGTTTGAGCTTATTACAATAGCTTAATACCATTTCCTTTATTTTCGGATCTAAGAACCCATCGGAAAGGGGTTTTACAACCTTTTTCCGACCATAGATTCCGACCAAGTCACCCCACTTTCCGATTGAGTCCAATTGGAAAGGGGTTTCCATCTTCCGATTGGCTTTTGGGCATATTCCGATTGGTATGAGTTCGCACATTCCGATTGTTCATTTTTTTTACTTATTCCGATGGTGCTAGCTTTGACTATTCCGATTGGTAGTACTTGTTCTCCTTTTTCCGATTGGCTCCATATTGGTATTCCGATCAGCCTCGTATTGTGAAATTCCGATTGGAGATGTGATGTTTTCATTCCGATCAGTCGATCGGAATCTATTCCGATCGGGTGCTTTGTTTTGTTTAACGATTTTGCTTTAGTTTAAATGTCAATTTTCCTCATTTTATTGTTAAGCTATTTTAATTTCGTTCCACATTTTTATTGTCAACTTACTTTTCGTGAAGCCTTTGATTTTACGTTATTTAATTTCGCGTCATTTATATTTAAAGTTTTAAATATTGCACCGATTTACGTTTTAACTAGTTTTAGTTTTAATTACTCGTCCTTTATGTTTAAGTCTTGCCATTTATTTTTCCAAAACCAAAAATATTGTTTCACCAAGAACAATTAATCTCTTACAATTAACCGGAAATCAATTCGAAGAGATACCGAGAATAACGAACTTTTAACCTAGCAAAATCTCTTGTATTAGTTTGTTAAAGAAATCTCTTTATGGTTTGAAGCAGTCGCCTAGGCAATGGTACAAGAGGTTCGATGATTATATGCTGAGCAATGGGTTTAAGCGTAGCAGTTACGACAGCTGCGTATATTACAGAAGTTATGCACCAGGGGAGTATATCTATCTATTGTTATATGTAGAGGATATGTTGATTGCTTGTAAAAGCAAGGCTGAGATCGCGGCTACCAAGTCTTTGCTTAAAAGGGAGTTCGACATGAAAGAGCTCGGGGAAGCAAAGAAGATTCTTAGTATGGAGATCGTCAGGGATCGGAGTCGCAAGATTCTGAGGGTGTCACAATCCGGGTATGTTTCTAAAGTCTTAAAAAGGTTTAGAATGGACAATGGAAAGTCGGTTCATACACCATTGGGTGGGCACTTCAAGCTGTCGTTGAAGGATTGCCCGGTTAGGGATTGTGATGTTGAAAGAATGAGTAGGGTGCCGTATGCAAATGCGGTTGGGAGCTTAATGTACTTGATGGTGTGCACGAGGCCAGACATAGCGTATGCAGTAAGTGTAGTTAGCAGATATTTGGCGAATCCGGGTAAACTCCATTGGAAAGTAGTGAAGTGGATTATGAAATATTTGCAGGGCACTGTAAACGTGGGTTTGGTGTATGGGACAAATCGTGGCAACCATGTGGACGTAACAGGTTTTGTTGATTCAGACTACGCCAAGGATCCGGATAAGGGTAGGTATCTCACTGGTTACGCATTTTTAGTACAGGGATGTGTTGTAAGCTGGAAGGAAATGCTACAACACGTGGTGGCTCTTTCAACTACAGAGGCAGAGTATATGGCCCTTACGGAGGCTGTGAAGGAAGCTATTTGGCTAAGGGGACTCTTGGAAGAGTTGGGCGTGAAGCTCAACACTGTTGCAGTTAATTGTGATAATCAGGGCGCGATTCACTTATCGCGGAATCATGTTTTTCATGAGAGGACAAAGCACATCAATGTGCGTTATCACTTTATCAGAGAAGTCTTGGAAGCAAAGACGGTTAAAGTTCTGAAGGTGGGTACTGAACACAATGCTGCAGATGCCTTGACGAAGGTGGTACCTGGACGCAAGTTACAACACTGCTTGGAGTTGCTGAGTGTTGGGATAGGCTAATATAAAGTCTAAGGTGGAAATTGTTATGTTTAGTTTTTATTTTACCTAATTCGTATCTAGGGGTCAAGAGTCGAGTAAGCCTATACTAGCTAAGAATAAAGGTCGGTTGGCATTGTCTAAGCCTAACCCGATCAGGAGTCATTGTATATGTCGGTTCCCCCTCATCTCTATAAAAGGAGGTGAGGGGGAACAAAACAAATTACGTCATTCTTTCATAATACTAATCGTTTGGATTAGGGATTTACCTTGTGTGGGCGTCGATTAACTTTTCTGTCAATTATGTTGGTGTGCGTGTTCTTGATCGATATTCCGCATCTAAATAATTAGGATTATAGGGATTAAATCCTACAAATGACATATCCATTTAGGTACCTTTTATTTGTAAAAACTTTTTGATAAAACTTTTATAGAAGTAACATTTTTCATTGGACTATTTGTCTAAAACGATGGGCTAATAGTTTTTTTTTTTAGTGAAAACACAAAACATGTGTGTAGTCTACGTATTACTATTTAATATCAAAGTTTTTTTTTCTCATAATTGAAGACTTTATCCTAACTACCTGCTTTTGTATGTATAGTGAATCAAATCCTTCATGCATGTTTCGTGGGCTCATTTTTTATTCAGTTGGACCTTTTCGGTTTTACTACTCTTGTTTATTGCGTGGGATATTAGTAATATCATATTACTAGTGGTGTACATTTGTTTATTGATTTGATGAAATTTTAGCTAAATTATCTTTATAAACACGCAACTAAAATAACAATGAGATGGTTATTGGTACCTTTTTAAATGGATTATAATATTTCCTTGTTTTTTGATTTATTTTTATTTTTAAAATTTTGTTTTTATTATAAAACTATGAAACGGAAAATATGGAATAAAAAATATAAAGTTTAACATGTTAAAAAGTAAATTGTCAAAAAATACGGAAGAAAACCAGATAAAAAATTATGTTGTACTCCTAACAAAAGGACAAAAGGAAGTATTTGATATTTTTTTTTTATGTTTGAGGGCTAAGAAGTATTAGTAACATAGTCATTACTTACTGCTCTAATAAAGTTGTCTTTTTTTCTAACGGCGGATAATATTATTAAACTAGCAAGATGTTAGAAAAGAAAATTACAAATAAATATGATGAGGATTTTTTAACCAATCCTCCCAAGAAAACAGTTTACGACTACGACTATTGCACCAATTAAAAGAATTAAAAATAATATCGTCGAAAATCTCATCTCGTTTGGGACGATTCTCCTAAAAAATGGTACGGTTCCTGAAGCGCCAGATAATCCACCAAGCTGTATAAAAACTTCCTTCCAGCAGGGCCTTGATCTTCGAGGGAAGCCGAAGAGATATGAACCATCCCTCCCATTCAAAAAAGAGGACCAAACCCGTGGGGTTAATTCCCACCACCTGCACACACGTTTAAGGATCTGCTGAGCCAATTCACACCGGAATAAGATATGATTATTGTCTTCGTCTTCGTTTGAGCACACTGGACATCTAGTGGAAGGAATGTTTACACCTCTGTTGGCCAAATTCAAACGAGTTGGCAAACCGTTATGACGAGCTTTCCAATGAAAAATGTTTACCTTAATAGGTACTAGCTTGACCCATCTAGTTTCGAAATCTCCCACTGGAAGGATCACATCATCTATATTTCTGCGAACATCCTTTACACGAAAATCACCGTTGGATGACAAATCAAAAACCCATCTATCACTTGAATTTGATAACGAAACCGTACCCAATAGGGACCTCAGCTCAGACATCTGATGTTGTTCTAAGCCTCCCCTGGTCTGTCTACGAAAAGAAGTATCCAGCGAGGTGTGCATCTTCTGATCTACAGTAATCTGCTCATCAGTCTCCAAAGCGAACAAACGTGGAAATTTAACACACAACGGAGCTTCACCAGTCCAACAATCTGTCCAGAAATTAGTATTAACCCCATTGCCAATACATTTCTTCAAATGGGACCAAAAATCGAAACCTTTATCTCTGAGTTTGTGGATCTCTCGCAAAATGGAGCACCAATTAGAGTTGAGATTAGTCTTGTGCTTCATTATAGACGAACCATAAAGAGCCTTGATAACCCCACACCATAAAGATCCATCTTGAGAAACATACCGCCACACCCATTTCATAAGTAAAGCTCGATTTAACGCAAAATAACTAGAGACACCTAACCCACCGTTTTCCTTCGAAGCTAATTTCTTATCCCACGCAATCCAAGACATTTTTTTTTCCGAGGGATCCATACCGTTAAAAAAGCGTTTACGAATTGACTCCATAACTTTTAATACACCCTGAGGAACTTTATATATAGACATAGTATAGATCGGTGAAGCTCCAAGAACCGATTTCAGCAACGTTAACCGACCTCCTATCGATAAAGTTCTAACTTTCCATTTGTTCAAACGTGCCTTAATTTTAAGGATGATGTCGTCACAGTTTTTTACAAGAGCTGTATTAGCACCCACATTCACCCCTAGATATCTAAATTGATTGTTCAAGATCGAACAACCAATGTTTGATGCTGCCTGCTGTACTTGCTGAGTAGGAACACCAACCCCCAGAAGTTGGCATTTATACATATTAATCCGTAACCCAGATGCAAGAAAAAAACAATTCAGGATGCTAGACATACCTTTAAGATTGTGGTCAGACCATTCTCCTATAAACATTGCGTCGTCTGCATAGAATAAATGAGAAATAGTGACCGCACCCGGCAGATTGATTCCTTTAAAATAACCCGACTCAACTACCCGACTAAAAGACAATTGTAAAGTTTCCATAATAAGAATAAAAAGATAAGGCGCCAGGGGGTCACCTTGTTTTAAACCACGATTACAATTGTATTCTTTAGACGGGCTCCCATTTACTAGGATCGAAGCTTTACTAGAACTGAAAGTACCTCGAATCCAATTACACCACACTTTCCCAAAACCAAATCCCTCGAGCGTATCTAGCAAGTAATCCCACCGAACCGAATCATATGATTTGGCGAAGTCAACTTTAAAAAACATAGCCTTCTTGCTCTTCCTCTTACACCATTTAAGAATTTCATCTAAAATAAATGGCCCATCAAGTATTTGTCTCCCAATGATGAATGCAGATTGAGTATCGGAAACTAAATCACCAATAACCGATACCAAACAATTTGCAAGGACCTTTGTAACCACTTTATAAATGTACCCAATTAGACTTATAGGACGAAAGTCTTTAACAAACTTTGAATCGACGACCTTTGGAATGAGAGTGACAAAAGATGAGTTACAACCCTTAGAGAAGCCACCAGAAATTAAAAAGTGCTCAACAGCTCCACAAAATTTAGATCCGATAATATCCCAATATTTTTTGAAAAATTCAAAGGTATACCCATCTGGCCCGGGAGATTTGTTATCACCACAGGACCAAACCGCCTTCCGAATTTCATCACGAGAAACATGTCTTTGAAGATCTTCAACTTGTGTAAAGGATAGTCTTTTATTAAATTGAAAGTTCAATTTAAATCTGTAACGAGGATGTTCCTTGAACTGTGTTTCAAAATGGTCGAAAAAACCCTTCTTAATACAGTCCGGATTAGATTGCCAAACACCATCATAAAAAATACCTCGAATCGCTAATTAAGATCTTCGTTTATTGATGATGCCGTGAAAGAATTTTGAATTCTCATCACCTTCAACGGCCCATTTAACTCTTGACTTCTGGATTCTGTTTTTTGCTTCAATCTCCGTAATTTTAAGTAACTTATTTTTTAATTCAAGACGTCGAAGATTAGAATGATCATCTACCACCCCATTGTCTAAAGATGTATCAATCTGCTGTAATTCAGAAAGAATCTGATGTTTAATACTCGTCATCTTCAATTTTTTGTTTTTAACCCAACCGCGGATAATAGTCTTAAGATCTTGTAGCTTCCTCTTAAAACACGTCATACCATCCACATTATCATATGTTAAAGAAGCCCAAGATGTTTTAATCATATCATCAAACCCGATAAAATCAAACCAAGAATGATAAAAACGAAACGGGATAGGACCAAAATCAGCGTGAACCTCTCTAAGAAGAATAGGACGGTGGTCAGATAAATGTCTATCAAGACATCGAGCTGCAATTGAAGGAAACATCTCGAAAATACCATCAGAAACTAAAAACCGATCCAATTTGCTCATTTTTTGTGCCAAGGGATGAGACCATGTATAAGTATAACCTTCTATTTTTACATCCACTAGACCTAAGTTGACAATAAAACGGTCAAAATGTTTTGCTCCATACGGGTTAAAACACGATCCACGACGTTCATGAGAATACCGAACCTCATTAAAATCTCCCATAAGAATCACCTCTCCATTCCATCGACCAATAAGAATTGCTAAGTAATCCCATAACTTTCTTTTATAAACAACTTGTTGCGGAACATAAACTACGATCAAAAGAACTTTGGAATTATTAGGCAGCCAGGTTCCGTAAATAGCAATAAAGTTATCCGATATTGTAGCATTCTCTTTTTTGAAAATTGATGCCTCCCAAACGCAAAGCATACCTCCTGAGTTTCCTAATGCATCACTACAAACAAAATCATAGTTAGAATTACCCCACATAAATCTTACGTCCATATGGGAAACAGCAAGCATTTTCGTCTCTTGTATTGCCAAAAAATTCAGCCTGTATGAATTCACAAGTGTCCGTATCCACTCCTTTTTGGTCTTATGTCCAAGACCTTGTATATTAATAGATAATGTATTCATCTATTAACCACATCATCTCCTTGGTGTCCTATGATCTTAGCTAAATCATTCATACTGCCCTCCATAGTATACCCCATTGTATGTCCGAGTTGAATCATATCATCCATAAGGCCTAACATTGATCCTCCATTTCGAATTAATTTTGAACCTTCAGAAATATTAAGTGACTCATCGGTAGACTGCTGGGAATTATTCATGACTTTAGCATTGATATTACCATACTCCGCATTTGCTGTTTCTTTGACTGTTTCCTCTTTATCTGCTTGCATCTCTGAAAAAACCTCCCCTTCTACCGGAGTATAACCTGGTGGATGTGGCAAAGAAGAATTCGACCCATTGTTAGGTGTATTCTCTTTCTTATCAAGAAGTTCATATAACCCAAAAGGATCCTCCGATTTAGAATGCTCCTTCTTTTCCTTGTCCTGTATAGGCGAGTGATTAGCAGATCCAAACACGGTCTCAGGAACATCTTCTGACTCATTACTTGACATCATTCCCAAATCTTCCACATTCTGCTTACTGTCATTAACATCAGAAACATTTTCAGAACTCGCTTCTGATTCTTCATATACCTCCTCTTGATCCATGAAGGAAGGATTCCAAGTGAATAACTCTTTCGCTCTTACCATATAAACCCCGCCTTTCACAATGATCTTAAATGATTCTAAAATAGAAACAGGAAAGTTAGTCTTCACACAGATACGTTTCCTCCCAAACGATGTATCCGCATTATCTTCCATATCTAAAGTCTCTCCCCATTTCTTTCCTATCTTATGAAACGTATTACGAGACCAAGCCTTCATAGGAATACCTTCAATGTCCATCCATACTATCCTCTCATCAGAAACAAAATCAGGACTCGCATCTTGAATCAAGTGAAACCAAGAATTCATACCAATATGACATTTGAAGGAGTCTTTCGTCTCAGTGCTCTTAAATTCAAACAATATCCATGTGCCACCGAGATATGACATTTTGACATCTACGAATCCTTCCTCCCTAAGAATGATGTACATTCTATTCATGACCATGAAATCCTTAATCTTACCCATCGCACAGTTGGACAAATCTCGCTCAACCAAACATGACTCATCTAAAACCAAAGCCGGCACAGAGGGTTCCTTAAAACACTGGGTATCAGATGTCATACCATTAACCACGTTTGCATAGGAACCTTTCCTTTCCTCGAAATGTTTTGATGTCGTATGATTATGAGAATTATTGGAAGTTTCATTACTAGCTGTATTAACGTTTGGCATTTGTCTAGCCAATTTAGGTCTCTCGAATCTCACCTGATTTGCATAAAGATGATAACGACCAATCCAAATGGTGCACAAGTTCTCCACCAACCTTTCTAAGTTAAATACCTTAATAAATCTGACAAAAGCGAACCTCTTACCTGCTTTGGATTTCTTATAAGGGATAAAAACATCTACAAATGTTCCATAAGCATTGCACGATTTCCACAAATCCTTAGCCAAACAAGAATCTGGGAAATTAGTCACATAAACCGACTTCGTGATCTTGGAGACATCCTCTTCTTTAGATTGCCTTTGATTCCTCTAATAAAGTTGTCTTTGGAATCAGAAAATACGTTCTATTCAATCAACCATCACAAATTTAACAAATTAACAACTTTGCAGAAAAAAGTAAAATTAGTAAATAACACTCAATATTATTTTCGAAAGGTTATAGATTTTAATACCGTCTAAAATAGTGTATAAGAGAGATTTAGACGTAGACACTTATACTCTTACTAAAGATAAAGAGATTGGTTACAGTTTTAGTATTATAGACAAAAAAAATCTCCGACTTTACAAATAGTACTCCCTCGGTCTTATAATAATAGTCAATCGACAAAAAACACGTAGTTTAATTAAAAATCATTTTTTCAACTTTCTAGCTCTTACTTTTTATACAATGACAACTTTACATTTAACAATAATATCCTCAAGTGAGGATGATATAGCAAAACTAATCTATATTTTTTATATATTTTTAGACTGAACCATTAATTTAAAACGTTTAAAAATAGTAATCGAAACTATTAATATCTGACAACATATAGTAAATAACAAACCTCTAATCTCTTTCTAAAAAAACAAAGGTGTTAACCAACAATTTTTATCTTGCTTCATATATATACTGTATGTCATAAAACTTACTATCAACCAACCAGGATTAGACAACACACATTTACAGTTGTTACTTATTTATGACTCGTAAAGTCATAAACGTATGAGAGGATACACGTCATATATATGTGTAATGTCATATCCTAGTATTAAAAGAGAAAAAATAAAATAAAATACTTTTTTTTTGTGTGAAATCATATGCCTATTAGTTGATGTGTTGAACCAACTCCAAAAGTATATACCAACCAAAAAGTATATTTATTAAATAGATATTATATCAGATTTAATTACACAGCTGTAGAAGGCAAACGAGCAATAAGCTGCGCCGCAAATATATTCCAAGTGATAAACAAGTCAAATCTAGGGGTGGAAACGAGCCGAGCTGCTCGTGAAAAGCTCGGGATCGGATCGGTAAAAAGCTCGAACGAGCCGAGCCTAAACGAGCTCGAGCCCGAGCTCGAGCCTAAGTTGCAGCTCGTTTATTAAACGAGCTCGAGCCCGAGCTTTACGTACAAAGCTCGTTTGGGCTCGCGAGCCTAAACGAGCCTAATGTTTTATATACGAGCTTCTTAACGAGCTTAATAACAAGCTTATTAACGAGCCTAATTTAGGTATATTACGACCCGAAAATTTTATGTTTACATTGCAAAATCGTATAAACAAGCTGAGCTCGAGCTGAGCCCGAGCTTGTCTATCATACCACGAGCCGAGCCCGAGCCTAAATAATAAGGCTCGAAACGAGCCGAGCTCAAGCTCGAACTTTATAAAACTTAAACGAGCCGAGCTCGAGCCCTAACGAGCTCGAGCTCAGCTCATCTCGATTCCACCCCAATCTAATTTTCGTTTTTATTCATCATTTCATAACATGTAAGAAAGTCTAATTCTTTTGTTGGGTCAACTAACCATAAACAATATTAGTAATTACTTGCTACTTGTAGTTTTATAAACATAGGACGAGGAATACGAGAACTTATTAGAGCATGAATTTATTTTTAAAAAATATATAAATTATTCTTAAAAAAGTTTTGTTTATTTGATACTAGTATATTTTTTAGTTGCATGTGAAGAAAAAAAATAATCAAAATAAACTACTTCATTAAATACTTTTGAAACTAGAGGTGACAAATCTTGCCCATTTTGATAAATATGTGTATTTTTTGCCCATTTTTAAAAAAGATTGGGCACTTTTTGCTCATTCTTTATAATTAATGGGCTAAACGGGCGCATATGTAAAAAAACGTATGAGCTTAATGGGCACACATGTCAAACACTAATTAGGCTACTCGGCAAATATTTTATATTTAGTTTTTTATCCCCGGTTTTTAAACAAGTATTTTTGTTTATTAACCCGCTGCCTATTTAACCCGCCAGCCCACCCGTTTTACCACCTCTAATTGAAACTAGCGTTTAAAATAAGTTTTAATCTCTCTTTCAGCAACCAAATTTAACGATTCGCTTGACCTTACATTACTATTGGCCTATTGCCAAAGATACACCTGTTTAAAAACAAATATGTACTAATTTGATTCCTAAAGTTAATGACATTCTTGTAAACCATTTAAATCGGTCACAACAAAAAAGTTTTGTTTGACTTGTCTACCAAAACTTTAGAGATGAATCTAGTTGTGTTGTACTTCTAAAATTTGCATATGTTTTTTTAGGTTAGTGATTTGTATATTTTTATAATTGCTTGGGACATTAAAAAATATGCATTACTCGGTTGTATTATAAATATAAATTGCTTAAATTTTTTGTACATTAAGTGTCTCAATCAATTTTATGAGTGTCTTAATTTTTTTTTTTTTATGTCAAAGGAATATGTTACAAGGGTTGTTATATGTAAAAGGTAGAAGTCAAAGTTGGCGTGTATGAATGCATGCAAATTAAAATTTGGAGTTTCGCTAAAAGAGACATACAATTAATTCTAAATGGATGAGGTTCTATAAAAGGTCAAAGACTTTCTATATGGGTATGCATATTAGAAACCGGTTAATCGGATAACGTTAGATCTTTTAAAGTCACGAAGTGACCGAGACATTTTTAAAATTGATTGAGATACTCAAATATACAAATAGATAAAAGTTGTCTAAGGAACATGTATCCAAAAAAGAAAAAAAGAAGCAATTTCCACAATTTATTTAAATCACATCTAATGGTGTATATTAATCTTTTTAAATTTAATTTAAAAAAAACACACTTTCATCTTATTTCTTAAAAATTAAATATCTCTCAAACCGTTAATCGTTATGAAAAAATATTTATACCGTCACGACGGAAATTAAATTATCTTTCTATAGATATGCACTTCTATATACTTTCGGCGAAATTTTTTTTAAAAATTTTCGTAAAAAAATTACATGTAATTCTCGAAAAATTACATGTGATTCTCGAAAACTCATGTTTGATTTATTATTTTAAAAATCACATTTAAATTTGTAATGTCACATGCGATTTGTGAAAATCACGTGTGTTTTTTACGAGAATTTCAACATTGTAAAATCATTAAAAGTATATAAAAATAACCGTCTATTAAATGACAAAAATATTTTTGTTATTACTTTAAAATCACATGTGATTTATGTGAATTACATTAAAATGTTTGAATCACATGTAATTCTGTCAATATATTAAAATGTTTGTTGCCATTAATATAAGATATGTTCATTTTACCGGGGTGGAGTCCCTTTTACCAAAAAAAAATATATGTAAAACAAATTGACTTCTGAATTACATGTGATTCGGTGATAATTACATATGATTTTGCTTGCATTACATGTGATTCAAGGATTTCAAAACCTTAACTTTTTCTAACAAACCTACTTTAGATGAATCACATGTGATTTTTTTAATTATGTATTATCTGTTTTCATTTATGTAAAATATATAAAACAAATTGGCATCTAAATTACATGTGATTCTGTGATAATTACATATGATTTTGCTTGCATTACATGTTATTCACACATGTAATTTTGTATAAAATTACATGTAATTCACACACTAATTACATGTAATAGCAGGGTACCCGCGCAATGCGGCGACGGGTACCCAGTAACTATATTTTACGACGAACAAACGTATTATCAATGGAGAGATTCTATGTTTCTTGGTTTTGTATGTTTGTGGGTGAAAAATATATATGTCATTAGTTTTAGTGTTACTTAATAGGTTGTTATAACACTTAAAGTTGACTTAGATGTTACAAAATTGACTACACATTAAGACATTTTATTTTCAGTTATAACTATTTGTTATATGTGTATGGTTTTGTAGCAAAATTAATGCATATCTTTCCTAAAGAAGAAATGTTTTAGGCTTAAACTTTTTAAGACTTCTAAAAATAAAAAGGTCTAAATGATTTATAAAGTATTAAGATTCGGCTTGATTTACATGTGATTCAATTATTTTAAACCTTAACTTCTAAAAATCCACTTTAGATGAATCATGTGTGATTTTGTCTGAATCACATGTAATTTTATCAATATATAAAAATGTCATTCATGTAAAATATATAAAAAAAAGCTTGCCTTCTAAATTACATGTAATTGGATGATAATTACATGTGATTTAAAGTAAAATTACATGTACTTTTGTATAAAATCACATGTAATTTGAGCAAAATTACATGTAATTCACACAAAATTACATGTAATTTTCATTCAACACTAACTAACCACTTTATTACAAAAATCACATGTAATTCACACATAATTACATGTGATTTGCATTTAACACTAATAAACTATTTTATTACAAAAATTACATGTAATTCACACATAATTACATGTAATACACACAAAAGTTAACGATTTACAGTGTTAAAAATTCTCGCCAAAAAAATTACACGTAATTTTCGAAAATTACATGTAATTTTTCGAGAATCACATGTAATTTTTTATGCGTAAATTTAAAAAAAAAAGTTTGTCGAAAGTGTATAGAAGTGCCTATCTATAGAAAGATAACTTAATTCCCGTCGCGATGGTATAATTAGTTTTTCGTAACGATTAACGGTTTGAGAGATATTTAATTTTTAAGAAATAGGATGAAAATGGGTTTTTAAATTAAATTTAAAAAGATTAATATAGATCATTAGATGTAACTTGAATGGATGGTTGAGATTGCTTCCTTCCTTCTTTTTTTGATGCATATTCTATAAGGATCTTACCTTTATACAAATAATTAAAATATTAAATATTTATGATACAGTTGTTTAATACATCTTTCAGAGTGTCTCAATCAATTTTGAAAGTGTGCAAATCATCTCCTTTTGAAGTTACTCTAAAATAAAGATAGGCAAAAAAAACACCAAACCGATAGGAAAACTTAAAACTTGGAATAAATTGGACAGAATGGGATATGTTTATCGGGCTATGGGGCGGGTTTGAGCATTAAACGAGAATTTTTAATCGGGTTTGGAACAAAAGGGGATAGTCGCCCCGTCCCAAACCCGCTCCTTTGCCATCCCCTTAAAAGTTGAGACCATCTCATATTATTTTCTTTGTATTTGTTCGATTAACACTCGTTTGAAGAGTAATATGTTTTGTATTTAAATCTTTAATAATATTCACCAACGAGAGGTTGGTTGGATGAAAAATCTTTGTTATCCTTTTGTTTATCATGTTTTAACAAGTACTTTTTATTTATGTCCAGTTATTTTGTAAAAGCTTTTTGATAAAACTTTTATAAATGTAACATTTTCTATTCGACTATTTGTCTAAAACGATGGGCTAATTGTTTTTCTTTTTTCTTGGTGAAAACATAAAACACGTGTGTAGTTTACGTATTATTTAATGTCAAAGTTTATTTTTTTTATTTAAGTTCATTTGGTAAACAAACTTTATTTGGATACTAAGAGATTAATATTTATTTTTAAGGTTAATTATTAAAAGAGTTCTTCAATTTTGAGCAATTCTCGATTAAGTGCAAAAAAACATGTTTTTCTTGATACGGACCAGGGCAATAAAGTACCAACAAATAATATAGGGCAACAACCGTTCAGATTTTGACTAATGTCCACGAAATAGGGAAATTCTGACAGATTGCCCTAAGATATAGAGAAACAGATGACACTTGGCACATTCTGCACCCCGTTGCCCAAAAAAAATAGGTCATTTCTGGAAAGAGAAAATTTAAAGTATTTTGTAAGAAGAGCATAATAGCCAATGAACCTTTTTCATAATTTTCTCTTATTTTAAATATATATCTTCAATCCAATATATAAGATTAAATACAAAACTCATTTCCCTCCTTTTTTTTCAAACATTAGTATCTCTTAAACTGTTAATCGTTATGCGAAAAAAAAATATCATCACGACGGGCATTTAATTATTATTCTATAGATATGCTGTTTGATATATACTTTCGACAAAATATTTTCATTTTTTTACGGTTTTTTTTGTTATCGAAGACTATCATATACGATACTAAATATCATATATGATAGTAATATCAGTATCATATATGATATATACCAGTATCATAAATGATATATACCAATATCATATATGATATATACGGTATTTTACGCAAATTTCAAAAACGAAAAAAAAAAATCAAAAACTTTTTTTTTGCAAAGTATATAATAAAAAGCTAATTAAATGTTCGTCGCGATTGTATATTTTTCTTATTTAACACTTAACGGTTTAGGAGATATTTAAATTATAAAAATAGGTAAATAATAAAATACTTTTAATTTTATCTATTAGATGAGGCGGAGCCATAATTTTTTGTTAAGGGAGGCTGACCATATATAAGGCAAAAAGTTATAGTGATTAGGGGAGGTTCAATGTAAAAGCTAACACAAAACGACTTGTAATACGTATAAATAATGAATGAAATAATTTAATTAGAGGAGGCTCAGCACCCACTAGTCTTTCTACTAGATCCGCCCATGTATACAGTCGTTAGTTATTTATGACTCGTAGTACATTGCGACGTATGAGAGTGGATACACGTCATATATCTTTATTGTCATATTATAATAATACTTTTTTTAACGGCAGTTTGGTGCAGCGGAGTATCTTGCGTGACACTGAGGCATCAAATCTCTCGACCCGAGTTCGAATCATCTCACGAAGAGAATATTAACCCCCATGCTACCAATCAGTTTCCCATTAAGGGGCTTCAAAACATTGCGATGAGATTCAAAACCGGCTGCCAATTATAGGAAAATCCCCCAGATGGGAATGACAGGAGTCGAACCCATGACCTCCCACATATGAAGATTATAACCAAATGCATCCATCCAACTGATCTCGACTTCTAATAATACTAGTTATAACTTTCGTAACATGTCTAAAACGATGGGCTAATAGTTTTTGTTTTCTGTAGTGAAAACACAAAACATGTGTGTAGTTTACGTATTATTTAATATCAAAGTTTTTTTTTTCTTTTCTCATAATTGAAGACTTTATCCTAACTACCTGCTTTTGTATGTATAGTGAATCAAATCCTTCATGCATGTTTCGTGGGCTCATTTTTTATTCACTTGGACCTTTTCGGTTTTACTACTTGTTTATTGCTTTGATGAAACTTTAGCTAAATTATCTTTATAAACACGCAACTAAAATAACAATTGGGTCATTACAGTAGTACTTTAATAAATTTAACGAATTAGCAACTCTTATCTTGTTGCATGCATATTCAAACATTGTTTACCCATTGGATATTATAGCTTCTTGTTTAGAGAGAAGGGTACCGCGACGCGGTACCCTTCAAAATTTTGCCTATCACACTAACACAACTCACAAAAATATCACCTCACTCACAAAACACACAACCGCTTTTCATTTGGGCCCCACAAAAATACCCTCACTCACAAAAGTATTTCTTTCACAATAACAACGGATATATATTTGCATATGTGGATCGTCATTCAGATTTCGGTTTTCCGAAATCTTGACGGCGACAAGAGAGGGTCGGTGTGGCGACAAAGGGCGAAGATGGGCGACGAGGGTATCACGTCGTCACGGCGAGACATGCCATGTTGTGACATTCTCCTCTCTTATCTTGTATCTGTATGTCATAACTTATCAACCAACCAGGATTAGACAACACATATTTAACGTATGAGAGGATACACGTCATATATATGTGTATTGTCATATCCTAATATTCAAAGACAAAAAATAAAATAAAATCACTACCATTTGACCAACTTGAAATTTCTTTTTGGTGTGAATTCTGTTGAGATATGCGATCGTTTAGCCATCGGTAAATGCGTGAGCCTATCGGGGGCACACACTCAATACGGAGAACACACGTTTATTTACGTTTTATTATTTATAATTAAACGTATAATAAAAACTTTACGTTTTATTTAATTAACGGTGGTTTAATTAATTACGGGATTTAATTAATTAAAGGCGAGTGCGTTATTTAAATTTAAGGAAGGAAATCAACTTCTAGAACCTCCCGGTACCCTTAGGCGGCCGAATATACCATAGAGGGTCTAGAAGATCTTTTGTTTGTTAATCAAGTAATTAAGTTACTTAATTTAGGTGTTGGGTTGGGCCTAATTAATTTTGAGGAGGTTCAAGGATGTGTATAAATACAATCCCATACCCCTCATAATTTTTCATCCTCTCCCTCTTGTTTGTCTTGGCCGATCGACACAAACACAACACCCAAACCCTTACGAACTTTTCCTTTAACCCTAAATTCACTTAAAGTGTAAACCTTTGCAAGATCAACTACCTTAGGGTACTTACTTGTGAAGTCTCTTAGCCTTATACTAAACCTTTGATCCTCGTGTCAAAGTTTTGGTCTCTTGTTTGGTTCCCCTTGTGGTTCGTCCAAACCCTAACCCTAATTAGGGTTTCCGGTGAATTTTTCCAAGTATCTTGTTTCTATCTACAAACCGTATCCTTAACCTATCAAATTAGGGTTTTGGATATTAGGGTTTCTAGTTGCAAGATAATCGAAGTGAAGTTACCACTAGCATCGTGGTGTGTTCGTTTGACGTGTCGTGTGAGCAATCGCTAGAGGACGGTTACTTTACCGTTGTAGATTCAAGATCAAGATCAAGATCAATTAATTGATTTATTCAATTAATTAAAAGGTTGGTTTTAATATTGTTTTATTATGTGTTAATCATGAATATTATACTAGATCCATTCCGCTGCGCACTCGTAGTTAATGGTTTAACTAGTTCTAAATCCCAACAGTGGTATCAGAGCCAAACCGTATGGCATTCATGGGTTACACATAGAATAAAACACGCTTGCTTCGCTTTAAAATCTCTTTTATTTATGTTTTTATGACAACTACATGCATACTTGTCATAAAGTTTTAATCTTGATCTAGATCTATTAAAATTGGGTAGGTTAAAATTGAACCGGTTAATAATTACTTTTGTTTTTTATTATCCGTCAAAGACCCTTGCATCTCACTTTTGTGATACTTTGCACGTCATCAAGTACCTTGCTCGAAAACTTGATGAGGGTCTTTGGTCCTCAATTTGGGGAAGACTCATTCGAGACTTGGATCTTATATGATTTACCGCTTTCATATAGAGTCTGTCTTCTGCTTCTACCCCTTCTGTCTGTTTTTATGTGCTTATTTGTTTTCCATTATGAATTGCAAAACGTAATAACTCAAGATTCTAGGAATCATAAAAACGGATGGTACTTATATCGAAACTAGCTTTAAAACTATGTCATACACCATATTTTCCTTACGAATCGGCTATGTGTTATTTGTTAAAATCTTGATTTTTGAACAAATATTAATATTGACATAAGAACTATGAAACTTGGTTTTATTGTATTCTAATTATTTTGCGAAATCATATTGTCACTCGAGTTGGGCTTACATACCGTAATGATGGCTTATAAACTATCTTCTCAACGACGTGATTTGCAAAATCAATTAGTTTATAATACTTAAATTACAACACCGTTTTGTGTCTTTACTAATGATGGACTTGCTTTTGCACTTCGTGCTCTAGTCGAGCTATCTAGGGTTTGAGAAATCTTTAATCTTCTCCCGTGTTCCATAGTTGTTGCGACACCTATGGAATAATTATCCCAAGCACTTGCACCCTCGGGTGCATGAAGAGTAGGATATAGGGTTTGATCTCTCTTTAATCTTCTCCCGTGGTAAAACACGCCTAAACAAAAAAAAAGTTAACAAATTGTTTTCTTAACTTGTGATAAGAGAATGAATTGCATGCATTCTTTTACACACTTTGACATTTGTTTTTCTAAAACTTATGTGATACCTATTTGAAATTTTTAAGTCTATGCCATCCAATTTAGAAGCACTTGTAGTTGTTTTTCGTCAACTGGTCAGACCTAGGGCGAATTACATACCCAAGGCAATCTTTGTCACTGGTCAGACCTTTGCCAATAATTGCTGCTTCAAATTGGTACGACTTAAAGTCGAGTTCCCGGTCAGATTCGGAACCCGAGGCATAAAGATGAGATGAAACATACTCATGACTTTATTATGTGTAGAACAAGTTTGTTTGAGATGCTCAAAGGTTCTCGAAAGAGATGAGAGAACATCCCATTCAAACACTCTACGACAAATAAACTTCATGAATCGTCTCATACAAACTAAGAGTTGCACTTGTAATGCAATTAACGCCCGTCGCTTACCTCTTGCCCCACTTGAATACTAGACGGTCGGACCTCTAATATTAAGTGGGAGTGCAAGTAAGGATCTTAGTCTCAACATGATTAATTGGGTAGTTAATTCTTTGAGAATGTAATTATCGAAAATACTAATCGTTGAACTTTTATTTTGTAGATGAATAATCAAAACTCTTGCTTAAACAGCACGGTTGTTAAGTCATTCCTTGAAAAGATGAAATTGACTGAGAATAACTTTGTTGATTGGTATCGTGCTCTTCGGATAGCGCTCGAAACTGATGACTTGGTTAAATACCTTGAGCAACCAATTCCTGATCAACCTGCAATTCTGCCTCATGGTCATGAAGGACCAGAGCAAGACCCGGATTTACATCCAACTTAGGTCAGAAGGTCATGAGAAATCGCTGGCCTTATGCTCATGACTATGTCCCCTGAACTCCAGAAACTTTTGGAGGGTCACGGCGCATGGTCTATGATGGAAGAGTTGAAGACCATGTTCACTGAACAAGCTGATCAAGAACTCCTTGATGTTGCACGTGCCTTTCACGCGTGTAAACATGAGGATGGACAATCTGTGAGCTCCTATGTCTTGAAGATGAAGGGGTTCATAGAGAATTTGGAACGTTTGGGTCACCCCATGTCCTTGAAACTTTCGGTCAGCCTAATTTTAGCCTCACTGAATAAGGACTATGATAGGTTTGTGCAAGACTATAACATGCATGGCCTGGGGAAGACAATACCTGAATTACATGCCATGCTTAAGTTGCATGAGAAAACGTTGCCAAAGAAGGTTGCACCTGCTACTCCTAATACCATTAATGCTATTAGGGCAGGAAGGGTTCAAAAGCCTAACAAGGCTAAACCGTCTAATGCTGCAAAGGGTAAGAATCGTGGTAAAGGGAAGAAAGTAGCTAACTTTACTCCCAGAGCCAAGATTCCCCCTCCACCAAGGAAAGAGAATCCTTCTAAGGATGCCATTTGTCACCAATGTGGTGAAATTGGTCATTGGAAGAGAAACTGTCCAGAGTATCTCACTGAGTTGTGGAAGAGAAAGAAGTCCTCGCAAGGAGCTAGCACTTCAGGTATCTTCACGATAGAACTCTTTACTTTTCCTAATAAATCTTGGGTTTATGACACTGGTTGTGGTACTCACATCTGTAATACTACTCAGGGTCTAAGGATAAGTAAGAAGCTGAAGCCAGGAGCTTTGAATCTGTACGTGGGCAATGGTCATCGTGCAGCTGTTGATGCCATTGGTGTTTTTCAATTATTTCTCCCTAGTGGACTGGTTGTTATGTTGAATAATTGTCATTACGCACCTTCTATTTCTAGAGGGATTGTTTCAGTTTCATGTTTGTATAACGATGGATTTGTTAATCGTTTTGAGAATAATGCAAGTATTTCGGTTTCGAAAAATAATATGTTTTATTTTAATGCTATTCCTAGTAATGGTATTTATGAAATTGATACGTGTGATTCTAATGCAAACAATAGTTCTATGTATGCTATGAGCAACAAAAGGGCCAAATCTAATTTGGACTCTACATTGCTATGGCATTGTCGCCTTGGCCACATAAGCAAAAAGCGCATTAAGCAATTATAATCTGATGGATTGCTCAAGTCAAACGATGATGATTCCTTTGACAAATGTGTTTCATGCTTATCTGGAAAGATGGCACGTAAACCTTATTCACATCAAGTGGAGAGGGCAAAAGATCTACTTGGACTAATCCACACTGATGTATGTGGTCCATTTAGAACCGTGTCAAGACAAGGTGCAAGTTACTTCGTCACTTTCACTGACGACTATAGTCGTTATGGTTATGTTTACTTGCTAAAGCATAAACATGAAGTGTTTGAAACATTTAAGGTGTTTCAAAAGGAAGTAGAAAATCAACTCGGTAAAACCATAAAGGCACTACGTTCAGATCGTGGAGGTGAATTTATGAGTTATGAATTTCTGGAGCATCTTAAGGAACATGTGATAGTTTCCCAAAGAACTCCTCCATATACACCGCAACACAATGGTGTGTCTGAGAGGAGAAATAGAACCCTACTTGATATGGTTCGTTCCATGATGGCCCAAACAACTCTTCCTAAATCCTTTTGGGATTATGCTCTTGAGTCTGCTGCTCGCATACTCAATATGGTTCCAACTAAGAAGGTTGAAAAGACTCCATACGAAGTATGGTATGGGCAAGCCCCTAAGCTGTCTTACTTAAAGGTCTGGGGATGTGAGGCTCTTGTTAAGCGTGACACGCTTATCAAACCTGACAAACTAGAGCCCCGATCTGTTAAGTGTATATTTGTAGGTTACCCAAAGGAAACGATGGGTTACTCCTTTTACTACCCACCCAAGAACAAAGTATTTGTTGCTCGTAATGCTGAATTCCTAGAGAGCAATCTTATGAATCAAGAAGCAAGTGGGAGTATTGAGGATCTTGAAGTAATTCAAGATGAAGATATACATCCTTCTGAAAACACTAGCAATCATGAAGAGGATGATCAAGAAATTGATGAACCTATAAGTGATATAGCTCCCATTCGAAAGTCTACGAGGACTAGGCGTGCTCCTGACCGTATGTGTTTATACATTGACGCTGAGGAACATGAGTTAGGGGATCATAATGAACCCACTAACTTCAAAGCTGCATTGGCAGATCATGAATCTGACAAATGGTTGGATGCTATGAATGTGGAGATGCAATCCATGAAAGACAATGATGTCTGGATCTTAGTAGACCTTCCCCCTAACGCTAGAACTGTTAGTGGCAAGTGGTTGTACAAGAAGAAGACCGACATGGATGGCAATGTACACACCTTTAAAGCTCGATATGTAGCGAGGGGCTTCACTCAAACCTTCGGGGTTGATTATGAAGAGACCTTCTCTCCTGTTGCGGATATCAAAGCTATAAGGATTCTTTTAGCCATAGCTGCGTTCTATGACTATGAGATTTGGCAAATGGATGTTAAAACCGCCTTCCTCAATGGACTGCTTTACGAAGAAGTCTATATGAAGCAACCTGAGGGTTTTGTTGATCCAAAGTATCCAAACCGTGTATGCAAGCTTCAAAGATCCATTTATGGACTTAAGCAAGCATCAAGGCAATGGAACAAGAGGTTTGATGATGAAATCAAGAAATTTGGTTTCAGTCAAAATCCTGATGAGCCATGTGTATATATCAAAGCTAGTGGGAGTAGCGTAGTGTTTCTTGTCCTGTATGTTGATGACATATTGTTGATGGGAAAAGACATTCCAATGTTGCAAAGTGTAAAAGCTTACCTTGGAAGGTGTTTTTCCATGAAGGATTTGGGAGATGCTGCGTATATTCTTGGAATCAAGATCATACGTGATAGACCGAGACGGTTAATTGGTTTATGTCAAAGTGCTTACATAGATAAGATTTTGAAGAAGTATAACATGGACAACTCCAAACGTGGCTTTGTTCCCATGCAAACTAAATCAAAATTATCTAAGACTCAAGGAGCATCAACACCTGATGAGGTGAGACGCATGCAGAGAATTCCTTATGCTTCGGCAATAGGATCAATCATGTATGCTGTTAGATGTACGAGACCTGATGTTGCGTTCTCTCAGAACATGACTAGCCGATTTCAGCAGAATCCTGGTGATTCTCACTGGACCGTTGTTAAGAACATTCTGAGGTATCTTAGGCATACCAAAGACATGATTCTTGCTTATGGAGGAGGTATGAAAAGAGAGATCAGGGTTGCTTGCTACACTGATGCTGGATATCTTACGGATGCTGATGACACGAAGTCTCAGACGGGATAAGTTTTCATGCTGAACGGAGGTGATGTAAGCTGGAAAAGCGCAAAGCAGACCATCCATGCAAACTCATCTACGGAGGCTGAGTATATAGCCGCTTCGGAGGCTGCTAAAGAGGCAGTTTAGATTAGGAAGTTTATTTCTGGGCTTGGTGTTGTTCCCACAAATAATGAACCTATGACGATGTATTGTGACAATACCGGAGCCATTACTATAGCTAATGAACCAGGAATCACTAAAGGTGCGAAACATTATCGTTCCAAAGTTCACTACCTCAGAGAAGTGATTGAACTTGGTGATGTTAGTCTGGAGAAAGTTCACACAGACGACAATTTAGCTGACCCCTTCACAAAGGCGTTAGACCTCAAAAAGCATTCCATGTTAACTCATGGAATTGGTTTGCTTCCAGCTAATAGTCTCATGTAATCTGTGTTATCGTAAGTATTTGGATAATTTGGGATTGTAAGACAATTTAATTATTTTCTGATGAATAAAGATATTTGATGTTTGTTATCTTCATATAATTGTTGTTGCCCTATGTTTGTATGTTTAAATCCTTGAATAATTTAAATATTCTAAACATGTCCATTGTCGGTTAAACAATATGGGAATATTGTATACATTAAGACAATTATGAGTGTTGGTTATATATACCGGTATATATGGTGGACGGTTTCCAACCAAACTCATATGTTATTCATTGATATGAATATTGGACACCCCGAACTTTCGAATGGTTACTTTTGGATCCGTTGTCATGAGTAAATTCGAATACATAAATGGTGAGGATTAGGTCATCCTTAGACTTGAGATGCAAACAAGTTGTGCATGTGTGGATATCGCTTCTTGATTTTATGTCCAACGCTAATTCGGAAGATCTAGCTATAACGACTCTAATTGGAAGTGTTGTGAAGCAGCATCCACAGACACTTGCAGTCAATATAGAATTCGTTCCTCCACTCTGATATAGTGCAGTGAAGTACCCTGGATCCCCTCCAGAATTAATTAGGTAATTGTATGGCCGTACCCAAAATGTAATCAAGATGATGCTTGTTACAATTTGGACTATCTAAATTAATTTGTAAACGAGGAATTAAAGTTAAACTATATGGAATGAGTTAGGATCCATATCCATGGTTTAACCGGTACATTGTAACGAAGGGATGATTATCAGCAAGCTCAAATAATCGTACACCATTACTAGTCTTTAAGATCTTATTCTTGAAACTATTTAAACTCAACATTTTCCGGTTATAATGAAGTGTTGCTAGATGCTTCATTATGGACGCTGTATGTCTAAACTCTCACAAGTGGGAGCTGTTGATATATGCGATCGTTTAGCCATCGGTAAATGCGTGAGCCTATCGGGGGCACAACTCAATACGGAGAACACACATTTATTTACGTTTTATTATTTATAATTAAACGTATAATAAAAACTTTACGTTTTATTTAATTAACGGTAGTTTAATTAATTACGGGATTTAATTAATTAAAGGCGAGTGCGTTATTTAAATTTAAGGAAGGAAATCGACTTCTAGAACCTCCCGGTACCCTTAGGCGGCCGAATATACCATAGAGGGTCTAGAAGATCTTTTGTTTGTTAATCAAGTAATTAAGTTACTTAATTTAGGTGTTGGGTTGGGCCTAATTAATTTTGAGGAGGTTCAAGGATGTGTATAAATACAATCCCATACCCCTCATAATTTTTCATCCTCTCCCTCTTGTTTGTCTTGGCCGATCGACACAAACACAACACCCAAACCCTTACGAACTTTTCCTTTAACCCTAAATTCACTTAAAGTGTAAACCTTTGCAAGATCAACTACCTTAGAGTACTTACTTGTGAAGTCTCTTAGCCTTATACTAAACCTTTGATACTCGTGTCAAAGTTTTGGTCTCTTGTTTGGTTCCCCTTGTGGTTCGTCCAAACCCTAACCCTAATTAGGGTTTCCGGTGAATTTTTCCAAGTATCTTGTTTCTATCTACAAACCGTATCCTTAACCTATCAAATTAGGGTTTTGGATATTAGGGTTTCTAGTTGCAAGATAATCGAAGTGAAGTTACCACTAGCATCGTGGTGTGTTCGTTTGACGTGTCGTGTGAGCAATCGCTAGAGGACGGTTACTTTACCGTTGTAAATTCAAGATCAAGATCAATTAACTGATTTATTCAATTAATTAAAAGGTTGGTTTTAATATTGTTTTATTATGTGTTAATCATGAATATTATACTAGATCCATTCCGCTGCGCACTCGTAGTTAATGGTTTAACTAGTTCTAAATCCCAACAAATTCATATGCCTATTAGTTGATGTGTTGAACCAACTCCAAAAGTATATTCCAAGTGATTAACAAGTCAAATCTAATTTTCCTTTTTACTCATGTTTTCATAACATGTAAAAATTGTCCAACTCTTTTGTTGGGTCTAACTAAGAACAATTTAAGTAATTACTTCCTACTTGTCGTTTTATAAACATAGCGCGAGAATTTTTTTTACAGGAAATATAATTTAATTTCAAAAATAAGTCTTGCTTATTTGATATACTTTTTAATAGATTTTTCTGAAACTAGCGCTTAAAAAAGGTTTCAATCTCTCATTCCGCAACCAGATTTAACGATTCGTTTGACCGTACATTACTATTGCCAAACATACACATAGCTGAGCATAGAAACATTTAGATCCGAATTCCAAAACTAAATTGGGATCGTACTCATTTTTGGTATCGAAATCATGTTCGGTACAGTACCAATACTACGAAATAAGGTGGAAAAAAAATTCGGTACGGTACGGTACCAAATCAGGAAATTCCTGAAAAAACGGAAAAAATCCGATTTACCGGTATCAGTACTGATACCGGTCTCGATTATCCTAATCTCGTTCGATACGATATCAGTACCATTGATTTATGCTCGAAAAAAAAATCGATACTATTAATTCGGTATGATACAGATACCGTGATCCCTAGTTAAGAACAAATATGTACTAATTTGATTCCTAAAGTTAATGAAATTCTTGTAAACCACTTAAATCGTTCACAACAAAAAAGTTTTGTTTGACTTGTCTACCAAAACTTTAGAGATGAATCTAGTTGTGTTATGATTCTAAAATTTGCATGTAGATGCAAAATTTTACTGGGCCACTGAATGGGCTGAGAACGCCTCTGGGTTTATCTTCTCCACAAACCTATAAGAAAATAGCACACGTTAGCTCGTCTCGGGTGGGAGGCCCGAGAACAACTCCGGTGTGAGAGTATGGGATCTGACTGAGAGCCCAGAGGCCACTAATATCGAGAGTCGGATGGTTCGTGAATATGTATAATAAATATGAGTGAGAATGTTTGACCTGCATTGAATACAAGGGGGTATTTATAGTGTTAAGAACACTGTAGCTTACTGTAGCTCCTAGGAGGTTGTTCTCCTTGAGTCTTGTGATCTGACAGACCAGCCTTTGATCTATCAACTAATGTGAGGTCCGTGGATAATAAGATGTATCGGCTGTTCCCAATAGAACTCTCCTGCTTTTGAGGTGTACAAACGAGTCAGCCTTCAATCCGAGTGCCATGTGAGGATCCCCTGGGTAATAGGGTGCGCCGCTCCTTCCCAATGTTGTGGCACTACTTTTGAGGATTCCCTCTAGAGCTGTGTTTAGTGGGTGGACCGGACTGCCAAGTCCGCAAAGCCAGTCTTACTTCTAGAAGATGGCTTATGTGGATTTGACCAAGCAGCCAGATACACGAACATAGCATCTCTACGACCTTATTCTAAGGGTTCTAAGGTTCCACGTTTCGATCTTCAGGTTTGTTGGTGGTGTCAATTCCAACACTACTAAAAGAGTTTAAAATAACAGCAAATTGAAGAGCTAAAAACTTTTTGTAAAAGTTTTTTGATAAAGCTTTATGTAACATTTTTTATTCAACTATTTGTCTAAAATGATGGGCTAACAGTTTTGTTTTTATCGTGATAGAACACAAAACACGTGTGTTAGTTTACGTATTATTTAATGCTAAATTTCTTTTCCCTATAATTCAAGACTTTATCCTTTATTCGAGTCGAGTTATTTGGGTCCACAAAAGTATTTGGGTTAATTCAGGTTGACTCAAATTGACTCGAGTTCTCATTAGATTCGGATTTCGAGTTTATATTGTTTAGCATTGACCCGATCCGACTTGACCCAAACCCGACCAACCTGACTTGACCCGACTCAAATAACACATTTTACATTGTATTAATACCTAAACAAGTTAATTTTTATAATTTTTCTTATACTCAGGTTGACATGAACACAAATTGACCCGAACTCGACTGATCCGAGTTTTAATTAGACACAAATTCGAGTATGATTTTTTTAAGTCTTAACGTGATTTGACCCAACTCGAATTGATCTGAACCCGATTGATCCGACTCGATTCCCACTCCCACCAACTGCCGTATAGTGGAGATCCTTCTTCATGCATGTTTCGTGGATTCATTTTTTTATTCAACTCCACCTTTTCTGTTTTAATACTTGTTTATTGCGTTGATGAAACTTTAGCTAAAATTATCTTCATAACACGTAACTAAAATAACAATTGGGTCATTACTTATTATATTCGTCCTAAATTTATATTCCCTATTTTTTTTAGACGCCTTAAAATTTTTATTTAATATTTAAAATAGATAGAAAATTTTGATTAAATTTACTCTATTATCTTTACTTAAAATTGTTATTACAAATTTTTAAATAAGACCTTAATTAATTGTATATTCATACATTATTTACCCATTGGATAATAGCTTCTTGTTTATCTTGTATAACTTCTTAATAGCAGACTATGGCTATGTTTGGCAAAACTAGTTGTAAGCTGTTAACTTTAAGCTGTAAGCTGTTAACTGTAAGTTGTAAGTTGTTTGTTAAAAAGCTGTTAATTTTAATAAAAGTGTTTGGTATATTAGCTGTAAGATGTAAAATGACTTAAAAGGAAATCTTTTAATAAATTATAATATGGTTTGAGGTTATATGAAAACTTTACAGCTTTAACAACTCTTGACAATCTAAAAAGTTGTATAGAACAACTTTTTATTTAAGAGCTATTTGGTTAAAATAAAAAGCTAAATAAAATAAAATCACTACAACTTGAACATTTTTTTGGTATGAAGTCATATGCCTATCAGTTGATGTGTTGAACAAACTCCAAAAGTATATTCCAAGTGATTAACAAGTCAAATCTAATTTTTGTTTTTATTCACCTTTTCATAACATGTACGAAAAGTCTAATTCTTTTGATAGGTCAACTAACTTATGAACAATATTGGTTCAAATACTATCTAAATTCGAGGGTCCTAGACTCAGAATAAAAAAACTCAAGCTCGAAACTCGGCTCGAGCTCGAGTTCGGCTCACCAAATAAAACTTGAGTTCGAAACTCGACTGGAACTCGATTATTTTCATATGTTATGCTCGAACTCGATAAATACTCGACATATTAAGCTCGAATCAACTCGACTTATGTATATAAAAGGGTAAAAAATAATTTAATTAAAGCTCGATAAGGCTCGTGAGCTTCTCGAGCCGAGTATATTGGAGTTAGAACTCGACTCGAATATATACTCGAGTAGCTCGAACTTAAGCTCGACTCATATAAATCGAATCGATCTCGAGTAATTTACGAGTCGATCTCGAGTAAGTTACGAATTTTCTCAACTAGTTGTGTTATACTTCTAAAATCACCATATGTTTTTTTTAATGATAAAAGGATATATACTACAAGCAGAGGCGGATTTTTTAAGGGATTGGGGAGGGTTTCGATTTTCCCAAAGTTTGTGACGAGTAGTGTAAATTTTTTACTTTTCGTCTCAAAGTTATTGTCCAACTTATTATTTTGGTATGTAAAAAATGACTTGGCCCTCCCAAAATAAATGTTCAAGATCCGCCATTGACTACAAGGGTTGTTGTTGTATGTAAAAGGTGGAAGTCAAAGTTGGCGTGTATGCATGCAATTACAATTTGGAGTTCGTTGAGAAAAGGATAGACTATATACATTTAGAAACGGTTAATCAGATAACGAGTAAAAGTTATGTACAATATAGAATGAAAATGAGTGACACAGGGCGGCGCAATGTTGTCGGAGGTCTTAGACAATAACGATTAAGAGGCTCTGTTAGACTACTAAATTAAACAGAAATTTTATATAAACTTGAATTGCATGACTCATATTTTTTAACTAATAAAGTTTTAATATATACTAAGTAAAAAATATGGCCCCTTTCAAATAGAGGCCCAGTACGACAGCACCACTTGCACAACCCTTAAACCGCCTCTGGAGTGACATATGATTTGTTATCGTTAGCTCAAACTTGGTATTAAAGTAAAAAGTGAGATTTTGCACTAGAATCTCTTGCATCATATTTTAAGGTACGGTGAGTTAAAGAAAAGTTATATTAAAGAATCAAATATTGGTATAATAAACCCACATTTACTTTACTTTATTATTTTAAAAAAATTTATAACAGTCCGGCTGTTAATTACCAACCGAGCACTTTTGACACCAAGTTCGATACGATGCGGTAAAGAAGCTCTTAGGCTGGGGGAGTAGTAAACATAAAAACCCACCGCCAAATCAGCGCTACCTCAACTCACCCAAAACTCACTTTTCAAGGTTACTAAGGAAAAAAAACTCACCTTCATATCACCTTCATTTAATATAAAATATACCCTATTAAATACTCCCACTAAATATTCCCACTCACAATCTATTAAAAAAATAAAAATAAAAACGTGGGGCCCACCACTTATAAACTCATCAGCGGTGAGTAGGTGACAAGTAGTGGGTTTTTTAATAGCAACTCACGCGTGTGTTTATAGTGCGATTCATAGGGTGACTTTTACCACATAGATGTCACTCGTGAGATTATCCCACCACTCCCCCAGCCTTAAGGTATTATAAGTTATCAATTTTGAAAACATTAGATGGCATGAGTCTCATTCTGTGTTTTTTGTTTTCGAGTGTCGAGTGAAATGTATTTTCTTATAATTCATAGAATAATATATTTTATACGTAGTATCTGTAGAAAACGGTGTATACTTTTATTAAATAAATCGAATTACAATAATAAGATTAAAAGAAAATAAGAGACAGAAAATAAATATCAATTCTGAATAAAGCAGTAAAACTGAGACGAGACATGTGTTTAACACGCTTCCCTTAAAACAGATTCGTCGTCTGTTTCCCAGGGTACAACGTCCAAAGCTGTTGTACAGCCGGACTAGACACACTTGCAAAGCTCTCTTCGAGGAAAACATAAAGCTACTAGTACTACGAATATATATGACGTATACATATAAAATTATGTCCAAAATATTGCAAAAATCGTATTTTGCAAAACATTTTCCAACAGTATCAATATTCAAATAATATATATGACAAATTTCAAATAAAATTTATAATTAATAAAAAGAGGTGGAATATAAATTTAATTAGAGTTTAAAGTAACTTTAAATTATATTATTTATTTGTTTATGAAATAAGTCTTTATGGTTAATAAACAAATTAGCTTTTAGCTACTTATATGAATTTATCGTAAAAACATGTTTATATTATAGCTTGAAAACAATTGATAAAAGTTGAACGGAGCTATTAAAACCTTGAGTTTAAACTTAATATATGTTACAAGCTATTTTTAGAGCTTGAGCTTGATAGAAACTTAATGTTATTAAACCAAGCTCAAGCTCAAGTTACTTAATTAAAGATCGACTTAATTGCTGCCATAAACACGACTCCTATGCTAACTTTAGACGTGTATGACGTCAGAAAAGTTTTCTTTTACATAACTAAAAATCAGTGTTGCGAAAATCGTTCTAAACTTGTGATTAATTTTTGCTTAGGCGTTAAACGCTCATTAATGCTTTGATTTTCACTCATCATGCTTATTAATGATTTTGGTTAAAAATCGTTTAACATACCAATTTATCGGACAAAACCTGCTAAATTGACCAAGTCGGTTATGAATATAGTTCGACCCAATCAAGCATAATTTGGTTAAATCAGACAAATCAGACATACGATATCGATATTTTATAATTATATATATATAAATTCAATCAAATTAATCACCGCTTAACTAATTAAGCGTTAGCCGCTACCAATCCGCCAACTAACGCCTAACGACTTTTCCAATTTTTCCAAAAACAAACAACACATGTACCTCACGCGAGGAATGCAAGTAGTCAAATTAGAGGTGACAAATCTTGTCCATTTTGCTTACTATGAGACATTTTTAAAAAGTAAGAGCCATTTTTTGCCCATCCATTATTATGGATGGGCTCAATGAGCACATGTAGAACATTAAATGAACTCTAATGAGCGTATGTAAAACACAATTATTATTATTATTATTATTTTATAAAAACATCACTTCATTAGAATAATAAGATTTATAAAAAGTTAGTGGGAAACCGAGATACTAACTGGCTCCCACTCCTCTAGCAATAACAAATCCAATTACTCCCTTTATTCAATAAAGGGAATTGTAAAATACATGAATAAAAAATATTATAAGTATGTGAGGGGGAAAACTTCGCCCTTCTTATCTACCGTTCGATTCTCCTCTTTCCCTGTTCACTGGTATGGGTTCTTCAACCAAACCTACATCTCAACCGTGTGTTGGTTTGAAAACATGTTCATTGGTATGGTTCCTTTGCTATCAGGTTTGGGCTTTTCCCAAAACCCCTTTTGTAGCCATTGATTTCTTCCAATGCGAATTTTATTGGTGGAAACGGCTCACATCTCTCTCATTGGGGTGAAATAAAAAACACACAAATAGTGTATGTCTCTATGTGAAACGTAACCCCAATAATGCGATCTATTTATGATTTGATCTAATCTATTTATGATTTGATCTATTTATGATCTGATCTATTCATGATCTGATCTGTTTGTAAGAGTGCTCTTTTTGTATTGATTCGTTTTTCCCATCTCGATGTTATAATTTGTTTTCGCATCTCGATTGGATGTGTATAAGCTGTTCATATTAATGAATTAGTGACTGGTTAAAAACCCTCATTTATGGGGTTTGCTAGAAACCCTAATTTTTTAGAGGGTTTGATGCTTTGATGATTTCTTTACTTCTTGATTAGTAAGTTTTCTGTTTTGGTTGAACTTTGCGCTACTTTTAGTGATGGTTATCCTTGATTGAAAGCCTTAATTTGGAAGAAAGTGTTGAAAGCTGTTATATCGTTGCCTGAATTTAAAAGAAAGTGTATCCATATGATTTATCATGTATCACACCCAGATGTGCCTACTGCGGCATCTAAATGTTAAAGTTATGTTGGCTAAGTTGTCGTTAGGTTGTCATGAGCTTGAACGGCCCAAGGTAAGACATGAGATTGCGTGTATCTTGGTGGGCAACCTCTCGGGGTTGCAGCCATGGCACGTGTATCATTTCTTCCTCTTAGTGCCTAATCTGAGCCTCATTACAAGTGACAGACTTTTGGAATGGAAATATTTATGGTTGTGGGGTGTTTTTCATGTCCTTTGCGGCCATCTTATGTAACCCGATGATGGATTAACTGATTTTGGGCGACCCTCGCTGTCACCGGTCCTTTCGTTGCCATTATATGCCGGGTAGCGAATGTGATCGGTGTCCGATGGTGTAACGATGTATTGTTGATGATGAAAGCTGTCTGTATGGAACGCTTTGGAAGCCTTGCTTTGGTAAAACCCGGATCTTGGCGGGGCGATCAAGTGGTCGTAGCCATGACGGGCTTTGGGTACGCCTTTCGTTATGCCATGTTTATTTCAAGTGTATGTTTTTTTGTTTGACAAAGTGACTGTAAAAAGTAGCCTCATCTTAATCCGTTTACGTAGCCGGCTCACGAACTATGACCTGATATGTATTGCTTGAGGCTGTGATGAGAATGACCGGCCCGGGTTAAACGCGAGATTTCACGTATCTTGGTAGGGCAACCTCTAGAGGTTGCAGCCATGACGTGCGTATCTGGTTTTCCTTCAATGGTGCTGTCACACCCTCAAATTTGGCCCATGTGTATTTTACATAAGGATGTGACTATCATGACAACCAAGAGACACAGATACAAGAACGACTAACAAAAGTCATTTTTCAATCATAAAATAAAAGAGGTTCCAAAGTTGTTTTACAACTCATGATAACATAATTTGAGTTTCCAAATGTCATACATCAAAAGCAAGTCTCAAAGTTAAATCACGATAATTTTTATTGATCTCCATAGCACAACCACGTCACTCCTCCGCCTTGACACCTGAGAAAAACATTGCTAAAAACGTCAACACAAAGGTCGGTGAGTTTATAGGTTTAAGTATAAGTAGTGTGATAAACCATAAGATTTTAGTTAGACAAGCGGCAAATAATCTTATAACAAATACAAGATTATCATCAAATAGCATACGTTCATGATATCCTACGTCTAAGCTCATGACACCGAAGCGTTAACCGTACCAACAAGTTTATATAAGAGTGTGCCCAAGCAAATACTACCCCAAAGTATTCGTAACAACCTCAAATGTATTTGTATCTAATTTGGTCACACAACCAACAATAGATAGGGAGGTCAATCCCAATAGATCTATCCATAACATTTGCGCTTACACAAAGTAATTAACGGTTCATGATAGTGGGCTAAAGCATCTAGGGGTATCGCTACTTAGACATCATGTAGGCGCGTATGAGTTTTAGGCACTTACGTTCATCCGTTTAAAAAAAGCAATGTTCTCACCCCAAAGTGATAAAACAAGTAAAAGTGGGGCTATAAACTCACCTCGTAAGTTAGGCAAATGGATGATAATGCAAGAAAGCTTGAGAATACGACCACGTTATCCACGACCTAGTTAAGTATATCGACCGTGTTACAAAACGAGGAGTTCGTAAATAAAATGCATAATGACCTAAGTGTGCTTGACTTTACGTTTTTATTTATAATGACTCGAAAACGTACATACGGGTTTTAGTGGACTTTAAGTTTAAACAAGGTACTAATATATTTTGTTATTAGCCTTACACGGTCCGGTTCTAATTACCCAGCCCAAGTATATATAACTCGGCCCACAAGGATTAGCCAGTCCGGTCCACAAGAGTTCATAATTCAGCCCAATATCTAATTCACATATGTTTGGCCCATTTTGGTTTGGTCCAGCCCATGTTGGGCGTTAATAACAAAGAGATGGGGAGACAGAGAGTTATTACTCTGTTTTGGTGGGTTACACGTTTCAAAACACACACATTACAAACATACCGCCCCAAACTACTCTCTCTCTCAAACTTATATATCTCTCTGGTTCATACTTGATTGATCCATCACGCATAAAACCTTTTTGTTTTATCAATTAATCTCACTCCTATGATTAATCTGATTTGAAAACATCATGAGAAAGTGTTTTTGGTTCGGTTCTTGATTCGAATAATCTGGGTTTTCATCTCTTTAAGTTCTAAATCCGATTCTTGATGAGGGTTTCTTGTTATCCATGATTCATTTCTTCAAAAAGATAAGTTTCATACTTATTTAGTTTTTATCAATCAAGATCTTGTGTTCTTCTTGTAATACTTCGAAAATACATGGGTTTCTTGTCATAAAAACGTTTGTTTTGATCTCAATTAGATGGGTTTGATTCGGATTCAATTAATTTACAAATTAGGGTTTCTGGCAATTTAGGGATTTCAATAGATCTTGCGTATTCATATGTTAAATTAACGTTTTTATTAATAAAATCATGTTAATTGTATTAATTAGAACGATTGATCAATTTAGGGTTTCGTTTGATTTACGGTTTCATTAAATCTTGTTTATTTATCTAATTAAATGATAGATTCTAATTTAGTTAAGGTTTAATTAGAGTTTTAAAGTGTTTTATAAAAATTAGGGTTTATAAGATTTGGGGGTTTTCATAACCGATTGATTATCTGTGTTTGGCTAATGTTTCTGTACAAAATATAGTATCAATTTCATGTTTTTGTTGGTGATTGATGATTAAGGGTCTCGACATAAATTTTGCAGTGGGTTAATGTGTGCTATTTCCAATGCTAATTCAATTTTTAGTGTAAATCTTGTAAGGCTTCCTAAGTGACTAATCCCGTTTAATTTGTTTCATAGGTGGTCTATATGGTCAAGCACAACTACATGTTATGGATGCGAAAAGGAGTATAGAAGACTCACAATGGAAAGATTGTGGGGTTTCGGCTTGGCGATAGTTGGACAGGAAGGAAGGTTGGACTCGGCTGATCAAAGCTTGGTGCTTTCTTCTAGCAATGTGTGCTCAAAAACTGCTTGTGTAGGCAGGAACTGTAATTTTTGTGTATGCTCAGATTATTTGTGTGTTGGGCTGTGTATGTTTAGGATAGTATATATCCTGGTATATTTTGCTTAGGGTTTGAGCAAATATGGGTTTGGCAAGTCTGTGACTACTCATTTTGGGTAATTTCGGACAATGTGTTGGCTGTTAGTAGTGAGTGGACTAATAAAATATGCCCAGGTTTCTTTGTTGACCTTGTTTGACTAGGGTTTGGATAAATTAATAAAACCGTTTGTTCCTAAGTTTTGTTTCCAGCTTTTGATGGATTGAAACCACCAGTGGGCTTCGGCCCAATATGACATACCCAATATTTGTCCGTCAAAAGAATCCTCATGGCCCGTTAAGAGTTAGCCCGACATAACCTTAGGCCCATGAAAGATTTTTCATACGCGACTCATAAGGATTGGTTAAGACGTACATAAGATTTAACTCGTTACCTTTCGACAATGCAACATGATTTTCGAATCTAGTTTACACGTTTTGGACGTCCTACGCGAAACTCAATAACACAAGTTATATAGTAGTGGATACGGGTATTCTCAAGGCTCAAACAATATTTATCTACGGCACAAACCATTACAAACGAAACATCATGTAATGTATACGTCTCGTTAAAATAACACAAAAATTCGAGTTGTTACAGGTGCCCTATCTGAGCCTACTATTGTTTGTCGTTGAAGTGGAAGGAAATTACTTTCCATGCGTCAACCGCCACACAGACGAAGGTTTTTGATGCATTATGCAAAGGCGATTAGCTACTCGAGGTAAGTTGCGATATTAGCTTTTATCTTTTGGTTTGTTAAAACACCATGCACGTTTTTTAAACTTACGGTAACTTTAACAGTTGAACTAATTTGCTTTAAGATCATTCTTGCATTATTTTTTCTGTGATTTACATCTAGGATATGAGATTGGAACACTTTAGCTCATACTTACGTTTACTAGGTAAAGGTATAAATGGGATCAACAGGTTTTGTATATCCACTACCTTAGACGAACCGAAGATACTGATGAAGGGCCATTAAGAAAGTAGCACGAACTTTAAAATTCATAATTTAGGCACACTAGAAATGTGGAAATCGATATGGAAATACTTTTGCTTTTTGCACGGATGAAGGGGAATGAAAAAATGTTTATGTGGTAAGCCATCTAGACATATTCTACTAATAGCTTCATCGAGGTCAGTTTAAATTTTAAGCAATGAATTCACATAATCAAAATACCTGTTAAGTTTTGCATATTCAATTTATTTTCCTTTGGAATATCAATTGCTGCTTTTTCGTGACCGGAAAAGTTTATAATTACATGCCATCACCGTCAATGTTTGGCCGGCTTTTTTGTGCTGCTGTAAGTACAAAATATTCTCGCTTATTTTTCCTTAGTTAAAGTGTTAGATTGATTTACTATACTGTATTCCACTTCATTCTTTATGTAAGGTTATTGGGAGGCAACTATACGAACCAAGTGAATCTAATACTACTCGTTTAAACACTAAAACTCTTGAATTTGACCCGTCATAAGACGTCAAGTCAATGCAAGTCAAACTATTCCTTTACTTCACTCGACCAGTAACTAAGTCATTTATATAATGACTAAACACTTGAGTAAGTTACCATGTCCAATAGTGAATACTCAAACCCACGCAACACAAGCATTGAGCTACGTGTCCAAAATACCAATCAGCATGTACACTTCAAATGTACACACTGATCTACCCTATCTAGACTTGTCCGATTTCAATGAAACTTGGTGTCAAGGTCACTTATAACCTGTATAAGACCCCACCAAAATTTGAGTCAAAGTTCTCACTTTAGAACCCATCAGCTCGACACTTTACTCGACTCTAAAATGTGAGACAGAATGTATACTCGTTTTGTAAAACCGTTTATACCACTTTAAAATTACTATCATGACATTTCGCCTTTTAAACCCACTACTAGACTCATCATATTAAGTTTATAAACTTTGAAAACCAGTAGTATAATTTATCTAACCATGCCTAAAGTCCCCGAGAGTCGACCCAAAATCAGCCACAATTTAGGATTGTGCCGATTTACTTCTCCCGGTACACGAATACTAAAACTAGCATAACTTTCGATCCGTAATGAGTTAGGAGCTCATTCAAGCAGCAAAACTGTTGTCCCTTAACTTTGTGATGATTAAGCTAATGAAGAAAGAGAGAAAATAGATGAAGAAGAGATGAATTCCTAGAGAGAGAAAGTAGTGAGAGAAAGTAGAGAGGAGATGATTAACTTGGTGAGATTAGATTAAGAAAATGAAGTTACAAATGACCATCCACCCTCCTAACATGCTAGGAGGGTAGTATATATAGTCCACCCACATGCGGGCTTTAATGGACTATATATTGGGCCGGGCTTGTCTTTTGGACTTTAATTAGTTTAAATCCAAGCCCGTAAACCACGACTAATTAACTATCTATTACAACGTTCTAACTAATGTTACAATAATAACCTATGACCGAGCATTCTTGTTTGACTCAATATTTTGAGGCTAACAATCTCCCCCAATGTGAGGTCATTCCTCTTTGATATTTGGATTCCAATGGAGATTTATGAATTTCGTCATAAATGAGTCTTGAACGTGTAACAGTAGTTTTGTTCCTTCATGCTATGATCTTTGAGCCTTTGTCGTTGTCTTTCGACTTTGTCTTTTAGTCTTGAGATCTTCAAATCATCCTTGACTTGTCATTGCCATCTTGCGATCTTGTGTCTTTGTCCACATGCTCACACTATCAATTGTTGGATAAGTCTTTGGGCATGAATATGTGGTTGTGAATCTTTGACTTTGCTGAGTACACCGTGACGCCACCTTCTCGAGACAAAACATAGACACGGACTGAATGGCTTTGACATTCGTCCTAAATCGGTAGCGTTTTACCTCCGGTCAGTGAAGACCGTTATACGATATTAAATATCGTACCTGTGATCAGGTAGATTCAATTAAGAATCTCCTTGACAGGGTTTCGCGGCAGTACTAGCCGTTCTCTTTACTCGACCGTCTCAAAGCAAGACTGCGAACATAAAGAGTGAATCAATTGGATAAATATCCGCTTGATTAAAGTCGTCAATTCAAATTCCTGGAACAAGTTTGATTCATTAAGAATCTTACCATTGTTGCTTTCCAGTTGACACAAGTTTGATTCATAAGAATCTCACAAGTCACCTACCGTAGCGCTGTTTGATGTAGACGCTAGAAGGATTTCCATTCGTCACTGTGAATATTAATAAATATCACTCTGAATGTTCTGGCAAGACCATAAAGATATTGCGTAGAAACCTGAAACGAGTTTGAATCAATTCAGAATCAAACCACTGTTGCTTTTCAGTTTTACATATGTTCAATTCATAAAGAATCTCGCATATGACCTACCGCAGTGCTGTTTGATGTTAACACTGGAAGGATTTCCACTCATCATTGTGAACACTAAGTAGTATCACTCTGAGTGTTCTAGCAATATCGCAAGGATATAGCGTAGGACTCTCTTGATCTTCATCCGTGTGTCCTAACGAGATTTGATTGATCTCTTGGCTCTAGACTCGATTTGTGCACTTTTAGTGGTCGGAGGCTGGAGCAGATGCCACCTATTCAATATCAACTATCTCGGAGTGAGAAAGTCAATAGAAGTCGTGTTGATCTCCGTGACAATAAAACAAACTTCTTTTGAGAGAAGCCTGAGTAGCTAGGAAAGGGTTGTGCTTCACATCACTGGGTCCATGATGAGTTTGTCTTCATGATGGGTTGACCCGGTTTCTGCCTAAGTTGTATGGAGGGCTTCTTTCTTTAGACCCTTTATCCTTACATTTCTTTTTCATTCTTCAACCCCTTCAATGCTTACCAAGACATCATTACTAGCACCTTGTTGTGATTGTTCCAGTGCTAGCATCAGTACTTAGTCGGCATTCTGCTACGTTCACATTCTACTCCATCTTTCCTAAGGACTTCTAATAATCTATTGGATTGTCCCTGGGAAGATCCCTCCGGTTCTGGTTGGATCATAGGACTTAAACCTAACCACCCTTTTGACACCAATAACGTCGTGAATTAAAGATGTTGTGGGTATTTGATCGTAACCATGAAAACCACTTTAAATTCTAACAAAGTGTGTGTAAAACATTTAACACCTTGCTAGTTTTGTCGTTTCAGAAATGCTCCCCCTTCACATGTGCATCGATAATCGAAAGTGTTTCGCACATGTGGGCAAGAGTTAAAGTGCTTGAGTCTTATAGATCACATTTTAATCACATTTTCTCCCCCTATCTCTAATATATAAAATCTTTTGATATTAGAGATACCAAATTTGATTAAAATATATTTTGAAAAAAATAGTCTTGAAAATCTTCGGGAGAAAGATGTGTTAATCTTTTGCATGAAGTTGAATTGCTCCCCCTCAAAAATTGATCCAATGGAATTGTCATTACGAGGATGTGATCCACATTAAACTTTTGAGGATAGGAGTTGTTGAACACACAATTTTTGAAAGATTTTGAATGTCATTGAGAAATTCTTGAAAAAATTGTGTTCAACGCTTTTTGAAAAATCAATTCTTTTTGACGAAAAGGTTTTTCTAAAGCATAAACTTGAGTTCATAGACTTTGAATGTCTTAACGAATCCACTCAAGTGTAAGAAGATTTAACTTCTTTTGCTAAGGGTAAGAGTACAAAAGCGTATACTTCCCCGTGAATTTAGATCCGGGTTGCAATCTGAAAGTGATTACAAGCCATTGTGTTGAGCTCAAAACGTTGAATGTTTTGTGACAAGCTCAACCCAAGATAGATTGCTCTACCCGTTGTTGGAAATATTGTCCAAAATAGACAATTTCCTTTTGAAAAGATAGAAATGACATGTTTTGAAAAATATTTACAACTTTCATTCGAGCTTTATGTACACACCCGTGTCGTTATTGAGCGACATTTCTAGGTACGTCCATATTATCGATACTGAAAGACATGTCGAGAAGAATATTTTTGGATTATGAAAGATTTTTTAATTTTGTATTTTGCTTTTTGATTAATATTTACAGGTAGATGTTTGATAGATGAATCAAGCAGGCTTCTTTGCCAGAACCTCCAGTTCTGCTGGAGTCAAACATCTCATACCAATTTGCCTAACTAGATACGCAAACCTCTCTTTCGAAAGAGCTTTTGTAAACAAGTCAGCTAATTGGTAATCCGTTCCAACAAAGTATAGTTCAACGATACCTCTTTCAACTTGTTCCTTTATGAAGTGATATCGGACATCAATGTGCTTCGTGCGGGAATGCTGAACCGGATTGCAAGAGATGGCTATGGCCGACTTTGAGTCACAGTACATAGGTACTTTATCAAAATGGAAGCCATAATCCGTGAGTTGTGTTCTCATCCAAAGAACTTGAGCACAACACGCAGATAGAGACACATACTCCGCTTCGGCTGATGAAAGTGACGTGCAATCCTGCTTCTTGGAAGACCATCCCACAAGCTTGTCTTGACCTAGAAATTGTGCACCACCAGAAGTACTTTTACGTGTATCAAGACACCCTGCATGATCAGAATCTGAATAGGCCGTTAGAAAGAAACCGGTTTCCCTCGGATACCAGAGTCCCATGTGAATGGTATTCTTAAGGTACCGAAAGATCCGTTTAACCTCCTTGAGGTGCTTGTCAGTGGGTCGTGCTTGATATCGTGCACAATAGCATGTAGCATGATGAATATCAGGTCTGCTTGCTGTCAAGTACATGAGAGACCCGATCATGGAACGATATCTCGTTTGATCTATGGGTAATCCCTCCAAATCAGCATCTAGGGATGTGGTTGATAATGGTGTCCCAACGGGGTCACATGATGTCATACCATGCTTTTTGATTATCTCTTGACAATACTTAGCTTGGTTAATGAAGATACCACTTGGGGATTGGTGAACTTGAATTCCTAGAAAGAATTTTAGTTCGCCCATCATAGACATTTCAAATCTGCTGTGCATTACTTTTTCAAACCATTTTGAAAGTTTTGGGTTTGTAGACCCGAAAATAATGTCATCAACATAAATTTGCACAAGCAGAATGTCATCCCCATATTTATAAGTGAACAAAGTTAAATCAATAGAACCTTTTGAGAAACCTTTGGAGACCAGAAATTTCGAGAGCTCATCGTACCACGCCCTTGGAGCTTGCTTGAGTCCATAAAGTGCTTTGTGGAGACGATACACCTTGTCAGGATAATGCGGATCGACGAATCCTTCCGGCTGCGTGACATAGACTTCTTCCTTCAAAGGACCGTTAAGAAACGCCGTCTTTACGTCCATTTGATATACAATGAATCCCTTATGTGCAGCATAGGCAAGAAAAATCCTGACCGCTTCCATTCGAGCTACTGGTGCAAATGATTCTTCAAAATCAATACCCTCTTTCTGTCCATACCCTTTAGCCACTAGCCTAGATTTATTCTTGATGATCGTGTTTTCTTCATCCATCTTGTTTTTCCAGATCCATCGAAGATTTAATGGTGTTACATCGTATGGTCTGTCAACAAGTTCCCAGACTTTAAGTCTTTCAAACTGTTGAAGTTCATCCGTCATCGATTCAATCCAAGCATGATCAGCCATGGCTTCTTTGATGTTTTTCGGTTCAGCAGTACTCACGGCGAGTGCGAACATACAAACATCGCCATCGGTTTCAAGTTGTCGCCTTGTACGAACGGGCTGTGAAGGGTTTCCAATTACGTGAACCAAAGGATGATCTCGGGTCCAATGATGTGTTGAAGGATGTCGTTGGTAGAACATATGCATATTTGACGGATCAACATGGCGAGTAGAAGACTCTCCAGTTTCATGTACCGGTGTACCGAATGGGTTGATAAATTCGTCTTCGTCAGATAATGCACCGTCTGCTTGATTTGTGTTCTCTAGAGCAATGACAGTAGTTGTGGATGTTGTAGGATCGATTGTTGAAGTGATATTCTGAGGAGGTAAATCTGCAACAACCCGTGTTGAAGTAGATGAAGTTGTATCCGGTTGTTGACGATGATCGGTATCATCATTCGTATCATGAGTGACAGCGGAAGACTTCGATACAACTTGTTTCTCCCCTGTGAAATACTCATCATACATTGGTCCATATAACATTTCCAATTCTTCAATTGTCGTGTCGACTGTCATATCTGCTCTAGGAACATTTTCTGGAACCAGCGTTGAACTTGACGGTTCATTGCTGTGGTCTTGAGTTTCGAGTTCCGTGCGGTTGTGAACAGAAGTCGTTTGTCGTTGTGGATCGGGACTTAAACTGTTTTGTTCAAGTGCCATTTCTTGAGATTCATCAAATCGGATGTGAATAGTCTCGACAATCAATTTTGTTCTCTTGTTGTATACTCTATATCCCTTTGACTGAGTTGCATATCCCACAAGAATACATGCGTCACCTTTCTCTTTCATCTTATCCAAATTTTCACCATCTCGAATAATGTAGCAAGTACATCCAAAAACATGAAGGTGTTTGAGTGAAGGTTTTCGATCATGAATTATGTGATATGGTGTCTTTTCGTGTCTTGGGATAATTAAGGATCGGTTTTGTGTGTAGCATGCGGTTGACACGGCTTCGGCCCAAAAATATAGTGGAAGTTTTGAAGCGGATAATAATGTTCGAGCAACTTCAACCAAAGTACGGTTTCGTCTTTCAACAACGCCGTTTTGTTCGGGTGTTCGAGCAATAGATGTTTCATGTTCAATCCCTTCGGCTTCAAAATACTTTCTCAGATTTGAATTCAAAAATTCTGTACCTCTGTCAGTACGAACCACTTTAACTTGAGCTTGAAGACCACGTTGTATCAATTTAAGGAAGCTAATGAGAACATCGGGTGTTTCATCCTTGGACCTCAAAAAGTGAGTCCATGTGTACCTTGAGTAATCATCAACGATGACCAGAATATATTTCTTTCCATTGATACTCTGAACACGCATGGGACCACACAGATCCATGTGAAGAAGATCTAACCGTCCTTTAGAGCTTGGTGTTGTCTTTGTTTTGAAGCTACTTCGTTTAGCTTTACAAAGTTCACAAGAAGAACAAAGATGATCTTTGATGAATTTCAAGCTTGGAAGGCCTCTCACAATATCTTTCTTGGAAAGCAAGTTAATGGTATCAAAGTTGAGATGAGAAAGACGTTGATGCCATAACCATGCCTGAGTCGTTGAAGCTTTAGCCATGAAGCAAATTGGAGTTGATGAAGTTGTGTCTTGAAGTGAAATTGTGTAAAGATCAGTACCCCGTGTACCGGTAAGTAAGTCATTCCCATCATAATCACGAACAAAACATGTCTTCTTTCTGAAAGCAACTTCCAAATCCGCATCACAGAATTGACCAACCGAGAAAAGATTGTGATTGAGCCCTTCGACGTAGTATACCCTTTTAATCGTGATATTCCCCTGAACCAAATCTCCATATCCTAGGATCGGTGCAAATTGATCATTTCCGAATCGGACCGTACCTAGGAACTTCTCCACGAAATTAATTAGAAGCTTGAGATTCCCCGTCATGTGCTTCGTGCATCCGGAGTCCATTATGAAGAGAATTATTTGTATCACCTGCAGAAGAGTTAGAACACGATGGAGCATTTGCTAAATTGGATACCACAGTAGTTGTGATAGTAGAATCATTAGTGTCCTTATCAACATTTAAAGGCAAACTAACACTCGTTTTCACATTTTCTGTCCTAACTTTAGGCATCCATTTATATCCGAGAGGACATTGATTAGCAAACCACCATTTCCAAGACTTACTGGCAGACTCATATAATTCCTTAATTTTGCTTCTAGGATTCTTAGTGGTGGAGTCTGATGCAATACTTTTCTTAGTGGGGGTAGCACCAGAATGGTTCACTTTGCGTTTGGGTTTACTAGCACTAATAGGCATCACAATTTGTTTCTTAGTTCTAGTTTCTATGCCTTTAACATTATTCATAGCACACATAGAATGATTAGCATTAGCACACTTGCCACATTTGACACAAACAAATTTCACATTCATAGCATTCAAAGTTGAATCATTCAAATCGTCATGACACGCGATTACAGACGTTTTATTCTTAGAAACATTGAAAATCCTAGGGTGTTCTTCTACTTGTTTCATCTTCCCTTGATTCTTGTGTTTCCAGACCTTATCATTCTCTTGAGTGCTCTTAAGCTGAGGCCGGCTAACACTAGTAGTGGAGACTATTCCTGTAGTAGAAGACACACGAATATTAGTGTTTCTAGAAGTCTGAGGCGAGTGAGTATCTTTGTTTGTGGGCTTAGTGGGCATTCTATACATCCCTGGTTTAATCACATTATTGTGCTTAACGCTTGGTGCTACATGATTCCTTATGGGTTGAGCTTGTGGTAACCTTTCCTTTCCATCCATCTTGGGGGCAAACACAGGTTTTGCAAACGAGGAATTAGATAAAGCAGATGGTTTTCCCAAGATAGAGGATCTATTCTCTTTAGAGGCATTGGGTTGTCTAACAACATTTTTCTTAATGCTAGGTTCCACAATTTTCCCACCCATTTTAGCAATGAGTTTCTGCAACTCTGCTATCGCTCTGTCCCTGTCTTGTAATTGAGCTTTCATCCCTTTAATTTCCAAATTCTGTTCATTCATTTCTCGAAATGTTTGGGAAAGTTTTTCTTGCAATTTATTATCATGTGGAAAACGACCAACATCTTTTTGCAAAGCAAGTTCAAGTGAATGACAATGTTTTTGAAGGAAATCAGTTTTGTGTTGAAGTAACTCAAAAGCCTTTTTGTCAACATTTTCTTTATGTTTCGAAAGCTCAATTTCAAGACGTTCACATTCTTTGATCTTATCAAGATATTGGCATGCAACTTCAGAATATTCATCAATATCAGCACAAGATGTAAAATAAGCACACATAACATCTTTAGAAACACATTATTGCAAGAGTAAATCATATTCATCTGAGAAATCAGACTTCTCCATTTGAAGATCATCAATGTGTTTCTCAATAGATTCAACATATTTTAAATCATCAAACATTTCGGTCCGAATGAACTCCTCAAGTTGAAGAACAGTTTCTTTAATCAACGCCGTGTTTGGAATTAAGAGTTCTTTGACAAGCAGGGTAATATCTTGAGGAATCGGACGTGTCCATTCAGCATTTTCACGTTTTGCCCAGTCTCGTTCAACAATAGATTTAACATTATCTATGTGATGTTTAAGAATACCTAATGTTTTCCTACTCTTGCTTTTAGATTCATCTAGAGGGAGGTAGTTGATGTATTTGTAAACATTAGATTTCTTAGGGGCAAATGCTTTCTTCCATTGAATTCTCTTTTGTTTGCATTCTAAGAACACTTCCTCACGAGTTTTCTGAGTTTGTTTGTTGAACAGGCCATAAAGACTATTCTCATAAGCATAATTATAAGGTTTCACAAACTCCTTATTAACAAGTGGTTGACTATCAGCATCCCAAAGGGCAGTCTCTTCACTATCGGCACTAACATGCATGCAATCAAGATCTGTCCTTTCAGTCTCATCAAGATAAAGATGCGGATTCGCAGCTTGAGCTTTGGCAAGGTACTCAGGACTTGCAAAGCTAGCTTGACCCTTAAACATCGATGGAGGTGCTAGCATTCTTACGGATTGAATAGAATCATGCGTTTTATAAACAACGTTCTTCAAAAAGTCGACTTGTGCTTCTAGTTTCGTAACTTTTTCGGTTTCTTTATCATATCTACTTTTGAAGTCTTGTTTTAACGCATCTACCTCTTGTTTCTTATCCTCTAGAATTTTAGCAGAATCAGTGGTGGTCATAGAGAGCTTTTGTTCAAGTTCATTAACTTTGGTATTAGCAAGGTACGTTTTTTGACGTTCATCCATTAAGAAAACATTATATTGACGCTTCTCTTTAGCTAATAACTCAAGAGTTGTATTATATTTGTTTTCAAAATCGTCCTTTTGACTTTTTAACGCACTTCCCTTGTACCCCTCAAGCTCTTTGGTTTTCTGAAGGAGCTCATCTCTATAGCTTTCAGTCATCTCAGTAGATTTGATAAGAGCAGCTTTACATTCTTCAAAACTTTGAGTGAGCGTAGCGTTTGCCTTCTTTAATTGCTTTTGACTCTTTTTATTTTCTGTGACATCTTTTTGTAAAGTAGCAATTAAATTAGCAAGCGCAATACGTTCCTCTTCATCATATTCATTTGCATGTTGATCATCCTCAAACTCATTATTGCACATGTCTGATGAATCGTGTGTGGTATTGCTATCAACCGTTTCCATCATACACGTGTCATTAATGGCATTGGGTAGATCACTATGCTCAGGAATATCACCAAACACATTATATTCATCAGTAGTGTGTACCTTATCGATTGGCTCAGTGTCAAAGATAGGACCATTGTCATCTTCAGTGACCTTGAGAACTTCTTCAACCTTTGCCATGTACGAGTAATGTGCATCAAGCTCTTGATCAGAATCTTCATCATCAGTATCATCAAGCATGGCTCCTTCCTCAGCTGACAATTTAACCCCAACTTCCATCTTTTTGCATAGCAGCATCTTTTCCTTGTGATAGCTGGAGTCTCTAACCCTTTTCGGTTTCCTGCATTCCTTTGCCATATGTCCATAACCTTGGCAATTAAAACATTGAATCCCGCTCTGCTGAACCACTTGACTTCCAACCGTTTCCCTATTCCCAGTAGCAGCAGCAATCCTCTGAGCATCATACTTGGCAGTTTGTCGATCATATCTTGCAGAACCCTCAACATGTATTGGATTATGTCGATCATACCTAGAAGGACTTTCACCACGTCGACGTGTGTCATACCTTGGAGGACTCTCAACATATCGGTTCTTTGTGTTAGATGATGTGCGAAGATTGTTGTTGGTGGGTTTGTAGATTTTCTTGTAAGTCTTCATTATGTAAGCAATTTGTTGTTTCATCTCTCGGTTCTTTTGAGCTTGGTCTTCATCACTATCTTCTTCAGATGAGGACTCAGATGGTGGTGATGGTGCTCTTGGCGCTTTACCTCGAGATTTTGTGGAAGATGAAGACTTAGATGATGTGGAATATCGTGGTGAGGATGATGTATTGGGGTATGGCTTAGGAGCACGAGAGTGAGGATCTTGAACATGTTGAGTGGTAGTCAGTAAAGCAAGTGGATTAGCCGTCTTGGCAACACGTTCAGCACGAATCTCATTTGCTTCATTCTGAAATTGCTTCAAGATGTCAAAGAGTCGATGATATGAGACCTCGTCTAACTTTTCTTGTTGTTTCACCAAAGTGACGAATCGTGTCCACTCGGGTTGAAGTTGTTGAAGAAATTGGACATTGACTTGCATGGTGGAGACTTGCAGGTTATTTCTTGTCATGTCATTCATCATCTTATAAAACCTGGAGTAGTAAGAGTCAATTGATTCTCCATCCCTTGAAGTAAACTTGCCAAAATTCCAGAACAAGTTTGTTTTGACATCTTGTTTGTTGAGTGATTCTCCTTGTTGCAAGCGTTCAATAGCAGTCCACATTTCATGTGCTGTCGGGCATGCATCAACCGTGGAGTAAATATCATCTCCAATCCCACTTAAAACCATATAGATGGCTTCCTTCTCCGCATCATGCCAAGCACAATTTTCAGGTGTGAGATCAGCTCTTGTTTCATCACGTTCACTTGCAGGTATTGGATCAGTAGTATCTGTGGCTGCTCTTGGAGGAACTGAGATCTTCTTAAATATATATGGTCCATGAGTAATACATTTCCTCAAGGCATCACCATTAGGTCTTGTATCAAGATATCGTATGAAACGTGATTGCCATTGAGCATACCTACCAGATACAAGCATTGGTGGTCTCTCTTTGTTACCCGCCACCATTATGTTGTTGTTCGTCACACGATATTCGGCAGTAGAATCCATCTCAATATTCTCTGAAATGATGAAGTGAATATGGATCTTAAGTAGATTTATTGTGATTGTTGTTGTGGTTTAAATTCCGAAAATTGCAATTTTTCTCCAGGCCGACAATAAATTCTCCAGTCCGACTAAAACGGTAGTCCAAAAATTTTGTAATCGCCAAAATTTGAAATCGAGCTATAAATGTCCTAAAACTAGTATGGAAAAAATTTGAATTTACTTGACGAAAAATTTTTAACTCTTTTTTTTTTTTTTTTTTTTTTTTTTTTTTTTTTTTTTTTTTTTGATGATCTTCGTGGAAACGATATTCCGAAACTAGTCTAGATGGTGGCTAAGTCTAAAAAATACTCAAACAAAATTTAGCAAAACACATCATCGGAATAACCAATCGGAATGTCAATCTGAATCACCAATCGGAATGTCAATCTGAATCACCAATCGGAATACCAATCTGAATGTACCAATCGGAATACCAATCTGAATGTATCAATCGGAATACCAATCTGAATGTACCAATCGGAATACCAATCTGAATGTACCAATCGGAATACCAATCTGAATGTACCAATCGGAATACCAATCTGAATGTACCAATCGGAATACCAATCTGAATGTACCAATCGGAATACCAATCTGAATGTACCAATCGGAATACCAAACTGAATCACTAAACCCTTTTCAGATTACACCAATCGGAATGTATCCCCCTTTTCTCAGACAAAACTCAACCAATACGTGATTTTAAGCCAAAAAATGATCAAAAAACCCAAAAAATTTGTGTTTTTAGCCAAAGTAAATATACCAAATCACTACTACAACTATGTATAAGATGTAGATGATTAAGCAAAGCACGGAAAACACAAAAAAATTTGAATCCGAGATGATTTATGGATTAAATCATTCGAATCAAATATAATAACACCAACCAATCACAAATCTACCCCGTGGCGATTGATACCAAATGTTGTCCCTTAACTTTGTGATGATTAAGCTAATGAAGAAAGAGAGAAAATAGATGAAGAAGAGATGAATTCCTAGAGAGAGAAAGTAGTGAGAGAAAGTAGAGAGGAGATGATTAACTTGGTGAGATTAGATTAAGAAAATGAAGTTACAAATGACCATCCACCCTCCTAACATGCTAGGAGGGTAGTATATATAGTCCACCCACATGCGGGCTTTAATGGACTATATATTGGGCCGGGCTTGTCTTTTGGACTTTAATTAGTTTAAATCCAAGCCCGTAAACCACGACTAATTAACTATCTATTACAACGTTCTAACTAATGTTACAATAATAACCTATGACCGAGCATTCTTGTTTGACTCAATATTTTGAGGCTAACAAAAACAATCGTATTGAAGATTACTACAACTATCTCACATCAAATATCAGCCTATACCAACTCAATCCCACAAATTTATTAAACAAAGATTCTGCCCAAAACCACCTCATTACAAATCATACCAATTCAATTTTTCAACTCATTCTAATCAATTCCATACCTCTAAAATTACCCTACTATCACACCCATCAAGCAAACAAACTCCTAAACACTTGTATGTTACATAGACCAAGATAAAAATTTAAAAACATAAACGTTTTATGATCAAAACATCAAGATCATAGCATAAACAACACATGCATGATGATCAAAACACATACTAACCATAAAATCATAAAAATCTTGTAACTTGATGCATGTGATAAATTTTTGTACCAAAAGAATCACACGAATATTTTATGAATGGGACTTTGATTAGATTTTGTTAAAACTTGATAAATTTAAGATTTATGGTGTTTTAGGGGTGATGAGGGTGGCAGAATTATAGAGAGAAGAAAGGGGGTGGTGATATTATGGCGAACAAAGTAAAGACGAAGAAGGGAGATAAACCATACCAAGATGTTAAGATCTCGAATGTCATGATTCGAAAGGCATGAGTGATTAATGTATATATGATAACAAGAATCTTGGTCATTTGTTTTCTCTTAGTTGATATCAATGTATGTCTTTCTTTCTATTACTTATGCAGTTGTCAAATATTTAAAGTAGGGCAATACTACTTTCTGGTATAATCTAAATGACATTTTAGACATAACATGTATAATAAAAGCCGCTCTATACAAAACGCATAGTAAACACTTGATCGCATGTCTAAAACAACACATGATTGACTTACCGCGTATTAGTTGCTGCCATACAATGCGCTACTACCTCCTTCTACCCTCTCACTCTATAAACATCGCCTCAAATGCTCCGATGCGGAGCGCGAACATTAATCCTCGTCCTATTAAAAATGTGAATAGCAGTGCGTGCCCCAATGTCTTGAGTCACATATAACTTTCAAATTCTTTTTAATAAGGTCATTGCATCTTTCTCAAGTTCCCCAAGAGAAGAGAAAAAGAAAGGGAGAAAACTGTATCCGATATCTGCATATTTAGCTTCATACTTGACACGTTTACATTGTGCAACCTCAACCATCACACGTCCCGGTGTAAAGTCGATCATCCCAGTTTGTGTCAAGGGAGATGAACTTGTTAGATCCACGCATACATCAAGACCTCCATTCCAAGAGTAGAGCAACATATCAGCTGGTCGTAAGCGTTTGTCCAGCCCTCCACCAAGCCCAATATCCACTTCTTTACCAACTCAAATCCCGAAAGCAGATGTCAACAAGGGTATCACGCACAATGTTATGTCGATGTTTGATACCAACAATACCAGCACACGATACTGCATGATCCCCATAAATATCCCTCACAAAGACCCTCGAGCAAGCTGAGCATGGTTTCGATATACAGAATAAGAGAACACCCAACCGATAGCATAATACACACCAATAAGTTTTTTGCCCACACCTGTTTAACCCGCGTCCGTTTAATCCACGTCTGTTTAGTCCGTGTCTATTTATCCTGCACTCGTGTAACCCGTCACCTGTTTAATACACCGCTCGTTCGGCTAGCCCATTTTGCCACCTCTAACATAACCAAAAACAACCAACACGTGCAACTCACGCGCTGCATTGCAAGTGGTCAAACCAATCTGAAACACAAACATACATTAATAAACTTTGTTACCAACTCATGTACTAGAAAACAAAACACATTCATTCAACAAGGATACAAACTGTAATAAATAATAAATAAAGTAATAAAAATAAATAAATAAATAAAAGTTAAAAAAAAATATATCTACCATAATTAAATCCCAACACCTCTTTCATCTACAATAAAATCAATCAAAAACCCCCATTTATTTATTTGATCATCACCAGATCGGTTAATTTTTTTTAATTTCAAGATTTTTTTTATAGTTCGGATCTTGATGAATTTCAGAAATTCCTTTTTGGGTTTTCATGGGTTTTTCATTCTCTGAACTGGGTCGTTGAGTTTTTTCGATTTCATCAAGGTTTAAGGTTTTTCTTTAAGGTTTTTGTGTGTTAAAAGTAAAAAAAAAGTGTGTTTTTTTTAATGGGTTTTTTATTCTGTGAATTGGGTCGTTGAGTTTTTTTGATTTCATTAAGGTTTAAGGTTTTTCTTTAAGGTTTTTAAGGTTTTTTTTAGGAAGAATTTGAGAAAATCCTTTTTGGGTTTTTATGGGTTTTTGATTCTCTGAACTGGGTCGTTGAGTTTTCTCGATTTCGTTAAGGTTTAAGGTTTTTAAAGGTTTTTTAAGGTTTTTTTAGGAAGAATTTGAGAAATTCCTTTTTGGGTTTTTATGGGTTTTTGATTTTGTGAACTGGGTCGTTGAGTTTTTTTGATTTCATCAAGGTTTAAGGTTTTTCTTTAAGGTTTTGTGTGTGTTAAAAGTAAAGAAAGTGTGTTTTTTTTTTTTCACTGGGATTTTGATTCTGTGAATTGGGTCGTTGAGATTTTTGGATTTTATTAAGGTTTAAGGGTTTTAAGGATTTTTTAAGGATTTTTTAAGGTTTTTTTTAAGGATGATGTATGGTGGGAGTATGAGGTATGGTTATGGAGGTGAAGCTAATAATAGTAATATTTATGGTGGTGATGGTTATGATGATGAATCTTTATCTTATATTGTAAGTGTTTTTATTATTCGCCTTAATTGTAGATGAATTGAACTTATTTATTTGTTTCCATTTTTTCGCCTTTATAATGTAACTTGTGCGAGTTTGGAAAAATAGCTTTTCGGATTTTTAGATTGTGGTTTAAAGGGGTTATAGATACTCAGAATCAGATATGCGTAATTTTTTGCTTATTCTTTGAGTTGTGAGCTTATCATGAGATGAAAATTGAGCTCATAAGCTAATAAGCTAATAAGCCGAATAAACGAGCTTATGGTGTTTGTTTCGGCTTATATAGCCGGTTTATGGCTTATTTGGTTGTGGACTTATGTTTCATACTCACTTTTTGTGGTTTATATTGTTACTTTTCAGCTTATACAGTATAAGTTTATTATGTCAGAATAAGCTTATATGTTTCAGCTTACTGGGGTGTTTGTTTCGGCTTATATAGCCGGTTTATGGCTTATTTAGTTTTGGGCTTATGTTTCATAAGCTCACTCTTTTTGTGGCTTATATTGTAACTTTTCAGCTTATACGGTATAAGTTTATTATGTCATAATAAGTTTATATCAGCCGAAATGTTTCAGAATATGCCACACAAAGTGAGCTTATGAAACATAAGCCGAAAACCAAGTAAGCCAGTTATATAAGCCGAAACAAACACTTTATGCTGAATCATATAAGCTCATAAGCCCAGAATAAGCTTTAAACAAATGCCCCCAAATTACATTGTTTTCAATGCTAATTTATAATCTAAATAGTCAGAAATCATTGTCAGTGTACTTAAACATTGAAAGGATGATTATGGTGACGCGTAACCAGATTAAATACGCATCCAACCACCCGGACAACAACGCAATTCTGGAAACTAGTATATATATTGGGTTAAAAGTGTGAATATTAAGTTACAGTGATCACCTTGAAAACGCGCCCCCGATATAATGAACTATTATCTCTACTACTAGCTATAAAAAGGTGAGATATGCCGATTATCTGTATTTAAGATGAGATCTTTTCGTATTTTTTGAAGGACGAGAAAATTCAAGATGTCTTGGGAGATTGTCAAAAGGATTTTGAAGTCGGACTTCTTACAGCCGAAAATCTGGGTAAGCGATAATGGACAGTTGGTTAGCCAAAACCAAAAGCGTTGGGATTTTGATATGAACTCGTGATTATTTGCAGGGGCAAAGTTTGGGGAATACGGGTCATTTTTACCCACTTATCAGCGTTCTCCTCCTTGGCCTCATTCAAAGACACCTCCAAAATTTAAATCATTCCGTTCACCGTCTCCAAATAACGCACATATAGAGGTAATATTCCGTTCACCGTCTCCAAAATTTGAAATTTAGACTGTTGATCATGTTTATATTTTTGGCGTGCGTACTGTAGCGTGCGTTGTCTAACAGGTATGATTCTATTTATGTTTCCTATGAGATGTTGGTATCAAACGGGTACCTACGAATTATGATATCGTCATGCATAAAAGTATCAATTTTATTCTTATGCAGGTCGCTTATCAGAACTCTATTTCTCAAACAAGTGCATTGCAACCATCAAGAAACGGATCATGGACCGCACCTAGGGGTGGGTCAACTATGAACGTTAAATTGAAACAAGAAGTCGTTACCTCCTGTGGCGACAAATCCAAATCGACAAGCAACTTTTCCAACGATTCTGACCAGAAATCTTTGAAAGTTCGGATCAGAGTTTGTTCTGATGACACAGTGACAAGAAAAACTGCTGAAATCTACAGTGGACTTGGACTTGATGTTTCCCCCTCATCTTCATTGGAAGCCAGTCCTGTAAATAGTGACGGGTTTTTTCAAGCTAGTCGAGATGGTCCTGATGTATCTCCCACTAGTATTCTTGAGGTTTGTGTTTTATCAACATTTATTTGTCGAGTTTTTAGAGCATAAAAGTGGGAAAAACGAAAAGATCTTTTTGCGTGTGTTGATAATCTAAGAAACACGAAATTTTTGCTTGATGTTTCTTTGACGAGGTTTGTAACTCGATATTGCAACAGATGATGACATCATTTCCGGTTGCGGGAAGTCTTCTCTTATCACCACTTCCGTATGACATATTACACCTGACTGAAAAGAAGTTGGAGAATGGAAGTTGTGGGCCCACACACAAGGGGAGCCAAGAAAGTACCGTGACAGCGCTTCACGGGTCAGATTCAGTCAAAGTTGAGCAAAACGTTCTTGGAGAAAGTTCAAAGTCAAAGTCATCTGAGAAAAACTCCGCTTCAATGGAATCGACAAATGGTGATGACGTTCGTAACAGCATTGATATTCTACGGAAGAAGGAAACGAGCGTTGACAATTTTGCCCCTGCGTATCAAACATTATCTTCAGGTGGCAAAATAAAGTTAGAAAGCGGTGTAAAGAACGAATCTCTTACTTCTAAAACTAAGAAGAAAGATCAAGGGTCAAAAAGCGGGAAGGTCATAGAAACGTACAGAGAATTCTTTGGGGAACTTGATTTAGAACCCGAAGATCATGATGAAATGGCCGAGGAAAAACCTTTCGAGGGGATTAACGTAAGGAAGACAATCGAAAATAACAGTTTGCCAAAAGAGATGTCAAGCGGAAAGAAAATTCATAAGCCCCCTTCAGCGGGTCCACATGTTCCTACAGTGGGAAATGAGCTAGGATCTGATCTACCTGCGGCTATGGTGGTTCCGGTAGTCCAGGAAGATTGGGTTTTTTGCGACAAATGTGAAAAATGGCGGCTTCTTCCTCCTGGTCTGAATACCAAAAGTTTTCCCGAAAAGTGGCTCTGCAGTATGCTCAACTGGCTGTAAGTAGTTCTCTAATTTCGTTGTTGCGTGTGCTTTGAAATTAATGTAAACAACGTAATTTTTTTTAACTATGTTTGACATGTCACTAGGCCTGGAATGAATCGGTGCAGCATCAGCCAGGAGGAGACGACAGAGGCTGTATACGCTCGTTTTCCCGGTCATCACCCTGCTGGACCCCAAATAGGAGGGATTCCGCCTGATGGGACCCACCAACATTTCGGTTCACAAATCCCGTCTTTTGGTGCTAAGAAAAAGCATGGAAACAATGCCATGCTAGATAGACCCTCAATGTCTTCCAACTCTTCAAAGAAGTCATACAAAACCCGAAGCTTAAATCAGTCTTTGCTTGTTAATGATATGGAATTTCAAGATTCGGGCCATTCTCATGACGTGATTGTGGAGGAGGACAAACTAAAGAAAAACGAGAACAATAAACCACGTCAAAACTTTGCACATCAAGGTATTTTATTGATGTTGACGTTTTATTCTCAACTGGTTTTTCAACTTTGGTGGACTTTTCTCGACCTGTTTATAAAACATAGCCCAAATCGCACCAATGATAATTACGGTATTTTATATTATACTGTTACAAGAGTAATCTGATTATTTTTATTAAAACAATGCAGGATGTTACGACTATTGACATTTTACTGTTTTTAGCGATGTCGAATTTTAACATAACATTTCTTCAGGTGATGCTATTCGTCACTCGAAGATAAACAATAAAAGAGAGAGTGGTCAAGATTATCCAAAAGATTTCAAGAGAATCAAAACAGACGGTAATGATGGAACCTTCCACACCGGAAAATCTGATAAAAAAGAAGGTATAAAGAAAAGAAAAAAAATGGACGAACTCGATGGAAGTGGAAAAAATATGAAAGAAACGAGTGAAAGTAGCCATAGGAAGGAAAAGAAAGCAAGGGTGTTGCAGTCATTTGACGAAGGAATCTCCGCAAGCAAAAGTAAAAACACCGAAGACATGAAACTGAAAAACATTGATACGGTCATGGCTGCTACTTCAAGCTCTTCAAAGGTTTCGGGTTCTCATAAAACCAAAGCTAAAAACCAAGAAACAAAAGGGTCACCAGTGGAGTCAGTTTCTTCTTCTCCTATGAGGATCTTGAAGCTCGGTAAATATACATCACCCGCAAGGAATAATGCTAAAGGTGTTGACCTTTTGACCAAAAATGTAGATAACCAGCCACATGAAGAAAAATCGAAGGAAAGAAGAAAAAATGTTAAGATGGATGTTTTTTCTAGTCAAGATTTGAAGAAATCGTCAAAGCACGATGTTTCTATGAAAGAAAAGTCGAAGTCGAAGTCAAAGTCAAAGTCGAAGTCGAAATCAAAGTCATTGCCACCTAGGGGTCAAAATGAACCAGAACGAAAAGAAAACTTAAAGGGATCAAAAGAGAATAAGAAAGATCCGGGCCAGAATGGAAATCACTCTCTTAACATGAAACAGCCAGAACTTGACAAGCATAAGGCCAAGAGTCTGGATCCCACGGCTGTTCTTGTGAAGGGGGATTTATCTAATCGAGAGACAACAAAAGCTTTAAAAGATGCGACGAATCTTAAGCATATGGCTGACCGTCTCAAGGTTTTACTCGTTTTTCTTTAGTATCTATCTTACTCTTTGTCGATCTTTAAGTTATTACTTGAGCTGTAAAGTTGGCAAAATGGGAGGGTTGGGTCACTTATTTCCCATGACGATCCTCATCATTTGGTTAATATATTTGCAGAATGCTGGATCAATCCTTGAAGGTAGAGCCCTATATATCGAAGCAGCACTTAAGTTTCTTCACGTTGCCTCTTTGTTTGAGACGGGAATATCTGGTGATATGATTCAATCCAAGTCCATATATAGTAGCACTGCGAAACTTTGCGAGTAAGTAATGCCCGTTTCGGCTATTTCAAGTGTCAAACTTTGCAAGCTAACATGGTTCCGATCTATTTATTGTATGTTATTAGGTATTGTGCTCATGAATACGAGAGAACAAAGGAAACAACTACTGCAGCGTTGGCCTACAAATGCATGGAGGTTGCTTACTTGAAAGTCATCTATTATTCACATGCCACTGCTCTCAAAGACGTGAACGAGTTGCAAACCTCTCTTCCTCTAGGTCCAACGGGTCGGTATCTTGTGCTTTTATAGTAATCACTCTTTGGTTGAGATTATGCATTTAACGTCTGTTAGCTATGGTTTTTGGGTTCTAACTCGATTCATGTTTAAATCTTTTAATAGGCGAGTCTCCATCTTCCTCTGCATCTGCTTCTGATCTTGATAACATGAACAACCCTGCGACTCTCGATAAGGCGGCAATACTCAAAGGTGTTAAAACTCCTCAAGTTGCTGGAAATCTTGTTATTGCTGCTAAAGACAAACCCAGCTACACGCGGATTCTTAACTTTGTAAGTGCATTCTTGAAAGCCAATAAACTAGAATCGAGTCATTTCTTAGAATTTTATAAAAGTAGTACGATTACGGGTTAGAAAATGATCCAAATGGGACACAACTTTTAAAACGACTCAATGTTGCAAATAACCTAATGCAAATGGCCTATTTGTGTCCACCGTTAGCTTCTCTTACTAAAACGATTTTTTGCAGGCACAAGAAGTAAATTTAGCAATGGAAGCATCGAGGAGATCACGGATTGCTTTTGCAGCGTCTAGTTCAAAAGGGGAGGCGGTTGTATCTGCAATTAAGAAGGCTCTTGATTGCAACTTTCATGATGTGGAGGGACTTTTGCAATTAGTCCGCGTTGCAATGGATGTGATTGATTTGAGTCATGGCTAAAAAGATCCTAAAAGTCCCACCACGACCATATGGTTTTTGCATTGGGTACACGATTTGAAATTGCAAAATGACGTGTTATCATTAACTTGATGATAGAATCGAATGATCAAGTTGCCATGTAAAAATAACATTAAAAGGCAACAAGCTTAAGGTGAAGCATATTGGCACAACATTAAATAGTCTATATATTCAACAATCAAGTTTTATTTCGGCTCTAATATAGTTACTTGTCTTTTTCTTCGCAGAGCGTATTGTAAATACTCCGTTAGTTGCTAAAGGTGCATCAATGGAAGTGACAAAGTTAATACAAGCGTTGTGGCGATGAAAGTTACAAAGGTAATTTGGCACCTCCAATTCTTTTAGCAAAGCGTAGTAAAATTGTCATCCTTGGGTTATTCTGTCGTGAATTCACAGCGGTTTTTCACTTTCTGTTTTCTGATCTTTTCTGTAGATGAGTATCAAGGAAAGTACCAATGGCGTCTCATATTAGAAGTCTCTTCTTTCGCTCCTGGCCGATGAATTCAGAATTTGTTAGTAAGAATGTATAGGCTCCAACTAGTGCTAGCAAAGGTGCACATAAATTAAGAGGAGTTACGTTATATTAGCCGGTGTCTTAGTTTATTTATTTGTATGTCATAATTGAATGTATATTAGAATTTGATTTATGTAATATAAGGCGGGCAGTTTAATATATTGTTTGTGGTTAGAAATTTATAATCACTCTTTTGATTGGAGGTTCATACAATGGTATTTTATCTTGTACCAAACTGCAAAAAGGATGTTAGTGATCCGGCAGTGCCGAGTAGAAGGGGCCGTCTGGTGTTGTAATGATAAAACGAAAGTGTAAACAGAGGAGCCAGATCTACTAAACATATTTGCCGAAAAAATACAGGAAATAACATTCTTATGACATCCTTTTGAGCCTTTCGTGTAAATCTATACATTTTCACAGTACTCTAAACTCCAACTAACATAACAAAAGTAGATCTATCTATAAAACTTCTGTGTTTTGAGAAAAAAATGGTAAGATGTGTGTTTTTTTGTTTGTTAGAGCATAAGAAGTCGTCGTACCGTTCTTGTAGTGCCATGTCTAAAAGTGGTGACACGTCAGCAAAATGAGCTATGACACCAGAATTGGTATAGCACCACTTTTTAAGGGGAGTGGTGTGCCATAACAATTCTGTTGCCATAAGATTATTTTATTTTATTTTTACAAAAAAACAAAAACATTTAAACTCTAAATAAAATTTTATTAAAACTAAAAAACATTCAATAAACTTAAACTTAAAACAAACATTAAAAAAACACTTGAAAATATATGTATTTAAAAATGTTAATGAAAAAGCCACTTAAAAAAATATCGGGCTTATAAATATTGGGCAAAAAATAAATAAATAGATACAACCCAACCTAGCCCACTCTATCCTCCTTACTCATCTTAGCGTTGCAACTCATTCGAAAAAAAAAAGTTTTGGATAACCGCGTGGGCTCGTATGGTCAGTGCCACGAGGTTGGCGCGAGAACACGAAGTCCTACGCGGTTGTGTTTTCTCGCGCGCAAGGTTGGCGCCACCCTTTAGCACCACGACTCCAACTGCTCTTAGGGTTGCAAATGTTTTAGGTTGACTTTTACTAAATAAAGGTTGATGGGGGAGTGGCAAGGTGGGGAATGGTTTGAGTTTTGGAGATTGGCTTTTTTAATTAAAAAACGTGTCTAGATTGCTTTGTTCACGTTAAAAAAATAAAATAAATATATAATTGCACTATTCAAACTTTCAACATTTTTTAAAATGAGGTAGTATATATATATATAGATATTACAGATTTGTGTAAATAAATGTAGAATTCTCAGTTTTGAAAAATGAAACTACAACATATGTAGTATAGATAATAGGAAGCACGTGGGGGTGTTAAGTATGGTGGTTGAAAACCTCATAAATATGATCAAATGAATGTGAATTGAATATGTAAAAAAAGTTGGTTGACTGACCACTTTTGCTTTTTAGTATAAAGTATTAAAGCCTCTGGTTCACCCGATGATAAACTTCACAACAATGAATATGTCATAATTGAATGTATACTATTATTTGATTTATATAATTAAAGGCAGACAGTTTAATATATTGCTTGTGTTTAGAAATTAATAATCATTTATGTATATGTCTTTTTGTTAACGTGCAAACTCACATATTCGCATTAATTACGCTTCTATTTTGATTAGAGGATGTTAGGATATCATACAATGGTAAATTATATGTTCATATCTCGTATCAAATTTCAAACAGGATGTTAGTGATCCGACTGTGCCGAGTGGAAGGGGCCGCATTAGAGACCGCCCAACACAACAAACGAAAATGGAGCATCAAACTTTTGGTGTTGTGAATCGTTTTATGTATGAAAATGACGTTGTAATGATAAAACGAAAGGGTAAACAAACGAGGCACATCTACTAAACATTTTAGCCAAAAAAAAAAAATTATTGTTCTTTTTGAGCCTTTCACCTAAATTTATACATCGTTTTATGTGTGTTGCTAAAGAATGATACCCTACGACGCACACCAAGCATGTAACCGACCACCATGATCTTAGTTCTTCTAAATTTAATTGTGTCCTTTACAATATCTTCAAGCCATCGTCCATTCTCGTAATTAACCTGTACATCGACAAATTTCTATCCATGATCACAAGCCGTTCTTCTAAATTCTATCCATCATCTATTCTTGTAATTAACTTAGTTTGTAAATTTGTCCAAAGATAAATAAAAATTCGATTTATTGTTTTATTAAGTAAGCGCAAGCATACAAAATATGTCAAAATTCTTTTTTTACATATAATGTGCACAAGCATACAAAATAATAATTTACATTTTATGAAAGGACGAAGAAGCATAATCAAAACCAACGAACTTTCAAAATTGGTTCTTCAAGACAAGAATGTAGGTATTGAGATACTCAATCTTTTTCCTTCTTCAATGAATCTTCGGTCTACGTTTTAGAAAAATGATCAAAAAAAGATAACACTGAAAACTGACAAGGGAACTAAACAAAGCAACAATATATAGTAGCAATTTTACCTTGCACAAGTAAGTGAGAAATGTGTCTTGATCCACTAACTAGCTTTCACATAATGGAAAGTTGATACATGAGCGGTCAGATTCTTTCTGAAAATCATCATCAAAGGTTTGCAAATTTCCCATATTGAGTTGTACGAACATGTGAAGCACAAAAAGTAGCCCTTTGTCGATCCTACCACCTGCTTGTTCTCCCCTAATGTGTTTCAAGTCCTCATTTTAGTATTTTAGGAAATTAGAGGTTTTTGGAATTAAAATGTCAAACACTTACCAAGGTAATTATAAAATCTTTAGTTGTAGCTTTTATGGTTCTAAAGACCTAGATAAGAAGAATAGTTAATGATGGGACAAAATTTATTAACAAATACATTTAGACCACATATTTTCATTTATGTGAGACCAAATTGTCTTATAAGAATTTTGTATCATTCATATACCCATCTAAAAGCCATATAATAATTTTATGAATTAACAAAATATTATTCTTAGTTATGAGACTATTTAAACATAGGTAAAAATCCTACATTAAAATAATTATACCTGAGTGATAATTTCTAAGACCACCTATTTCAACAATAGATCCATCACAAAAGGCGATAATTTCTAAGACCACCTATTTCAACAATAGATCCATCACAAAAGGCTCTTGATGAGTCTGGATCTGGTGGAGGACGGTGGATGGTGACCATGGTGAACAAGTGTTTCCAAGAGTGGTGACTGTTTTTATGCTTGCTAGGGTTATAAGTGATTGGGTTCACAAATGGAGTGAAGCTGGGATCCTTAAAAATGTTTTTCCTCGTGTCTTTGCTTTGGAGACTAATAAGGATGTGAGTATCCGCGAAAAACTCGAACATCCCTCGCTTGATCATTCGTTTCGTCGACATGCTAGGGGAGGGGTAGAAAGAGAGCAGCTTTTGGATTTATCTAATATCGCCAGCAACATCGTTTTGTCTTCTCAGAAAGACAGATTCACGTGGTCGTTGGGTAATGCAGGGACTTACACTGTAGCCTCGCTAAGAACGGTTATTGACGAATTGCATCGTTCTTACACTTTTCCCAGTACTAGATGGGTGAGGTATGTCCCGATAAAAGTTAATATTCTCGCATGGAAAGTCAAGATGGATGCCTTGCCCTCCAGGTTTAATTTGTCTCGTCGCGGAATCGACATTGGCTCCATCTCATGTCCTTTGTGTAACAACGATGCAGAAACTGTCGAACATCTCTTTTTCAGATGTACTTTAGCAGATCAGCTTTACAGGAAGATTGCTTCCTGGTGGAATGTGGTTTATACAGGCATTTCGTCGTATGGTGATTGGCTGACCTGGCTATCTTCGCTCAGGCTCTCTGCCAACCGCAAGTTGGTGTTTGAAGGCGTTCTTTATGTAACGTGGTGGACGATTTGGAACTTCCGTAACAAGATTTTATTCGACAATAAAAGTTCTACGAAGGGCATTCTTTTCGATAACATTGTGTCTTGTTCTTTTACTTGGTGTAATTCTAGAAGCAAAGCGTCGTTCAATTGGATCGACTGGCTTAAGAACCCGTACCTTATTTCTTTGTAATTCTAGCATCTTGCTAGTTTCTTTTTAATAAATCGCCGTTCAAAAAAAAAAGTGATTGGGTTGACTGCATTAATAAATGTGCGTGGGATTAAATAAAGGTAGGTGATGGTTTGAGTTTTGGAGTTGTTTCTTTTTTTGGTGTAGCGCCTATCAATATCAATAAAATGCCTATGCAAATTGAGTCAAACCGAATTTATTTGGTTTGACATCTTCGGTTTTAAATAACTATTTCTTGATTTTGGTTTTGCTTTGTTCGCGTTAAAAGAAAGAAAAATATAGTCATACTACCTAAAATATTTTTTGCTAAGTTAACTTAAGTTCGGTTTTAGCTTCGTCACATCAACTTCGGTTCAATTTTCGATTTACATTTTCTTCAAAATTGGTTTTTAGTTCGAGTCAATATTGGTTGGTTCGGTTTGAGTAAAGCATGTTGCTCAACCCATTTGACTTTATCTCAACCATTGGATTCAAATTGGGATTAGTGGCTGAGATTGATGTGTTTGTTCTTTTCTTATAACATGCTTTATAAAGAACATTTCACTCGGAGGGATATACAGGTTTTGCCAACTTCAATATTTCTAAAGATATATGCTTTTCAAAAATATCGTGTGATTTGATATGATTTCCTTGTAAACTTTTAACATTTCCTAAAATGATGCGGGTTTCAAACACTTCCTAAATAAGTTTCAACACTTCTCAAAATGAAATAGCATAGATATAGATTATACAATTTTTTTAAATATATGTTGAGTTCTTTAATTTCAAGAAATGAGAGTACATCCATTATATGTACTCGAGATAGAGACAATAACACGTAGGCGAGGTTTTAATTATGATTGTTGAAAGCCTCATAAATATGATCAATGGAGCGGGAAATGATGTATATATTGGATGTGAATTGAATACCTAATACGAGTTGGTTGACTGATCACTCTTACTTTTTAGTATAAAGCATTAAAGCCTCAAGTTCACCCTATGATTAACTTCAACACAATGAACCTGGCAACTGTACAGATATAAGCATTCATTGGGTATTCAAAGTCCCTTTCGGTCGATGTACTAGAAATTTGTTAGTAAGAATGTATATCTCCAACTAGTGCTACATAAATTAAGATTTAGTATTTGCCGGTGTCTCAATTTATTTATTTATATAAGTGAATGTAAATTGGAATTTGATTTATGTAATATAAGGTCGGCAGATTAATATATGAGTTGAGTTATTTTGCATCTTTATTTTTTACTTGCAAGCCAGGGGACTAATTTTAGCTATTAATTACCTAAAATTAATTCCCGTGACAAAAAACAAGGAGGGACCAGTTTTGCCAAAATTGAAAGAAATCGGCGAAGGGCCTAAAATTATAAATTTGGCAAAAAATATTTATCTATGGTGATATTTCACTAGTGATAAGAACAATGAAATATCACTAGTGAAACACAATGAAATATCACCAGTGATATTTAATAAACATAGTTATAATGTAATATCAGTGATATTCGTTATCTTATCAATAGTGATATTTCATTATTTTTTTCACTAGTGAAATATCAATATTATAAAATCAGTTCGGAAAAACAAATACAACTTTAGTCCTTCCGCCCGATTTTTGAAACTTTTCGACTTTTTGGCTAATATGGTCCCTCTGCGTTTTTTTTTAAAATTTTACGTTAATCTCCATCTTTAAATCAAACCAAAATAGATGGTGGAGATTTTGTCCCCGTGCTTGTGAAAAAAAAGTTACATTTAAACTTTTGTCTTAATATATTGTTTGTAGTTAGAAATTGATAATCATTAGTACTAAATCAATATCAACTACTAGGAATATTTATGAATACTAGACGTGTACCCGCGCATAGCGGCGGAATTGTCTAGATGCAAATAATCAATGACATATTAATTGACTCGGTGGTCAAACTGGTAATTCGATGACTCGACCGTGTTGACCCGATGATAAAAATCGTGACTTATTAACTTGACTTGGTTAACCCGTGACTGGATAACTTATTTTTTCCATAATCTTTGTTTGCTTCTATCATAGACCTGAAATTCACAAAGGAGCAAAAGGCAATATGAAGCAAACATGTATAACATTACTGATTATTTTCGAGTAAAAATAGGCCATCCTTATGTTTTGGTAAATATGGGCCAGGTTTCGCCATGTTATTATATCTTTGTTGTCCTTAAAAATTTACCAGTTTATAGCCTTATATATGAAGCATAAGTTCGGATTTTTATTGTATTAATAGGCGAGTATTCGCGCATAACGGCGAAAATTTTTAGCGGCAAATAATTAACTATATGTAATATGAGTAATATGTTGAATACTATTGTTACTGTTTAGTTAGTAGTGTTGTCTATTAAATCTTAAATGTAGCAAGCTTCAAGCCCATTACGTTGTAGCTAGTCAATTCTGTAAAGTTTTCAACTACTAAATAGTAAACTTAAATGGTTATACTTATTAAAATGAGTAATCATTGGATTGCTATAAATACTAAAAGACACTCAACTTTTTTTATAGTTAACATGACAATTTTCTTGAATCAAGAATCACTCAGATGTGTCAAAATATCAGCAAACATACCAATATTAGAACCATTTACTGTCTAACTGTGATGAAAAATGATTTACCAAGAGTTACATAGAAGATCATATTCACTATATATAATAGTACAATAACATGATAACCTAAAGCCAACTTTACCTACAGTATACACCAAATCAACATTTGGATGCTGATTTGCAGCGCTGAAGTAATTACTACCAAACAAGCTTGTTGCAACAACCAACCAACCCCGAAATCTGAAACCTGTCATAATATCAATATTAATGAAGATATAATGTTTTTTCAAGACTCTTACATGGTAAGTGTGATGCTCGTCCTTTTCATTTAGATATAAAACAACTTGATTATCAAAAAATTCAACCTAGCTCTAGTTGATTTCTTCCTTCGTGTATTCTTCTTGTTCCATCTTGAATACATGCTGTAAATATACTTTCCCAATTTATTACACTAATTTTTACGATAAAATATATAAATGTTATAAACCAAATGCAAATTTTGTTGAAGCTTTTCACTCGTGAAGTTAATGCATATAAAAACAACCTCTTATTGCTTTCTTCCATAATTTTTTGTTCGATTGCGGCATCATTCTGCATAGAAATAAAAAAAGGAGTTAGATAACGTTTCTTTAGAGGAGAATCACACTTAGGCTAAATGAGCTTGACCTATTCCCTAAGGGGTGCGGTGTCTGGCTCCTCTTTTAATAACCGCAAAACACCCCCCTTTGGCAGCAGAAGGGGTGTTTGGTAACTGTTTTAACAACGACCAAACACCCCTTTTTGCAGCATAAGGGGTGACCGAGAGAATAGTGATGGAAAGTTGAACCTCGATCATATACTTAATGACCTGAAAAATTAACACTAATCGTTTTACAAAAACCCATAAAGAAAAAGAGCAATATATAAGCAGTAGTCACCTGCATTGTTTTCCCCATAGGATTTCAACATAAGTAGAAAGAGCCAACACATCATATGGAGACACACTATTTATACAATTGTTGTGTGCTATGTCCTCAACTGTCTCTTTAGGCACATATCTCATTTTCTTCTATTTAATATATTGTCATCAGAAAGGGGGAAAGTAGACTCTAGGGACTCCTACAACATTAGAAAGAAAAATTAATCATTTTCTATACTTTCACGTCAAGAATTTATGTTAATTCGAGATATAAGACAACCTGGTTTCAACTAACACGCAATTTTGTGGTATGTAGGAACCTAGTATTAATTATAGTTCTTTGCTAATCGGACAAAAACATAAACTATGGAAGTGTTAATCAGACTTGAATAGGGGATAAGCTACCTTCAAATATGGTGTGATAGAACATGAGTTATTAAAATCACGCCTAATACTTACCTTTTTTACTGGAAGAGAATGAGTCGACTGATTTCTATTCAAATCCCTTTTCTCTATCGCTATGCCATTTCCTGCACGGCCACAATCACTTTTCATATTGGTTTCTATCCAAATCATTTTGCCAAGCAGGTTCTAGAAAGAATATGCTCCATCTTTTTCAAGTGGATATATGAAAGAATGGAAAGCAATCAAACAATCATTTATCATCCGTAGTCTTCAAGAATATCACAAACTGGAAAACAAATTGTGACCACGTTACTAATACATACCCAACCAAATATATTCAAATTCAAACCATGCTACTTAAACCCATGAAACACATAGATTTATTTTGGTGTAAAACTTAGAAGTAAAGAAGCAACGTCTGAATCCGACCCGTTTTGACTTGAGCCCGTTTTATGAATAATATATCAGACATGCCCAATTTTAGATTTTACCTTTTATCATAGTGGGTCCAGTTAAACATATACGATTCAACAAAAAAACCACAACAACCCGCTCAAAATTCGTTCCAACATTCTAAGTGCTATCCTAGACATGGTATTGCTTACTTGAAGATGCAACAGGTATTCATCTTGAATGATTCCATTTCAGGCCTGCAGAAATGATGTAGCATGTTGAATACCATTTTATTTTACGTATTGGTAATCTGTTAAATACATAGTATATGTTTACAGGTAAGTACTTTTGCATATAAGCATAATAAAACAGAGGATATCATTCGCACCTCAAATCAGCCTGCACCTAATTAGTTCCAAGATTTGAGTTTACCAATTGACTTTAAAGGGTTTTTGCATAAGCTTAGGCAGGGTTATGTGGGTTTTGGGTTATGTTTCATTCGATTGATCTAATCTTATAATGACATGATGATAAGCTTATATACGCTGAAAAGTTCAAAATAAAGCAAGAAAAATGAATTTTTATGACATAAACCAAAAACCACAAGTCATAAACCAAGCTATAAGCTCACTTAGTTTCGGCATATAATAGTCGGCTTACGAATTATTTTGTCACTTCTGGCTTATATAACATAACAAAGTTATATAAGCAAAAACAATATTCAAAATAAGCCGCAAAAAGTGAGCTTATGATAATAACCCGAAAACCAAATAAGCCATAAACCACCAAGTAAGCCAAAAACAAAGACCTTTGCCACTTACCCTTTAAGACCAAAACCTTAAACTTAAGAAATCAATCAAGAACCGATTTATAAAAAACGCCCAATGCATAAATTGATATGATTTACTTACTTGACCGAATGAGTGGCAATATGTTCTGATCTGTGAGCCGCATATGCGGCACAACCATCTTCATGCCCAATATTCCGACAACCACCATTGAACCGAGACCACCATATCCAGCAACGTTCCGACCAACAACCAATATTCATTTAGATGCAACTGGCATACTCGTACCAATCTAAAGATTTATCATTGCATCAATCGGCACACGAGAACTTGAAGCAGCAACCATTCTTTCTTTTTTTTTAACAAAAACACACGCAACCATTCTTTCGAGTACACAACAAAAACACACGCAACCACCAAAATCAGCAAAAAACCACCGAAACCACCAAAGCAAACCGTGACCACCTAGCCCACCAAAAATCAACTACAGATCCATAAGACTGTAATGAACTCAGCAAACGGCAGAGACGGTAGCGGTGGTTGTAGGTGTTTTGTTTGTAGAAGAGATGGATTTGGCTATAGGGACGGTGGTAGAGGACGACGGCGGTTAGATTAATGGCGGCTGTAGGAGGGATTATATTAGGTCAGGGAGAGAGGAGAGAGAGCCGTGTTTATGTTTTGTGTGTGTAATGTGTTAATGTAGCATTAAGGGTTTTAAAAAATCAGATGTTATAGATGGAAAGACAGAAAAAGATTCCTATACTTCCATATATGTTTCCTATATTTCCCTAAATAAGTGTACTTAAAAAAAAAGTCCTATACCCTTTATAAGTAGTAGGGATATCTTTTTGTTAACGGGCACATATTCACATTAATAACACATTTAAGGAAATGGTGTTGTAATATTAAAATGGAAGGGACAACAGAGTAGTCATATCTACCAAACATTTTCGCCTAAGAAAAAGTTACATAGCTGGAAATAATGTTGTTTTCTTTACAATATGCCCAACAAATCTTATTCAATTTAATGAATTGAGCCTAGTGTAAATCTATACATCGTTTATTTGTGTTGCCCAAGAGTGACACCCTTTCCTTAGATCATTATTTGCTAAGACGCGCCAAACATGTAACCGACCACCACCGTGATCGTTCTTCTAAATTTAATCGTGTCCCTTGCAATAATCTGTTACGAGCAACATATATTGTCAAACAAGTTATGTCAAAAGGCAGAACATGATATGGCTTGCATGTTCTAAAAACCTCGTCTTAACATTGAAATATTAACAAAACAAATGACTAACCTGTGAAGGTAGTCCAATCCACGAACAACTTGGTATGAGAAAATAAGCGACATGTTGAAATAACTGATGCGAATTTGTGTAGTGGTCGGTTCTATAATGTATAATACATACCCCATGCATATATTAGGTCGAGTTTTATCATGCAATGGGAATAGCAATGTGGTAGTATGTAATTGCACATACTGATTGGGGTTTTAGTGATGTTACATTACCGTAAAAACTTGAACTCATCAAACTACAAAAAGGTCTAAATGCGAAAACAAATCACCACTATTATATCATACAAGCGGGCTATTAAGATCGGTAAAAACTAAACTAGTGTATCATTTTTCAAATGACCAACCAATGGCCTACTACAGGAGTAGAGGGTGCTTATTAGTAAATTTTGACGCTAGAACTTGCAAATGGCGTGTTATCTGTGGTTAAGAAAATAGCGTTTTATCTGTAGTAGAGATTCATCCATTTTGATCAATTTTCCTATGTGTCTATGCGTAGAACACACAAACTCACAGATCATGATCTAATTTAGGGTTGCAAGTCCCATTTGTGTATAAATGGTTGGATCTGAGTCATGCTTTCATCTCAAACAAGTGAGAGATATTAGCGTATTTAGCTATTATCCCAATTTGCCACCTCATGATTTAAAAACATCAAAATTTACCGCCTCCAATTTTATTTGATAAGAAACAAGAAACTAAAGTGGGATGCTACCTCTATCTATCTCTGCGTTTCTGTCATTGAGCATATCAGTAATACAAGATGCAACAGCTCCATGGCGGTGTATGTCTTGATAGCCAACAATATGTTGAAGACGCGTGCTTCATAAAAGAAGAAACAAAACGGTTGGTTCCCGAACAAGAAAACATATACAATATTGAAAAATTTAAAACATAACAGGATAATCATTAAAATTGTGATGTCAGTCATAAAGCACTTGGTAAGAAAGTTTGAACATCTTTCATTAACAAATTTCCATATATACACCTGACAAATATAGTAAGAAGCTTTAATGTATCAAAAGTATGTTGCAGACAACGATTGACCCATTTGACACATGACTTTTTATGCAATAATAAGGCTTCATTTATCGTGATAAACTAAGGCTGCTACCTCTAATCGCTTGAGCACAAACAATTACCTGTCTAAATATTTTGCCTAAAGCATCGTTTATATCATCAACGTAAGAAAACATCCGATAAAAGCCTGCCAACACTTCCACCTGATGACAAGTGAATAAGATATGGTTATTTAGTGATTACATATGTCAGGCAAATCAGGTTAATGTCCATGGTCAAATTCTAAATACCTTGTTCTCCTCAAAAAAGGTACGCCATACATAACCCATTCAATTGACAATCTGTAAAATGTTTGAAGAAATAAAAGCATGATTGAGAAAACTTCAAAACTAAAAGAAAGTAAAATTAGGACAAACTATTTCCCAAATATACATTGTTAGACCATAGATTCACATTTCTATGAGACCAAATTGCAATCTAAGAATTTGTATCATTGATATAATAATATTATGTATTAACCACTTTCTAGTTAAGCATATGAAAAAATCCTAAATAAACAAAATTATACCTGAGTGATAATTTCCGAGACCACCTATTTCAACAATAGATCCATGATAAAAGTTCATTGATGGGTCGAGATCTGGTGGAGGATGGTGGATGGTCACCATCATCTTGTGTGTTTTGTGAACAAGAACAAGTATGGTGGCTGTGTTTTTTTAGGAGTTAAAAAAATGGTGGTTGTGTTTTTTAGTGTTCCAAGTGGTGAGTTGTTTATTAAATAAAGTTAGGCGGGGGAGTTGTGTATTCATGTATTGTGATTGGAGGAGAGGGGTGTCATTATATACAATAACTACGTAGTATTTTATTGATTTTGGTTGTGATTTTTAAAACAAAGAACAATACATTAGTACTGTCTAAACCATTTCTTTTGCTAAGTTAACTTGAGTTCGGTTTAGGTTTCGTTACGCCAACTTTTGTTCGATTCTTAGTTTACATTTTTTTTAAAAATTGTTGTTTAGTTCTGAATCAGTATTGATTGGTTCAGCTTGAGTGTGACATGCTACTCAACCCATTTGACTTTATCTCAATTATTAAATTCAAACTCGGAACTCGGATTGTTGCGTGAAATTGTCTCGATTGTTCTTTTCTTGAAATATGTTTTATAAAAAAGTTTTCATCGGGTTGGGTTCGATATACACATTTTGCCGACTTCAACATTTCTAAAAATATACGCTTATCAAGAATGTCGTGTGATTTGATATGATTTACTCGTACACTTTCAACATCAACTAAAATAATGTCGGTTTCAACACTTCCAACATATTCTCAAAATGAGGTAGTATAGATAGAGATTTTACAAAAAAAAAAAAAATTAAATAAATGTTTTGAAAAAATGAGACTACACCCATATGTAGTATTGATAATAGCAAGTAGGGTGTTAATTATGTTGGTTCAAAACCTCATAAATATGATCAAGTGGAGGAGGAATTGGTGTACATTTTGGATGTGGATTGAATACGTAAAACTAGCTGAGTGATTGACCCACTCTTGCTTTTTATTATAAAGCATTAAACCCTCTGGTCACCAGATGCCAGCAAGTAGTTGGGGTATTAATTATGTTGGTTGAAAGCCTCATAAATATCATTAAAGCCTCTGGTTCACTAGATGATAAAGTTCAGTTTTGGTTATGTCACATCAACTTCTGTTCGATTATCGATTCAAGTTTTCCTCAAAATCGGTTTTCAGTTCGAGTCGGTATTGATTGGTTTGGTTCGAGTCTCACATGTTGCTCAGTCCATTTGACTTTATCTCAACCACTGGATTCAAATTGGGATGAGTGGGTGAGATTGCTTGACATGTTCTTTTCTGGAACATGTTTTATAAATAATTTTTACGCGGAGAATATACACGTTTTGCCAATTTTAACATTTCAAATAGATGTGAATTAAATATGTAAAACGAGTTCGTTGACTGGCCCACTCATACTTTTTAGTATCAAGCATTGAAGCCTCAGATGATAAACTTTAGAATAGTGAACTTAGCAACATTGCATATATATTAGCGTTCGTTGTAGGGGAAGAGGGGGACTATAAAGTCATAAGGTGCACAAAATTTTTAATACGAGTATCTATATAATACATAATTTTGAGAACGGGTTCATTTTAAAAAAATCGAGACTTTTAGCAAATATATGCACTACGTGACAAAATTTCATTGGGTTCTTGTGCATCCCCAAGAACCCCTAGCTCCGCGCTTGGTTCGTTGGTTACAAAGTATTAGGGCACCCACTATGATAAACTTTATAAAAGTTTTATAAATGTGCCACATCATATAAGGTCGTTAATTTTTCAAAACGAATGTTAGTGATCCGACGGTGCCGAGTGGAAGGGGTCCCGTGGGCAACCACCCAAGATAACAAAAATAAATGGAGCAAAAAACTTTTGTTGTTGAGAATCTATGTTTATTTATGAAAACGATGTTGTAATGATAAAACGAGAGGGTTAACTGAGAAGCTAGATCTAAACATTTTTGCCGAAAAAATAGTTGTAGTCGCTAAAGAATACTATTGTTCTTTTTTACAATATGCTTGAGAAATTCTTATTCAATTTAATAAATTCAGGATTCTTTCGACATCCTTTTGAGCCTTTTGTGAAATCTATACATCCTTTTATGTGTTGCCAAAGAGTGACACCCTTTCCTTATATCCTTATTTGCTACGACGCACGCCAAATATGTAACCTACCACCGTGACCATTCTTCTAAATTTAATCGTGTCCCTTGCAATATCTTCAAGCCATCATCCATTCTCGTAATTAATTTGTACCTAGACAAAGTTCTATCCATGTTGACAACCCATTCTTCTGAATTTAATCGTGTCCATTGCAATATCTTCAAGCCATCATCCAATATCGTAATTAACATAGTTGGTAAATCTGTCAAGAGATTAGTAAAATGTTGATTTATTTCTTTATTTAGTAAGCACAAGCATACAAAATATGTCGAAATGCTTAGTTTGTAACTATGTCGAAATGGTTTTATGAAAGGATGAAGAACCATAATCAAAACTAGCTAATCTTCAAATTTGTTTCTTCAAGAATCGAATGTAGGTATTGAGATACTCAATATTTTTACTTCTTCAATGAATCTTCGGTTTACTTCTTCAATGAGTCTTCGGTCTGTGTTTCATAAGAAAAGATCAAAACTTGATAATATTGAAAATTGGCCAGCGAACGAAACAAAGTAACAATATATAGTATCAATTTTACCTAGCACAAATATGTGGGAAATTTGTCCTAATCCACTCATTAGCTTTTTCATAATAGAAAGTTAACCACATTTAGAATCATCACTAAAGAATTACAAATTTCATACATTGAGTTGTACGAACATGTCTAAAGCATAAAAGAGCATCCCTTTGGCGATTCTATCACGTGCTCGTTCTTCCCTAATCTGTTTCAAGTCCTCGTTTTAATATTTTGAGAAATAAGATGTTTTGGAATAATAAATCGAACACTTACGATGTGAATTATACAATCTTTAGCCGAAGACTTTATGTAACGTAAGACCTAGATTTTAAAAAAGAATAGTTAATTACTGAAAAAACCCCAAAAAATCACGATTAATGTAGGTAAGCTTACATATATGCATTAACAAATCCATTACCTAAATACATTAACAAATCCAATTTAGACCACGTGTTCTTATTTTTATGAGACTAAATTGTAATCTAAGTATTTAGTATCATTCATATATCCTTTCTAACCAAAAGTAAGGTAGTAATATATTCATGAATTAACCACACTCTACATTTTTTTTAACATAACCATACTCTACTTAAGCATATGCAAAAATCCTAAATAAAAATAATTATACCCGAGTGATAATTTCCGAGACCACCTATTTCAACAATAGATTCATGAGAATAAGTCGTTGATGGGTCTGGATCTGGTGTAAGGTGTATGGCGGACATCATACTTGCTATCTTGTGTTTTTGAGTTTTTGTCATATAAACGTAGATCTTTCTTTATAGTACTTTTGTGTATGGTTTCTGTATTAAATAAATATAGGTAAGAATTAAATAAAAGTAGGTGATGGAGTGATGTGTTGTAATTTTACGGAGAAGGGTGGCATGTGGATTGCCAAAGTGGTATATGGTTTGTGTTTTAAAGGTTGGCTTATCAATACCAAACAAAAAACCCTAACCGAACAGAGTTGGAGCGACTTTATTTGGTTCGACATCTTCGGTCTTATATAACTACTTCTTTTATTTTGGTTTTACTTTGTTTGAGTTAAAAAAAATACACTCGTACTATTTAAACCATTATTTTGCTGAATTAACTTCAGTTTTGGTTACGTCGACTTCAGTTCGGTCCTCGATTCAAGTTTTCCTCAAAACCGGTTGTTAGTTCGAATCATACTGATTGATTTGGTTCGAGCCTGACATGTTACTCGGCCCATTTGACTTTATGTCAACGACTGGATTCAAATGGGGATGAGTGACTGAGATTGCTTGACTTGTTCTTTTCGTGAAACTTGTTTATAAAGAACTTTTCACGGTGAGGAATATACACGCTTTGCCAACGTCAACATTTCTAAATATATATGCTTTTAGATTTTCTCGCAAACTTTCACATTTCCTCAAATAATGTGTGTTTCAACACTTCCTAAATAATTTCAACACTTCCCAAAATGAGGTAGTATAGATATAGATTTTACAAATTTCTTTAAATAAATGTGGAATTCTTCATTTTTTATGGTAGCCTGCGAAAACCATTGTACCTTTTTTTTGTTGGAAATGAAACCGGATATTGTAATAGCTAACTTTTAATTATAGTTTTTGGTATTTGGTGCTAAAGCATGTTGAGGCTTTGTGGGTGGATTTTTTAGTATTTCTTTTCTCGTATTTGCTTTTTTAGATATATATATGAGTCGAGTTTAGTCGAGTTTCGAGCTTGAGTTTTGGTAATTGAACCGAGCTCGAGCTTAAATTTTGTGGGCCGGTCGAGCTCGAGTTGATTTTCGAGCTAAGTATTACAGGTCGAGTCGAGGTGGAACTTTACAATACTCGGCTCGACTCTGCTCGATTACACTCCTACTAATACCAATAGGATGCGGATGGGTTGCTCATAAAGCTCCTTCATATTGACCTGAAATTAATATATTAAAGAAAGGCACAATTTTTTGTCACATTTATTTGAACATATGTCAATCCTTAAATCGTAAGGTTTGACAAAATGTATGGTGTGGACTCATTAAGAACAAATAAAAATTAGTTGAAATCACTGTGCAAAGAACGCGCCGCAAACAGCCACAAGGATACCTCAGTTAGGCCGTGAATATTATGGATAATATTCCAAATAAATGATGTTAGGTAGAGCGTTCTTTATTACGGGATAGGTAGATGGAACCGAAAATAAAAAAGTGTTTTTGGCTGGAAAATAATAGAATTTGTAAGTATGTTTTGCAAATGACTAGTTGAACAAACAAGCCACAAGTGAATAAACACCCTCTAAGACAATGATTAATCATTAAAAATACGTGAGTGTTGTACCTAAGTGGTTATTTGCTTGATTTAAGTCGATACTAAATGAATCAATACGCTAAAATGTCATCCACCCGACCTTGTACCATAAGGTTAGCGTTGAAATGACCGGTCAAGCAGTAATTTCCTTTCTATATAGAGCCGTCCCATACTCCCAGTAATTTCCTTTCTATATAGGGCGACCACCCACGAAAGCAAACAAAAATGGAGCATCAAACTTTGGTGTTGTAAATCGTTTTTATGTATGAAAATGGTTTTGAAATGATAAAACGAAAGGGTAAACAGAGGAGCCAGATCTAGAGCTACGAAACTTTTTCGCCGAAAAAATACTAAGTTACGGTAGCCCAGAAATAATCTTGTTTTGTTTTTTACAATATGCCCAAAAAATCTTATTCAATTTAATAAGTTCATTCTTTCGAACTCCTTTTGAGCCTCTCGCGTAAATCTATACATGGTTTTATATGTGTTGCCAAAGAATGACACTCTTTCCTCACATCATTATTTCCTACATACGCCAGACATGTAACCCACCACCGCGATCGTTCTTCTAAATTTAATCATGTCCCTTGAAATATCTTCAAGCTATCCATTCAGCTAATTAACTTGTACCTTGACAAAGTCTTATTCATGATCACAACTCGTTCTTCTAAATTTAATTGTGTCCCTTTCAGTTTCTTCAAACCATCACCCATTCTCAGCTCGTAATTAACTTAGTTTGAAAATCTTTCAATAGATTATTAAAAAAGTCGATTTATTGCTTTATCAAGTAAGCACAAGCATACGAAATGTGTCGAAATGCTTAATTTGTAAATATGTCGAAATGCTTAATTTAATGAGTTATCTGTAGTAAAGAAAACGGTGTGTCATCTGTAGTTATATGTAGAACACACAAACTCACACATGATGATCAAATTTAGGGTTGTAAGTCCCATTTGTGTATAAATGGTTGGATCTGAGTCATGCTTTCATCTCTAACAAGTGAGATATATTAGCACATTAATCAGTGCCACCTGTTGGGGTGTGCTAGCGGTGCGTCGGCACAGGGCCACCTCGAGAAGAGGGCCACCAAATTCAACAAAACTTTCCATATATATAATGAAGCCACATAATTACTTGTTAGAAGAAAAAAGTTTGCAATTCTTTTTCCTATGTCTTTAAAAATTTGCCATTACACCTGATTTGATACTAATATTATCAAAAGTTTTAACCTTTTTATCTATTATCAAGTGAAATACATTTGAATAGAACAAAAAGACATATTTGCGTATTATTAATACATAGCTGTGCTTTTATCTATATTTTTCGTGATTAGTAGGGCCTTTATGTAGTTACGGCACATGGCCACCAAAATCAATGAAACGACCCCTGGCATTAATACATCCAAGTTTACCGCATCCAATTCTATTTTATAAGAAACATGAAATAAAGTGGGATACTACCTTATCCGTTTTTACGTTTTTGTCATTGAGCATATCATTAATACAAGAATGCAACAGCTCCACGGTGGTGTATGTCTTGGACAGCTCCATTAGTACAAGAACGAAATGCTGAAGACGCGTGCTTCATAAAAAAACAAATAAAAAGGTTAGTTCAAGAACAAGATAAATCATAGAATATTGAAAAACTTAAACAAAACAGGCCAACCATCAAAATTGTGCTGTCGCTCATAAAGCTCGTAAGAAAGTTCGAACATCGTTCATAGAGCTCAGCAAGTTTCCATATATACACCCGACGAATATAGTAAGGAGCTTTAATGTATCATAAGTATTCTGAAGACAACTAACACATGACTTTTTATGGTACTTTGTTTTTAATTTGAGTAAAAATATCGTAACTAGAATCTTCCTATAATATGGCTTCATTAAAGGTTTCGAAGAAATAAAAGCATGATTGAGGAAAACTTATAACAAATTATTTCCAGTAAAAGTAATCTCAAACATACTGTTAACAACTTTTGGCATATGTTTATAAAAGCTTACCTCAGGATATCTTGCTCACTGGTGAAATGAAGATAGCAAGAGATACGGTCGTACTCCTCCTTGGAGATATCTCCAATTTGGCCTTGTGATTCTTAAACATAAAAGAATTATGAATTAACCACATTCTATTTAAGCAAATGCAAAAATTTTAAATAAAAAGAAATTATACCTGAGTGATAATTTCCGAGACCACCTATTTCAACAGTAGATCTATGACGAACATTCCTTGATGGATCTGGATCTGCATCTGGTGGAGGACGGTGGATTGTGACCATCATCTTGTGTTTTTGAGTTTTTATTAGTGTGTTTTGTGTAAGAAACAAAATGGTGGCTGTGTTTTTTTAGGGTTACAACTTACAAGTAGTTGTGTTTGTTAAATATAGGTTGGTGGGGAATTAAATAAAGGTAGATGGGTGTTGTGATGGGGGGAGATAGTACCACATCGAATGATCTATCATGTTTTTAATATATTTTGTTGTAACATAAATTTCAGCTGTTTTTTTTTTTTTTTAAATCATATTGTGCAATATAATGTACGTGTACATGATTTTTTGTAACTTGTTAACATTATAATAATGCGTCGGTTGAGTAATAATATACCATATTCTTTGTAAAACACCAAATGCCTTTTCAATATCTTTTCGGGCATCTTCTTGCCGGTGTTTAAACAAAGCTTTTTTATTCATCCCGTGCAACAGTAAATGATTTCACAATCCAGTCCGCAAGATATCACCCTTTATGAAATGTTTACCCATATACAACATATGAGGTCTCTACATCGTTTTAAGCCAAAAAGTCGCCGAATAAAAGAGAATGATGTAGAACGGTAATATCATTATTGAAACATGCAACCCCAAAAAATACTTGCCAAATCCCCAAATCGTATGATACAACAACTTTTAGTATTGTGTTTGTGTGTTTTTTTATCACCTCTACCATATTGGTTGTGCCATGCTCTCGGACAATAAATCCATTCACAGTGCATACGTTCAATACTACGAATCATCAAGAAACCCATGAATCCTATTACATACGGCATATAGGTTTTGGATGTCATTCGAATATGGGTTTTCTTAAAAACTCGGGCTGAAACAAATCCATTACGCACATCATAAAATTAACTTGACAATAGCGTGCGCAATGTGCCCCCATTTACATGTGTTCATCTAATGCATATGGTGATGTATCGAAGGCCAATAGGCGTATGGCGGATGTGCACTTCATAATTACACTAAAACTCTCTAAACCCGTTGCATTATATCCAATAGTAATAACTGAAAGTATTTGGGTAGATGATTAATGTTTGAATGTAATTTTCAATACATTGAACTATTTCTAAAAATAATGAACGTTGCATGCGATATCGCTTTCTAAAATACTTCGTCGCATATTTTGGGTACGACCCGAAATAATCGGCCGTTTAACGTGCTTCAACGATATCACGTTTACGATTGATGTATCTACGCATTCGAACAACTTCAACTTCATTTGTTATGCTGCATTATCATTTTCAAATCGGTCATATCTTCAACATCGTGCGAACCGAAATAGGATGAGTCAATAATTTTTTGAAAGGATTTTTGGGTTGAGAGGAAACATTAAGTTTGATGTATATTAGTTATGAGTATAAGAGTATTATTTATAAGGTAAAAATTATAAATTATAAATTTTAAAATTTTGATTTCTTTTTTAAATTTTAGCCATTACCAACGGTTATATAACCCCTCTCTCTTCATTTTGGCTTCGACGTTGGGTGGCGAGTTCGCAACGAAACATGGTGGGTGTGGTGGAGAGGTGCGGAGAAGCCTGGCAAGCCTTCCAGCTCAGCCCGACGAGCCCTCCTTTCCCATTATACTGAGCCCTTTTAGGAACCTGTCAAATCGAGATAAATTATGGTAATTTTTAGTTATGGAACTAAGTTATGCCTTTTTTTATGTAAGTTCTTTTTATATTAATGTAATCTTAAAAATAAGTAAATTTATGATAATGTGAAAATGTATTAAAATGTGTAAAGTTCAGTGCATTGTAAGAGTTTATATGAAATAACAAGATGTTGATATGACTGATTTGGCAGTGTATTGAACTCTGTATTACACCTTGTATTGAAAATACTTTTATCAATATCAATAAGAAAACCTAACCAAAGTGAGTTGAACCAACTTTTTTGGTTTGCATCTTCCCTTTTACATATAATGTGCTCATACATACATACAAAATAACAATTTATATTTTATGAATGGATGAAGAAGCATGATCAAAACATTGAACCTCCGAACCTGGTTTTGGTTGTTCACTACTTAAATGTAGGTAGGGTGTGTTCGACGAACAATAGCTGTGATTAGTAACAATAAGCGGTAGGTGTGAGCAGTATCCGTGAGCTATAGCAATGAGCAGTAGTTGTGACAACTCACCGCTCATTTGACACCGCTTCTTATAATAAGCATCGAAAAACAGCATTCCTAAAAAATAGCACCGCCCCAAAATACTCACCGCTTCGTTTGCCAAACGATCACTAAAAATTAAAAAGCTCACAGTTCTTTTTGCCAAACAAGTACTAAATTTCAGAATGCTCTTTTTTCACCGCTCACCGTCTTAAAAGCTCCACCACCGCTCCTCACCAAACATACCCGTAGTGAAAATTGTTTTTTTTAATTAATTAGTCTAAGAATCTTCGGCCTGTGTTCATAAGACTAAGAAAGGATCAAAGCAAGAAAACATTGACTCGCAAGCGAACAAAAAATACCCTCATATACTACTAAGTACTAACAACATATATCACTTACCAATAGCTTTCACATAATTAATTGAAATTAGCTAGATCCAATGTCATATCTTTCTCATTAACATAGATTTGCAAATTTCACAGATTAATTCGTACTAAAATCTCCAAAGCGCTAATAACAAGTCATTTGTTGATTCTATCTCCTTTTTGTTCTTTCCAAATATGTTTCATGACTTTGTTTTAATAATTTCCAAAATTAAAGGTTTTTTATATTAAAAATCAAACAGTTACCAAGCAAATAATATAATCTTAACCCAAACCTTTATATTCTTGAAGACATAGATTTAAAAAAAGAATTGTTAAGGAGTAAAAATATCCCCAAACTCAGAATGAACTATACCACAAAAATTAGAGATATTCATAATATTACAAACCATTTCACGATAACTAACAAGACACATGTTTCTCAATGAATAAAAAAGACCTTGCTTGATTTATTTACCAAAGTGACCAGAAATATCCATAAACCAAACTCGTCCTACATTTGAAATCTTTAAAATCTACAACTTTCATCACATAAATCTCTAACATGTGTCGTTGAGTTTTCGAGAATGAAAGTTATACAAGATTTGCAAGATTTCAAATGGTAGGAAAGTTAGATTCATGTATATTTTCATCACCTAAGATAGATACATCAGAGTAATATCTTTTCTATCCATTGAAAACATGACGCTTGTTAGTTATCTTAATATGATTTGTAATTTTAGGAATGTCAATAGTTTTGTGATATAGTTTTTTACGAGAGATACTAAAGAAAAGAAAAGAGAATGTAGATGTCTTTATAATCTTTGTGTAGTGTGTTTGTGTGTCTTTGTTTCTTACTGTATTAACAAGAAGACAATGTACTAAACAAGTAAAGATAAGAAGGAAATAAATGATGTTAGGTAAAAGGTTCTTTATTACGTGATTGGGTAGTTGGAATTGAAGGCTTATTGCGCAGGAAGTAACAAAATATTTTTGGCGGAAATATAATAAAATTATGTTGCTACGTAGGGTTGTAAATGAACTCAAAGAATATTAACCGAGCCTTGTTCATGTTTATTTATTTAATTTTAACCATACAAATAATCAAACACGAATGCTTAAACGAAAGAGTTTTTTTTTATGTTCGCTTATTAACAAAATGAGGTATTCATGTCCGTTTATTAAAAACTAAACGAATCTTAAACGAACATAAACAAACATAAACGATCGGTTATAAATGAATGAAGAAAGAAAAATATAAAATTTATCAAATTATGCACAATATTTTTTTTATCATTATTGTTTAGTTTAAGCATATAACTTCTAAAATTATACAGTTAAAATATGTGATCTACGAACATAAACATATAAATGAACATAGGTGACCGTTAATAAAATCATAATCGACCGCTCACAAACATAAACGAACGAAGGTGAATTTTGTTTTTCATCTAAATAAACGAACGTAAAATAATATTAATGTTCGTTCATTAAATAAATAAAAAACATAAACTAAATATTTACCGAACAATTCATAAAATGTTTATTAAACGTTTAGCTCATTTACAGCTCTATTGGTATGTTTTTTAGATGACTAGTTGAACAAACAACCTACAAGTCGATAACACCGACCCAACCCCCACACACACCCCAAGACAATGATTAATCATTAAAGACATGTGAATATTGTAACAAAGTTGTTATCTTCTAAAAACTTAAAAAAATATATTAGGGTATTTTTGATCGTTTTTCATTGTTTTTTCTTAACTTTATATGCACAATTATGTGCAACAGAATTTAATTATAAATACCCGATACCCGAGGATAAAATAAAAAAACTAGATGAGTAATACTAATTTGGTACCCGTTGGGTATTAGGGCGGATGCGAATTTGTATATTATAAACGGGTGCGGGCGCGGATGCGGGTTGACTAAACCTCGACGCAAACCCGACCATTTGCCATCCCTATCCACCAGTAAGGTTGGCTCTGAAATGGCGAGCCAAGCAAGCGACACATATCCTGACATTAACGAGTGAGGTTGTGATCGTCTTGGAACATGTTAGAATGTACAGTTTTAGGACAAAGAATGCAATTTGACCAAATTTTAAAGACAATGTACACAATTTACTCTATCTATACTATATATAAACCATTTTGTATACTCTCTCCTCTATAAATGCACAAAAAGTAAGTAGCACAAATAAAACAACATGATGCATATCTATACTCTTTATTAAACATTTTAGACATTCTTTCATATTGAATGCACAAAAAAAATTAAGAGGTACCACTAAATCAACATGTTGTACCTCTTTTTAAAACTAAAATATGGTTTAAGTAATAAACTTTAAAAGCCAAATGTACAACGTGCTAGAAAAAACCACTATAGTAAATATACAATACTATATGCACTCCATCACATAAATATATAATACTATATGAACATTGTACAAACATTAAAAAACCTCTATACTATACCAATGCAAACTATAATATACATATATTTCTCAAAGAAATTATAACATTACAAAAAATTTTATGCATGCATCAAATAAAAAGTGTAATTGAAAAATGGTTTATTGCATTTAGTTTTTTTGCCTTTAATCATTTACATAAGTTTACTTGAACTTTTATATATATATATATATATATATATATATATATATATATATATATATATATATATATATATATATATATATATATATATATATATATATATATATATATATATATATATATATATTACATATAATGTTAAAAGTAATAATAACCCTCGATTGAAATTATGTTTTTAGGATATCTTTTTAGATGAAAACTATTGTTTCAGAAATTATAATTAAAAAATATGAATTATAACACCGAATAATTTAGTCACAGGATGCCCGTCACCCCATCGCGCGGATACCCTGCTAGTTCTTTTAATGCACAAACTCATATATGATTTAAGTAATACAAGCTTAAAAGCCAAATGTACAACTGTTTTAGCATACAATAATTACAAAAAAAGCATTACCAACACTTTTCTAAAATTAATTTTAATACATGTTATAAAGTATATGTTACAAATATACATTAATTAATATATTAAACACCCTAATTAATAATATTTTAAAAATACTCCTAAATTGAATAATACATCTTATTATACAACTATTAAAACAAATCTTTTCATATAACTTACAAGTTGGTGGTACATATGGTTTTAAAATTAGAACAGGTCAACGGGTTTAATCGAAAATTAGAGAAATCCGGCCGAAACCTATGCAAATAAGCCAACCAAGCCTGACTCAAATCATTTTTGCATTTCTTTGATTAATCTTACGTAGATACCCTGCTAGTATTATATAATTCAAGAAAGGGGTTGTATTACATTGTAATTGTTTGAAACTAAATAAGTGCACGAATAAGTATGAGAAGTTTGGGACGGTTGCAAAGTTCACAAACGGTAAATCATCAAAAGAAAAAAAATAAACAATTGCAACAAGTATTAATCATCTTTTTATGGAGGGGCACATGTATAAACTTTCGACAATTTTCTTTTTATTGAGAAAATTTTATATGATTCGTGGACTTCCCAAAATCATATATGATTCGTATCACGAATCATATATGGCTTCCCATAATCATATATGACTTTCCAAAATTATATATGATTTCATAAATTCTAAATAATTTGTGATACAAATAATATATGATTTTTGGAAATCATATATGACTCGTGATACGAATCATATATAATTTTCCCAGACAAAAAAAAAGTTCTTCGAAAGTGTATACATATACCCCTCGATAGAAAGATGATTTAATTCTCGTCGCGATGGTATGTTTCGTTTTGCGTAATAATTAACACTTTGTGAGATATTTTTGTCTAAAAAATGATGAAAGTGAGTTTTTTTGTTAGATGAAAAATTTGAATGGCTACGATTGTTTGTTTGATTTTCTTATAAAACGAGATTTTACATTGAACTTTTGCATTGCAAGAAGAGACCACGCGGGGGAGGGTAGGTTACTACGGGTTTTTTTTAACAAAAGGAGCCAGGACAATCAGGGAAACTGTGCAACTTGATAGAATAGTTGCAGTGGTTGGTCATGTGTCCATGTTAGGTAAGGTATTTGTACTACAACGTTATACGGGCAACTCGTATTTTGTGGCAACAAGTGTACGAGAAACTCGTTTTTTTGGTAATTTTACACTTTTTTTAGTCAACATTTGACTAACGCAAAAGTAAAATGTACAATTGGCAACTAATAATATAGGACAACTAATGTAAAAAATTTTTGGGCAAATCTAACATTCGTGTAAAGATTTCTATACCTATTAACTGTATCTTCATCTTCTTTACTTCTTTACTTTTTCATCATATATTTATCTTTATTTATTTTTATATAAAATATATTTTCCATTCCACGAGTGTTCTATACGCATGAAACAACATCAGGTAAATAATTTGTTTGTATTGATTATTTTTATTCATGCTTTGTTATTTTATATGATTTTTAAATCATTAGATGTTAGTGATAATTAACGTAAGTTACACTTTGTTGAGGTTACTTTTTTAAACGAGTCTTCAACAGTTAGCATGATTTCATGTTCAAATCTAGTCAGGGGAGATTTATCATTCAGTTTACCCAACACTTTTCTGCCACATTCACCGGGTGTTTAATCACCGTCACTTGATTTATGTGGCAAGTTTTTATATTTTAAATTCTTTTGAGGTCGGGTTAATATCTTTACAAATCACGTACAATAAAAAGTTTTATTATCAGTTTCATCATCTATTTGAGTAGTTCATGTGATACGTTGAAGCTTTGTATTTTACATTATTTCGTGTGTTAATTTTGATGTTTATTCTTCATGTATTTCTTGAGATCTTGAAAAGTAGTTTAATATTGGGAAAATTCTCAAAAGGGTCCAGTGCCTAAGTTGAAACTCTGAGATGGGTCCAAAAACACTGTGAGTCCCTAAGGGTTTAAATTTTTTGGGCAACAAGGGCAATCGGGTTTAAAGTGCGCCATGTGTGCTCCGTTGCGCTATTTTTGGGGGAAATCTGTCAGAGTTTCCCTACTTTTTTGGGACACTTGTCAAAGTTTGGCCGGTGTTGCCCTACTTTGATCGATTGCCCTGGACCAAAATGGGAAAAACATGTTCAATAGTATAGAATGGGAATTACCCAAGTTTGTTGGACTCTTTTGGTAATTAGCCCTTTAATATATGCAGGTTATGTACTATACTTCTGATAAGTAATTTTATAAATGAATGACATCGGTTATTTAAACATCTTGCTACTTTTGTGATATTGAAAGCCTTGTTTATGGTTGGAAACTTGGAATTACCTTCATAACGAGACCAGAACGATTACATATCATTTAAGGTGCTTCATAATGAAGGTACTTTGTGTGCTTTTGTACAAGGTTCATGCTAAGGACGCCTTATTGATCTTTACATGTCTTACATTTTTTTAAAATTTTTGTGTTTATAATTATTATGACGTACATAACTAGATGGAAAGAGAATGACACGAATAAGTATTCAACGTTCCTGTTGTCTCCTACCGTCGTCAACGACACATGACGAGTTTTCCTTAATCAAAATTGAAATATATACAAAATTTATAAGATTTCAAATTTCCAATCTTGTTTGACGAATCACTATTTATTTATATATTTACAACCAAAACTAAAATGGATACTTGTTAAAATCAAACTTTTTGGGTTGAAAAATGGGGTTCAGTTAAGGGTAAACTTCGTGGCTTATTGCATGGATCCCCAAGAAGATATCGATGAATCCACATTATTGTGACAATAATCTTTCTCTAGACGTGTCACTCTTTTTCACAAATTACTATAGTTAAAACGATTCTCTAATACTCTAGTTATTTCTTAATTTCAATCGTAGAGAAATATTTGAGCTATGTGAAGCTTTCAATAACTCTTTTAACCTAATGTATGTCAAATACAATATTTTTCTCCAATCTTATATAGAATCAGCGGTACTTCTTTTTCCTTTCAGTTTAGCTAACTTTAAAAGTTGTCAATCTTAGGATCTGACGACAAGTAAAATTTGTATGTTGTGTTTTTAAATGTATTACCGTTATCAAGTGTTGTTGATTTTTCTCGAACTAAAGCTCTGGAAGATTTTGAAGATTCTAAAGTTACAATGTATTCAGTTCATGTATATTTACGTGACCTAGATAAACTTATAATAACAACATCTCTTTCATCTATCGAAGACTTGGCTCTTCATCATTATCGTGAAACAGTATGTAATTTTATACGTATCTCTACTATTTTTTTGTTTCTTTTAACATTTTTGTAATATCCAACACATATTTTAGTTTACCTACATTTATTATGAAGTTTTGCTTTTAGTTTACCATAAAGGCTTATGCTAAAGATTGTATAATTAGTCTGGTAAGTGTTTGATTCTTTTATTCGAATTAAAAAATGAAACATTTGCCAAACTAATTATATGATCTTTAGCTGAAGCCTTTATGGTACTAAAGACCAAGACTTAAAAGATGAATAGTTAGTGATGAAAAACCCGATGTTCACAATGAAAGGAGGTAAACTAAGAGATATGTATAAAATTAAAAAAGTGTCGAAAAACCACCAATATTAGAGAACTGTATAAAATTACATATTTTTTCACGATAATGATGAAGACCAAGCCTTCAAAGGATAGAAAAGATGTTGTTTTTATGAGATTTACCTAGGTGACGTAAATATACATGAATTAAACTCATCGTAACTCTAAGATATTCAAAAGCTTCCATAGCTTTAGTTAGGGAAAACTTCATGACGGTAATACTTTTTAAAACGCAACATACAAAGTCCACTTATCAAATCTTATGCTCGACAAATTCTAAAGTTAGCTAAAATGAAAGGAAAAAGAAGTACCTTTAACTCTATGTAAGATTGGAGAAAAGTCTTGTATTTGTCATACACTAGGTCAAAATAGTTTCTGGAAGCTTCACATAACTCAATGATTTCTCTGCGATTAAAATTAAGAAAAACCATGAGTATTAGAGAATCGTTTTACCTATAATATTCTTGTGTATAAAGTAATGAACTCGATAGAGAAAGATTAGTGTCGCAATAATGAGGATTACACCGAGATCTAATTGGGAGCCTCGTAATAAGAGAAGTTTACCCTTTATCGAATCCCAGCTCAAGTAGTATAATTTGAAGTAGGTTTTTTTAGGCTGATGCCATGATAGAGTTTTAATCAGTCACCTTAACTTGGTGAGATATGTATTCATCAGTATGAGAAAAGTTCCCTAAGGAACTGACACAAAAAAAAAACAATTTCCCTCCATCTCCACCGTCCATTTTAAAACCCATCGTACGGTTAGTATAACAAGAGGGGGGTATTTATGTAATTTTACATTCTCACAAATCACAAATCAAAAGGTCGGCTTCCTTCCTTTTCATTCTCACCCACACATACTCCTGTTCCTGCTCTTAAAAAAACACACCCTTCCATTCACCACCGCCATCGCACCACCGTCGTCTGACCCCACCGTTATCATCCCCCACCGTTGTCATCCCCCACCATCGGCCGCACGTCACCTCCGGCGGTATTGATGTATTAAATAATAATAATAGAATTCGGCTGGTTCAGCACAAAAAATAATAATAATAGAATCTGCTAACATTAGCTCATGTGTAATTGGACAAGATCAATGCAATATGCTTTATAATCTTTGGATCGATGGATAGACTTCAGATTTCTTGTACATCGACGTATGGTTTGACTTTTAATTTTTTTGGATCGAGTGATAAGGACTCTGTTTTTTGGCGTAGATGATGAGCAGTGAAATATATGTGGGATTTATGTTTTATGTATCCCTGGTAAAACTAAGACAAAAAGATGAAGGCTTGATGAATAATGGGTGCAAATGTGTTTCAGTGTGTGTGATTTGTGATTTGTGGTTGTTAATATATAAAACAAAAAAAACAATAGTACCTACCTTTTTAGTTCGTAACTGTACTAACAAGTAGTAATGGGGGTATTGGGGTATGTCTTTTTCATATAGGTACGTTTCAAACAGGATAATCTTTTTTTTGGTTAAAATCGGTTTGATCTGGCGGTTCAACCGGTTTGATCAAATGGGACGAAAGTTAGATGTAAAGTTATGTGAGTCTACATGAATCACATGTGATTTAAAGCAAAATTACATGTAATTATTTATAAAATCACATGTGATTTAAAATAAAATTACATGTAATTTTGTATAAAATCACATGTAATTTGAGCAAAATTACATGTAATTATTTATAAAATCACATGTGATTTTGAGCAAAATTACTTGTAATTCACACAAAATTACATGTAATTTTCATTCAACACTAACTAACCACTTTATTACAAAAATCACATGTAATTCACACATAATTACATGTGATTTGCATTTAACACTAATAAACTATTTTATTACAAATATTACATGTAATTCACACATAATTACATGTAATTCACACATAATTACATGTAATTCACACAAAAGTTAACGATTTACAGTGTTAAAAATTCTCGCCAAAAAAATTACACGTAATTTTCGAAAATTACATGTATTTTTTCGAGAATCACATGTAATTCTTATGCGTAAATTTTAAAAAAAAAGTTTGCCGAAAGTGTATAGAAGTGCCTATCTATAGAAAGATAACTTAATTCCCGTCGCGATGGTATAATTAGTTTTTCGTAACGATTAACGGTTTGAGAGATATTTAATTTTTAAGAAATAGGATGAAAATGGGTTTTTAAATTAAATTTAAAAAGATTAATATAGACCATTAGATGAAACTTGAATGGATGGTTGAGATTGCTTCTTTCCTTCTTTTTTTGATGCATATTCTATAAGGATCTCACCTCTCATCAATATATATAGCTCAAGAATAGAACAAACTTATCTAACCTAATCTCTGCTAAAGACTAGGATATATACTAATCAATCCTAAATACTAGGAGATATAATTAAACATAACAAGAATTAGAGACTAAAAAAATTGTAAGACATGTAAAGATCAATTACAACGTCTTTAGCATGAGCCTTGTAAAACTAAAACACACAAAACACCTTCATTATGAAGTACCTTAATTAGGATGGTTTTATTAACAAGCGTGAGGAATTATATTGAGCCAAAAACACAAGCCTCACGCGTGAGTATTGATAAAAACAATTCGAGTAACGCGGACCTGCCCAAAATTAGCTCACCAAAGGTGAGCTGCTCACCTTTCGTTATTTTGTTGTGAAGTGGGCCTAACTCTGAAATTTAATTAGGTTGTGAGTGTGAGTGAGTTACTTTGTGAGGTATATTTTTATAAAGTGGGATTTAAGTAAAAATATTATTTGGTGTGAAGGTGTTTTTTAGTGTGACTGATAAGAGGGATTTGTGAAAGGAAGTAAAAGTGAAAAGTAGGAGAGGTAAAGCTGTATTTTTTAGTGTGACTCATAAAAACAGCCTTAGATGATATGTAACCACAAACAAGGCTTTCAATAACACAAAAGTAGCGACATGTTGAAATAACTGATGTGATTCAGTTATTGAATTACTTATCAAGGGTATAGTACATAACTTGCATATATTTATTAGGGAATATGTTACTCAATAGTAATCAAGTTTCATAAGTGTTCCAATTTAATACCTCAAACTTTAAACTAATCATTAAAACCATCAAAGTTTTAAAACTGTTTCATTATTGTGTAATTTTTCTAACTTTATATGCTTAAGGTATTCAAACATGCATTAACATGTTGTACATTAATTTAAAAAACCCACCCCTGAATTTCACTAATAAAAACCAACTTTATGTACAATCCGTTAATACACGACCAAACATAAGCAATAATCACATAATAGTAAGCAAGTTTAAGAAGTGTTCCATTCAAGTCACTATAACATAATAATTACATAAGAATGAAACAGTTTTGAAACTTTGATGGTTTAAATGATTAGTTTAAAGTTTGAGGTAGCAAAGTGGAACAAAACTCAAACTTGGTTATTATTTGATGATTTTCACCCTATTTATTACTTATCAAGTTATCTCAAGAAACACGTGAAGAATAAACATGGAAAATAACACACCAAATAATGTAAAATACAAAGCTCAACGTATCACTTAGAAGTGTTGAATGGTGAATAAACCCGTAGGTAATACATTATTATTCCACACAATATATAGAGTAGCAAACCCTAATGGACCCAACCCACAAGTCGGGCTTGGGCCATATCTATTCTCTAACATTCCTCCGCAGTTCGAGCGGCGAAATCGCGAAAGCTCGGACTAGAAAAGTAAATTATAAAAGAAACAAAACAAAACATAGGAAAAAAGGATCATTAATAAAGTCGTTCACCTCCGTTTGATCTTCCAAAACTTGAAACCAAATCAACACAAATCCACAAAACCCTGCACAATATTTGATTCCTCTTCATAAACGTCAATTGTGGATTGTGACCTTTGCATAAACATCCAACCAAATAGACAACCATGTGTATTTGTGACCTTTGCACAAATCACCTACACACGAAGATGAAACAAAAGAGCTTAGTTATTTTGTAAAGTTGAGTCTAATGGATTGAAACTTTCAAAGTTGTTGAAACGAAAAAACAGTACCGACCAAAACCTAAATAATAAAACAACTATTTTTTACACACAATTTTTAATAACTGAATATAAATAGAACAAACCCTCTAATTAGATAAACTGAATCCCAAATCCTCATCAGTCTCTTTTTAAGACATGCCTTTTTTTCTTTTCTTTTTTGTCCTTCAGCGAATAACAACCCCACAAGGCTGCCCTTGTCGACCCTCCAACCAAATAGATAACAAGTAGCCGTGTTGCATTAATTTTTCATAAGAAATCATTACGTGAAGGAAATTAAAAGGCATGTGGAGCAAAGAGACACAATAGAATTGAATGGAGGGATATGTATAGAATAAAGTGACGACAGATCTATGATTATAAGGATCTGACAGTGTTTTTAGGGTTAGGATAGAAAATGAGGAAGTATTTTATTTTATTTTATTTTTTTAGGTTTTTAGGATAGAAACGGAAGCAATGTTTTTAGGTTAGGACCGGGGTATGGCCTGATACTATGTTGAATGGTGAATAAACCCGTAGGTAATACATTATTATTCCACACAATATATAGAGTAGCAAACCCTAATGGACCCAACCCATAAGTCGGGCTTGGGCCATATCTATTCTCAAACAAGAACTACTAAAATAGATGATGAAATTGATAATAAATATTCATAATGTATGTGATTTTTAAAGATATATGTTTGACAAAATTAGCCGTAACATGTTAACTATAAATTGTAAGCTGTTAATTGTAACCTCTAAACTGTTACTAAAAAGTTGTTAACATTAGTTATAACATATATTTTTCTAGTTAAAATATTGGTATATTAGCTGTTATCTGTAAATTAAGATATAAATTGACCTAAAAAGATATATTTAAATAAATTATAATATGCTGTATATCTGTAATTTACAAAATTAACATCTCTTTACAATTTTAAAAACTTTATGAATCAACTTTTTATTTAAGAGCTTAAAAAATAATTAAAATGATATATTTAAATAAATTATCATATGGTCAAAGGGTATATCTGTAATTTACAGAATTAATAGCTCTTGATAATTTAAAAAAACTTTATAAATCAGCTTTTTATTTAAGAGTTATTTGTTTAAAATAAAAAGCTAACAGCTCTAAAAAATTATTATGCCAAACAGAACTAGTAAATTTTTTTTTTCAAATTTTCAGCTTCAAAAAAGTTTCAAAAAAACTCTTACCAAACGCAACCAACTCGAACTCTAAACAATGAATGATTCACACGAAAACCATTTTACTCATCTCTTAAAAAACTCACAAAAACGTTATCTAACCCTAAAAATAGTTACTCACAAAAAGGTTATAGTAATAATTAATAAAACTACAGCTAGATTAAATTACAGGATTATCTATGTGGTTTACTCTTATATTTATCTCAAAAAAAAGGTTATCTAACTCTAAAAATAGTTACTCGCATTCACAAACACATAAAAAAACAACATTTAGTAACATATATTGGCATCAAAATTATCTAATAGAGTAGTAATCTAAATGTCATTTTCTATATATTTAGTAACCACATTACGTTAACAAAAATGCAAAATTTAGCAACCCATAAAAAACACAATGAAATATGTTTGTTACCAGAAAACACAGGTGTGATAATCTTTGTATGGTGAGTAGTGTCATTTATTGTGGTGATAAAAAGATACTTTTAGCGGGAAAATAAATGATCTTAGGTAGAGGGTTCTTTATTATTGAGCAGGAAAGTAAAAAATATACTCCTTGTGGTAATAATAAAATCTTGTAGGTGTGTTTTTGCAAATTAATGACTAGTTGAACAAGCCAAAAAAAATTTGGGCTCATGAAAGTTTTGGGCTCTGTGCTGTTGGGCCTTCACCAGGTAATACTCAAACAGTCAAACTTATCATGCGCTGACACTCAAAAAAATTCAAAAGTCAAAATTCAAATCCCAAATACAAATATATGTTTTAAAGTAAAAAATTCAAATTATTTATACGTATATATATATATATATATATATATATATATATATATATATATATATATATATATATATATATATATATATATATATATATAGGGGGCTTTCTTGTTAGAACCATTTCAGAACCATAATAGGCCAATCAGAATTTAGCTAATTAATTTTATTTAATTTATTAGATTAAAATCCATAAGGGCATAAATGTAAAAGATAAAATATATATATATATTTTTTTAAATAATCTCGTTTTTTAATCTTTTAATTTTTGAAAAAAATAATCTTTTTTTATTTTGCTTTTAAATTCTCTTAATTTTCAAAAATAAAAAAACATTCATGTTTTAAAAAAAAGTCAATTTTGCATGTATGTTTTTTTATATTAATTAATATACATATTTTTATGCTTAACAACTTTTTAAACTTTTCAATAAACATTTATGTTATTCGAGTTGTCGCGTGTACATATATGTTCTTTGAATGATGTAAATTTGTAGCACCAAAACACAAATGTTAAACACATTCCAATTGAAACACAGATTACTAAAAAAAATAAAAAAGTAAAACATACACTAATATTTACTTCTTAAAACATACATGTCCGCCTCCAAAAAACATACATGTCTGCCTCAAAAACATACTTGTACTAAAAACATACATGTCCGTCTCCAAAAAACATACATGTCCGCTTCCAAAAAAACCTACATGTCCGCCTCCAAAACAAACCTACATGTCCGCCTCCAAAAACATACTTGTGCTAAAAACATACATGTCCGCCTTTAAAAACATACATGTCCGCCTTATCTTACAATATAAAATACTCTCAAATGATATATGCATCCCTTGAAAAGAACAATGACGCCTTCAATTCAATGCTAGTGTCATCTTTACCAAGTTCACTGTTAAAAAAACATATATGTATAATTAAAAAGAACATACATGTATAGCTAAAAAAACATACATGTTAGCATAAAATTTATATGTACACTAAAAACATACATGTATTTGTAGAATTTTGCAAAAGCTATGTGCATAAATCAAATTTTCTCCAAATATTTTAAAACATAGGGGAACGCCTCAAAAAACGTTTATGCACAACTTACCTTCCAATACAAAGTACTCTCAAAAGAAAGATGCATCTGCCAAAGATCACAAAGACCGCTCTAATGTTAATGGTTATCCTAACAAGTTCACTCGTAAAAAGTAATAAAATAATAATATCGATATTTTACAGTAACAAGAATTTTAATAGGCTTTCAACCATAATAATGGACCAACTTAATTATTGGGTAAAAACTAACTAAACTTGAACACCAATCACTTTCAACAAGACTTTTGACAAACTTTTAGCATACCTAATTTTAACTTCTACAGTAGCATGTGTTGTCTACTTATATTAGCATTTCATATAATATTTTAACCAAATTAAAGAAAAAACCACATGACTACAAATATGTATTCATATAAATTAATGGAAGAAACAGTACACTTGGCCAGTGTCTTACTTTTCATCCGTTTTTTTCATTTGCTTAGATTCAAAGCCAAAAAAATTTGATATGAGAAAACATTATCGAAACAAATTAAAAAAGACATTCAAATTAAAAATATCAAATCGAAATGTGTTTGAAAATATTACCCAGATTAATTCGAGCAAATCATGGAATTCGGGTAATATAATACCGATTTTATTAGGGGATACCTGATATGTGAAGAACAAAATTAAGCGACGTCCAGATCTAAAAGGGGGGAGAGGCTTTATTATGTAAAATAGTAAAAATAATATCATGGTTAGTGTGAATGAATAAGGAGAAGATGATGGTTTTGGTGGCTTTGAAATTTTAGATGGAAAATTGGTTATGGTGGCTGCTAAATGAAATGAAATAATTGGTATTTAGGGTTTTGAAAGAGATGACACCTAAGAAAATAATGGACATTATTTTAAAAATAAAAAATAGCCTGACGTTTTTTTAGTTATAAAAGTGGTATACCAAATTTGTCCTTATTTATTAAATTCCAGTCAATATCTTTCGTACTTATTTACAGTAATGCCATTGTGCATTAAAACATGTATACCATGCACTACATATTGTAAAATTCATGGTTCTAACAGTTCTGACACTAAAAATGGTTCTGAAAAGAAAGTTACACACTATATATATATATATATATATATATATATATATATATATATATATATATATATATATATATATATATATATATATATATATATATATATATATATATATATATATATATATATATATATATATATATATATATATATATATATATATATATATATATATATATATATATATATAGACATTGGATCATATGAGAACTTTTTAAAATTGTAAAAATGAGAACCAACTAAAATCTTATAAATGCCACTCTATTTGAAATAATTTTAAAACATGATTAAGTAAAAACATAATTTTTAAAGATTCAATGGGCTTTCTTTTGAAAATTGGCAAAATCTAAGTGATACATTTTGATTCGAGGTGTGATATGTATCATGTTTTGGTATTGTGTATCAAGTTATTTAGTGGTGGTTGTGTATCAAGTTATTTAGTGGTGGTTGTGTATCAAGTGTACCAATATATGTATAAGATATTACGTTTTTGAGATTTTGATGTATATGTATCACATTCTTAATGGTGTATCAGTAATTTATTACACACTTATCCGTTGTTTATTAGTCGGTAGAGTGTTTAGGTGTATAAATAATATATATTTTGGTGTAGTATTAGTAAAATTGTTATGTATCAATGTTTTAGTGGTGTTTTAGATTAGTTCTCATTTTTACAACTTTAAAAAAGTTCTCACATTAACCGCCCTATATATATATATATATATATATATATATATATATATATATATATATATATATATATATATATATATAGAGTGGAGTTATTATAAAACAAATCCTATAATAAAATAAATGAGGTGAATTCTCAGCCCTTAGATCAAAATCACTAAATGTGATAAAAAAAATGGTGTCTTTTTGTAAACTCTCAAACTTTAGGGGCAATTCTCGAAAATAATAAAATTTAAAACGTCCCAAATAGCCCGATAAAAAAAGACACACGTACGTACTAAAAAACGATCAAATCCACCAAATCCACCATATCAAAACTACTGAATCCTCTCGAATCCACCAAATCCACCAAATCCACCAAATCAAAACTACTGAATCCTCTCGAATCAAACAAATTAAACATCGCATCCTACTGGTAAACTTTTTTTAAATTTTTTTTTTTATTTTTGAATGATTTGTGTTAGAATGTGTTAAAAATGCACTATTATGCTCTAGAATGCGATAGGATATCAAACATATATAAGGTTTTATGCAACTGTGTGTTTATGATTGATGTATAAAATGTGTTTGATATAATGTCTCAATGAGAATTATAAAGTTCACTTTGATATAGAAGTGATTTGGTAAAATTATACTGTGATGGAGTAGGATTAACACTATGATTGAGTAGAATTAATATTATGATGGAATAAAACTAATACTATGCATGTGATTTGGTAAAATTTAATAATAATAAGCAAATTTTATTCTACTGCATTACAGTTAAATTTTAATGCACTGTAATGCAGTAGGTCACTTGCATTGTTCTTTGTACTACATTACTGTTTAATTTTAATGCACTGTAATATATTACAATACTTCCATTTTTATTTCTACTACATTACAGTTTAATTTTAATGCATTAGTGTTTTACAACATCAGTGTTTTACAACAGTACCGTATATTCTACAACATTACCGTATATTCTACAACATTACCGTATAAAAGTGAGATATGGTGATTATCCAGTTATTGTTGTAAGTATACCTGAAATAGATACTGTTCTTTTCTCAATGTAATCTATAATATTATATTCTACTTCATTACTATTATTTCTAACGCATTAAAGGAGAATATATAACTGTAATGCAATAGAATATGACTGTAATGTAGTAGAAAACAATGATGTACTAGAAAATATAAGACTTTTTTCTATTGAATCATAGTGTTAATTTTACTACATTACTATTTTATTCTACTGCATTGAATTTTTATATTCTACATATAAATGAGATGCAAAATAATTTAATTGTAATGCGGGAGAAATAAACAATCATGTATTAGAATAACACACTGTAATGTTGTAAAAATAAAATTAGATTATTTTTAGTGAATTATAGTTATATGATACTGCATTAGTGTTATTTTATGTTCTATTACATTAAAGTTATTTGGTGCTGCTATTTTATACTAGTAAATGAATGTAGTGCACTAACAAAATAACTGTGTTAAATTATGATATAAATAACAGTGATGTAGTAGAATATAATTGTAATGAAGTAGAAAATATTTGTAATGTATTTATAGTTTTTTACTACATTATAACTTTATTTCTACAACATTATACTTATACTCTACTACATGCTAGTTTAAATTCTATTGCATCACATAATATATTTTGCTATTTTCATGAAAATGCTTGAACTGTTATTACACAGGTGAAAAGAACATGCAAAAAAAACACAATCGACAAAGGCATATGCATTTACCAAGCTACAAGCAGTAGATTGCATCCTCAAATACCAACTGGGATACTCGAATTAAAGGACGAAATGGTGCACAGATGCATTGAACGCGTAACAAAGATTCTTGGAAGATACTCGTGGATGGTGGATCATTTATAGACAACACTTAAATTATATTAGATGTAATACTTTGGAATACGGAACGTAAATACGATGTATTGAAATTTTAATGATGACAAATTTTGTATAATATTTACTACTTTTGATTACTGTTGATATTGTATCAAAATATAATGTATATTTTAATGCGTTATAATACACCAAACAAATAAGATAATATACAGTATTAATTATTATTCGTAAAACAAAAGGAACCGAGTATATTAAAAATACAATAAGATACTTTTGTATTCATGTTTGGTAACAAATACTATACATCTTAGAACCGAAAACATGGCTTGTAAGTAATAATTTGATATCTATACACTACTTATTTTGAATTTAAAACGAATAATGAAACATTGCTTGTAAGCTTTACGGGTACATATTCTGTGTCCAGATCTTGTCGCCCTTGTCGGCTCTTCTTGTTGCTTGATGTTCTTTGATGGTGGCAACTTCAATGGGCATGCTTTTAAATTATGGCTCTTTTTCTACACAGTCACTACACTTCCTCGTTTTATTACTTTACTGCATCACTGTGTTATTTTCCTGCATTACAATGTAAACTTTACTACATCAAAATGTATATTCTACTCCATCACAATACAATAGATAATCTTACTGCATAACGCTTTTATACCTACTCCATCATAATGAAAAGCTACTTAACTTTAAGACCAGTAACAACCATTTAACTCTGAAATTCACAGTATTTATATATAAACCCAATAAGTGCCAAACATCAGCACAATATTACCAAATACTGTAACAACCATCTAAATTCATTTCAATACTTCATACAATAACAAAATTCGATTAACTTCACTTGATCAATAAGAAATAACATAAATGTTATGTACATTAGTGAATCTATAGAATCATTAATGTGAATTACAAACTAAAACATTATAATGCGGTACAAAATATAAGTATATTACAAATAGTTTCTACTGAATTGCAGTTATGTTTTATTGCATTACCGCATATTCTACAACATTAGTGTATATCATACTGCATAATTTTATACCCAACTGCATTACTATATATTCTACAACATTACCGTATATTCTACAACATTAGTGTTTTACAACAGTACCGTATATTCTACAACATTACCGTATATTCTACAACATTAGTGTTTTACAACAGTTATGTTTTATTGCATTAGCGTATATTCTACAACATTAGTGTTTTATTGCATTATTTTATTGCATTACCGTATATTCTACAACATTAGTGTATATCATACTGCATTATTTTATTGCAGTACCGTATATTCTACAACATTACTGTATATTCTACAACATTACCGTATATCTACAACATTACCGTATATTCTACAACATTACCGTATAATCTACAACATTAGTGTTTTACAACAGTTATGTTTTATTGCATTACCGTATATTCAACAACATTAGTGTTTTATTGCATTATTTTATTGCATTACCGTATATTCTACAACATTAGTGTATATCATACTGCATTATTTTATTGCAGTACCGTATATTCTACAACATTACTGTATATTCTACAACATTACCGTATATTCTACAACATTACCGTATATTCTACAACATTAGTGTTTTACAACAGTTATGTTTTATTGCATTACCGTATATTCTACAACATTAGTGTATATCATACTGCATTATTTTATTGCAGTACCGTATATTCTACAACATTACCGTATATTCTACAACATTACCGTATATTCTACAACATTCCGTATATTCTACAATATTAGTGTTTTACAACAGTTATGTTTTATTGCATTACCGTATATTCTACAACATTAGTGTTTTATTGCATTACCGTATATTCTACAACATTAGTGTATATCATACTGCATTATTTTATACTCAACTGCATTACTATATATTCTACAACATTACCGTATATTCTACAACATTAGTGTTTTACAACATTAGTGTTTTACAACATTACCGTATATTCTACAACATTACCGTATATTCTACAACATTAGTGTTTTACAACAGTTATGTTTTATTGCATTACCGTATATTTCTACTTCATTACTGTATATCTTATTGCATCATGGTTCAACTTCTACCAAATCACATGCAGTAGAATACTATAAAAACAATACAAATATAATGTAGTAGACATAAAGTTGTGATTCAGTAAAAACTATAAAAACACCACAAATTACGTTCTACTACATTAATTTATATCCTACTGCATTGCAGTTACGATCTACTCCATTACTGTATATCTTACTGCATCACATTGTATAAACTTAAAGCATCAGATGTATAAAATTTCATTGAGACATTTTATCATACATCTTGTGTGCACTTTTACTAAACAATGGTTCATCTAGTTTTTTCTTCAAACACATACCGGATAAATGTTATATATAAACTAAATACACTAACAAGCAACCAAAACATATTAACTAATTCCAATAAATATTCAAATTAACATAAAGTAAGTCAACATAAAAAGTTAGAAAATAATTGATTAATATCTTACTATTAGAATTCGTTATTGATGTATATTTCGAAGATAAACAACACTCACTGATGATTTATAAGTCAATCGTCATCTTCATCAATCAACATCTTTGTCAATCGGTTGTGAATGATGGTGTGAAACTATGGTGATTAGCGGTGGTACATAAGGTGAGGAAGACGGTGGTTGCCGATGTGGAAGATGGTGGTTATCGGCGAGGAGACGATGGTTGCTCGTGGTGGTTACAGGAGGAGATGAAAGTGGGGAGACGAGAAAGATATGAAGTTGGGAAATGAGATGTGTGAAAAAAATACACATTATAAAAATGCCCCTGAAGTTTCTAAAATTACAAAAGTACACCATTTTTTTAAAAAAAGGGGGGGGGGGACACATGGCAGCATGTGGTTCCACCTCATTTATTTTATTTTAAAATTTGTTTTATTTTACCCAAACTCTATATATATATATATATATATATATATATATATATATATATATATATATATATATATATATATATATATATATATATATATATATATATATATATATATATATATATATATATATATATATATATATATATATATATCTTTCATCAAGTTAATTACTAACTTTCAACTGCATCTATCAGTATTGCGAAGTTAATTGATAGCATTGTTAGTTAACTAGCCGGATACCCGCGCAATGCGGCGGCGGGTACCCGGTAACTAATTTCGTGGCGAGCAAATATTTTTCATGACTATTGTTTTCAAGGTCATTGATTTGTACGAACACCGATTTCCGCCTCCTTATGCATGCCCATCAATTTCAGTGTTGAACCCGGAAGGGTTTTCAGTGGTGGTGAGGTCTGTAGTGTTGGTGGAACGTGTGAAGATGAGAGAGTCTTTTATATCACAAAATGACTGTTACGATTTAATAATTTTGTGGGCTGTTACAGATTAACATTTTAATAAGTCGTTACTACAATATTAAATGGTTGTTACAATTTTAGATACAAAATTTTTATATCCAGATGTAACTTACAAGTATATGTGTAGGCTATCAAAAGTAACATAATATTTCATAATTATAGAATGATAGAGTAGAGATAAGAATGGTTTAACTTAAAAAAACGTATGTATATGTGTAGGCTAATTGTTATTTGACTTAGCTGTTATAATATTTTAATTTACTTAATTTAATTGGTCTATTTAGTTGGTCTGTTATCTTACTACTGATATTAGAGGCTAAAATGTTTCAGGATAAAAATAAAAATATTTTAGGCTGAAAGTTTAATACTTCTAAATTTAGAAAAAGGAATAAATTTTTTATAAAGTAGTAAGATAAGACCAATAGGCTCGACCCATTTATTTAGATGTGTTTAATAATAGTTAATGTTTTAGTATTCTCTATTTGATTTCTACATGATATTAAGCATTAGGGTTAATATGAAGAAAAAGAAAAAAAAAGTTTGTTTGATGATCTTTTCGGCAGTTTGGCTAGCATTTGATTAGTGATGATCTCGTTAGGCATATATGTATTTTGAAAGAAAAAAATAGTTGTATTTCTTATGGTTTATGGCAGGAAACTAAACTAGTTTTGCAAGTATATTTTGAAAATACCTAGTTGAAGCAAGATATTATATTATATAATTAACACCTCTTAAGAGAATGATTAAACTCACGCAAATGTTGTACAAAAATGTTAATTTGCTTGAGTCAAGCCAAAATGTCATCCACGAGTTAACTCACAAAACCAAGATTTTAGAGAAGCGGGTTTGGGCGGGTGGCTGGTATCATTGGCGCCATCCCACTAGCCAAGAAAATAACGCGAGCCTCATGCCATACCTCTTACCATAAGGTCTGGCCTGGGGCTGGAATCACCAGCCAAACGATATGTCATTTCCTCGTTTTTCCGTGCGTTGTATTTGTATTTTATTGGATATGTGTTGGTCATGAGAGTCCTTTAACGCAAACTTTTGGAGGGAAGGTGTCTTGGTTAAAGTTAACGCGAAACGGATAACACCACGACACGTGATGCGGTATTGGGATAATCAAACTTTGGCAAACTTATAAAATAAGCAGCTATAATTCAACAAGGCTGAGCTTAATTTCTTTTAAAAGTCGGGTTATCTTGACAATCATTAACGGGTTAACACAAAAAAACACACCAAGGTTGATGTACCGAAATGGATCGGCTGTGATCGTTCTGGAATATGTTAAATCTTACATTTTTGTCTAATGGCGCGCAGCTTAATTAGGAGTTCAAAACTACTTAGTATAATATGTAGAATATTCGCGTAGTTGTGTATGCTAATCAAATATTTTGTTTTTCCCATGACATGTAACGAAGGTGAAAGCAATCTGATTCACCTGAAGCAGATTCTTAACCAAAGCAATCCCAACTTTGGCTTCAGTTGGCGTTTAACACTCCGATGTTGTCATGGTTTTAAGCAGGGAAGAACTTACATGGGTGTCTAGTGTGATACGGGCTACAACCCATTTTGGGTAACGTATTGCAAAAAATTTAAAAAGTTTCGTTTTTTTTGTATTCTCTAAAAAAGATTTACTACTGTACTTTCGTTAGTTAGCCTAATAATTCTTTTGTGCAACATCCTTCTTAATATTTTGGGTCCGTTCGCATACTTTTAAGTTGTTGAGTAATTTTGTCTCAGTTTCAGTTAAAATTTTTATTTTTCGGTTTTACACTCACCCCTAAGTCATACGTATATAAAGTTAGCGTGCTTTCAAGCACTAGTTGACAATGCACTAGTCATTCGATTTTCAAAAAAAAAATGTACTTTAGGGCATCTATTTTCCTGTTTCTCAGTATGAGCCACCAATACTAAAATGAGCAGTACAAAATAGATTACTATTATGTTTATATGTTATAACGATGTTCTAAGTTTATATATGCTTGTAATTTTTAGGACAATTTATGTAATTTACCCTATAAACATTGATTTTGGGGACACAGAATCTATGAACTCTACAAGCATTGATTTAATGTAGCATTTATTTCGAAAAATTTGCGCATTCCTCCCAAATGGGCTTTTCATGGGTTAAGGGATCCTGGTTCATAAGTTGTTGGAATGATTCATTGCTCGCATGTATATCTTGATGATTTGTTGTTTCAAGACCTCCGAATCTATGTTGTTTTAGTTGTTGATGACGTTCTTGCATATTTAGTGATCTTGATCCTCCAATGCCCAAAAAATCGACTGTCAATGTGTCATTTCCTGGCGTAGGTCTTCCCAATCCCGAACTCCCTCTACCCTGAACGGAATCAGAATTATTATTTATTTGATGTCCCTGATCCATGTTTATTAACTCATTACTTTGATCCCCTTGTATGATGTTACTATAAATTCCTATATCATTCATAACATGTGCCCCCGAAATAGTTTTTGTCCCTGACACGGGCACAAACGCATTTTGCTGGCTGGGCTTGTGCAATACATTGTTTCCTTGAGGTGTTGGGCCCTGGACATCGAAGTAGGATGGGTTGAGCCGTGACACATCAGAACTTAGCGGATCCGGGCCAGCCATGCTAGTAACATAGCTCTTTTGCATCATTGGAGAGTTTATGACATGACTTGCCGTAGCACCTATTTGAGCTGCTTTCTGAAGCAAGGCTGTTGCGGACATATGAGCCACTGGACCAGAAAGTAGGCCTCCAGCTGAATTGTCCTGTTGGAGGTTGCCAAAGCCCAATGTCCCATTTGATGAGCTGAGCTCTAGACCTGAAGTTGATGATGAAAGACCTCTCGGGTTGCTAAGTAAAGTACCTGAACTGCTTGAGAACAAACCCCCTGGCATGTTTATAGATTCGAATGGCATTTGAAGTTCTTGAGGGTGCGATTTGAGTGGGCTTTTCATGGTGTAATTGTTGAAATCAGGAAGTCCCGTTGACATGCTATTTCCGCTATTCATTAGCATGGATGGTGTGTAATGATCAGACGTGTGTTGTGATTCTAACATTCCTAGGCTCACCTTGTTGTTTTCTTCAGCCAATGCATCACAAAATGCTCTATGAGTGATAAAACTATCTCGTCTGCGATGGCAAATTGCAAATTCATTAGTAAATAACTCTTCATTTAGGTTCTTAAAACTACATAGACTATTTAGCCCGGTTTAAACAACGTGACCAAAAGCAAAATAAGGCGGTAACAACATTCGGTACAAAATATCAATCATGTGTCAGAATTTAACCTCGAAAAAATGGTACCACAATCACACTTATATTCCCGAGTACCACAAGTTTTTTGATGAGCTTTCCAATCAGACTGAACCGCGTATTTCTTTGAACACCTATCACATTTCCATTTCTTTTCACCATGTTTCCTACTGTAATGCTTCTTTATCCCAGTTAAATCACCAAGAGCTCGAGCTGGATTGTGATGAACACAAGACGGCTCAGGGCAAACATAAACTCTTTTACGAGTATCTGTGGTCGTTCTTTGTTTAAGCTTCCATGGTAAATTGTGACCTCTTCGGTGTAACTGTAGATTTTGGTCTCTTTGAAACCCTTTGCTACAAATCTCACACACAAATCTGTTTGTAGCCATTAATGTTGTTGGTGATAGAGCGATAACTTCTGCCGTTGGATCTACATATATATTTACAAATTAAGAAGAGAAAATAATTTTCCGAAATTTAGCATACAAGTGCAATGTAAATTTATCACAATTTACACGTTGGCATACAAAAGGAACACAAACCGGGGGTTCCTGGCAAGTTTCGTTTTTTCTTAGCAGATGGGAGTGAAGTCGAGCCATTGGAGCTTGAGTTTGTGCCATACAAGTTGGTTTTAAGTTCCGAAAGGTGTTGTTGGTTCTGGGTTTCTAGGTCACCGATGTTTCCTGAAGAGAAACTTCCTTCGTCCCCGGTGAGATTAGACATAAACCTAAGTAAGTTGTTTTCCAAGAATCGTGAGTTGTTTTACGTGGTAGACAAAGAAGCAATTTACAAAATTTGTGTGTTTTGTTTAATGAAATAGGAGGTGAGTGTGATATGGTAACATTTGGCTTATATAATTGTTGGATTCAGAGGGGTATCTACTATTTAGTAATTACTTTTTATTATAATGTTAATCTAGTTTAAAGAGCTAAGAGCAGGGGAAACGGTCGAGTTATTGCCTTGCGCCAAACTATGGCGAGACATTTTGGAACGGCGCATCACTTCGTGGGTTGGCACCATGGCTGTGGCGTCGTGGCTACCAGCCCACGTCATGATTTTTTTTCTTTTTGGGATCTAAAGGGTCTAAACCAATAATACCCTTATGGCATCATTAATCACCAATGCTACTGAAAAGTTGTGTCATAGCCCATTTTACTTCCGTGGCACCACTTTTTTGTTATGACACCAAGTCTACGACACCGGTGTTCCCTCCATGTGCTCTAAGCCTACCTTAACCTTTAAACTAGTACTGTAGTTTAGTTTGTTAGCTAATTAAACCTTAAAACTTTTAATGTTTTTTGTTGTTATTTTTTGGCAAGATGAAATATGTCATCGTATTACACTTTATATAAATCCAAATCCCGTTTATCTTTTGTTGCAACTTCTTCATACCTATTCTAGGGTTTGTATGCTAAAAACAAGCGGTTACAGTAATACAGTTCTTGCTATTTGGAATAGCATGCACGGTATTCCAACAACGCAAATAAGTTCACACAGCGTCACAGGGACAATATGTGATGTTACGACTCTTTCGAAAACGTGACCTAGTTTCTTGCAAAGATCTCTTATTTTGAACCGCGCACTTAGCATCTGAAGTTGTTACTTGTGTAGTTTGTACTCGGCTCTCTACTAGGAAATATCAAACCTCCAGCATGCATTAGATTGAACATTTAGAATTAAAAGAATTCGAAACTTTGAGTTTGATTCAAAGAAACTTCTAACAGGATACCCAATTTTGGATTTTCGCACATTTCATGTAAGAATATCCAAGAAAACGAATTTAGTATTCCAGTCAATATTTCTCAAAACCAAATTGGCTAATCAAACTCAAAAAGATTAATAACCTCACAAACGAATTTGGCATGGTTTTCATCGATCAATATCGATGTATCTAATGAAGAAAAGACTAGCCGACGATATTAGGACAAATACAAACTTTGCTATCAACTTATTTTATTTGTGAAAATATATTTTCTTCATTTTATTTTTGATAAGAAACAAAAGTAAGGAGGCCAGTGAAGAAGACATATGCTACTTTACATAAACAAAGAAACCCTAATTTATTCTCTTTATGCATAAATAATTCAACTAATGAGACGGCAAAGGATTATTCTGTTTTTGAACAAACAAAACATTTAGAACCTGTGCAATTTAACCAATAAAAAAACAAAAACGAATGTTATCAAATAAGTCACATTTTCTCAAGCGTCGAGAGTTAAATGTGACAAAATTTCGATGCTCCCATAAAGTCAACCAAGTTGTTGCCGAGATGACTTATAAACGAGACTTCCGATCGCCTAGTATATGAAGAGTATTGATCCAAGATATCCAAACCGAGTGTATAAATAGAACAAGAATAGAACTGTCATACGTACCATATGCGAACTGAGCGCCAAATATTTAGATCCACTTCACACGTATGAAGAACATGATCACTCAATTCCATACCGTTAGAACATATTGGGCATGTGATTGACTGAATATCTAACCGGTGCGGAAGCTTATCCAAATTCAACAGCCATAAGAAGCTTGCACCAACTTGTTGAAACTGTCAAAGTCAGTAGAGGCACGATCTATTATATATATGTTGGCTGTGAAACCGGTTAGTGAACACCTTAAATTTAGTTTGATGACTTCTTTATATATATATACACTAGTTGTAAGTCCGGTACACACGAGCGAAATACACATGAATCAATCTTGTTTTAAAACTTTATGTTTAATACACGGGCATTTAATAATTTGAGAGTGTTTAATGTTTTGTAAATATGATATTACGCGCATATGAAAAATTTAAACTTTTTGGTTCAGAATAATTTTTAGGTTTTATTCAGAATGCTTTTGCGATACGTTGAGTCAAGCTATAACAAATTGAGTTGTAACATTTAAAACGTCTATTGCGATGTGCACAATGTGTGACCGTTTGGACTTAATGACTGGTTATCATTAGATAAAAGAAATCGTTAAAAAAAAAAATTTAAAAGGCGGACACCTTAGATTGAAATTGGACCAAAATTATTAATGAAAATATATTGTGATCTGGGCCAAAATTATATGAAAGAGATTGATATGTATGGGAGCCCAATAGGATTGTGGGCATCAGCATATTGCTACTTTAAACAGGCCCAGACAGTAGTCACTCAAGATGTCTTTGTCATTTCATACTCTTTATTTGGTTTTTATAGTTCGATTTCTATTTTTTAAGCCCGTCACATCTTCATGTTTGATACGCGGGTGGCAATTTGGGTCGGGTTCGAGTTAGCTGGTTCGATAGTCTATTGACCGGCTCTGTATATCCTAATCCAAACTTAACCTATTTAAATAATATATCAACTATGTGAAGTTTAATATGTTTACATATATCCGAACTTAACTTATTTAACCCATATATGTACTTGAGTTAACGTTAAAGAGGTTACATGCCTTGAATAGCTTAAATTGGTTTCGAGTTGACCCATTTGACAAGTTTTATATACACAAGTTGAAAAATTACACGTATTAAACATGCTAAATGTGTTTACGGTTCGACTTGTCTAACCTAGTTTACAAGTATAATAAAATATTAATTATTTTAGTATAAGAAAAAAATTCAAACGGGTTGGTGGGTCGAATCACTTAATTTATTTCCAACCCAAATTTAACTTGTTTAATAAATGATCAAATGAGCCGACCCAAATCTAACCCAAGATCTATTATACTCAACCCGAACCAGCGAATTTCGTGTGAGCTCAGAAATTGCAACCCGTGATCTATATTGTCTTAAATCATCATAAACTTTTTGTTCCTCGTGGATGTCTGACCATGTAAAAAACAAAGTGCACACCTGTTTACACATTGACGATCGTTATTTAAATCATCATAACCTTTATTGACGTGTGCCGTACTGATTCAGGGTTATTATTGTGCTTGAACCGTTGAAGTGTATGTGTTCACTACTCAGGATTCAGGATTATATTCCAGGTTTTATATAGGTAACGTGATGGCTAAAGGGTAAAGCAAGTTAAACTAGGGCTTTGGGCCCTTAAGTTTCAAAGGCCCTCAATTTTGTAAGACCTTTTTTATATATAAGGCCAGTCACATATATTTATGCCGCTATCTATAAAAAATATGAATATAAAAGGCTCCAATTAGTCGAGAAATGTTAAATAATCAAAGTTTTGTGATTTTTACTTTCGTCTATTAATCTTTAAGACTACGAATTATAAAAAACTAAGGCTAAATACATTATGTATATAAATTCAAACCTAAATGGCGATTTAGTTCCTAGTTTTGGATCCGAAATTTCGGACCAAAATTTCATATCAAATTTTTATAAGTTAAGGTGTCCGAAATTTTTATATAAAAACCATCGCTTTAGACATCCGTAATGGTTGAGCTGCCCCTTATAGGTATAGGTATTGTTGTTGTCATCTTAAACCAAGTATGATTGTTTAAAGGATTCTAGATTAAGACTTTCAGAAAGTGAGGCAGAAACCAAAAACGAGGAATGTACTTTACGACTTTAAATTAACAGTGGGTATGCACATGCTTATCCACTGAGTCATTGTCATCAAACTCTTTTACGTAATTGTGCAATGCTACGTCGAAATTTCCAAGCTCGCCTCCTTTAATTAACAAGATCCTGATTCACATAAACACTAAAAAAACGTAAGTTTGTGTTCTATGTTCATTCTCTTATACATGTCAAGTGGTTTGTATTAGACGGCTAGATTAGGGTCCAACCCAATTGTGGGTTTGGGTCAATTAGGGTTAGGGTTGCTTAGTGTTAAAGTTATGTGTTTAGTTGAAAGGTCATACTATACTTACATCTTCTCCTCTTTTGGAAGGGCCCGGGAGAAGGGGTCGTGCCCGTACCACTATTCTGTATACAATATATGAATACTAACAACGATATCCAATCCTGCCAGAGCATACCCGACCCTTTAAGAGAACCCGAAGGTAAATTGTTTTAAAGTGTTCCAGAAAAATTCAGATAATTAATTTGCTCAGCAAGCTTGAAGTGGAGAATATTTCAATACAAGTGGGAACTATATAATTAAGCAGCAAACTTTCTGAACTTTCTGAATGTGCCTAAACTGGTAGATTTTTTGAAGTTAAGTGGTTGCCTTGTCTGCATCCACTTGGCTAAATATTGCACTAACAAGTGACAACATCTCCAAAATGAAAATACTAATAACAATAAATTATCGCGTCATGCACCGCTTGGTAGAAAGTTGTTTGTTTATGTAACGGACGGAAATATATAATTCATCAACATGCTATGTACTTAACTGTTTCTTTAAGTAATAAAATTTATCAGAAAATCCCTTAACAAAAGAAAAAAGTATACATTGTTTCTTACTAATCGATTTAAGAGTTGGCGAAACTTTTTTTTCCGGAACATGCCTTTATGTTGGCAAAACTTTTTTTTTCCACTACGAAAAGTTTCTACCGTCTTTTAGCGAGTATACTAATCTTCCGTGAGAGTACGTTTGCATGGATACTTGGATGTGTCGGCAATACTTAATTAGCTATAACCCTTCACTTAATTACAATTAAGTCAGAGAAGGTCCTGGAAAACATAATCTAATAATATTGTTTTATATATTGAGGCATTCTGGAAAGATGTCTTGGTCTTTTGTTTAAGTTATTCAATATTATAACTTTTTTTAATTAATATTTTTATTGTACTTTCTCCGATACAGTTAAACAATATTCCGTAAAATAAAACAATTTTCTCTCTCTCTCTCTCTCTCTCTCTCTCTAGCCTTATTCAAATTACTCTCTCAGGTGCCATGTTGATGCACATGAGAGATTCAACTACTCTTATGACTATTTGAGTGTTATTATAGTGAGGAGGGTGGATCTTCCTAGAAGGGGCACCCTCACTTTTTTTTATAGGCCAATGAAAGTTCTAACTATGGCCTAGTCTAGATTTGATTTAAATTAGACTAAGTGTTATGGTTCATTGTAAAGCCCAACAACAGAGACTATACCAGCTGACAACAAAGCCTCAGACGGCACACCAGAAACATCCACGTCAAAGACAACATCAAAGAAGTCAAAGATTATCTGAAGTTATACTCACCAACTCTTATGGATAAGCTGGTATGTAGAAAGAATGTGTTGGTGTTCGAGGACCTCTAAGATGGCAATACTCAGAGGTCACTCCAGACCCTTTGAAGATCTAGCAAGCAGAGACTTGCCTTATCCTTTTATAGTTTAGGCGGTATCTCTAAAGCACTTTAGGCGGGACAAAGTGAAGATCAAGCTAAAGAAGCCTAGTACGACCTAGTGGGAAAAGTGGACAGTTGGTAGAACTATTCACAGAAAGTTGGTAAAAGGCATGTCCGAGAATAGACATGCATTTAATAAAGTGTACTACTTCCACTTAAAAGCTGACACGGGCCAACTACCCTCACTAAGGTAGCAACCTCGTATAACTATACTTGATATTGTGCCTCCTATTCCACCACCTTTTTGCCAAACTAGCCAACGTAATGCTGGGAACACTCCTGCCACGACATTAAATAATCTCACGCCTACACCAATTCTGAGTGTGGGAAATAATGATGACGACCTCCCTCAACTTCTTGATGTTAGAGGTGGGTCTCACGTGTCTAATGTCCTAGCATTCGATGAAGAGAATTTTTCCAGCTGAAAAAGTGAATTTCTAATATACCTAGATGGCCTTGAACTATTCCTTATAGAAATTCTAAAATATGGTCCTTATGTTCCCATTGCTACCACCTCTACCCTTGAGATACCTCTTAAGAAACCTATTAAACAATGGACTCTAGCGGATAGACATCTGGCTAACCAGGACAAGAAACTAAAAAGTATCAAAGTCTCATGTATACCTAAAAATATAATGAAGTCCATCATTAAGTGCGCCTCTGCTAAAGAGATGTTGAATGAATTAGTTCTTGGGTATGAAGGACTAGAGGAAACTAAGGAGACAAAAATCCAAGCCCTTATAATTAAGTTTCATGCTTTCAAAGCTCCGGAAAATGAAACAGTTAGTCAAACCTACACCAGTCTTAAGATTCTTTTTAATGATCTTGGAAATAATGATGTAGTCGTACCAAAAGCTGAATTCAATGCCACGTTTGTCAATAATATTCCTAGGAAATGGTTAAGTCTAAAACAAATCCTAAGAGCTAACAACGCTATTAAGAATGACATTCTGGCCCAACTTTTCGGAAGATATAACTATGAGGAAGGTTTAATTGATCCTATATACAAATCTGAAACTAATAGGTTTACCACTCAGATCACTAGATCAAAAGTTCTTGTTGCTAATCATTATTTTCAGGACAACGACTCTGATGTGGAAGAAGACACCAGGAGCAGTCAAGAGTTCCTTGAAGAACTGAATGTTGAGTTTCATAAGAGAGCTCTTCTTGCTGATCAAAAGAGGTACTAAAAAAGATCTGGTAGAGTTGGAGCCGCCATGAGAGACAAATCCAAAGTAATATGTTTTACTTGTGGAAAGCCTGGCCACTTTTAGAAGGATTTTTACTCTAACAAAACGTCATCTCCAATCTATCCCTCAACCACCAAGTTCAATGTGAAGAACTAGTTATCTCCCTCTCCTTTCAAACAAGCCTCTTAATCAGACTTAGAGGGATAAAAGGACTACAAGGTCAAGTACAAAGCACTGAAAGCTGAGCTGATGAAGCTAAATCAAATGGTTGATGAAACAACCAAGAAAAAGGAAAGTAAAAAGACAGAGAAAGGGCTTATATCTGCTTTTTTCGACTAGGATGATGAACCTCTCACCTTTGAGGATGAAACAACCACCACTATTCGAGCCTTCATGGATATCGCTGATGAAGAACCAACTGTTGGAAAAGGTGAAGCCAGATATGGTCAATGGTTTGACATCACCATGAAAAAGGAACATTTGAAGAAATCTGTATAGTATTTGGATAGTAGATGCTCTATACACATGACATGGGTTAAGCAATATCTATACAGATATAAAAGGGTGTTTGGTCCTAAGGTAGTCTTTGAAGATGACCCCTCAAGGGCTACTAAAGGATATAACTTGATCAACATCAGCCAACTCTTTGATGCAGGATTCAAAGTTTTGTTCACCAAGATCCAAGGAACAAACTTTAAACAAAATGATGAAGTTGTTCTCATCAAACCAAGAAGAAGGGATATGTATGTTATTGACATGACATCATGTCCAAAGGGAAGCAACACCTATCTCTTTGCCAAAGCCTTTGATAGTGAAAATTGGTTTTGGCATAAGAGATTGTCCTATCTCAACTTCAAAAACATCAACAAACTGACCAAGAATGATTTGGTTGCTGGAATCCCCTATCTAACATTCTCAAAGTACAGGCCTTGCTCAGCCTGTGAAAAAGGAAAGCACCACAGAGCCTCATTCAAAACCAAACAATCATTCTCCATCAACAAGCGCCTTTATCTGATACACATGGACTTGTTTGGACTAGTAAAACCCCAATCACTTAATCACAACAAATACACCCTCGTAATTGTAGATGAATTTTCTAGATTTACCTAGGTGTTCTTTCTCAAGAAGAAAAGTAAAGCTGCTGATTGCATTATGTCATTCATTAGAGAAAATGAGAATTTAAATGACTATAAAGTAAAGGCAGTCAGAAGTGACAATGGTACTGAATTCAAGAATCATGCCATAGAAGCATTTTGTGATGAAAAAGGAATCTCACAAAACTTCTCCACCCCTAGAACCCCAGAAAAAACGGTGTTACTGAAACAAGAAATAGAACTCTTATTAAAGCTGCTAGAACAATGCTAAGTGAATCTAGGTTTCCAAAACAGTGCTGGGGGAAATTTTATACACACTTGTTACACACAAAACATATCAATCATTGTTAAGAGACATGGAAAAACCTCCTATGAAGTCTACAGAAAAAGAGCCCCTGATGTTAGCTACTTCCATGTCTTTGGTTATCCTGTCTTCATTCAAAACTACAAAGATCATCTGGATAAGTTTGATGAAAAGTCAGTCGATGGTTTCTTTCTTAGTCACTCACCTACCTCCATAGTGTTCAACATTCATAGACAAGAATTAGAAGAATACATTCATGTTACCTTCAATGAGGCTGACGCTGTCATCTCACACAATAGCTATGAGGCTGTTGATATCTATTTTAATGAAGTAAAATCATATCCTGAAGATAATTTCTACTCTCCCAAGAAATCAACTCTCACAAATCACCTAGATCGTCCTTATGTTCATGCCTTTGATCCTCATTCTATCACCGAAATCATTCAAGAGAAAGCTGCATCAGATACTCTCCCACCTCTAGTATCTGAAATATCTGACATAGAAATTATTGACTCTCAAATGGATAAAGAGATAATATATGAAGAAATCATGTGTGAAGAACCACCCTCGGATAATGCACCTTCTACTTTAATTCCTATGTCATCCTCTGAACCCTCATCTGAACCGACTAAGATCCCTACACCTCAATCCAAATGGTGTAGAAATGAAGATATTATTCTGGTGAATATTCTTAGTGAACCCTCTGAGGGAGTTACTACTAGAGGAAAACTCAAAAATCTGGAAGCTGCCTCAGCAAATGAATGCTTGCTCGCTGGTTTTCTATTAGAGGATGAACCTAAAAGCATTGCAGCCGCTCTTCTAGATGAAGGCTGGATAAGTGCAAAGCATGAGGAACTCAATCAGATCAAAAGAAACAATGTATCAACCTTGGTCAGAGCTCCTAGTGGAAATCAAGTAGTTGGAACCAAGTGGGTTTATAGGAACAAGAGGGATGAAGATGGTAAAATAGTTATGAACAAAGAAAGACTCGTTGTATTAGGGTACAATCATTCAAAGGGGATTGACTATGATGAAACTTTCGCTCTAGTTGCTAGACTAGAAGCCATTAGAATCTTTCTGGCCTATGCTGCTTACATGGGATTTATGGTATACCACATGGATGTTAATAGTGCTTTTCTAAATGGCAATCTAGTTGAAGAAGATTATGTTAAACAACCTCCACGGTTTGAAAGCAGTAAACATCCAGACTATGTATACAGACTCCACAAAACACTCTCGGGCTGAAATAAGCACCTAGAGCATGGTATAAAACCCTATCAAAATTCTTATTTAAAAATAAATTTATTAGAGGTACCATTGACCAAACCCTGTTCACATACAAGTCCAAGGATGATGTCATTATAATATAGATATATGAGGATGATATTATTTTTGGGTCGACCAACATAACATTGAGCAAGAAATTTGGCAAACTAATGACCAAGAAATTTGAAATGAGCATGATGGGGGAACTAACTTTTTTCTTAGGATTTCAAATTAAGAAAACTTTTGTAGGAATTTCCATTTGTCAAGAAAAACATGTTAGAGACTTGCTCAAGAAATATGATCTATCTGATTGTGCATCAATAGAATACCCCATGCTTCCACAATATGATTTGGGCATTAATGAATCAGGGGTATATGTAAATGAGAAAATATATAGAGGAATGATTAGGTCACTGATGTACCTCACAACGAGCATACCACATATCTAAATCTTCACATGTCTCTGTAGTAGGTACCAAGCTAACCCCAAGGAATCCCACCTTGTAAATGTTAAAAGAAATTTCAAGTATCTCAAACGGACACCCTCGCTTGGACTCCGGTATCCAAATGGATCTGGTTTTGATCTGAGAGCATACTCAGACCCAGACTATGCTAGACGGTGCCTCGATATGAAGAGTACCTTAGGTAGTTGTCAGATCCTTGGTCGAAAACTAGTTTGTTGGAGTGCCAAGAAGCAAAACTTTATGGCTATGTCATCAGCCAAACCTGAATATGTTGCTGCTGCTGGTTGCTGTGCTCAAGTTCTCTCGATGAAAAGTCAACTGGAAGACTATAGGATCAGATATGAGAAATGGTGTAGAAATCAAGATATTCTTCTGGTGAATATTCTTGGTGCACCCTCTGAGGGAGTTACTACTAGTGGAAAACTAAAACTCTGGAAGGTGCCTCAGCAAATGAATGCTTGTTCGCTGATTTTCTATGAGAGGAGGAACCTAAAAGCACTGCAGCTGCTCTTCTAGATGAAGGCTGGATAAGTTCAATGCATGAGGAACTGAATCAAATCAAAAGGAACAATGTATCGACCTTGGTCAAAGCTTCTAGTAGAAATCAGGTAGTTGAAACCAAGTGGGTTTACAAGAACAACATGGATGAAGATGGGAAAATAGTCAAGAACAAAGAAAGACTCATTGTATTAGGGTACACTCAATTAGAGGGGATTGACTATGATAAACTTTCGCTCTAGTTGCTAGACTATAAGCCATCAGAATCTTTCTTGCCTATGTTGCTTACATGGGCCTTATGGTGTACCAGATGGATGTTAAGATTGCTTTTCTAAATGGAAAACTCGCTGAGGAAGTTTATGTTAAACAACCTCCACGGTTTGAAACCAGTGAACATCCAGACTATGTATGCAGACTCCACAAAACACTCCCGGGCTGAAATAAGCACCTAGAGCGTGGTATGAAACCCAATCAAAATTATTACTTAAAAATAAGTTTGTCAGAGGTACCGTTGACCAAACCTTATTCACATACAAGTCCAAGGGTGATGTCATTATAGTACATATATATGAGGATGCTATTATTTTTGGTCGACCAACAAAACATTGAGCAAGCAATTTGGCAAACTAATGACCAAGAAATATGAAATGAGCATGATGGGGGAACTAACTTTTTTCTTAGGATTTCAAATTAAGCTAAATTCTCTGGGAATTTCCATTTGTCAAGAAAAACATGTTAGAGACTTGCTCAAGATATATGATATGTCTGATTGTGCATCAGTGATATGCCCCATTCTTCCACCAAATGATTTGGGCTCCAATGAATCAAGGGTCTCTGTGAATGATAACTTATACAAAGGCATGATTGGGTCACTGATGTACCTCACAACGAGTAGACCAGATATTTAATTCTCCACATGTCTCTGTGCTAGGTACCAAGCTAACCCTAAGGAATCCCACCTTGTAGCTATTAAAAGAATTTTCAGCTATCTCAAAGGGACACCCTCGCTTGGACTCTAGTATCCAAATGGATCTGGTTTTGATCTAAAATCATACTCAGACTATGTTGGATGCTGCCTCGATAGGAAGAGTACCTCTGGAAGTTGTCAGATCCTTGGTCGAAAGCTAGTATGTTGAAGTGCCAATAAGCAAAACTCTGTGCCTATGTCATCAGCCGAAGCTGAATATGTAACTGTTGCTGGTTGTTGTGCTCAGGTTCTCTGGATTAAGAGTCAACTGAATGACTATGGGATCACATATGAGAAGGTTCTCATATTCTGTGACAATACAAGTGCCATTTCCATCTCCAGTATCCGGTACTTCATTATAGAACTAAACATATCGACATCAGGTACCACTTCATTAGAGAGCATATTTTAAAAGGTGATATTAAGCTTCACTTTATACCCACTAAATGCCAGCTCGCTGACATTTTCACCAAGGCTCTGGCTGAGCCAAGTTTTACTAGATTGGTTGCTGAGCTGAGTATGCTCAATATTTGGAAAGATAAAATCTGATGACTCGTCTTTTTCTCTGGCATTAAACGGAATTGAATGCAACTAGGAAGTTGCACCACAAGCGGAAAACATATATTGTCTCTATTTAATTTAAATGATTTCCATTTAATGTGAACAATCTTTTCCACATTCCAAGGGGACAAATGTTTTCGAAGGGTCAAGGGGTCTCACTTTTCTACAAAAGTTTTTACTTTCCATCAGATGCGGTAAAATTAAACGACTTGAATTTTTTTATTAACCCTTGACTCATCATCATTGTGTGTCTTCCTCTCATCATTTCTCGCACACACACTTTCTCTCTCTATGCTTCTAAACCTCCAATCACATCAATGGCGTCTGCATCAAGAACAACAAAATACTCCATCTCGGCTGCCTCAAACGTGAACTTTGGTGTAGATGAAAGAAAGATAAACCTAAACAACTGTGTGGCGTTGCTAGAACACTCAAACCCTCTTTACGCTTTATGTTCTTGAAGAACCGCTCCATTTCTAAAGCCTTTACTAAAACACCTTATGCCTACTATTTACAATATCTCAAGGAGTTCTGGTACTCAGCCGAAGTTGATCATGCAACAATGAGTATTTCATTCAATCTTTCCAGTCATCCTAAAACCCAAACATTTGACCTAAATGATTTTGCTAAAATCATTGGGCTCAAGGTCAATGATGACATGGTCGCTGTTCCAATCAGTGATACAGTGAAGAACGCACTGATGATACTAATACCTCATGATGATTGATATAAGTGAAATCTCATATCAATTACCTCATGATGATGGATCACCAGCTGGCCTCATTAATGAGGAGAGAGGAGTCGGCTTATTAATTAGCCCAATCACAACAGTGCCACGCACTAACTCGCCATCCACCAATCATAAATCACTTAACGGATAATGATCTGTGTGATACTTTCTCTTCCAATAAAAACAAGCCACATAGCCTCTCCAATCCCAGATCGAAGAACGTGATAGAGTGAAGATCATGGAAAGTTCTTAACATGAAAAGTGTTCGTATTTGCAAGACGAAGCTTTCCTAGATATCCAATTATGATGAAATCCATTGAATCAAAAGGGCCCAATTGTGTTCTTCACCTGCAAATCACAATTCATCAATTGAGGACACGTGGAAGGCTGCAATTTGTTGTAACACGTCACCAACATCACCCTCACTCCTTTGCTACTCTATAAATACCCATAGTTGTTCTTCATTTCTTGTAATGTCTCATTCAGTTAGAGTTTAGCAGTTAGAAACTTCTCAAGTGTCTGACAAACGCTTGAGATAGTTTGTTAGTTTGTTAGAATTCAGTTGTAACTGCTTCCACCATTAATGAAATCATACTTTACCTAAATTCACTTTCACTTTCAATACATGACTTATTCTGCTATCCTACTATTTCTGTGATTGATTCTATTGTTCTTAAGTGAACAATGGAGTTGTTTTGAACTTCATATGGTAGCTTGTTGATGTTCAGAAGGTTTAGACTTGTTCTAGCTCACAGCCATAGCCATTTCCTTGATCAGACAAGTGTAGCAGGGGAGATTTGATGATAATGATGCTGAATCATGGGTTGTAGATGTTGTAGATAGTAGATTTGGTAGTGGTTAAATACAAAGTAAGCTTAGCGCCCCACCTCATCACCAAAGTAGCCTTCAAACACACCAAATAAGTTCTTCTTTAGTGAATTCCTCTAAAAATTTGTCTGCATGCTTATTCTTGCTTTCCTAGTCTAAAGAACTTGTTGAGGCCTGCTAAATGCTCATTTTCAGTTACTTGATATTTTTTGAGTACTAGTTTTCCTAATCTGTTAGTTTATCTTAGTTTTCATATCTTGAATTTGTGCTTATCTAGTAAGTGTTGTTTGGATTAGATCACATTTGTTAATTCAGTGAAAAAAAGTTGTTGTTAGAGGCTTATATTCACTCACTAGACTTGTGCAATTAAGTTTGCAAGCTTTTGTAGTCAAATAAAAGGTCAAACAGGTAAACAACATTTAAAAGCTTTGGGTCCATTTTGACAGCCAAAACATGCTAGATTCAAACCCTTGCCAATTCTTTGTTAGTTGGATTTAGGTAGTGATTCAAGTTGTTGAGTGTAGCTATGTGTATAAGCTTTACATTCATCTAAGGTAGACAACACAGTTCTCTATATTCAGCAAGAAATAAGCCCTAGAATAAGCTGGTTAGCAATTGCAAGTTCCTGTAATGAGTACTAATCAGTTTTTCATTTCCCACTTATCCTTTTCATAAAATAGTGATTTTATTGCATAAATCTCTTGTACAACTGGTTTTGAGAGCTTTTGGATCTTTTTAGCTTTTTGTCAAAATTTTGGTCAACAAAAATCAACATAAGCCAAAAACATCTTATTGGATTTTTCTGCTTATTCAGTTGAGCTTTTTAAGAATTTGTTAGATAGGTCTTCATTATTTGATCTAATGAACATGTTTTGAGCAAATCAGCCTTAGTGCTTATTCAATTAATCAAATCTCTTAAAAAGTGCTTATTACAAATTAGCTTATTTGACTTTTAGTCAACCTCAGCTTAATTCCTTTTCACTGGCTAGGTGATTTTGCATTTTACGACCTTTGAAACAAAAATCAGCTTAATTGGTAGCTTATAGCTCAAGTTCCAGCTTATCAAAGTTATCATGCCCGTTTTTGGTTAAGTTTTAGTTCTAATTGCACATTAGTCTCTATATTTTAATGAAGTTTGTAATTTGTTTTAAATAGTTTAGTTATATAGGGTTTGCAAACTAGTCCCTGGAATTAGTGGTTTGTTACAATTCAGTTAATTAGTTTACAAGTTGTTACACTTTTGGTTATAGTTTGTTACAAGTTTCATTTGAAGTCCTTTTAGTTTCAAAATTTACATTTTCAGTCCTTGCACTTTATACATTTTACATTTTTAGCAATTTTACAATTTATGCTTTGATTACTTGTACAATTTGCATTAATTTAAGTATGTGCACCTTGTTTTAGAATAGTACGGTTAGGTAGTGATAATATTTTACATGTTTTTATGTGCTTTGTGAAATTAGACCTAGATTAACAAAAATCTTATAAAATCTAAAACCAAAAACAATTTGTGGACTTAATTTCTTTTGGAGAATCAATTCATTTTGAGTTGGGAATTACGAACTAAAAAGTGATATATTAATGATGAAAAAAAATCCTTCTCCACCAGCACCTTCATCAAAAGATCTCTGATCAAGATCAATTTCTTCTCTCCTCTATGGAAAACATTGATGTTATATGTTATCAAATGTCTGGGAGGTAACCAAGGATCTCATGACCAACTTAATAGGTCTCAGCAAGCGATCATTTACAGCCTTATTTAGGGTTTGGATATTGGAATTGCTTACATTCTTTAATCTGACCTCATTGCCAAACTGGTTAACAAAGGGAAGAAGAATAGAATATCAACCATATGATACACTCGATACATTTGTATGATCATAGAGCACTTCTTAGGACCTAAGTATCATAATTCTGAACTTCACTCTTTCTCTCCCTTCCGCATCACCACTGCGTCTCGGAAGACCACTAGAAGATGAAGTGCCACTCACAAGGAATATGCATAAGGTTGTTGGTCTTGCTGAACCAGGGGAGCACTTAATCCCTCAACTAGAGGTGAATACTGAAGAAACATCTGACAAGGCTCCCAAGGAAAAGAAGAAAAAGAAAAAAGGAAATCCCCCTTCATCTGAACCTAACCTTTCTAAAGATGTCCAAAGAAAGAAAAAGGCCAAGAAACACTCATCTGTCACTCTACATGATGAGATGGATGTTGAGCCCAATGCTGATGAACAATATGTGTCTAGCGTCTCCATATTAGCTGAGACATCAGGGACCCTTCCACCGCTGATATCTCCAAGGTATTCAGTTTGGCTATCTTTCTTTATTTTTTAGAGGTTCACAAGCAATCACTCTCAAACTTCTATGCATGCACTTAGATCTCTTAAGACCTCTGTACACTATGTCTATGCATCAGGACATGAATCATTTGTGCTTATAACGCACCCCGATGATCCTGCACACTCTAGACAGTGCTTTGGGAAACCACAACCAGAGTACACATATGTCTCGACCTAGAGTCTATGAACCTCACTCAGTCTCTAGGTCCCCTCATAATTAAAAAGTGTCCCAAAGAATTTATTCTTTTGGGGAGGCTGCATAATCACCCTCAGCCTTCCTAGGGGCAGCGAAATGAGTGGCGACCATTACCCTTATCTTATTCACGAATTAAAAGAGTCTCAAGGAGTAATCCTTATGGGGGAGCTAGATAATCACACCCAGTCATCCTAAGGGCAGCGAATGGAGACCATTCACCACATCATGTTTCACCCTTAAAAGAGTCCAAAGGAGTTATCCTTATGGAGGAGCTGGATAATCACACCCATCTATCCTAGGGGCAGTGAACGGAGACCATTCACCATATTATGTTTCACATTAAAAGAGTCCCAATGAGCAATCCTTAAGAGGGGGTCGGATAATCACACCCAACTATCCTAGGGGCAGCAAATGGCGAACCTTCACCTTAATATTAACTTACATCAAAAGAGTCCCAAGGAGAGTTCCTCAGGGGGCTGGATAATCACACCCATCTTTCTTAGGGGCAGCGAATGGCGATCTTTTCCCTCATTATAAACTCATCATACTTGCACTAATACATTTTATACATGAACATAATTCTAATGATGAGCAGATGAAAGATGCGTCATACATAATCACAGGAGACGACATAACTGGGGTCTCTACTATCATTGGGGATGCTGAATCTGATATGGAATCCATGCAAGAGGATGATATTATGGAGATTGAAGAGGATCCTACAATCTCTGGGTTCGAAGACATTGAGGATGATGATGATAACCAACTAACTTTCGTTGTCATGAGCTCTGTACTCACATCCCCACCTAATGTCGAAGAACTTGCAGCTAACAAATTCTGGTCCCAGAAAAAAGAAGCACCAAGCCCTAGCCTAGTTCCATTCCCAACCATGCCAGCTATCCAAGAACTAGGTGCCAGGAAACACTAGGAAGAGCAACAAAAATTCAAACCCATCCCATTTCCCTCATTACCAAGTGTTTAAGCGCTAGGTGCTGAGGAGCTCTGGGTTAAGAGAGGTGATATCAGCTTACCCAAACAAGACGTTAAACAAGATGCCATATTGTCTGAACTAAAGACGCTATCAAATGCTGCTCTAGATTTGACAAATTATTTGGGGAGGTCGATGACCAAGTCTTTAGAGTCCACCCTCAAGACACTTCTACCTCAACTTCTGGGCGATGCCCTAAAGACAAATCTACCACCAGTGGTGACCACAAGTCTTGATCAACACTTATCCTCTACACTAAATGTTGCTGTAAAGAAGAATGCCGCTACACTTACCAAAGCATCCAAACATGCCATGTCTAGCTTGAAGAAACTACTATACAGAAAATTGAAAGAAACTTGTATCTTTGTGCATAATGAATTTGTGAAATTTAATAAGGCTAAACCAAGAGATTTGCACTACTGGAAAAATCTATGAACGAAACCTTCAGACACTCTATGAAGGCTGAACTCTCCAAAATCACTGAGTGGTATGAGGACTGCACAAGGCATGTTATGAAGAGTATACATATGTTTGAAAATATTGCAAATCTTAAGTTTCTAGAGATTTGCCCAATGAGTCACTTATATGTCACTCTCACCACTATGTCAAAAGACTTCAATGAATTGGTAGAGTTAGTCTCCAAATTCATTGGCATGGTGGAATCGGTTGTAGCCCTTTCTTGGGTCACACCCGAGGGGGATAAATCTGCTACACTTTCCAACGATATACTAGAAACAGATACAGAGACTCAAAATGCAGAGAAACAACATACCACCTCTACACCAGAGACATTAATTGTTTCATCAGACTCTAGTGAAGGAACTAAGGGGGAGCAAGCAAATGAGCAGCCGGCCCAGAAGCTTAAACCTACCATCATACCAACACCCATTCCTCTGAGATCAGTCTCTGACAAAGAATTTTAAGCATTTGCAGCTAACCTCAACGAATCTTATGAAACCCCCTTTTCACCATCCCTTCTTCATGACGCTTTAAAAGATAAAGGCAATCAATTGCAAATGAAGATGAGCAAGTCGTGAAGCTAAGTTCTCTCCCAGAGGAAGGAGGATCCTTTGTCAAACATCCAGAGCTTCATAAGTTTAGAAGCTCTGGTGAACAGCCCATGACTTTGGAAGAAGCATATGCTCAAATGGCTGAACAAAAACAGCTAGCTGATCTCAAGCTATCTGAACTTGAAAATCAGAGAAGCTATAAAGCAACTCACCCTAGCTGCAAAGGAACCACCAAGATGAAAACTTTCAGAGATTGAATAAAAAGAACCTGGCTGAAGGATGAGTACCTGAAGATAGTCAATGAAAGAACCAAGTACAACTGCTTTACAGATAGAAATAAGAAGGTGAACATGACCATCTTCAGAGGAAACTCTCCAACCAACTACAAAGTCGATAATGACTTTAAGCTAAAGAGTCTGGGACTCTTTGAATGGTTGGAAATCCTATATCTGGCAACCATTAGGTCTTGGCCTGGTGCAGTCCAGATGATAAGGAATATCCAAGACAAAATTGGGTGAGTAAAAGAGACAGCTCATAAGCTCAAACTTCCCTTACCACAACAACTGTCCGATGACCAACCCAAGAACTCTAAGAAACGAAAAACTCCAATGGGTCAGATCTTTGAAAGATTGGTCACAAAGGATGTCGTCGTGGATGGCATGTTCAGAAACATCTTAGTCCCTAAAGAAATCACCAGACCAGTTGACGGCCAAGCTTACTCAGAGCCTTAAAAAGGTATGGTGTTTATGAACAGAAATGTTGAGTATTGTTTCCAGATGGAATGCGAGTTGAGGCTAGCCTCCACGGTACAGCTCATCAGACTCAAACATGGACTCATCTTGAACTCTGAGTATGCTAATGTTCTGGATAATGAGTTCGAAGTGGAAATCAGCTCAAGAGCTGAAAAAACTGAAACTGGGAAAATCTATGAGCTGAATCTTGATTTTTGAAGACCGTTATAGTTTTACGTTGTAACCACCTTCTGGTGCATCTGTAATAGAATAGGTTGTTCCATAAAACTTCAAGTATGTTTGTTATTAAATTATGTATAAGAATAAGTTGTGTACTCACTTACAATAATTTTAGACTTAATATAAACTATACTCAAATAGAGGGATATTGTTGGGCCAATAAAATTTCTAACTATGGCCCAGTCTAGATTTGATTTAAATTAAACTAAGTGTTATGAGTCGTTGTAGAGCCCAGCGACAGAGACTAGACCAACTGAAGGCAAAGCCTTAGATGGCACACCAGAAACATTCACATAAGAGAAGTCGAAGATTATCTAAAGTCATACTCACCTGCTCTTATGGATAAGCTGGTATGTAGAAGAAATATGTTGGTGTTCGAGGACCTCTGAGGTAGCAATACTCAGAGGTCACTCCAGACCTTTTAAAGATCTAGCAAGGAAAGACTTTCCTTATCCTTTTTATAGTTTAGGTGGGAGAATCCCTAAAGCACCTTGGACGGGACAAAGTGAAGATTCAAGATAAAGAAGTCTAGTACAATCTAGTGGGAAAAGTGAACAGTTGGCAGAACTGCTCATAGAAAGTTGGTTAAAGGCATGTCCGAGAATATAGATGCATTTAATGAAGTGTATTGCTTCCACTTAGAAGCTGACACATGCCATCTACCCCTAGTAAGGTAGCAACCTCGTACCACTATAAATAGAGATAGAAAAGGGGAGAAAAACATCACTTGTATTTATTGATAACGTCCTTGTCATTTCTCCCTGTTGAACCTCTAGAGTTCTTAGCTGTGTTCCAACGACTCTTAGGTTCACTTGTAAACTTGTGTCTCGAATCAAGTTTACTTGTTCAAAGGGTTCTTTCTTTTATTTTCATTTAATTCAGTGTGATCCATAGCACTTTGTAATACTTTGTTTATAAGAAATAAAGCATTACGTGTTTGAAAAGTAATTCACAAAGTGTTATCTTGAATTCGATTTATAGTGTTACAATAGCCGTATTTTGAGACTTTCATTTTCTATTGTAATTATTGTGCCAGCACCCGTTTGAGGACTAGCTGTATTGTATACTTTTTCATTAATAAAACACAAAGGGAAAGTTGGTTGTGTGATTACCGAAGCTGTTAAGGTTTTGGTTATGTTTTTTCTACATGTTTTTTTACATATCAGGAAATTATTGGCCAAAATTTATAAAAAATTAAAAATAAAAAGTAAAATCAAATAAACATTCCTAAATAAGGTATATTTAAAAGACAAATATCCCACTCGATGTTCTGTTTACTAAGTAAAATATTTTTCAAAATCTCTTTTCAAAACTATGGAAGTACATCCTAGCAAATAATAACCATTACTCCATTATGCTATTTTATAAAACGTACAAAAAATGTGGCTTTACCACACCATAAGCAGTGGCGGGTTCAGCTTTTTAAAGTGTGTGTGGCACAATTTTCTTTTCGGCTCGAGTAGGTGAAGGAGTGCGTTATTATATCAACAGGGAAGTAATTATTTAAAGTTTGTTCATATTTTTCTTTATTTTCAGTTTACGGCTCTTGTTCTGATCTAGTTCAATCCGATTTTTATACCATGACGTCCTTTTACCAACAACATTAGAAGACGTACCAAACGTCACAAAATACATTTAGTGTTACATAATGTACTATTAGTGTTTAAATTTTTGTAAACAAGTGTCTCTTATTTATCGAGTTGTGTTGACATTAAAGTAGTGTATGATATAAAAAGTTTTAAAAATTGAAATATTGAAGCACTTGTATTTTGTCATAAATAAAGGCTGAAATTATCAATATATGTAAATTTGTTTACATTGAAATACAATAAAAGTAAACAATAGAATAAAAATGTAAATATTTTAGACTTTTGGAAACAAACTGTTATTGGCCCAAAGTAGTCATCATCTTCTTTAGTTTTTAAACGCGTTATCCTACATCCATTTTTTGAAGGGAGGTGATTTGCACACTCTTTGAATTGATTGGAACACTCTAAAATATGATGTTTTGATATATATGACCTTGTAAGGGTGAATATGGGTAGAAGTGGTTTAAGGGTATAAATGTCAAAACTTCATATTTTATAGTGTCCAAATCACTTAAAAGAGTGTGCAAATCACTTCTCTTTTTTGAAATCCTTTAAAAGCTAAACAATATTAACTTATACTTTAATTGAATCAACTATTTTCACATTTTTAAAGAACTTGATCACAGTTTTGAAGCTAAAACCCGAACAAAACCAAAACCTTCATTACTAAAAATTTGGTGATCATTGCATTTTATGACATCTAGCCCTGACCAATCAATGTGTCGCACGTGCCACTGATGACCAAGGCATAAATCCGCCGCTGACCATAAGTACATCTTGCATGTTATATTAAGCTTACTTCAATATTATAATCCAACTACGCCTGTAATCTACTATTTTTCCTACCCATTCACCTAACTTTCCATAAAACCAATATCTTTTTGTTTGTTATTGATGGTAAATATAATAAAAAGAAACAAAAACCCTATTTGTTTATTAGGCGGCCATTAGTTGGGTAATCTTGACTTGATCCTACCAGTAGAAGTAAATAGTATCTTAATGTATAGATGTAGTCTAGAATTGCCCAACACAGAGTTGAGAAATGATAGTATATAATTAAACTAATTTAATTTACGTCGACTTCATCGAGATGCCTGCCATAACCCGACAGTAAAAGCCTACTTAGGCTTTCTATTTTTAGTCTTTATTTCCTCCTCATTATATGGAAATTCCATGGGTCAAATTTTCTCTCTTTTTGAATTCTTCTTCCTCCCCACAAACGCACTAAAATGCTAAACATTTTATAAATTAATTTTTGTAAACATATTCTATTTAAAGTACAAATCGTAATTTGAACATACAGTACAAGAGGTTAACCAAGAGCCACCAAAATTTTTGATTAGATACTAAAAGACTACAAATTAAAGGATTCCTGCGATAAATAGTTTGTCATTCATATATCATTCTTACATCTCAAACTAATATTAATGTTTATATCGTTTTGTCCTCCCCGATATCCTGTTGAGACGGGATTAGGTATTTTTGTTGTTGTTGTTGTTGTTATTGTTGTCGTCTTTAGTTAATTTATAAGTTAAGTATTATCATATATTATTTATTTTAGATTTGTTGACATGAAAATTTTACTTGCACATACAATAATTTATTTGAAGATTGACGAAAAATATTGATTTTCTGGTTATTGATTAATTAAGGCTTTCTTCTCACTTTCTTTTAACGAGATACCAATGCCCGTGTAATAGCGAGTTCAAGTATATTTTGTTTTTATCAACGATATTAGAAACAAAAATGGTAAATCTTTTTAGAAACCTTCATACAAATCTTTTTATACACAGGATTTTGACAAATGATGGACCTGGGCTTTTAAATTTAAATAAATAATAAGTGAACAAAATATATGTTTTTTTGATAGTGTATAAAAGAATAAGTAGGATGATTTTTTGAGAATTTAGCAATGCTCTACTAGTATTTGTAAACAATTTTTATAAGAGTTCACTAGAAGCAAAGATATTTTCCATCAAGGATAGGGATGACACAAGTGTTAGAGACCATAGATTATTATAGGTAATCCTGGCAACCTAAGTTTTGAAAACCAATAGTACACAAAGCTTTAATAATCCTTTTTAGGTTTTGTTTGATAGCACTCATGTTCCGAGGTGGACACGTGCTTCTCCTCATACCAAAAGCATTTTAATACACTTCTTAAACCAATAATTATAGACACCATTACCAAATTTTTACAAATTAAATTAGTGACCTAATTAGGGGGGACCATTAATTGCTTGGATGTTATTGCAAGTCATTTTCTTTCTATTTACGAGTCCAATAACTTACTTAGTCCTTCTAATATGAATAAAGCATCTCAAAGTAATAGAATTTGTAGTACCATCTTACAATATATTTTTTTAACTTGTTGGCCTATGTTGCTTTTATTAGATTCGTTATGACCATAGATCTAAAATTTTCATGAGCAATTGTAGTTAGTGGTAATAGATTAGGTTTTAGTGGTGGGTCGACACCTTGTAACATCATCACGTTACAATTTTTTAATCAACGATAAAGACTGTACGTTGTTCAGATTAAGAGTGTAAAAGAACCGAATCCACTATAAATCAAAGTAGATATTAAAAAAACAACTTGTGTATATAAAAATTGGGAGACTATAAGTGTTATAAATGAGCAACGTGTCTGTGTTTTAGAGGATCAAGATTTACTTAACAAATATGGTTCACAATATAGGATCTAACCAGAGGGAAGTGTTTAATTTCACATATGATACTACCACTAGTGCTTCTCAACAAGAGCTTAGTGTTATCAAAGAACAAGATCGATTGTTACCGATTGCTAATGTGGGCCGTATCATGAAGCAAATTCTCCCCCCAAATGCAAAAATCTCAAAAGAAGCTAAAGAAACGATGCAAGAATGTGTCTCGGAGTTTATTAGCTTTGTGACCGGTGAGGCTTCAGATCATTGTCGTAAAGAGAAGAGAAAGACTGTTAATGGAGACGATGTTTGTTGGGCGATGTTGAATCTAGGGTTTGATGACTATGCGGAACCATTGAAGAAGTACTTGCATAAGATTCGAGAGCTTGATGCTGAAAGGGGTCATCAAAATAAAGGGGCTAGCAGCAGTAGTAACGAAGAGAAGGATCATATTCGTAATCCTCATCAAGAAACTAATTCGAATTACAGATCTTCAGGTAATCATGTTCCCGGAAAAGCTATTATTCCACCCTCCCCAAGTCATTTTGATTTCACCGTTATCGATAAAAGAAATAGATTTTAGGGTTCTTGTTCCTACTTACCTGAGTTCAAAATTAGGCGTTCTTAGATACATGATGGTAGATTTGAAAAGTTATATGATAGATGATATGAAACGAAGTTACGTTTACCGTGACCCAGAATAAAAAGAAAAGTTCAAGAAGAGGCACTCCAATTTGGAAGCTCTTGTTTGTTTAATCGGCTAGGGTTTATCTTTTTCAGGAAATGACCCAAAAAAAATAAAAAATTTGATCTTATTGTGTGCCTTTGTGGATCATACAGGTTTATGTATCATATTGCTAATGTATTTCTGATGATATTCGAGCTTATTAATGTATCAACATTATGAACGATGATTCTGTATTTTAACTTTTAATTAGAACAAATCATGATGTTAAAGGCTTAGGTTCCTATGGTTTTTTCTGAATGAATATATAGATATGTGTCTCTAAATCATGTTTAGACCTCCACAAGACCAGAAACATATGTGTCCAGGAACTTATTACTTAAACATCAAACATTAAACATTAAACATGTGAACTTGAAATGTTTTCAAGGTGAATAAGTCAGATAGATGCAACTTCCCATGCTTCTCACTTGACTTCATAATCATAGCTAAACATAACTATAATGTCTGGTATGCTAACAGAGTTCGTCTCCTTCCAATAGCAGACTCATCAGTTGTTGCTTTATTTACTATGATATACGGAGTATTCATTAGCATACTTTATTAAATATCAAGTATTAAACGTGTGAATCGCAATCCTTATTGGGGTTAACTCTGTTGATACCCTGAAATCACCTAGGTAGCTACTTGCAAAATGAGGTTATCCATCATCAAACAGTACTCATGTCAATCTGTCGATCTTGGACGAAAAAGAAAGTCATTGCGTAGAACCCCATAAGATCTGATATGTATGATGTATCCTTGTTTTGATTCGAAGAAATACTTTTAGTGTCGGTTCTTACATTTATCTTAGTCTTGTTCAAGCTTCAAAGTACATGTTTCGTACATCCGGCCAATACAGATCCGAGGCTACTGCTTTCCGTGTTCATCTAGTTATACTTTTGTTATCAGCCATGGGATTAGAGAATAGTATTACAGTGGGAAACTAGCATACACTGCAGTAGATATATAATATATTAAATGGAAAGTCGTTATCGATCTCCATACGTGTTACATGGAAAGAAGATGATTGAATTTTCGTAAAGGTCAAAAAGCATTTCTAATCGCTGTGGATTAGATGCCATAGAACAACAGCTCAAAAAGTATTTAATTTAGAGCTGGTGATAACTCTGGGTTCTTTGGTGTCAAAAATTGGTGTATCCTTCTGTTTGAACAAGCCCCAACCCGATAGTTTAGAAGATGAAGAAATCTCTCACACTTTAATTTGAATCTCGAATGTATATGACAATATAGGCTCTTGCTAGTTTGCTAATGAATTTTACCTATCTAACAAGAGACTGGATTTTTTTTTGAACGCTTAAACTTTCATTTACTAAAACTAGCAAGAAGCGAGATAATACAATGAGAGCAATGATTCAATGCAAAACTTAGATTTACCTTTTCTAGCAGCGGTGATACCACCAAGAAATATCTAGAAACACCTAAAAACATCAATGAAACATATATAGCACCCAAAAACCACTAGACAATAAGCTAAAACACGCCTAAAACGCCTATAATATCACCTTATATCTGAATCACGCTAAAATAAAATCCATCTCTTTAACGCCCATAATATCACCTCATATCCGAAATCCTCCATAATTGACCATCTGAGCTACAAGAGACTGGATTAGATCTAAGATTTTTTTGGATGGCATTAGGATTGACCATCTGAGCTACCATATATGTGAACTTAGGGAAACTGTGTTCTAATGTATGCGAATAAAAACTTTTAGCCTTAGCTATCTGCTTTCTTATTGTGTTTACAATGTTATTAATTAACCTGAAAAATACGTGGCTGGGCGTCTTGCAAGTCACAAAAAACCCGTGCGAAGCCGTGACTGGGTTTCCCTTCTAGGGTCTCTCCTAGTAGTTCGGGTCTTGGGCCTGCCCGTCTCGATGGTTGAACTGGAGGGCCGGATTGGTGCCATTCTAAAAAAAATATGTGGTTTAAGTTGTTAGATATGATAGTTTAAGTTGATCTTTTTTAATTGTAATCAACATACACACTACAAAATTTATCACATTTGCATACTAAATTAAATATGATAAACGTAAGTAATAAATGAGGCGCTAAAAGTATATTTTATCAATTTCTATTTAAAAGATTAACCAAAAGTTAATTTTATTAATTTTTTACTCTTAATAAAAGAGTAACTAATAGGAGGATCACTAAAAGTCTAAACAGTAAGTAAAAGTAGGCAAAAGACTAAAGAAAATTGTAAAACTTTTAATAACTCTTATTTTAGTACGCTAAAGGTTAAAAAAGTTGCGAGTTTCTTTTACTTACTTTTATATTTATTTTGTTTTAATAAGGAAAAGTTATAATAACTTAAATAGTTATAAATATTATTAGTAAGCAAAATTTTTAATAAATAAGTGTCTTTAGTATTTTGTAGTGACATCTATATCTGTATTCCCAGGGAGCTTCAGTGCATAAAATTATTAAGAAACTAGTTATTAGCTAATTAATCACCATTGTTTCAACTGGTTTAGCTCAGTTGGCTACCAAAATTTCATTAAGTGGTTTAGCTCATTTTTCCGCTTTAATATCATTGCACGACTCGACCCACTAACAACTAACATTTGCCGTTCTAAAAAGAAGAAACTAGCTATAAGACACGCTAGTGAGCGTACTAGCTATGTCCTCCTTTGCTAAAGCTTTTATATTAATAATATTGTACTAAAAAACAAAAATGTCTCGAAAATCTAACAAGTAGGATTTTATATGCAAAAGTAACAAATTAAATGCGTTTGTTTCAAATATAGAAGCAAGTTTTTGAGTTGTAGGAGATATATTAGAATCTATGTAGTACTACAAGTGTGTTTTGGGGTTAGGGTTCTTGTGGAACCCTAGATGGCAATTGGCATGTTTTATTCGTATCTATCATCAAAGAAGGGAAGAACCCATTTGCCAACATTTTTTCACACACAACAAGAAGAAAAGTTAAAAAAAAAATTATACTTTTTTCGAAACACATGGTTATGGTTTAGTCTTGTAAAATTGTTTAATATACATCACACAAATTTTCTGTACTTGAATTCAAGTTTTGATAGTTTTCATCGTGTATGGCATTTTTTTATTAGAGTTGTTCTAGAAAGGGTTAATAGCTTGATGATGTATTATAATTGTTACGATTTTCTTTTATATGTAGCCAACACATTTTTTTGTTACTCTATATATTGACCTTGCATTTTTGGGGTTTTTTTTTACTTTATAACCATTTTACCATTTTATTTTATTAACCCACAAGAGGAAAAATGGTTATAAAATAAACAAAAAAGACTAAAATTGCAAGTTTAGTACATTGAATAACAAAAAAATTTGTTCGACGCATATTAATTTTTTTGAAGACTATAATACATTTAGTGGTCAAAAACCCTGCTAAAAAATGTTTATTCATGTAATAGAAAGACATTTTAGGATTTGTACAAATCTTATATTAATTCTTTTATCAGAAACTTATTTTTAATACGAAAAAGTGCACATTATTGGTACAGGACACGTCATTATATATGACACCCATTCACTGTTATGTTGAATATGTTTTTCGTATTTTACATTCTTTAATTCGCATCACCATCTACTTATGCTACATATTTTTATAGCACGTAAGATACTAGTACGATCTTTTTAAATTTACGTATGATATTTGTATATTTTAAAAAGTATCTTACAATTTTACGGAGTTAACTCTTAAAAAGAGAGACTTTTTTGAAAAAGAAAGGGTAGAAATATACAACGAGCTACTTGTGTTTGACTGTTCTTTTTCTCGCATGATAGCTTAGGTTGAAGCTTACAACAACTAAAAAATAGATACTACAGAATAAAAGATTCTACAGAATAAAAGATTCCATTAAATTAAATAAGTAAAACTTAATGCAATTGGATTATCTATCATGAAAAAAGGAATGACTCATATTTCAAGGCTATTCAAAGTCTTCTACGTATGTATCTCTTCAAGGAATATATTTTATCTTTTTCTACTTCATTCGTCTCATATTAATAGTCTATTCTTAACTTTTTCGGTCTTAATTTTACAATTTTAACCTTAAATATATTTATTATATTTATTTGTGTTATATGATACTTGATCTAAAATATATAGATGGACTATTCAAATGTATTTTCATTGGTATAATTTTCATTAAGTATCATATAACACAAATAAAGATATTTGAGGTCAAGGTTATAAATTAAAAACAGAAAAGTCAACACTGTACTATTAATATGATGTGGAGGGAGTATTTAAATTGAAGTACCTATGCTAATGTTGATCGCACGATCCATCGTCAATTTAGTGCTAACTTGGGTTTTTTTCCCATATATTGCACATAGACTAAACATACGTAATGGTGACCGCACATGGGACCAAATACTTTAAAAAAAAATTATTGATGTTTTATACAGAAAGTGTATATGTTTTTTTTAATGAAAGTTGTGTATAAATGGTTAAATGAGGTATAAAATTTAAATGAGGTATATATATATTTAGTGTTTTTCTCTTTATTTTCTTGGTCGGGTACGAGACTGAAAGAATTGAAAAGTCCAATGGTGACGCGTTTTGCTTTGTAATTGGTGGGTGGTGGAGGGGAATGCATCTCATTTTCTTGGTCTATTGGAGACCGACCGTATGAAATACTATCTATTACGCTTAGTCAACGAGAGAGGTACACGGCTTATCTTAGGAGGGCCAGAAGGTATATAAGGGTGTAAAACTTGTAAAACTTGTAAATTCATATAAACGTCATAAATTTTGTACTAAAATCTGCATAGTATTTTAAGATGTGGGCGGGCCACGACCCTCTTTGGTTTCCAATAGCTCCGCCTTAGAATACAGACATACCTTCTCGCTTTGCCGTTCAATATTTACTCTAGTTACATGATTATCATGTGATGACATACGCTACAATCTTAGGTATGTGTCTTGTTTAAACGACAACATTAGCATCAAGCGATGTCTCAAACAAGGAGCTCACAACTCACAAGTGAGCATTCAAACGTTCTGCCTTTATATGGTTAATATAGGCCGAAACTGTATGCATACCATGTTGAAATTACTTGTACATTTGCTAAATATATGAAATTTGAGCTATGTATTTTTCTTTATGATTTTTAGGTAAAACTAAAGGTACTCGCGTAATCTATAATGTTTTCTGTTTGTGTTACACTAGCATATAATTAACCTAGATTTTATTTACGAATAGTAATTATAAGTACTCCTTATATAAACTAGCTAATGGATTTACTTCATAATCCATAGCTAGGCTCATAGTATTTTGGCCTAGAGAGTGTACTCACAGTTTAGCAGCTAGAAGTAAACAAACAAAAATGCGCAACAAACTTCTTTGTTTTGGGCCTAGAAATACCATTAAATACATCAGAGGTGGACTTAGGGTTTTGCAATTAATCGTAATCGATAAGTTTTGTAAATTGTATGTCACTAACTGAAACACCAAAGAGAACAAATAGCTATCATAAGTACATTTTAGAATACAAGAATAAGCTCAAACATAGCTTAAACTAATACAAACTGACAAACACTCTTTTGGTGTTGGGGCAGGAGGAGACTGAACACTCAAACTGGTATGAAATTCTTCAAACAAAGTAGAATGCAAGCCTTTAGTAAAGATATGAGCATATTGATAACGCGAAGGAACATGTAGAACTCTAATTTGACTAACAACAAGTAAATCACGAATAAAATGAATATCAGTCTCTATATGCTTCGGACGTTGATGCTGAACTGGAATAGAAGACAAATAAACAGTACTCATATTATCACAATAAACAAGTTAGCACAAGACACTAGTGTATACGGCTCACATAGCAAATTACATAGCAAAAAAGTATCAACAACTACATTTGCAACACCACGATATTCTGCTTTAGCACTAGAGCAGCGCTTAGAAGACCAAGAGAGGAAATTGTTGCCAAGAAAAACACGTACCCAATATCGATTTTTAAGTAACAAGACAGCCAACCCAATCCGCATCTGAATAAGCAACCATGATGTTGTATAGGAGGAACTGTAACCCATATTCCAATGTAATGCGAACATATCGTAAAATTCTGTATAAGATTCGAGAAATGAGGCTCCCATAGATCATGCATGTATAAACAAACCTACTGCACTACATTAGAAATGTCAAGAGGGGTAAAGTGAGATACTAAAAAGAACCCGCAAGACTCCGATATAATGTCGGATCAAGAACCGGATTACCATGAGCACCAAGTTTGGAACAGTATCAACAGAAGTCCGACTAGGATTAAAACTAGCCATATGAGCCCTCTCAAGTACCTCAACATCATACTTCTTTTATAACAATAACATCCCAGAAGAATCTCATGTAAATGAGATCCCTAAAAAATAATTAAGAGACCCAAAATCTGTCATATCAAATTCTTGATGTAGAGAAGCAATAATGTATCGTAACAAAACCTTAGACGAAGCAGTAAGAATAATATCATCAACATATAATAGCAGATAAGCAGTGTCAATCCCATCTTGATAAATAAAAAGTGAGGAGTCACATCTATTATGAATGAACCCAACACGAGTAATATAAGTACCAAGCTACTGAAACTTGGCTCGAGGAGCGTACTTAAGATCATAAAAAGACCGCTGTAATAGGCAGAAATTAATAAGGTGTGTGGAATTACGAAACCCAGAAAGCTGATGTATACACAACGTCTCACATAAATCAGCATGGAGAAAGGCATTCTTGACATCAAGTTGATGAACATGCCAATTCTGAGAAATAGCCAAAGTGAGAACCGTTTGAATAGTACCCGGTTTAACTGTTAAAAGTCTCATCAACACCAACACGATTGATCTGTGTACTACCATTTGCCATAAAACGAGCCTTGTAAGTGGTGACAAAACAACCACATACAACAAACAATATTTACATTTGATGGTCGAGGCACCAAAGTCCAAGTCTTATTTTTAATAAGTGCATTGTATTCATTAGCCATAGCAGTTTTCCTGTCTGGATCATTAAACGCATCATTATGTGACAGATAACGGGAAGAAAACGGACATAAGACGATTATACTTAAAATTAGGATGATTAATCATGACATGAAAACATGTGACCATGGTATGAGTCGAGGCAGGGTTCAGGTTAACTTCGATAGTGGATGGATTGTAAAAATAAGATGGAGCAGAAGTAGGAACGAAGGGAGTTGGCTTTCGACAACAATTAGGATCGGAGGAGTTTCGGTTTGAATAATTGGAGGCAAAAACCAGGCGGGGGAAGAAAACATGTGAGGGAACTTGTGGTGTAATAGGCTCAGGCATAGGCTCAGGTGTTGGGCCGAAACAGGTGGTGGGCCAGTTGTTGGGCTTCACGGTGTAGCAAGCGTATTGATTGGGAGGAGTGTATCATTTGGCAATGGTATATGGGGATAATACCTTGATCTCTTGGCGACGGTTAACTCGAATGAAATAGGTAATAACAACTGACAAGTTATCCATGAGATCGTAGGAAGGGTTTTTCGTGGGTGTCAGGGATCCAAAGGAAAAAACCATTTCATCGAAAGTCACATGACGAGAGATAATAAGAGATAATAACGGTATTAGTGTTAAGATCAAGACAACGATAGCCACGGTGATTGGTGGCATGTCCAAGAAAGCTGGAAGTTGTAGCTCCTGGTTCAAGTTTGTGAGTTGGATTTGGGTGAGCGTAACACAGACAACCAAAAGTTCATAAAATTGTGTAGTCATGGATAGTTCCAAAAAGACGGGTAAACAGATCTGATTAATAATGGAAGACTAAGGTAAAATATTTAATAATTAGACAGCTATATTGAGAGTTTCGGTCCAATTAATAGACGACGGGAAGGTGAGCTTGAAATAAGAAAGTGTGAATAAGGTTATCATGGTTTGAATCATTCGATTAGACAGTTCGTTTTGTTAGGAGGTTCGAGGACAAGAAAACGAAACTAATTTCCATTTTAATACTCTTCTTAAACCAATAATTATAGACACCATTACCAAATTGACAAATTAAATTAGTGACCTAATTAGCGGGGACCATTAAATGCTTGGATGTTACTGAAAGTAATTTTCTTTCTAATTTTGAGTTTAATGGTCCTTCTCAATTGAATAAAGCATCTCAAAGTAAATAGAATTTGTAGTACCATCTTACAATAGTATTTATTTTACTTGTTGGTCTATGTTGCTTTTATTAGATTCGTTATTCTTTATTTCTAGTTGACAATTAAAAGCTGTTTATATTGAAATTTCTGACCGTAGATCTAAAATTTTCACGAGCAATTGTAGTTAGTGGTAATAGATTAGGTTTTAGTGGTGGGTCGACACCTCGTAGCGTCACCAAGGTATAATTTTTAATCAACGATAAAGACTGCACGCTATTCTGATTAAGAGTGTAAATACAACTTGTGTATATAAAATGGGAGACTAACTGATATAAATGAGCAACGTGTCTGTGTTTTAGAGGATCAAGATTAACTTAAGCAATATGGTTCACAATATCCGATCTAACCAAAGGGAAGTGTTCAATTTCACATATGATACTACCACTAGTGCTTCTCAACAAGAGCTTAGTGTTATCAAAGAACAAGATCGATTGCTACCGATTGCTAATGTGGGCCGTATCATGAAGCAAATTCTTCCACCAAATGCAAAAATCTCAAAAGAAGCTAAAGAAACGATGCAAGAATGTGTGTCGGAGTTCATTAGCTTTGTGACCGGTGAGGCTTTTGTCTTAAAGAGAAGAGAAAGACTGTCAATGGAGACGATGTTTGTTGGGCGATGTTGAATCTAGGGTTTGATGACTATGCAGAACCATTGAAGAGGTACTTGCATAAGATTCGAGAGCTTGATGGTGAAAGGGCTCACCAAAATAAAGGGGCTAGCAGCAGTAGTAACGAAGAGAAGGATCATATTCGTAATCCTCCTCAAGAAACTAATTCGAATTACAGATCTTCAGGTAACCAAGTTCCCCGAAAAGCAAATGTTTCACCCTCCCCAAGTCATTTTGATTTCACCGTTAGCGATAAAAGAAATAGATTTTAGGGTTCTTGTTCCTACTTACCTGAGTTCAAAATTAGGCGCTCTTAGATACGTGATGGTAGATTTAAATACTTATATGATAGATGATATGACACGAAGTTACGTTTAACGTGACCCAGAATAAAAAGAAAAGTTCAAGAGGAGGTACACCAATTTGGAAGCTCTTGTGTGTTATTCAATCGGTTAGGGTTTATCTATTTCTGTTTATGTCTACGCTTAGAAAATGACCCAAAAGATTAACAAATTTGATCTTATTGTGTGCCTTTGTGGATCATACGGTTTATGTATCATATTCCTAATGTATTTCTGATGATATTCGGGCCGGCTTATTAATTTATCAATGTTATGAATGATGATTCCGTATTTTTAATTCTAGAACTGATTTGAAGAAATTCATGATGTTAAAGGCTTATGTTCCTATGGTCGCTTTTGAATGAATATATTTTGTTCAATAGCAAACATGTGTACGTTTTAAGGAACTTATTACTTACACATCAAACATTTAACATGTGAACTTTAACATGTTTCCAAGGTTAATAGTTCAGATAGATGTAACCTCCCTTGCTTCTCACTTCACTTGATAATCCTAGCTATCTTAAATCCAATGTTCATCAACAGTTCATCTTTCCTTCCAATAGTAGGATCACGAGTTATTGCATTATATTAGCATAAATATATCAAGCAGTACTGTTAACAATCTGTCAACCTTGGACGATAAAGAAAGTTCTGGCCTAGAAGACCATAAAATCTGATATTGAAGTATCCGTAAAATGATTGGGTTAAAAATCTTTTGTTATTGTCGGTGCTTATGTTTCTTAGTCTGGTTTAAGCTTTTGGTATTATTTTTATATGGATAATCATGGCTTTTGTCCCTTTGACCGACTAATTTACGGGGTTTAAACTCACGGCCACACATACTCTAACCCGGTAAAGCCCTTCCTTTTGAGGAGGTCGACGTGACAATTTAGAGTTAGTACGTAGCATTAACTGAAAGATTTTGGTGTTCATACATTGTCAACGCATAAATACCAGTAACTGATCTGGTGATATTTTTGTTATCAGCGGATTAGGGAATAGTACTAGTACAGTAGGAAACTAGCAGTAGTACAATTGTAGTACAATGGGCCGGAGGGAGTGGGAGTAAAAGTAAAAACCCACTTTCACTTCAACGCCACCTTATTTATCTCTATCCTTTCACCAACTTACCAAAGACTCACCGTTCAGTTGTACTAAAAAAAACTCACCCCAACTCATCTAGCTCACTTTTCCACTATCATTTTATTTATCTAATTATTCGAAAAAACTATAAATCGTGAACGTATGAAAATAATAAAAACGTAAGAATTATTAAATTTAAAACTTTTATTCGTAAATAAAAAATATTACATAAGCTTCAAATATTAAAGGGGAAATTAAACATTGTATTAGACAAGTGTTGGACCACATCAAATTAAAGGTTTTGAAGCACTTGTGCCAATCGGGTGTATTTCATAACTTGACGAATTTGTTTCGGGTTTCCTACGAGATTGTCCGATTGATGTGCCTCCTCCACGTACCAATTGGGTCATATTGCATAATTTTATGTTTTCGAAACATATTATGTAAAATGTTGCATGCGCACATCATATTACTTATTCTTTCTTTTTTCATGGAACGTGCGGTGTTGATGACCGATTTTTTTTAAAACTCCAAACGCGTGTTCCACATCTTTCCTTGCTATTCCTGATTTTGCTTATACAATATTCTCGGGTGGTTTTCGTTTAGCCGGTTGAGGAATCGTATTAACGATTGGAACTAACTCTAGATATATCTCATCAACAAGATAGTATCAAATGGGTAAGTGACCTCGTTAACCACAAAAGGAGTTTTTGATGCTCGTCCTGGTTGTAAATCGTTCGACAAGGAGATTGATATAAGACACTCATGTCGCTGTTTGAGTCAGAAACACAAAAGAAAGCATGTCAAATTCAAAAGTCTTGCGACACCACAATTTCTAACAAAATGAATGAATTCGATCCATGATCACGTCTATATTACCCATTATGGATGTAAGGACAATGAATCCACTCCAAATATGTGCATGCGTTACTTCCTAACATCCTAGGAAATCCCTACTTTTCTTTGTTATTCTGGTAAAGTAATTCAACGTCATTCACCGTGTGTTTTCTCACATACTCTGATCAATAAAAGTTGATAACAGAAGTACAAAAATGATCAAGAGCTTCCTATGAATTTCTAGTACTTATTTGCAGACATTCGTCTAAAAACCCAGGAACCACCTCGTATGTCAATTCACGAATTACAAAAATGCACTTTATAAATAGAGAAATGCCTTCTTTTCTGTACAGTCAGCATTAGCATTAAAGTATGAATCATGAGCAGATATATATATATGCAACTATACCTTTGCAAAGTGGTTGAGCCATTCAGAATGTCTTTCAAAATTCTCGTTCGTTGTACACCGGTTTCTTAAAAAATGCGGCAACTAAACTCCCATGGGCACCGTAACGATCTCGGAGTAGAGGGTTTCTCGTCACGCGGTTTGCTTGACGCAGATTACGGATAAAAGTCATCCCTCTTCTCAGAAAATTTGTCCATGGGGTATTGATAATAGCTTCTTTATATTTAACATTAAATCAGGTAGCATAAATAGGGCTTAGCATCGGCCCAAAACAGAACTGAACCGAACATAACCAAAAACCTATTTTAGGAAAAATGTAAAAGAAAACCGAACCGAAGGAAAGCGAACAAAACCATAAATGAGCCGAAACCTAATCAACCCGAGAAAAACCGAACCAAATATATACTTTAGGCGTCTTTTGTCGGTTTTAACCAGAAACCGAACTAACCCGAATCAAAGAAAACCGAATTAAATATGCAAAATCAAAAACCGAACCGAGAATGATTGGTTCGGTTCGTCTCGAGTTCTCGGTTCGGTTCGATTTTCGGTTAGGTTTGCTCAACACTAAGCATAAATGTATACTCATCCATAGAAATTGTAAATTTTTGAAAATATGGAAAAGATGTATTAAAGATAAATTTTGTGTGTGTGTTTATAAATGATAAAAGATTGAGCTTTTATAGATAAAAAAGACTAAATTTTTGAAAATATGCGACCAAGTCTTTAAAGAATAATACATTCAATACATGATAAGTTTATCAATTGTTTTGCTTAATGATAAGAGGGCTAGGTGCAATAGGAGCCGTGAGCAAAATTTGTGCCACATCACCACTTTTTCTCATAACTCCAAAACCCACCATATCACCAAAAACACCCTCCTAGCGTTTTCAAAACAAAATAAAAATTCCGACGGCACGAGAATACCCACAACGCGAGATACGTATAGTGCCTCGCGTCGTTGCCCACAACGATGGCTGGCTACTACGGCTTGAGAGGCGAAAACGCAACACACGGTATAATGGCTGGCGCCATGGGCTGGCGATGTGGTGGCCAACCACCCCACCAGCCACTGTACCGAAGGCTCTAATAGTTTCTTACTTTTCATGTCAATGACTTTGTAATCTACAAGTCTTTGTGAGAAAGTAATTTACAAATTGTTTACTCCAAGTAAAAACTATACTTATAGCTTTTCTAAATCTGGAAAAGGAATTCAAAAACCATCCCACTGTGAATGCTTTAACCACATAAATTATAGAATTGCACGTGCTACATGAATTGAAACAACAATCTGGCCAATCTGTTTGAAATTTCTCTAGTCACACTTGATCGATAAAAAAGAAGATGACTGAATTTCGTAAAGGTAAAAATTATTTCCAGCCACTGTCGATTAGATGCCCTAAAACATCATCTCAGAAAGTATTTAGTTTCGAGGTGCCGATTCACACAACTCTGCGGGGAGGATGAGGGAAGGGGGAGGGTCAAGAGGGTCATGTGACTGTTACGCCAAGCTTTCATAAGATTGGGCCAAACGGGCCACTATTATCTATCTTAGGTTTAGGGTTTCTAGGTTTTATAAATACCGTTATTGTTATGAATGTAATATGTCAATCAATCAAATTAAAGTTCAACAAACGTCTAGTCTTCTCATCTCTCGTTCTTAAGGAGCCAAAACACGCTTGAAGTAGTGCCCTATCTCGATACTGCCCGAGAGGGTCGTTTTAATTGGTGCTTCCATTTAGAGCCCTCATCTCCTTGGGGGGTTTTCATTTAGGGTTCCAATTAAAAAAATTACTGTTCATTCCGCGGAGTGTTCATCCGGTGACACTATTCATCCGGCGATACTGTTCATCGGGTACTATTTATCAGCGAAAAAATTTATATTTTCTTTTCGATTTATTCTCTATGACATCGAGTAGCAGCGATCAAGATGCACTATCTAAGCTTTTGTAGATGGGTACGGTGGCTGAATATCAGAGTGAATTTATGATACCTGCAAATCGGGTAACGTGAATCTCTACAAACTTACTGAAGTGTTTGTATATCTCTGGTCTAAAAGTGTCGTTACAACGGGAACTATCGAGATTAAGGCCTACAACTTTAGTAGAAGCTTTCTATTTACCCCGTATCACTGAGGCTCGTTTTGAGGCAATTGCAGAAAAAAAAGTGAATGTCATTGTTGGTGAAAGACAACTTGTGGTTGGTGAACCGAAGCCTAATATTGGTGAATTGCTTCTTGTGGTTTGTGAGTTGCCGCTTATGGTTAGTGAATCACAGCCTGTGTTGGTGAATCGCAAAAAATTGTTGGTGAATTGCAACTTATTGTTGGTGAATCGCAACTTGAGGTTAGTAAATCACGACTTGTTGTTGATGTATTGCCTAAAAGGTCACATGGTTTGTTTGATTTGAATGGAAGGATTGTAGAAGAAGAATCCGTAAAATGTTACTACTCGAGTTAGAGAAAAAGTTGAAGCGGAGCATGCAAATGCTTAAGAAACGATTCAAGATTTGGGATCCGGGAATCAAGAGTGTTTTTTCAAGACGTCACCTTGAGAGCAAAGTAAATTCGAAGGAGTGGGGAATGTTACGCCAAGCTTTCATAAGGTTGGGCCAAACGCGACACTATTATCTATCTTAGGTTTAGGGTTTCTAAGTTTTATAATACCGTCATTGTTATGAATATAATTAGTCAATCAATCAAGTTAAAGTTCAACAAATGTCTAGTTTTCTCATCTCTCGTTCTTAAGGAGCCAGCACACGCTTGAAGTAGTGACCCCCTCGCAAAAATATCGTAGCGTAAGTTTTTGGGGTTTTTTTTAATATTTGACCCTTTTAAGTACCATTTTGTAGTGTAATTTATAATAAATATCAAATTTTGACCCTCCAAGTCGAATTTTCTGGCTCCGTCCCTGTCTGCGGGTTCATTGGTGTCACAAAATCGGAGTATTCTACAGTTTCAAGAAGCCCAAATCCGATACTTTAGGAGATGGTGAAATCTTACACGTACTCTTTAATTTGAATCTGGAATATGTGAATAGTCTCTTGCTTTCCAATTTTTTTTTTTTTTCCTATCTAACAAGAAACTGGATTATGTCGAAGATCTTTGGAATGGCGTTATCATTGAGCAAAATACTTGTAAACTCTTGCTCTCCATGGCCAGCAAATTAAACCCATCTGAGCTGCCATAACTGTGAACTTGGAGAAATTGTGTTGTAATGTATATTAATATATTTATTTTCGTTATATTTCCTTTAAAATTCAAAAAAAAAGAAGAAAAATTTGCTGTTAAAAACATAAGTAACATTAAAAAATCTAAATAAGAACCGATATTCTTTCTTTCATAATGTTAAGAGTCATTTTTAGTCTAGTCATAATTGTACCTTTCCGGTGGAAGAAGCAGGCCGTTTTTAGAGGAGTGAAATAGGTGCGATCGCATGCCACTGCTTAACGAGGGTCTCCAAATTTCATGTCTTTCTATTATATAAATAGATAAAATGATCCTCGAGCGTAATTAATTCATAAATTTTTCATACACGTGCATTTTGTTTTTGTGTTAAAGGGTATTCTGATCGTGATGGCATGAGGCCACCGAAATCCACGAGACGACTCTAAAGAAGCTAAGGTTGCTTATGTAACGGGATGACATGTGGGTCATTCATTCTACTCAAATTGTTTTCGGAAGTAATAAATCTACTGGGAAACCCTACCCAAAAATTAAAAACCAATCTGCTAGTAGATGTTTATAACTTTATATGACTTTCTCATATTGTGCAAAATGTAACAAATGTGTTTGTTTCGAATATAGAGGCATATTTACTGGTCCATATACACGTGTGTTTTGGGGTTAGGGTTCTTGTGAAACCCTAGATGTCAATTGGACTAGCTTTTTCATATCTATCATCAAATTAGAAGTGAATAAACCCATCTGCCAACACTTTTTTCTTGGAGCCATTCCAAAACAAGGAATATTTTTTTTAATTGTAGAACAATACAGTTGATTATTCTATTTCTTGCATGATAGCTCAAGTTGAATCTTACAAAAATCTAAAAGTAGATTCCATAATAGAAAAGATTCCATTAAATTGAATTGAATAAATAAAAATAATGTGATTGGATCATCTATCATGAACAAAGGAAAGACTCGTATATCAAGACCGTTCAAAGTCTTCTACGTATGTCTTCAAGGAACAAATTTTATTCTTTTTATTTTATTAAAGTTAACTAGTTATAAATTGATGCAGTAGTATTATTTGTCTGGTGATATGTCTTTTATTTAATTTTTTTAAATAATGCATGAGCATTATTTATATCTGCTGGAGATTATTTTTATGTATATACTTTATTTACTTTTCTTATTTTAGTTTTCTAGAGTAATTTGTTAAATTATTCTCTAAGTTAAGTTTATCCTATAAAAATTGGGATTGTGGTTTATTGTATTCAGTTTTGAGGTATGAATGAAAATTACAGACTTTTAATCTTTTGTTAATCAACTTAAATCCAGGTTAGGGTTTATTGTTCGATTTCATCCAAATAACCGGGTATTCTTTGAATCAACGATTGTTGGAGTTTACATGATTATCGGTATTCTTTTTGAATTTACGATAGTTGGAAGGATTGTGTCTGACATTCTTTGGAATCAATAGATTCAATTATCTATCTTTGTTACTTTGTTATTTTCGCTACATCATAAATACTATGCATGTATTGAGCTTTAGGGTGGGTCTTAAGTTTTCAGATGTCCTGAGCGACCTAATAAAAAGATGCCCCTTTAAATAAATAATACAGTGTCTTTTAAATATTGGATATTGATAATGTTGGGCGACTCATCCCATACGAATATTTATTTTATCTTATAAATACAGTGTTAAAATATGACGAGATCAACTATAAATTAAATGTTCTAGTTCAATATTGATTTTTTATAACATTCACCGTTCCCGCCGTAGCGATGTATAAGAGATCCATAGTGTAAATTATACTACAATCCAAACCCAGAAGACGGTAGACAACTCCTAGAAACAAATAGCAACTATATAGCTCATACTGATCATCATAACTTGATCTTTAAGCATTTTGAGATTACAAAGACAACACTTTCCAAAAAAAATAATCTGCTAAAAGGAATATAATGTTAAGTATTATAAAAGTGAATCATTCTAATATATGTTTTTTAAAATAAAAACTTGAAACTTGTTAATGTCTAATACATAACACACTTCATGACAAAATAAAATAAATAAACACTACTACAAAAAAGCTCTTAGAGACCCCCCTAAAGAGACTGGTTTCGTGAAAACAAGTGTCTATGACCCAAAAATGATGGGAAGGGAATGAATAGAAACTTGTTTTCTTAAAAAAACCAGTCTATATAAGGTGAATTCTAAAGAGACTAGTTTTGTAGGTTGCAACCACTCCTTTTATACATTTAAAGACACTGGTTGTTACGTAAAAACCAGTCTTTATGTGTTAATCTTAAAGACACCGTTTTAGATCAAAAAACTAGTGTTTTTAGACATTTAAAAACATTGTTTTTTTAACAACCAGACTTTTTTATGTAAATAAATTTTGTGCTTAATTTTTTTTAACTTACAATCATAAGGACTCAACAGTATCTACTTGTTTTTATAACATATTACGCTTTTAGTATTTATAAACTTTATATGTGATTAAATTATAAGGACCATTATATAAATAAAAAATTAAGAATCATAAATTGTGTAAAACTTATTTATAGGCACTTCCTGTTAATACATCCTCTTCTTTTCTTTTTAACCTGATAAAAAAAGCAACATAGGGTCTTGAACCCTTGACCTCTCAACTTTCATCAGACGCATCATCTCTTTGTTATGAGTGGTTAATTACCAAAAAGCTGATAAACAAAATAATATTTGAACAAAAAAAGTTGCACACAGCAAGTCTAGAACCCCAGACCTGCACACAAACATCAAACTCAACATCCACGAATTAACCAACTGGTCAGTGGACTCTTTTTGTTTACATCTCATTATATTTCTTTTTGTACGTTTTGTGTTTTTTACAAACTGTTAATAGGAAAAATAGAGTTAAAAAAGAGACCACTATTGGTCTCGAACCCTTGACCCTGCACAACAAAAAGACGCAGCAAGAACCACATTTCACCATTTGTGCTCTCTTTACATTTTGTTTATATTTTCTTTCATACTCTCTTTTATTTTTATTTTTATATTTTTAGCTGACAATAAAAAGTAACAAAAGCGCCAATAGTAGGACTTGAACCCGTGACCTGCTGCTCAACAGTCCAACACCCCAACCATCTGCTCCGTGGTCACTTTTGGTTACTTGTTCCTTTTATGTTTTCTTTATAACTTTTTTTATTTCAACTTATTTTTATATTATCAGCTTTTATAGCTTATTTCGTACTTTATTCTTAGCTTATTTTTAGGCCTTTTATTTTTCCCTGGTTTCAAATAGAGTTTATAAATTTATATAGTTTTTTAGGATTTTTATAAAATCGTTTAATATTTTTAAATCATTTAATTAGTTTAAATGGTTTTTAATTCATAAAAAATTGTATAAAAGTCAAAAAAATATAATTCTTTTTCTAAAAAATTTCTTTTGTCATTTAGGATGTAGGAAAAATAAATTTGCTTTTGTGGAGTTTAAATTTGATAAAAAAATTTATGTCGTGTTTTTACTTTCGTTACTATTTCGTGCTTTCGTTATTTGAACTTTTTAGCCCGTTTGTAGTTTTAAACTAGTTTTAATTTTTCTTTTTAAGTTTAGTTAGTTTATTTTAAGTTAAGTTTTCAAAATATTTTTTTAATTTAGTCGAATTTTCGTTGCGTTTTACGTTTTACGTCGTACGTTGTTTTTAGCGTAACTCGTTTCCGTTTTACGTCGACCGGGTATCGTTTTACATGATATGAGTCGATACGGTATCGTTTCACATGATATGAGTCGATCGGGTATCGTTGTACAGGGTATGAGTCGATAGGGTATCGTTTCACATAATATGAGTCGATCGGGTATCGTTGTACACGGTATGAGTCGATAGGGTATCGTTTCACATGACATGAGTCGATCGGTTATCGTTGTAAACGATATGAGTCGATCAGGTATCGTTGTACACGATATGAGTCGATCGGGTATCGTTGTACATGATATGAGTCGATCGGGTATCATTTCACACGATATGAGTCGATCGGGTACCGTTGTATACCATATAAATCGATCAGGCATCGTTGTCCATGATATGAGTCGATCGGGTACCGTTGTACACGATTAGTATAAGAGCAAAGTTCATACTGCGTACTTTGATGGTGTACTTTGACGGTGTCATGGGTGGTGTCAGGGTCATTGACGGTGTCATGGGTGGTGTCAGGGTCATTGACGGTATCGTTTCACATGATATGAGTCGATCGGGTATCGTTGTACACGGTATGAGTCAATAGGGTATCGTTTAACATGATATGAGTCGATCGGGTATCGTTGTACACGGTATGAGTGGAGAGGGTATCGTTTCACATGATATTGGTCGATCGGGTATCGTTGTACACGATATGAGTCGATATAGGGTATCGTTTCACACGATATGAGTCGACCGGGTATCGTTATATACCATATAAATCGATCGGTATCGTTGTACACGATATGAGTCAATAGGGTATCGTTGTACACGGTATGAGTCGATAGGGTATCGTTTAACATGATATGAGTCGATCGGGTATCGTTGTACACGGTATGAGTCGAGAGGGTATCGTTTCACATGATATTGGTCGATCGGGTATCGTTATACACGATATGAGTCGATATGGTATCATTTCACATGATATGAGCCGATAGGGTATCGTTTTACATGATATGAGTCGATAGGGTATCGTTGTACACTATATGAGTCAATAGGGTATCGTTGTACACGATATGAGTCGATAGGGTATCGTCGTACATGATATGAGTCGATAGGGTATCGTTGTACACGATATGAGTCGATAGGGTATCATTTCACATGATATGAGTCGATCGGATATCGTTGTACACGGTATGAGTCGATAGGGTATAGTTTCCCATGATATGAGTCGATCGGGTATCGTTGTACACGATATGAGTCGATATGGTATCCTTTCACACAATATGAGTCGATCGGGTATCGTTGTAAATGATATGAGCCGATAGGGTATCGTTTCACACGATATGAGTCGATCGGGTATCGTTGTATACCATATAAATCGATCGGTATCGTTGTACACGATATGAGTTAATATGGTATCGTTGTACACGTTATGAGTCGATAGGGTATCGTTTCACATGATATGAGTCGATTGGGTATCGTTGTAAATTATATGAGTTGATGGGGTATCGTTTCACATGATATAAGTCGATAGGGTATCGTTTAACACGATATGTGTCGATCGAGTATCGTTGTATACCATATAAATCGATCGAGTATCGTTTCACACGATATGAGTCGATAGGGTATCGATGTGCACGATATGAGTCGATAGGGTATCATTTCACCTGATATGAGTCGACCGGGTATCGTTGTACATGTTATGAGTCGATAGGGTATCGTTTCACACGATATGAGGCGATAGGGTATCGCTGTACACGATATGAGAAACCTGAAAGATAATTAATATTTAAACGAAATTACAAGCGATATATAACCTACTTTAGTGGAAAAAATGTTTTAAACGCAATGGCGAAAACTTCGTGTTTTGATTCATTCGTTAACTATTATAAACGAGACTCGAACCATTAATTGACGAAGATTATATCAATAATTACAATTTGAACCCTAAACTATTTCCAACCTAACACTTTGTTTTAATATAAATAGAAAATTATATTCTTTTTCTCATTTTCATAAAAACAAAAACACACACTCAAACCCTAGCAACTTATATACTCTCTCCCCCATCTTTTTCTTTTTCCGGCGCCGTCATCCGGCCACCACCCGTCGGCGACAGTCGCTGTACACCATCACAACCATCTACCTCCATCATCGTGACCAAGAGCCACCACCCCTATCACGGCTGCTGCTCCAGCCACGAACCGCCACCACCACACCATTTACAAACCAGACCCGCCACCACCATTTTACACCGCTCTTTTTCCACCACCACCTCCGACTGCCATCATCTAGCCGCCACATCATCAACCACCAACCGACACAGCCTCCACCCTCATCATCTCGATCCACCACCACTTTTGAATCACCACCAGCCACCATGGCTTCTAGCCCAATAGCAATTTGTTCATGTGAAAATGCTCTCTGAACACAAAAGTTATTTGTACAGGGTGTCGATCAAACTAGACCAGTTTGTGAAGCCCTACTTTTGGGCTTATCCAAAGCTCGGTTAGTAATTTGTGATTAAATGCACGAGACTATGCTAGGGAAAGCTAGTGTGATATTGAAGCGTACTAATGGTGTAATGACTATAAGCACTGGCCGAAGCTTCATAATACAGCACATTTGCATACAGGGATATTGGTTGGGAGTTTATTCTATTCACGTATATTTTATTTATAGCAAAAATGGTTGAAACGTTATCTCAATCATCTTCATTTATTTTAGGTCTGGTCGAATGCAGGTACTATCCATCCCTTAACTTTCGTCATCTATTCCAGCTTCAATTTATTAATAGTTGTATACATTACTTCAAAATATTCTGATATCTGCTGGCCCTCACTCAAACACTGGAAACTATGCATATAATGATTCTTTTGTGAACAGCCAATGTGTTTAACAGTATCTTTTTGCATTTCTAGGACAATGAACCGTTGATGCGTGCGCTATCGAAGATAATTTATGTCAACAGTCCAGATCTAGTACTTTTTGTTGGTGAGGCATTGGTCGGCAATGACGCGGTTGATCAACTCTCAAAGTTCAATCAGGTCTCGACGCCGTTACCCCTCTTTTTCACATTATCATGTATGTAAATTAAGTGTATACAGCTGGTTAACAATTTCATGTAATTTCTTACAGAAATTAGCTGACCTCTCACCTTCACCGAGTCCTAGGTTGATCAATGAAATCTTGCTAACCAAGTTTGATACCATCGATGACAAGGGAAAATTCAAACATATCAGACCTAATCTTTTACCTTCTTTTTCTCTGGAAAGTTAGTTAATTGTTTCTAAAATGGTGAGGGTAACTTGATGGAATTTAGAAGTGCAGAAAGGAATGTTGGTACTATATTCAATGTATGTACTAGAAGCCATCAGGCCGCAGGTATGTTTTATTTACCGACCCTTTAGAAAATTTGTGGGAACGCAGTTTAGGAATACATCTGCTTATAAACTGAGATTAGAAGATGGGAAATAATGGTCTATCATAAGAGCAGAGGCCATATTTTGTGCACAGTATATTATGAAAAGCGAGTAAAATAATTTCCCTTAGTGCAGGATCTAGATTTCTAACAAATATTCTACTTTGCTTATGCAAATTATTAACAAGTTAAATTTTTTGATATGGTATCAACTGTTAAGGTTTCTGTTGTACTGTTAAAAGTAAAAATCTCGGTTCCATTAAAAATAAAATCCTTGGATTGGAGAAACAAGTAAAGTGAAAGGCATGTGCTAGAAGTTATGCGTTACAATAGAATACTTGAGTTCCATGACCAGAACTTGATTTGATTGTCACTTGATCTTGCTGTTTGAACTTACCCGTTTATTACACGTCTTACTTGATTTCTGCAATGTATTTATAAAAAAATACATCATCTTCTCTCCTTCGTAATTCCAAGTTTTTTAGGTATTTTTTTGTTGCGGCTGATCTGATTTGCTTTATTAATGAAACATGGAATGTGTAAATGTAAAAATTATAATTAATATATCATGATTTGCAGACAAATATGAGGATCTTGGTTACTGGTGGTGCTGAATCTATCGATTTAAAGAACAACATGTAGACAGTCTAATTAACATAGTCTCGTTAAAGATGAATCCCTTTTATATTGTTTGAAGCATCCCCAATCGATATATATGTTGTTAATGTCATTATTGTGTTTCTTGGCTTATTTCTGTATATAACATCTTGTGCTTTTTCCTTGACAGGGGAACAATGCGTTATGTAAGTGTAGATGCCCATTTAGGGAGGACGGGAAGCAGAAGGGGGACGATCTTGTGTCTTTGGCGTACACACAAATATTTCTTCTCAGGGGAAAACTTCCATGGAAAGGCTTTATTGTGAGTTTTCTTTTGCTTTTTATCGGCTTTTTTATTATTTTACTATACTATTAAGTTAGAAATGTTTATAATTCAGTTTTACTCACTTGTGTAGAAACTGCGCCGTTGAATAAGAAAGAGTTGAACGCGATTGTTGGAGCTTGGTTTACATTGTGGCGACAAGTTAAATAAAAACAAATTTGATTCGAAATATGTATTTGACAATTTTAATCCTTCCAATTAATAAAGTTGTTTTTATTTACATACATTTGTTGTTTATGACAATTCAAGTCTTTTAATTTAGTTTCTTTTATAGAATTCTTGTATTTACATTATTTCATTGTAGAGGGTTAAATTTGTAAAATTTGGAATTTAAAAAAAATTCCAATTTTTTTTTAAAAAAAATTAATTAAAAAGAGACTAGTTTTTTTAAAAAAACACATTTTTTTACTCCATAAAAAGACTGGTTAGATGCTCTTAAAAAGACTGCTTTCTGGAGATTAGTATGGAGACCAATATCTAAAGAGACTTGTTTTTATGAAGATAACCAGTGTCAATTCTTTTAATAGAGACTGGTTTAAAAACCAGTCTCTTTATGTTTCGAGCAAGGAGATCCTCCACATAGAGACGTCCTACAAAACCAGTCTCCATTGCCTTTTTGGACCACTCTCCATGGACTTTTTTGTAGTAGTGAAATAAGCCCAAAAACATGTTAACACCCCTAACAAAAACTAACTTTGGTCCACAATTTGCCCATCAGTTAATTTAATACAGTAACTTGTTTCTTCTCCATCCCAGTTCCTCTCATCCGCCGTAGCTAAAAGCTCTAACTTTTCTAAACTTTTGCATAAAAATATATCCTTGACTATTTTTAACTAATACTATAATGTAACATAAACCTAACATTTGATGCCCCAAGTTTCTGATGCTTTAGGCGGTCGCCCACCTCGCCCACTACCAGATTTCGGTCTTGTTGAGCTTATATAATAAACCAAATTTATTTTAATAATTATTTTAATATATAAATGTATGAAAATTCTCTTAAGTTTTTGTATCTGTGCTATTATTACAACTAATAACTATATACGTGATTCTACATAAAAAAGTTTATTATGTATTAATATCTGTGTTTAAATAAATTTTAATATATATTTTGTATATTTAAGATATAAAGTACAGAGTGTGCAATGTATAAAGGCATTTGTTTATTTCATAAACTTATTAAAAACATATGAAAATTTTCAAGTTTTATTCAACTTTATTTAATTTATTTAAAATTTAAACACTCGGAGTTTTATTAATTTACATCTTTCTTTTTAACTTTCGTTTTTTTCAAATTTAACCCTTATATTTTGATGTTATTATTTTCTCTATCAAATTCCTCAATCAAGTTTCTCTTTTTCTGAATAACAAAATCCCCACAAAGCATTTTCTTGACTAAGTAAACCTTTTTTTTATTATTTTAGCCAACTTTGAAAATAAATTCGTTTTATAATCTTTAACAATTTAATATAAATACGTAATTTACAAAATTATGTTTAATTAAAGAAAGAATTGATTTTTGAAACATTTAAAATTTTCCTAAAATGTATTACTTTAATAATTAAGTAAAAGATTATAGAATAAAGAAATACTTCTCTCTTTGCCTAATATTGCTTTTTTTTTTATAACGGCACCTCAATCTCACTAAAATCCGACCCCCGAGTTATACCATCCATAACGAGCAGGTCCCAGGATCCGAACCACTAGGGGAAACACCTAGAACTCACGGCTTCGCACTAAGGAGAAAAATCATGGATTTTTTTTTCTCTTGCAAGACTTAAACCCATGACCAAACACCCTCCACAAGCTCTAGAAGGAACTTAGGTGACCAACTGCTCTAAAGCAGTTGGTTTGCCTAATATTTCTTATTCTAATCACATGATTAACATGTGATTCATAAAAAGTGTGAATTGACGAGAACACCATGACCCTGAAATAACTTTGATAATTCTCTTAGTCCAATGGGGCACCAGCTTTATTAGGCATGAGCCTAGACTCGAACTCTGGTCATATTATCCACAAAATCTCTCCAATATACTCATATATTTTTCAAAGATGAGTATCAATTTAGCTAAAGCTCTTTGGTATAATCCTATTTTTGCATTGTTTAAGTGACAACATTAGTATCAAACGTTCTGCCTTTATATGTTTAGGCCGAAACTAGGCTCATAGTATTTGGGCCTGGGCAATGTTCTCGTAGTTCAGCAGCAAACTTCTTTTTTTTTCTTTTGGGCCCAGAAATACCATCATGTACCTTGCATCCAACAACATAATAATTTCTAGAATGTATATTGTACACAGACCCTCGTCTTTTATCCATGGTTATAATTTTCCGTGGATACGTGTGGCTGTTCTCATTTCACTACATGGATACGAGTGCCGCGCCGTGAAGGATAAAAAACGGGGCCTTTATTCAACGATGCGTAGGTGTTGGAAGCGTTTACTATGTTTCCATGATTTTCTTGGTTAACCCTGCTAACTCTCTTGTTGTTGTCTTTTCCGATACATGGGGCCGTCGTCTTGGTTATCTTGGCTCGTCGATCTTTAGTTTTTTCAATCTAGGAAGTTTATTTATTATCCCGGTAAACTATTTCTGACGTGTTCATGCTTGTCAACTCGGTAAACACTCTAGGTTTCCTTTAACTTCTTCTATCACAAACCTAAGATTGTTTGAACTTGTTGATTCTAATTTGGGGGCCACATATTAACTTTTCTCATCTTCTATGGGTGTTTCCATTACGTGTAAACTCGATCTGATGTGTATATTTGTCCTTCGACGGGCCATCGAGGTTCTAGGTGTCTTGTATAGGATTTGTTTTAAGACACGAATAATCCTCTTTTTCTTGTGCTGGTCTGTTACCCTTCCCAACTCACACGCATGCTACGCTATTTGGAGCAGAAGTTGGCCGCGCGTATGACTGTGTCACATATTTTAAACCGAGTTCCAGTCGCGCCCCATCCTCTGGACATGAGGCCAGCAATGCCGCACCCTTTATACCACAGCCTAGCCATGCTTCTCGTAGTGGTGTTTTGTCTGCAATTTCCACTAGTCAACCTATTAGGACTCTTACTCTCTTAGGCATACTGTGACTACGCTGTAGGTCTCAGCTTGCACAACTCAGTATTTCACTGATGTTGTAACACTAATTGTATATGAAAAAAATGTAAGCAGGAGGAGTGAAGTACACACAGAACTTGCTTTTTATTAATGAAAGGAAAGGCTTTATATATAGCCCTCAAAAGCAACTAACTACCATACATGAAAATAGCAACCCACTAATACCAATTCTTCACAACGTGCAGATGCACAAAACTCGGTCTAAAACTAGACTAGTTCACACATTATCTTTTACCATTTGTTTTATTCAAATACTAAGGTACTAAAATATTAAGCTACTTAAAATAAGTAAGTCAAGATTAAACCAACAATCACCCCCTTAATCTTGACTCGTTTATTCACGCCATTCTTTCACAGCAATGTCGGTTCATCTTCTTGAATCAAGTTGGCTTCATTGTCATGGTTCTTCCACTTAGTACACTCCCTTGCAAAGTGTCCAAGTGTTCCACACTCATAGCATCTAAACCCACTTTTATCACTTTGACCCGAGCTTCTTCCACGTCCTCTTTCTCCTCTACCAAAACCTCTTCCCCGACCTCGTCCTCCTCTAAAGAACTCACTGCTAGTAAACAACAGCCCCCCTTGCTCTTCATCCTTCTCATCATGGCTTTTTAGCCTTTCTTCATATGCTTTGAGCCTCCCCACAGCTTCTTCAAACGACATGGTTTCGATCTCCGAATATTGCTCTATAGAGGCAATAATTGGTAGATACTTTTTCGGGGCTGAATTGAGAAGTTTCCTCACCGCAACTTCTTCTTCGAGCCTCGAACCAAGACTTTTAAACTTTGCCATGATACCTCCTATCTTGCCAGAAAATTCATTGATAGTCTCGCTGTCCTTCATCTTCAACAACTCTAATTCACTCCTTAGAGTTTGCAACCTTGCTTTTTGGACCCGATCTGCTCCTAAGTATCGAACCCGAATCGATTCCCATACATCTTTAGCGTCTTTGTGCTTTGCAACCTGTAGAAGAATGTCTTCCGGTAAGGTTTGGAAGATTATAGCTTTCGTGGTGTAATTTTTTTTCTCATCTACAGTTGCCCCGGTTACCGGATCGATGGACTCCCAAAGACCATATGCCCTCAACACCGTCTCAACCAAAATAGACCACGAGGTGTAATTGGTTTCGGTTAGTTTTGGACATTGAAGCGATGCGTTACCACCTTGCTCACGGACTGTCAACGTTCCTGATGTTTCTACCATTCTTGCTAAAAATTTTTTTTTTTTTTTTTTTTTTCTTGCGGCTGTCACCCCTTGCTACTCCTTTCTTTCTCTTTCTTGCTTCTTGCTTGTCGACCCTTGCTTGTCGACCCTTGCTTATCGACCCTTGCTTGTCGATATCCTTGCTTGTCGACCCTTGCTTGTCGACCCTTGCTTATCGACCCTTGCTTGTCGATCCTTGCTTGTCGACCCTTGCTTGTCGACTATTTTCTTTCTTGCTACTTGCTATAACTTTCTGTTTTCCTTCTTGCTACTTGCTGCCTGATTACATAGAATGCAATCAGCTTTTTATTTCATGCTACACAACAGGTATGAGCCCTCCTAGCTCTGATACCACGTGTAGGTCTCAGCTTGCACAACTCAGTATTTCACTGATGTTGTAACACTAATTGTATATGAAAAAAATGTAAGCAGGAGGAGTGAAGTACACACAGAACTTGCTTTTTATTAATGAAAGGAAAGGCTTTATATATAGCCCTCAAAAGCAACTAACTACCATACATGAAAATAGCAACCCACTAATACCAATTCTTCACAACGTGCAGATGCACAAAACTCGGTCTAAAACTAGACTAGTTCACACATTATCTTTTACCATTTGTTTTATTCAAATACTAAGGTACTAAAATATTAAGCTACTTAAAATAAGTAAGTCAAGATTAAACCAACATACGCGGTCGCAGACAGGGTCAGTTAGATTAGTTGAGAGGCTTAATCTTTGTGCGTGTATTGTAGAACCTCTTCCCCGTTTTACTGTGCTAGTTCCTCGACCCTCTAATGCCAATATTGTCGCCTGGTTCTCGTTCGTTATATTGATACAAATTTGGCAGTCTTGATAAAGTGGAGAGATACAAAGTTCGTTTAGTGGCACAAGGCTTGTCAATCCTGTTACCATTCACTCTGTTTTATGCATTGAAATCTCTATATATTGGCATATTCATAAACTAGATGTTAAGAATTCATTTCTTAACGAGGAACATCTATATGAAACAACCTCTTTTCTATGTCACTACCACACATTAACACATCATGGCGGCTTCGTAAGGCTCTTTATGGGCTTAAGAAAGCACCTCGAGCCTGATATCCTCTATTTGTTTTCTATATTCCTCTCTTAGCTTGATAGTGGCAAATCCGGCACCTCTCTCTTTATGTTTCATCGTGGTAACTGGACCATCAATCTTATTTTGTACGTTGACATAATTCTAACGACCTCTTCTGTAGATATGGTTAAACAAGTCATTTCTTGTCTTGAGTTTGTCATGACGAATCTTAAGCAACTTTACTATTTTCAGTCTTCCTTTGCTCTTGGTGGTTATTTCTCTTGCAGTCTTCCTTTGCTCATGAGATTTTTGTTTGCGCTGACACGACTTCGCGTACTCCTTGTCTCACGTGGGCTTATACGAAGTCAAAGCTTTCATCCGTTCGTTATCTAGTGTCATAACCTACCCTCTACCGTAGGTAGTCTTGCAGCTCCTTTGTAGTATTTAACTCTCTCTCGTTCTGATATTACATGGTTCAACATGTGTGTCTTAATATGCATGATGCTCATGAACCTCACATGGAAGCTATGAAACACATTCCTTCGCCCGTCATCCATTGATCGTTTAATTTGTTATTCTAATGCGGATTGTGCGGGATGTCCAGATATACGTCTATCTACCTTTGGTCTTTGTGTTTTTCTTTGTGACAACACCAACACATTACGCATGTTGAAAGAAATTTACATTTTGCATGTGGAACGTATTGCTTTCGGATATGTTTGTGTATTGCATGTACCCTCGTAACTATTCTTCGAGTTTAGGTCGAGTCTCAGGCTCTCAGCATTCGGGAACCCGAGAACCTCCAACTAGAACTACCGGGATTGTGTTAAGTATACCTTTAAGATATATATGTATGCCATTGAACAATTGATATTTAGTGTTGAAAAAAAAGTATATATTCATTGCAATCACAATCCAAATAGACAAAATAATGTTATATCAAATGTCACAATAAGAAACCCACAAAAACAAATTTACATACCTTTTTTCAATATACAAATTGATTTGCATAAAATCTCAAATTAATCAAATTCAAACCAAATATAGGAAAAGTAAATCACATTTAAAAGGTTAATTCTAACCTATTTTCACCAACACAGCTCGGTATGTCAAGAGTAACATTAAAACTCAAGACCTCCAAATTATTATTTATATCTATGTATATCACCACCACACAAGGTTTGTTCATCGTACTTACAGCTCGTAAGTCATTCCAACCTTCAGCATCCTTTTATGAGGAATTTCGAACACGCTGTAACCTTGCCTTAAGTTCTTCTTCATGAAATTGTAGGCGTAGTCGATCAAAAACCTTTTTCCAATCGAAGAGCCTGCTCTCGAGATGATCTCATGCTCTCCCACTAAATGTACAACTCCCGTTCTCCAAGCTTTGTCTAGTTTTGCCACATCTTCATCCGCTAGACGGCCTTGTTGTTCTTCACCGACACCACAATCGTAGTGAATAAAATCCTTCAACCGTTCGACCAAAATCTTCTCGAATGACTCCTTTTCGTTGCGTGCATCAGTGTATCCGTATCTCACCACACACCTGAACACGTACAAATCGTTTGGCTTCACTCTTCGGAACAAGAATCTCTCTTCTGGTGCCACCCTACTAATTGGCAACGACTTCACGGAAACAAACACTATAACCGAATTCAAAGCGGGCACATTGTCGATATAATGTTTAAAGATTGGGGGAATCCCATGGGCGAGTTCGGAGTAGAAAATTGCAAGTCCTCCCATGTGACTAATATTTTCGTCCTTAACTATGTCTTTTATAGCTTCTCGTGACACCTTGTGATCGAGTTCGTAGTTATATTTTGCTCGGTACACATAGTTCCATGTGCACATTATGAACATTAGCACCACAGCAATAGAAAATGGCAAGTATCCACCTTGACCGAATTTGTAGAGGACCGAGCTTAAGTATAGGTATTCTGTTGTGCTAATCACAAGCACATACAAGGCCACCAAAAATAAGTTCGTTTTCCAGATCACAAGCATAATCACCACCATGAATCCCGATGTTAGCGTCTCGGCAAATATAACCGCAATACCTGCATCGATTAGTAGACAGAGAATACTCGATTAGTAGACAGAGAATACGAGCTCAGAAAGTTAAAAAACACCATAAAAACATATGATTACTAAAGTATACTAAACATGCGTAATCCTCACCGTAGGCGTGGCCAATCTTTTCCGTGGTTCTAAAGGATACTGTTACTAGAACACAACCAATCATAAGAAGATAGTTCACTTCCGGAATAAATACTTGTCCTGGATACTTAGCCGACGTATGGACAACTTGAACTCGAGGAAAACACCCGAGTGAAAGGGATTGCTTGATAATTGAGAAAGTCCCTGAAATCATAGCTTGACTTGCTATAATGGCTGCCATAACAGCCACCACAAACACTGGCCAGTACAAGGCGTCTGGGGCTGATTTATAAAATGTGTCCGCAACTAGATCGTTGTGTTTTCTTAACCATGAAGCCTGACCACTATAGGCTGTGATCAAAGCCGGATAAACCACACAACCCATGCTTATTTGTATCGATTTGACAGTAAAGTGTCCAAGATCAGCAAACATAGCTTCGGTTCCTGTTCGAATAAACATGAATGTTGTGTGAGCCTTTTTGTTGTGTTAGTATTTTCGTATAATTTAATTGGCATCTAGTCAGTTCATTATAAAAGATCACATGTTACCAAGGCCGCCATCGATATGTGAGTGCCTAACAATCTAGAGGTTGTGGGTTCATGTCTCGTCAAAGACGTGAGTGATGGCTCGTGTATATTGTAAAAATTTGCCGTTCCCAATAAAATCACATTTTGAAAAGGAAGCCATTTCATCATCAACCTTGCGATATTTATACATATTGAGTAACCTGTTGATTTTTTCAGAAACTAACCTGTGATTGAACTGTTTAAAAACCTAAGAAGTTTTGTATTTTTTTTTTAAACAACAAGGCCTGCGATTATTTTGGTTAGTTTTATGATTTTCTTTTCTTTCCAGAATATATACTGGAAATACATTGTTTGCAAAGTACATACCTGTAATGGCGAGAACGACTCCACCAAGAGAGATCCACGCATCTTTTCCGTTTCGCTTGAAATAATCGATGATGTATTTCGGATTTATGGCTTTAGCAACAGAAGGATCGAAACTAATGAAATTGTACACACCTATTCCAGCAATAAGCGAGAACCAAACACAGATGATGGGGGCGAAACTGTAGCCAACCTTATCAGTTCCAAATCTTTGAACTCCGAATAAAATTATCAAGATTATAACTGATACCAAGACAATCCTCCCTGTAACAATCCATTTTCAAGTAGTTAGAAACAAAGTGCACAAACGAGCCAAGTCGCCCATGAGCTACTCAGGATTAGCTTAGTAAAAGCCCTAAACGAGCTTAGCCTAAATGATTCCACTCCTGCCTAGTTTGGGACTCGTTTGAAAATCAAAATTGGACCCGAGCTTCATACCCAAAGGTCGATGAGACTTGCAAGCTTAAACGAGCCTTCGAAAAACATTACATATTGATCTATCAACAGAATTTACAATCAAATCCAAAGCATAAATGTTTTTTCCAAATTCATTTTATGTAATTTACATGTAAAATTTTTTGTTTTCACGATCTTAATTAGGTTCCATATTAACGTTTATGGATTATTTATATACTCTAATATTAGAGAAAAATCTATTTATATTTTATTTTAAAGAATAAGCAGGAAGTTGGGAGAGAAATAATATAACATTATGAAACTTCAACTCAACCCAAGGATTAACGTGATCTGCAAAATTTGGATCATACTTTAATAGGTTCAATGTTTTTAGTTTACATCATTTCATTCAAAAATAAAATAAATTTTTGGCTTGCAATTTTTTGGAAAGGTATGGTTGTTTCTTAAATACGAAGCTTACTTTCTTTCAAAACAAAAAAGCTAGAAGACGATTAGTAATTGTCCGCATCGTTAGATAATAAAAACACTGTGAAAATAAATTATTTGATCTCCAACAATCAAATAGTTATACGACAATAATGATAATGATTATTACTAAGCAATCCTGTTTATAATTCAGTAAAAGGTGGGTGAATTTCATTTTTTGATTTCGTTGTTATGTTTCCAAACACTTGAAGACATTTTTGATAACCAAATTATTTGTATTTTGTGACACAATGTCGGAATATACCATGAACAACAATCCTAGATACTGCACTTAGCTTTCCATGACAAAATATGGTTGTTTTATTATGTGATCAAGACATATTTAAAAGAAAAAGACAGATGACAAGGAACAGATGTTCCAAAACATTGTAAATCATATTTGTCTTGTTTGTTGTCATGGTAGGGATATAAGATTCACTTACTTCTTTTGTACTTGACTGTTTCCTGAAGTAATAAAATTTACCGGAGAAAACCTTTTACCCAAAAAAAACGAACAAGAAGAGTTATGTCGTATACCTTCTGTCATGGTTTCGGTTGCTTCCTTAAGTCCTGACACCGCAGATAATACTGCACGTATGCAACATCTTAAACGTTAAAATGACTATTATCATCAATTTGGCTATATAAGAATAATATTGAAGGTAAGCATAATTACCTAATATTCACCGGGTATAAAATGTTTATAAAGTAATAATTACCTGAGATTGAAGGAGTGAGAATGCCGTCACCAACGACCATGGAAGTCCCAAGCATGGCAGCAAATAAAAGTGAAAACTTGGCAAAGCCACTACGCTCAAGATTTTTCTTTACCGTTGATGCTAACGTGTTACGTTTGCCAGGCAATTCCAGCTGAAAATTAGAGAGCTCTCGATCCTCTGGTTGCTCACTGGGTATTAAACCCACCTTTACATTTCGACACAGTTTCGAATACAATGCAAAAGTACCCCCTGTGACCCGGCAAGGAAAAAATACATGTGACTCGTATGTCCGGTAACCAAATTTAGTGACTGGTAATAATAGTAGTTACTAATACAAAAGGAGAAGCTCATTACACAACCATCTTTGTTTCTTTAAAAAAATAAACATTTATCAAACCCCATTTTCAATATCCGTTTTATAGTTTCAAAACGTATCAACATTATTGCGGGTACAGTAATTTATAGATAATGAAGGGAAATCGGTTTATAGGAAAAGAGTCGAGTACTCAAGAGAGGGTGATAATAAGGATGTAGTAAAACATGTGGATAATGATATGGCGGGATTTTTGGCTTCTAAAACGTTCATATAAGATATGACTAAAAATCTGTGAGAACAATGGAATGAAACTCATAGAAATGATGGTTATGACACATATGATGATGATATGTAAGATCATGATATCTTAAACTATGTCCGGTTTATAACTCATAATTTAGTAATTAGGGTCCGAAGTCGTAAGAAGCATTAGTCTTTTTGTTATGTGACGTTGTAGTCTAGTTTTTTATTTTCTTTTTACAGAAGTTATTCGTTTATGTAACGGACACAAATGTGAGACTTGCCTAAACATTAAAACACAAACAAAATAATGTACAAAGGGATTTTATAATGTAGAAATGAGATATTAAGGGTCCCTTTTGTTTTATAATATTGTATAGATTTTAACGAAGTCAACTAAGTACTAGGATATCTTAAAACTTAGATCTAACCTTAATTCATTGCATCTTGGAGTATATAAATAATCATTATCACATGTTTAAGGTCTTCAATTCGAATAAGGTCTATGATTTCATATATTAAAACAAACAATAACAATTAAGAAAAGAGAAAAAGGACTTTACTAGCTCTCTAGTTAATTATTTTTCTCATTTTAATTAAGTACTATTCTTTGTTTTAAATTTTAATATACAATAGTCACTATTCTTTTATGCGTTTACCATTTCAAGTATTGGACTTAACAAATAACTTTTTTTTAAATATATGTTAAATGCACTCGTTTTATTACATATGTTTCTAGTATTAGAATTAAAGTTAAAAAAATTTGTGCACCTGACAATATTTATTTTTGGTTACGTCTCTGCCCACAACTAAGTTGCATGTCTCACTAGTTTCGAAATATATTTAGCAAGAATCACAAATTGAAGGTTATCCAACACTTTTATACATACCTATTAATTATTAAAACTGTTGTTTTTGTTCAATTGTTCATGACCAATATTAAGGTAGTTATAATGCTTTGTGTTCTAACTTCTAATATTAGCAACATCTGACTTTTTTTTTAAGAAAAGCATACCTTCGCCATTATCGTTAGCACGTAGGACGATCGAAACATACTTAATCACGGGAATTAAAGTGATAGTGTAAAAGATAAGTGACAAGACGCCCAATATATCATCATTGTGTTTGATCCCGTCCGTAAAAGTACTCGAAAACACGTACAACGGTGATGTTCCAATGTCGCCGTAAACCACCCCGATACTTTGGAAAGCTAGTCTAAGTATGATCCCCCAATCCTTCAAACAATTTTACCGAAAAGCATTAACGACTAAATCTTAATAGTCACATGAACAGGTACAAAATCGAAAAAGAAATACTATTAGCACATGCTAACCTTCGTGTCATGGTGACCATGGCCAGGAAACTTAGCCGACTCGATATCTAACGAATCATGTCGTTTTAAGGGGGGAGGTTGGCTTTCGGGAAGTAGTTGATCCGGTGTTTGTCCGGAAAGGATTTCGTTATCTTCTTCGATATAGACAGCGTTCGAGTTTCTTTTGCTGCCTACCGGGGTCGACAGTTCGGAGTTCCGCTTGCTACCGCCAGGGGTGGACATGGTGGTGTTAGGATACCAGTGAGTCGAAAGCCTTGAATTGAAGTACGATTAACATAAAGATTGGTAGTGGTTATATAGGGTGTTAGAGTTGTGTTGGTTTTGTACATACCTTCATTTTTAATTAAAAAAAAATTTTGTTAATGATATTTTTATTCAATTATTTTAGTTCTGTAGATAGCTTTTTTTATAACAAAATCAATGTCTGTAAATTTATATGTCAAAATGTTGTTATTCATAACAAGATGTATTTTTGATGTAACTCAACCATCTCAAGAGTAAAGAAATCAAGTATTTCAGACCTGAAAAGAATAATAAACATGTGTTGATTTTCAACCTATGTTTTTTCGTATTTCGTTATTTTTCACAAAGCGGCTTTTAAATTTACATGAGCCACTGTAAAATCCGATTGCCCGCAATGAGAGGAGAAATTCATAGCAAATCAACGCATGTATATTTTTACCTCCAACCCATCCAAAAACCAAAACGTCAGTGATTTGAGTGTGAATCTTCCATCTAACGGGTTGGTCAAAAAATTCACAGATGTCTCTTTTTTTACGGAGATCTCGGCACGCCTACATATGTAAAAACAACGTGCCTAACAAAATCGTGTTGATACTTAAAACCTAAAAGTTCTTTACAATAAACCGTGTGTTGCTAAAAAAAGTTAAACATACCTTACGACAAACAGAATCAATCAAAAATAGAAAAATCATAAAAGATATTTAAAGATAGTCCGATATTATAAAATAAGAATCATAAGTATAATAAATTTAAGTGTCAGGTTTTACTAGTTGTTTTAATTTCTTTCTACACTTACTGTTTTTAGAATAAGGATATTTAAATATGTTTTTTGTACGATTATTAAACTTTGTAATCTAGCTTGTCATAGCAATATACTTGCCGTTCAAATGAAAAAACTCGTTTTTGCCATTGGGTTTACCGGTTAAAGAACTACACAACGATTTACAATGAATAAAACAACGTGACAGACAAAAAAATAGTTGTTACTTTATAAAACATGAACAATAATTTTGTGGCTTTTAATAAATAAGATATTCAAAAGTTATAGTTGTAGAAATCTTAAATTTCATACATATTCTTAAGAAATATTAAACAGAAATAATTGTGTTTTTAACTTTGACAAGGTCTTGGTAAAAAAAATCAAGAAATCATATTATATTGTTGGCAGCAGTCAAAAGGAATTAAAATTATGTAACTGATTAGTGATTACCCTAATTTTAAACATAGTCAATAACAAAATTGCTAAACTTAAGGCCCGTTTGTTAGGGTTTTATTCCAAAGAAAAAGATTTGGAGTGAAATGTTTTGATTGGTGGCAAATGACAAAAATATTTAATTTTTCAAACATAAATCATAAAATACCTAATTTTTCTCAAAAAAGCAAAAATCGTGTTCTTGTTGACCTATTCCGGTTCAAGAGTTGACGGGTTATTATAATATCTACCCAAACACAACTTATTTAATGATCGTGTTAAGAAACTCAGCCATAACTCAGACGTGCATAACACGTGTACCCCGCTTGTGTCTCGTTTAATCTGTTTAAGTAAATAGGTCAAGTGATAAATAAGGTTGGTGGTGTGTCGATTTAACTAATTTAAATGCAAAATTTTATATAAGAATATAAAAAATGATGTCACGTCTGTAAATATATATCAAACCGAGGGTCATGCCACACAAATTCACCAATGTAAATGCATGTATTCCTAATAATGGATTTCCTAATACTTGTTTTTATAAAAAAATTCTAGCTATCAACAAATGCATGGATTTCTTGGGTATCCTATGTAGGATCCTCTAAGTGATTGAGCTTTGGTGCGCCAAAAACTCATACGTCTAATGCAAGAGATTTGCTACATGATGAGAAATTACGGCCTTTCGGAGAAAAGGTAATGTTTAGTGTTCTTAAAGTAAATAGATTATATGGCGATGATGAGAGTAGTGAATCTGATGAGGATAGTGGTAAATCTGATGAGGTGGGTAAGGAATCTGATGGGGATGTGTAAACAACACCGTAGCGTAAAACGAATCTAAAAAGGATAAATTTGGGGATACGTTTACCCTAATCAAAACATGAGTCCTATATATAAACTCTAAGAAAGGTTTGTGTTATGAAACATCTATTCTTGTTCGTTTACATGATACTTTTGATAATACAAAACAAATCAAACTTGCTTTGTGTAGAAATGCTCTTGAAGAATGATTTCATATTAGATATCCAAGACCAGACCCTCAAAAGTTATATGCAAAAGGTGTTGTTAAAACATGTGAATGGGATTATTTTTCGAGCCTATATACCTAGAGACTTTTAAAAGTTCTATGTAACAACTTGTGTCGACGATCATACATGCACTAAAAGTCAAATTCACCCACATCATCGTAATTCTTCCTCAAAAGTATTTGGTCATATATTGTAAGGAGGTAATGTTTAAGAATAATAGGATATATAAGGGAAAAGATATTAATCTCAAGCGTGGCGAGGTAAATGTTATGCGTTGAAATGGTTGAGAGAGAATAATCAGGAGTCCTTTGCCGAACTCCCTTTGTATTGGCATAATTTGAGACTAAAAAGCCAGGGACTATTACACACATAGAAACCGACGATGGAGAAAAAATTGATTTTTTTCGTGCAACGGGCGTTGCAGTAAGTAAATTTTTTAAAAACAAATAAATGTATTATTCATGATGTATATTTATTATTCTAATTATCGAAAAGCGCTTATGTAGATTCTTACATTTGTGTCACACGTGCAACCATTGATTATAATCGACGGTGCACATCTTAAAGGGGCATTTTTTGGTACAATGTTTCCCGTTGTTCCAATAGATTGTAATAATCAGATTAAGCAACTATCATACAGAGTAGCAAAGTTTGAGACATTTAGATATGAAGATTGATTTTTGAAAAAACTTAAATTGATAAGTGAGTTAACTTCATGCTCCATATCTGATTGAGATGGATCATTGCTTTGACAATTACAAATGTTTTTTCTAATGTGTTACATGGTTGTTGTTGTTGTCGCCGCTTGTTGATGAACTTCAGTGCAAAGTGTCCTCGATTTATAAGTAAGGAAGCTCTACTTTTTTAGTCTACTACGAGGAGTTCCCACCGCCCTTAGGACGAGTGGACTAATCTACGTTTTTAGTAAGGAAGCTCTACTTTGGAAAGCATGTAATGCATATCAAATTTCAGACTTAGAAGAAGGTTTTAGTACTTTACATAATATATTGCAAAGACCCGCTAACAAAAAATAATAAGATAGGTAATGAAAACTCTAAACTCATTGCATTGTCCCACATCATCACCAAATTGATCAATATTGATAGTTTTCCTTTGTAATCATCTTAATAAACATACATGCCATGACACCACAATCGACTGTACTATACCTCAATGTTTGCTTAGGCTCCTTTTTCACATAATTAGTAAGACTTAAAAGCATACTGGATCATGTTTTGTTCTTCTAAACCAACCAATTGACATACCAGATTCATAAACAAGCCTCAATATTATCAAATATAATACAAACACTCTCAACCAGTGTTAGTGATTTCAAAGAATATCATAACTTGTGATTTTGAATAAAGTATTCTCAAAGTTTCACAAGATCAAAATCTCGTTTATGGAATCTACGCCTTATAAACAATTGGGATTGTTGTGTCTAAGACGATAGTATTCAAACTAAGATTATCATGTGGTGATCTTATTTGGTATTTGGATAACGGACTATTAAGCAATTATATAAAACAATCAATTGACATACGAGATATAATCATTTTCATTATATACTAATGTGTCATATATTTTCATGTTAATCTATGGATGTAGTATATGCATATTTATATGTATTATATGTGTTGGGAATAAAATGACCAAGTCCCTAGCCACTGACAAGTGAAGTTCTAGACGTTGACAATAAATAGTCTATCTGCTGTTAAGCATGGTGTAGCCGCTGACAAGAAGCAACTTAACAGAAGACGTACTACCACCCACTGTGAGATTTCATGGGTTGCATGGATCAACGCGTTTTATTTATTTAGGAGAATATGTTTGAATAAGTTTATTATTTAGGTTTATCTTGTATAACTTCCTGATTTAGTTTATCTTTGGCTTATTATTCAAGGCTCCTTATCTTATAAAAGGCGACCTTAGGGTTTAATGTTTTGGTACGACTTTCATACTTTGTTCTCTATGATTTGATATTAAAAGATTAAAGAGTCTCAAGCAAAGAGACTTAAGGATAAAGTTGATGGTGCTCCAGGGGGTGAAGGCTCCAATGCACAAGATATAAGAGCTACTTCTGCTGATGAAATTGCTGCAAGGAGGAATGATATGAAGGCACTCAGTTGTCTTCAATTGCTCTTGGCCAAAAGGAGCAATTTTAGTTCAGAAAGTATGAGACTGCCAAAGATCTATGGGAAGCAATCAAGAACACCTTTGGTGGCAATGAAGACACTACTAAGGAAAGGAGAAAGAAAATGGTAAAGGATTTCATTACTTTTAATGATCTTCCCAATGAGAAGCTCAGTGAAGTCAGAAGTCGGTTATAGGATCTTTACTGGTAAGTTAGATTTCATAGGAATAGAGATTGATGATGAATATATTAACTCTGCCTTTTTAAGTAGTCTTTATGAAGCTTGGTATGTACAAGCTAAAGCATTATTATGCACAAAAGTCACAAGAACACAACTCTTGATGACATTTACAATCAGCTGAAGACTATTAATTCTGAAGTCTTGAAAATGAATGGAAGTTCATCTGTTTCAAACTCTGGAAACGTAGTGTTTGTTTCCAACAGTGGATACAAATCCTCTGACAATGGTTTCGTATCCCATGACAATGGGTTAAACTCTGTATCCACTGACACATCTTTCATGTCATCTTCAAGTGTCAAACTTGTTGGAATTGATTTGGACACTGTGTGTGCTTATATTGCTTCTTTGCCTCATGGTTCTCAAGTCATGTATGAGGACCTTGAGCAAATTAGTGATATTGATCTTGAAGAGATGTACATTAAGTGGAATATAGCATTAGCAGCATAAGAGCCAACAAATTCTACAAGAAATTTAGCAAGAAGCTTACTTTCCATAGAGGAGAGTCTACTGGTTTTCACAAGTCCAAAGTTAAATGCTTCAACTGTCATAGAATGGGTCACTTCAAAAGGGAATGTAGATCACCACTCAGGAATGATGGAGTAAAAGATTTCAGGATTGTCAAGATAGAGGATGATGATTCAAAGGCTATGGTAGCTATGTAGAACATTGATGGAGTTGGATGGGACTGGAGCTTCATGGGAGAAGAGACAGAGCAAAATCAAGCTTTGATGGCTAAAGAAGAGGAGCATGTTCAGTTTGCTCTTATGGTGAAATCTTCCTCATCTTCTTCATCTGATAATGAGGTATATAATTATGCTTTTTGTAGTAAGGGTTGTAGGAAAAACCCTGAAAGTCTTATAGCTGATGTTTCATGCTTAAATAAGAAAATGTCAAATGTGGAGGCGAATTTAAGAAATTACAAAAGCGGCCTTGCACAATCTGATGGTGTTGTTGTTGAGTATAGGAAAATGAAATTTGACCTTAAGGATAAAATTAAAATCCTAAAAAGAGATCTAAGAGGTAGAAATGAGTCTAATGCTAGTTTAATTGAGTCTAAAGCTGAATTACAAGCTAAACTAGATGAGGTTATTAAGTCTAAGGAAAATATGGGTTTTAAAATTGAAAAGTTTGAAAAGGACAGTGAAATATTGGACAAGTGTGTAAGTGAGCAACGCAATCCCAAAGACATGTCTAGGATTGGTATGCAAGCAAAGGATTATGATGTTGTTCCACCTTCTCCTAGTAATTTCTATGAGGTTTCTAAGAGAAAATACTTGTTTGTAACTAGTATGCCTGAATTCCAAGAAAAGGTCTTTACCCTTAAACTAGTTGTGGTTGACCCCATCAAGGAATATGAGAGGAAGAAAACTTATTTAGAATAGTTGAATGCTTCAAATCCCTTTCTCTTTGTTAAAGGAGGGTTGAAGAGTGATGAAACTAGTGAAGTTAAGCCTATTGTTGTGACCAACCCATTTAATGGTAAACCTATTGGCCTTGGCTCTCCTACCAAGAGCAAATCTAGTGTTAAATACGTAGAGATGTATGGAAAACCTAGATCATTTAAAACCCAAGGGAGTGTGAATGGGTTGGGATATAATTAGTTTAGACCTAGTGTTGTGTCTAAAAAGGTCTGTTAAAGAGTCTCAAGCAAAGAGACTTAAGGATAAAGTTGATGGTGCTCCAGGGGGTGAAGGCTCCAATGCACAAGATATAAGAGCTACTTCTGCTGATGAAATTGCTGCAAGGAGGAATGATATGAAGGCACTCAGTTGTCTTCAATTGCTCTTGGCCAAAAGGAGCAATTTTAGTTCAGAAAGTATGAGACTGCCAAAGATCTATGGGAAGCAATCAAGAACACCTTTGGTGGCAATGAAGACACTACTAAGGAAAGGAGAAAGAAAATGGTAAAAGATTTCATTACTTTTAATGATCTTCCCAATGAGAAGCTCAGTGAAGTCAGAAGTCGGTTATAGGATCTTTACTGGTAAGTTAGATTTCATAGGAATAGAGATTGATGATGAATATATTAACTCTGCCTTTTTAAGTAGTCTTTATGAAGCTTGGTATGTACAAGATAAAGCATTATTATGCACAAAAGTCACAAGAACACAACTCTTGATGACATTTACAATCAGCTGAAGACTATTGATTCTGAAGTCTTGAAAATGAATGGAAGTTCATCTGTTTCAAACTCTGGAAACGTAGCGTTTGTTTCCAACAGTGGATACAAATCCTCTGACAATGGTTCCGTATCCCATGACAATGGGTTAAACTCTGTATCCACTGACACATCTTTCATGTCATCTTCAAGTGTCAAACCTGTTGGAATTGATTTGGACACTGTGTGTGCTTATATTGCTTCTTTGCCTCATGGTTCTCAAGTCATGTATGAGGACCTTGAGCAAATTAGTGATATTGATCTTGAAGAGATGTACATTAAGTGGAATATAGCATTAGCAGCATAAGAGCCAACAAATTCTACAAGAAATTTAGCAAGAAGCTTACTTTCCATAGAGGAGAGTCTACTGGTTTTCACAAGTCCAAAGTTAAATGCTTCAACTGTCATAGAATGGGTCACTTCAAAAGGGAATGTAGATCACCACTCAGGAATGATGGAGTAAAAGATTTCAGGATTGTCAAGATAGAGGATGATGATTCAAAGGCTATGGTAGCTATGTAGAACATTGATGGAGTTGGATGGGACTGGAGCTTCATGGGAGAAGAGACAGAGCAAAATCAAGCTTTGATGGCTAAAGAAGAGGAGCATGTTCAGTTTGCTCTTATGGTGAAATCTTCCTCATCTTCTTCATCTGATAATGAGGTATATAATGATGATTTTTGTAGTAAGGGTTGTAGGAAAAACCCTGAAAGTCTTATAGCTGATGTTTCATGCTTAAATAAGAAAATGTCAAATGTGGAGGCGAATTTAAGAAATTACAAAAGCGGCCTTGCACAATCTGATGGTGTTGTTGTTGAGTATAGGAAAATGAAATTTGACCTTAAGGATAAAATTAAAATCCTAAAAAGAGATCTAAGAGGTAGAAATGAGTCTAATGCTAGTTTAATTGAGTCTAAAGCTGAATTACAAGCTAAACTAGATGAGGTTATTAAGTCTAAGGAAAATATGGGTTTTAAAATTGAAATGTTTGAAAAGGACAGTGAAATATTGGACAAGTGTGTAAGTGAGCAACGCAATCCCAAAGACATGTCTAGGATTGGTATGCAAGCAAAGGATTAAGATGTTGTTCCACCTTCTCCTAGTAATTTCTATGAGGTTTCTAAGAGAAAATACTTGTTTGTAACTAGTATGCCTGAATTCCAAGAAAAGGTCTTTACCCTTGAACCAGTTGTGGTTGACCCCATCAAGGAATATGAGAGGAAGAAAACTTATTTAGAATAGTTGAATGCTTCAAATCCCTTTCTCTTTGTTAAAGGAGGGTTGAAGAGTGATGAAACTAGTGAAGTTAAGCCTATTGTTGTGACCAACCCAGTTAATGGTAAACCTATTGGCCTTGGCTCTCCTACCAAGAGCAAATCTAGTGTTAAATACGTAGAGATGTATGGAAAACCTAGATCATTTAAAACCCAAGGGAGTGTGAATGGGTTGGGATATAATTAGTTTAGACCTAGTGTTGTGTCTAAAAAGGTCTGTTACATAAGTGGGAGCTTTATCATTTAGCCTATAATTGTCACAATGGATACAATCTATCCACTGACAAGAGCGCACCCATAGTTGACCATCTACCCTTTGTCCAAACAAGTCCACAAGCTGCTAGACCTATGTCCTACTTTACAAGAATAGCTAATACTTATGGACAGAGACCCTTTCAAAAGACCAACACATGGTCTAAAAGACAGTAGGTTCCATTTGCAAACCCTAGCCTAGCCTCTAACAAGGCATTTCTACGCACTGACGGGACAAAGCTACCCGCTGATAACCCTAGATTTGGTAGCACTATGCCAAAGCTAGCCGTTGTCAGGCCTTATGTTAGACCATATCCTAACAGATACTTGTGTAATAAGGGACAAAGGTTTATGCCATTATCTTACTTAGCTTTGATACCTAAACAAGAACAAAACTCCACTTTTGATGGTGTTTCCATGACTTGCAACAGATTTAAATATATTAAGAAGGTCACCTCTAAACCCATTAAAGTAAACTAGATGTTTAGGGAACAAAGGGATGAACAAGGATTTATGGTGATGAATAAGGTCAATCAAGTTGAGCAACTAGATAGATCCAAGTCTGACAAGGCTTGGATCCCCAAAGAAAATTAATTTTTTTTCTTTATGTGCAAAGTATCCAAAAGCAGGTCAATGATTTGGCATATTAGGATAGTGGATGCTCAAGGCACATGACAGGAAAGGAGGAATACTTATCAGATTTTACACCTATCAGCAATTGTGACACTGTGTAATTTAGAGGAAGCAAAGGAATCATAACTGGTAAAGGTACCATTGTCACCAATAATTTGAAGTTTGAGTAAGTTTTTCTGGTAAAGGAACTTAAATATAATTTGTTTAGTGTGTCACAAGTTTGTGAAAACAAAAATAAGGTTCTCTTTACAGATACAGAATGCTTAGTGTTAAGCAAAGATATTATGATGCCCTCAGAAAAGTTTATTGAGTTTAGAACACCTAGACAAAAGGACATGTATGTTGTTAATCTTAATGGAATTAAAACACAAAATAATGAAACATGTTTTTATGCTAAGGATTCAGTTGATGAGAGTAATTTGTGGCACATAAGGCTAGGGCACATGAATTTTAAGAACACGAATAGGCTTCTTAGGCATGATCTTGTCAGATGATTACCCTATAAGGAATTTGAAAATGATCATACCTATGTTGCATGCTTGAAAGGCAAGCAACATAAGGCTTCTTTCAAGTCTAAACATGTTCCATCTAGTTATAAACCTTTTAATTTGCTTTATATGGACTTATTTGGACCTACATTAGTGGCTAAAATTAGTCGTAAATGGTACTGTTTTGTAATTACTGATTATCACTCTAGGTTTACATGGACTTTATGTTTAGGTGAGAGGAGTGAAACAGCTATGACATTAGTTAACTTTATCACCCAAATAGAAAAGAAAACAAGTAATGAAGTAAGAATCATTAGGAATGATAATGGTAGTGAGTTTAGAAACAAAGAATTAGATTCTTTTTGTGTCAAGAAAGGAATTACTAGAGAGTTAGCATAGCTAGACTCCACAAAAAAATGGTGTGGCTGAGAGACGAAATAGGACTTTGATTGAAGCAGCCAGGACCATGTTAGCAGATGCCAAATTACCCATTTATTTTTGGGCTGAGGCTATACGTACAACCTGCCATGTTTAAAATAGGGCTTTAATAAACAAGTCTCACAACAAAACCCCTTATGAGCTATTTTAGAACAGGAAGCATGTTATAGACTGTTTAGGCCATTTGGATGTCATGTATTAATCATGAACACAATGATAACCTAGGATGTAAAAGGTGATGATGGATATTTTATGGGATACTCTATGAACATCAAAGGTTATAGGGTTTATAACAAGAAGACAAATCTTATTAAAAAGAATATTCATGTTGACTTCTTGGAGAATAAGCCTAGTGATCCAGAATCTGGTCCAAATTAGTTATTTGATTTAGAACCATTGACTAGATCTATGAATTATATGCATGTGACTAACCATGTAGATTTCAAAGATACATCTACTAATCCGGTATTCAAGGTAAAGAAGGTATAAGATCATAAGAGACTGAGCACATCTCTTCATTCAATGTTTTGGATTCACCTATTTGGAGTGAAGAATATGTGAAGGCATCTGCTGCTGAGAAAAAAGAGGAGAGAAAGGAACAAAAAAAGCCAAAGGGTGATAAAGTATAAGATGACTGTGGCATTGCAGCTACTGACAACACTATTGTACCCATTGACAGCTCTCATCTATCCACTGACAAGTCCATTCCTGAAATTGTCATTGAATCCTTACCCAATGATGTTGTCAGTGGCTTCAGTCCAGCCACTGGCAATGTTCTAAATGATGAGACAGGGTATAAAACACAAGATGAAGAGGATATTGGCAACTTAGTGTCTACTATTCAAGTCAATTATTCATTTGGGGGAGGATTAAGCTTATATGTTATCAAAAATCATCCTCCTACCCAAATATTTGGCTCACTTCATACTCTTAGACAGACCAAAGGTCAAAATAAGAGACAAGGTTGATTTATTGCCAATATTCACAAGAAACATGACAATGAATGGATTCAAGAGTGTTTGTTTGCATGTTTTCTATCACAAGCAGAACCTAAGAAGATATTAGATGCTCTTAAAGGTGAAAGTTGGGTTGAGGCAATGCAGGATGAACTTCACCAGTTTTCTATTCAAGATGTTTAGGAGCTTTTGACTGTCCCAATCATGTTAGGCCTATTGGATCATGTTGACTTCTCAAAAATAAGAAAGATGAAAGAGGTATTGTGATTAGAAACAAGGCAAGACTGGTTGCTCAAGGTTACACACAATAAGAGGTGATTGATTATGAAGATGTTTTTGCACATGTTGCAAGAATAGAAGCAATAAGGATTTTCCTTGCCTATGCTTCTTGCATGGGATTCATAGTGTATCAAATAGACATAAAGAGTGCCTTCTTGTATTGGACCATTAAAGAGGAAGTGTATGTCATGCAACCTCCTGGGTTTGAAGATTCAAAGCATCCAGATAAAGTGTACATAGTGAAAAAGGCAATGTACAGCCTTCATCAAGCCCCTAAAGCATGGTATGGTACTTTCTCCACATATCTTATGGACAATGGATTCAAAAGGGGGACCATAGATCAGTCGTTATTTACCAAGCAAAAAGGAAAAGATTTTCTACTTGTTCAGGTCTATGTTGAGGATATCATCTTTGGATCTTCAAATCCAGAGATGAGTAATGAGTTTTCCAAGCTGATGACAAATAAATTTTAGATGTGTGCAATGGGAGAGATGAACTTTTTCCTCGGGCTTCAAGTACAATAAAGGAATGATAGAATTTTCATCTCTCAAGATAAATATGTGGCTGAAATTTTGATGAAATTTAGGTTTTCAACAAATGAAAAATTGGCTAGCTCACCCATGGACATAGAAAATCCTTGGGGTAAGCTTAGAGAAAGGAAAGAAGTAGATGTCAGGCATTATAGATCGATGATTGGTTCACTGATGTATCTTACAGCTTCAAGGACTGACATTCTGTTTGTTATATGTGCATGTGCATGCCATCAAGTGACTCCTAAAGAGTGTCACTTTCATGCAGTAAAGAGGATTTTTAGGTACCTTAGGCATAATCCTACTTTGGGATATGGTACCCTAAAGACTCTCCTTTGGAGTTGGTTGGATATTCAGATAGTGACTATGATGGTGATAGAAAATCAGCCATAGGTGGATGCCAATTCTTGGGGAGCATATTGATATCTTGGCAATGCAAGAAGCAAACTATTATGGAGAATTCTACAATCGAGGCTGAGTATGTTGTTGTTACTGCATGTTATGGTCAAGTGCTATCGATTCAAAATCAATTATTGGACTACGGGTATAATTTTATGCATACTAACATATATGTAGATAATAATAGTGCCTTGTGTATTATTAAAAATTCTGTACATCATTCTAAAACTAACCATATAGAAATTAGACACCATTTTATTAAGGATTGTTTTGAAAAAGGCTTGGTTCAACCAGATAAAATTGATACAAAAGATAATGTGTCAGATCGTTTAACAAAACCTTTTGATGTTGGGAGGTTCTAGTACTTGGTTTCAAGTATTGGAATGATTTATTCTTGAAAAATGATTATATAAATGTTTTAGAGGTATGTACAGGGGCATTTACTGTTAATATTCTATGCAAAGTTAGTCTTTTCCACTTTTCTTTTCTATCCACTGATAGGTTATTTCTACCCCTGACAAGGGATATGTACCCTCTGTTGGTATATTTTTTGTGGTTTTTGTCTAACTATGCAAAATCTAGAGCAATGTGGATTGATGGATGGTCATTACTGGCTTTGTGAATATCAAATATTTATTTTGATGGTTGGAATATTTATATTCCTATCTTGAAATAAAAATTTGTTGCTTATACACGTGAAAGTTTAAAAGCATATTTTAAGGGGAGGTAATAGGATACCTTTAGGTTTTTTTTACTCATAAAGTTCTCTTATCACAAATCTAGATTGTGTACACTGGTAAGTGGGGGCTAGGAGTAATGAAAACATTCCTTTGGGATTGTTGGGATTTCTAGATCTTGAGACACTGTAGCATGCACATCTTTCACAAGATATGTATGTTGCCAAGACATTTTTTACCTAGAATTAGGATTGGTCGGATGGGAGACTAGGGTTATATATTTTTTGGCTTACTTGGGAGTAACATAGTTATGATATGAGTTAACTTTATTCATTTAGTATTTGTGAGCAAGGAACACTAGAGGACACACGTATCTATCTTGCGTATGCAAGTGTGTATGCTTGGACAGTGCTTGCAAAACTTATGCTTTTTGGAGAAGAGTTGATTCCCATAGGATTAATTTCTTTGTTGAGGTTCGTGACTTATCTTTTCTATCCTATGACAATAGCTTTCTAGCCTCTGTCATGTATATTCTACACCCTGACAAGCCTTTTTGTACACACTGACAACTATAAACGTTGGTAGTGAAAGAATTTTGACCGTTGAAAAATATTGGGTCCTACTCAGTTGTTAATTTTGAGATATTTTGGGTCGTAATTCTAGTAAAGTATGTATTTTCTATCTATTTTAAGAGATAAGTGTATATTTTTTCAAGATTTACTTGAGTATATTTTGAACTTTTGTATACTTACCTATTTTTCAACCAATAAAATCCCTAGTTGTCTGCTATATTTACCCCCTTTACGTCTCTAATAGTCCCACTTGCATATTTTTTTATTTTCATCTCCTATAACCATCATCTTAAACCTTCTTTCACCTTAAGCTTTCTCTATAATCTTTCTCAATAACGCAGACATTTAAACTTGTTGATCTTGTACTTTCATTCAAGGCCCAACATAATATGATTGCTATTTTGGAGAAAGATGACAGGAATCCACAGTATGATGGAATGATAGACTTCTTGTTGGCTTCCAATATAGGGTATGGCTTACTTCATAAACCTATCATTCCTAATTCACATATTAACCAGTTTTGGAACACTACCAATTCCAAAACAATTAATGATGTGATTACAATTGAAGGCTCAATTTATAGGAAAACTAAGATTGTCACAAAAGCTCTTACGTCAAGCTTTATAGTTCAACGATTTGGGTAGAGTTGAACTTCTTCCCATTTGGGATCTACATGAGGGATTGACAGGATTGGAATACAGTCTACCACGAGTAGGTCGTATTTCTAAATTTGATAAAAACCAGTTTCCCCTAGCTTGGAAATTTCTTATACATGTCCTTCTTCAATGTCTAAGTCCAAAATGCTCAACTTTTAATGAGATCAACCATTCCATACGTAGTGCTCTTATTTGCATGGCTTTTTGACAAATATATAATTTTTTTTAAATGATTTTTGAAGGCATGTTAAATAATAAGGGTAGTAAAACGACTTTAGCCTACCCTAGGCTTTTAGAAATGATTTTCGAACTTCAAGGGGTGTACTATTGAACATTCACATTTTTATGACATCCTTGTGCAAAGAGGAAAATTGTTTACAACCTTGAACACCCATGACAAAGATTTGCCATTAACCCAACATATGCTTGATCTTATTCAAGCTGTTGTTGTGGCTCCTGACCAATGTAACCAACCACCCTCACCTGATCATGGAATAGCCATGGAAGTTGATGACCCTTTATCACATTCTATGTTGATCCCAAACTCAGATCTTAAACCTTAATAGCTTGTTTAAGGGTTGTGATAGAAAGAAAGTATTCAATCTAACACTAGAGAAACTTTGCAAAGCAAAGTAACTAAACAAGATACGGAATATAATGTTTAGCACAAGAACAATATGATTGAGGCAAACATTGAACTTTAATATATCAATGATATACGAATACCCTAAATGGTATTAGGGTTTACAAAACCTTAAAGTATGATAATGAAAGACAATAGAGAAAGACACACTTTTCATGCTAACCTAGTGAGTCCTTTTATAGGCATAAGGACTCACGTACAAGATCACTACTAACAAACTTGGAAAGTATTAAGGAGTAGTAACAGAAACGCGTAAAAATCTATTCCAAGTTTATCTATGACGGCAGGGCCTTTGACTTCAGCAGGGGAACCAATCCCCCTGCCTTTGTTATTTGGCAGGGGGAACTTACTCTAGCAGGGGTACGGATAATCAACTAGCAGGGGTAACAAGTATGCATAGATTTATTCCCAACAATCCTCCCCTAAACTTGTGCTTTCCCCTAAATACAAGTTTCTGAATAAATCCTAGTTGATGAGGATGCTTACAAACTTTCTGGCCAAATCTGACTATGCATCATTCTTACCAGATCATAAACAACAGGCGTTTTAGCATCTACAATCAAATTAGCCTGTGCTAGTTTCTTCAAGGTCTCCTGAGTGAAGGGATAATAACGATGATTGATCAGGTACACACTTACTCCTTCCATTACTACCTCATAGACCCCAGAATTGGTAAACAGCTTCCAATACAACAAATCTCCTTTATTCACTGCATCAAATATAGGATCAAATAATTAATGCTCATACATTCTATGCATGCACTCCCAGATTACCTAATCCTTCTCCACACCATCCATGGTAGGAGGTTTTGCAGCAAAAGTCTTTTTCAAAATTTTCCACAGATCTTCTAAGTCCTCACTATCCAAGGTTTGAAACATGACATCTAGACTTAGAAATGTCTGTGTTGTATTGTCAGCTCTTGTAAGCTTCCACCAAGTCCTCCCTTTGTGTTCATAAACAACATACTCTATGATAGCAAACTTCTTTCCAAGTTCACTAGGTGAGATATCATCATTTTCCTGCAGAATCGGTTGTTTATCAATTTCTTCATTTGAAGGACGTTGAGACTCCTTAGTAACTGTGCCAACATTCTCCATTCTCTTGAATCTTTTGGCTGCTCTTTGTACATTAAGTACAGACTTCTCAATCTCTGGAAAACTTTCACCTGCTTGATGTAATGCCCCTGCTTGTGATGATGCACCTGCTTGGGATGATGCACATGCTTGTGTAGTTTTCAAAGTTGTTCCTTCAGCCTTTCTTTTCTTGGATTCCCTAGCTTTCTGTAACATTTCACTTTGTCTCCTAAGATACTCAGCTTCCTCAGGAGAGTTCATAGTCATCCAATCTTCCACATCATATTCTCTTAAGACTGGTCTGACTGCTCTTTTTATAGCTTCAAAACTTAAATCTGTGAAGTCCCCATCCTTCCACTTCTTATGTCTCTTGAGCAAAACTTTGTAGTGTTCAAGTTGCCCTTTCTCAGAAGTTAAATACTTCTCTCTCTGAATTTGATTTGCACTCCTTTCCAGATACTCAATTTGATATTTATAAACAAGGCAAGTCAACTCATACCTGTCTTCCAAAGGAGCATTTATTAACTCCTTCTCCCATTGATCCAGAAATTCTCCAACATGAGGCACCCTGTCATCCAGCTCTATATGCATAATCTCAACCTGCTTGAGCATACCTTTAGGCCTCATCTTTAGCATTCTCTGATCCTGCATATCCATCTCCTCTTGTTGTAGCCTAAGAGCTACTTGTGCATCATGTGCTTCTTGAGCCCTTTGTTGTTCAGGAGTTCTATGCTTGTATTTTCTCTTGGGTTGTTCAACCATGATCCCTTTTCCTTTGTCTTTCGGATCCACTGTTGGTGCTGGTTTAACTTTAGATGTAGGTTCTTTGATAGTAATTCCCTTTTGAGTTGGTTGCTTTCTGTTCTTTCTAACAAAAGTTTGAGTAATAGGCTTAGCAGGGGAATGACTTACAGCAGTGGGATCAGCAATGGCAGGGGAAACTTTTGAAGCAGGGGCTTCTTCTTGATTGCCTATAGTTAGCAATGTTTGAGCAATCTCTTTAGTTGCACTCCCTTTATCACTTCCCTTATCAGCACTTCCTTTCTCAATCCCTTTCTCAGCACTTGCTATCTTTCTAGGTACACCACCAGGATATGAATAGTACTGAGTAGACTCTTCTGTATTTGTAACTTCCTCCCCTTTGGAAGCATCCTCATCTGTGGATATGATAAGTCTGGGCTTTCTCCTCCCCTCAAGAGTAGCAAGTCTGGTTTCCAAGTTATTGATAACCAGACCTTGCTTTTTGACATTTTGTACAAGTTGTGCATTCTGCCTTTTCAGACTCCTGCACATTTTCGTCAATTCCAAATTAGTCATAGGTTTCATGTTGCTCTCAACCCTAGAAGGGGATTTCTCCCCTTTTTGGATATCATGGAGTGAGGGAGAGGACTTACTGATGGTGTCACTATCCTGCTCACCCCTTGAGGATGAGACAGTAGTGGCAGCCAAAGCCTCAGGTTGCTCCAAACCCTTAGAGACTCTCCTCTCTGCTGCTTTTGAAGATTCACCAGGCAAGGGAGATCTGGCAAACCTTGATTTAGATCGCCTTTCATGTTTTGGATTAGCAGGGGGTAGAGAACTGGCAGGGTGTAGTTTCTTGGCAAGGGAATCAGAAGGTTTGTGTTTAGCTGTTTGATTCTTGGCTTCTTCCTGTCTGATTTTTTTCATCATAATTGAAGTGAGTGGAATGGACCTGCCAGGAAACTGTGGTGATGGTGCATGTGGTGAATAGTTTGGTGGTATGCTTGGTTGCTGAAAAGTAGTTTTTGTGTTGGATTGGACCATGATCACTCAAATTCAGCAGAAGTTCTATAAACCTTGGGTACATACAAAACTTTGAATTGCTTGAAACATTTTTAACCATTCCTTTGAAAATCATTTGAGAAAAACAATACTTCCTCCCTGTTGCTAAGCATATCAGGGCAGAAGCCATCTCACTACCAAATTCATTGAAAGCAGTGGTTTTTGGTGACAAACATTGCAAAATAGTATGAATCAAATACTTCCAATGTGGGGCAAACTGACCTTTAGCAAACTTACATTTTTGATCTTTAGAAAGAGTGTACCCCAATTTAACAAGACCCTCAAAGATTTCAGCCTCAGATAGGTTGGTTATCCCATCCTCATCATCAAGAAGAAGATTGTCCCTGATGGAGGCAAGTGTAATCACCTTGGGATGACCATCTACAGTGCTTTGAATTGTAACCTCTCCATTCACTATTTTGGTCATGGATTTAGACCAGAACTGCTGAATGTGTGAGGTATAAATTCTAGGGTTGATGAGAAGGGCCACTCTAAAATACGAGGACTTTAGAAAGGCCATAGCATCAACAAACTCTACTGGTTCATCATGTAATAAAGCGATTTGATTATGATTAGCAGCAATTTTGAGAGGCATGATAAAGTTTGAAAATATTTTGAAGGTTTATAAAGGTGAGATGTAGGTGGGATTTAGTCGAGAGGGAGAGATGGACCTGCTGGTGAAGGGAATTAAGTTTTTATAGGCAAATTGGAGAGCTGTGATTGCATCAAATTTTCAAATTGCAAAAATATCAAAGATAAATCTTGATAAAAAAAAGTAATTTATTTGAAATAATAAAGTAGAGATTACCAATCAGCGAAGAAAGCGCCTTAAATATCTTTTAAAAACAATAAAATATTCCCTAACCAAAATTTGTGCAAGCAGGCCCAACGGCTATGAACAGGGTAACGGTATTGTCGGTCAATGGTCAAACAGGGGAATGATATGAAAGCAGGGGAAGCAAAAGGTGAAAGCAGGGGAAACTTTCCTAGGGGTATTAGACTAGCCATGGAAAGAACAATGCTAACTAGATCTGCTCTAAAGCACACACTTGTATACATAAGATAGATACATAGAAACTCAAGAGTCCTCTATTCAGCAAAGGTCTAAGCACAAAAAGTCAACACATAAGTTACCATGCCCCTGGTCAACCCAAGAAAATATGCATACCCTAGTCACCATCCCTACCGTTTCCCTTACCTATGGTCAGTTTAGTCTTGGCAATGTGTACCACATATCTGTACCTGAACAGCAAGCTGTTTGGATAGAGATGTGCAAGTACCCATTACAGTGCCTCAAGGTTTCAGAGTTCTGACAAGCTTTGCAGCAAGTCCTCATCACCCTGAACCCTTACTCACCATTGGATATGATCTAAGATCATATATGAGCATCCTAAGGATACCCTGAGTCCTAAAGGTGTGACCTAACCTCCCTTTAAACATAGAGCATATACCTGATTCACCAATGAGAATAGTATGCACCATATGGAACTCTACATTGTTAGTCTAAAACCACATATAACCACTTTTTAAAAAGAACAAACCCAGTTTAAAGAGAAAAACTCTCTTAGCAGGGGAATGGACCCCCAGCAGGGGAATCTGTGTTCAAAAATAGTGGAATGAAAAGTGATGGAAAATTGACTAACAGCTATACAACAACAGCAATAAAGCAACCCTGAATATACATGACATGATAGACATCAATTTTTAGGGAGTAACCATTCCAATACCTGCAACCAGGTACTGAAACCTCCCCACTTCAAAAGCTTTTGTTAAAGATCAGAAACATTAAGTTTTGTATCAATTTTCTCAGGGACAATTAGTCCTTTCTCAAAGCAATCTCTGATAAAGTGATGTCTTATTTCAATATTTGCTATGAAAAACAGGATTCTTAATAATGCAAATGGTGCTGTTGTTGTCAATAAATATCTTGGTTTTAAGAAAGTTATACCCATAATCAAGCAGTTGATTTTGAACCCAAAGTACTTGACCACAGCATGCAACAGCTGCTACATACTCAGCTTCAGATGTTGATGTGGCCATAATAGTCTGCTTCTTACATTTCCAAGATATAAGTCTGCTTCCCAAAAATTGGCATCCCCCTGTTGTAGACTTTCTATCATTGTTGTCACCAGCATAGTCACTATCTGAGTAAGATATCAACTCAAATGGTGACTCTTTAGGATACCAAAGTCCTAAGGTTGGATGGCACTTTAGATACCTAAAAATTCTTTTTACTGCAAATAAGTGACACTCTGTTGGTGCCACCTGGTATCTTGCACATAAGCAAACTGCAAACATGATGTCAGGTCTTGAAGCTGTGAGATACATGAGAGACCCAATCATAGACCTGTAGTTCCTGACATCTATAAGCTTTCCAGGACCATCTCTACCCCATGGATGATCCTTGTCCATTAGTGTGGACACCTTCTTTCCATCAGACATGTCAAACTTCTTCACAATCTCAGCCACATATTTGTCTTGTGAGATAAATATCCCATCTTTCCGCTGCTGAACTTGTAACCCCAAAAAGAAGTTTAGCTCTCCCATGGCACTCATTTGAAATTTATCCTGCATCAATTTGGCAAACTCTTTGCTAAGCATAGAGTTAGTGGATCCAAAGATGATGTCATCAACATAGACATGTACTAGCAGAAGATCACCCTTTTGTTTCTTAGTGAACAGGGTCTGATCAATCTTTCCCCTGCTAAAGCCATTATCCAAGAGATACTTAGAGAGAGTCCCATACCAGGCCCTGGGAGCTTGGTGAAGTCCATACATAGCCTTTTTCACCTTGTAAACTTTGTCTGGATGTTCTGGGTCTTCAAACCCTGGAGGTTGCATAACATAGACTTCTTCATCAATGGTGCCATAAAGAAAGGCACTTTTTACATCCATTTGGAAAATAGTGAAATCCATAAATGAAGCATAAGCAAGGAATAATCTAATGGCTTCAATCCTGGCAACTGGAGAAAATACCTCCTCATAGTCAATTCCTTCTTCCTGTGTATACCCTTGTGCCACTAGTCTTGCTTTGTTCCTGACAACTATCCCCCTTTCATCCTTTTTGTTCCTGAGTACCCACTTTGTCCCAATGGGCTTTGCCCATTTGGGACAATCTACTAGAATCCAAACCTCTTGTATGTCAAACTGTAAGAGCTCCTCTTGCATGGCTTCAACCCAGCTTGGGTCATTTAAAGCCTGAAAAATCTTCTTTGGCTCTTTTTGTGACAAAAATGCAGTAAACAGACAACACTACATGTTATCATGATTAAACTTAATGGTGATGTTAGCAATGAAGCTGTGCTCCTTTGTTGTATACCTTGTATGTCTAGGGGCTTCAGGATCACCAATGATTTGAGAGATAGGGTGATCCTTATTGATTCTGTAGGTAGGCTGCATGATAACTTCTGTTTCATCTTCTTCCAAATCAGAATTGATGGGACTATTTTGATTGGGAAAGAAGTCCTCAAAAGAACTTCCAAAAGATACAGCATGAACTAGGGATGGATGCTGATGAGCTGAATATAGCTCTGAGTAACTTGGACCTCCACTCTTAATTATTCTGCTTCCACTGCTGGATATAAGAGGACCATCAGATATGGGTGTAGATGAGAAAATGAGTGGGGATACTCTTTCTTCATCATTAATATCATTAGCAACAGGATCCTTTGTGGTAGGGGAAGCAATTGATCTAGCAGGGGAATCCTGGATTCCACTGCTTTCAGCCATTCCGCTGCTTTCAGAAAGTGACATAGCAGGAGAAGAGGTTGGATGTTCTTTTCCTAGAGAAGGATCATCTTCTTCACCAGCAGCTTCAATAGGAAATAGTGAGGGTACATTCATGTACCTCAGTGGTGGCTTCTCTGTACCAGTTGGTTCTTGTGTACCTGAAATGTTAGTATTTTGCAATGCAACATGTACATAATTCATAGATTTTGAAAGAACCTCAATGTCAAAGAACCAATCAGGACCTGTTTGAACATCTTCAGGCTTGTCTTCAAGAAAATCCACATGAAGATTTTCTGTGATTTTGCTTGTCTTCTTGTTGAAGACCCTATATCCCTTGCTGTTCAATGAATAACCCACAAAATATCCATCATCTCCCTTTTCACTAAACTTGCCCAGATTGTCAATAGTGTTTAAGATGATCACATGACATCCAAAAGGTCTGAAGAATTCAATTAAAGGAGGTCTTCTATTGAACAGCTGATAGGGGGTCTTGTTGTGTGCCTTAACCACCAAGGCCCTGTTTTGTACATAACAAGCAGTGGATACAGCTTCAGCCCAAAAGATAACTGGAAGTTTGGAATCAGACAACATAGTTCTTGCAGCTTCAATGAGTGTCCTATTCCTTCTTTCTGCAACTCCATTCTGTTGAGGTGTTCTTGCAATGTTGAATTCCCTCTTGATCCCTTTGTTTATGCAGAAAGAGTCCAGTTTCCGATTTCTGAACTCACCACCATTATCTGATCTCATGGTTACTACCTTCATGCTTTTTGATAATTCAATCTGATTGATGAACCCAATGAGTACATCAGCTGTGTCACTCTTTTCAAATAGAAAGAATGTCCATGTGAACCTTGAAAAATCATCAGTAATCACTAGGCAGTACCATTTCTTCTTTATGCTTGCCACAGAAGTAGGACCAAACAGATCCATATGCAGTAGTTCCAATGGCTTGGTAGTGGACATACTTGTTTTTGATTTGCAAGATGCTCTATGTTGCTTCCCTTTCAGACAGGCAGCACAAGTATGTTCATTGACAAAGGACTTGGAAGGAAGACCATGAACCAGATTATATTTCACCAGTTTGTTCATGTTCTTGAAGTTAAGATGACCAAGTCTTCTATGCCATTTCTTACACTCATCAACTGAGGCTTTGGCAATGAAACAGGTTTCATTGTCTTGTAGAGAGATGTCTTTGAGATCAATTGTGTACATGTTCTTTTGTCTTGGTGTTCTGAGTACAATAGGAGTGTCTGGTGGTAAGACAAACTCCTTTCCTAACACCAAGCATTCAGTGTCAGTAAACAAGACAAAATTCTTGTTATTAGTCATCTGTGACACACTGAATAGATTGTACTTGAGTTCTTTCACCAAGTAGACATTATCAAAGGTCATCCCATTTGTGACAATAGTTCCTTTTCCTGTTATTGTTCCATGCCCATCTCCAAAAGAAACATCATCATTGTCATGCAGGGGCACAAAGTTAGACAGATAAGATTTTTGTCCAGTCATGCTTCTTGAGCATCCACTATCCCAATATGCTCTATCATCCCTTGTCTTCTTTGTCACCTACAAAAAGAAAAACAAATTAGTTTTTCTTGGGGACCCATGCCATTATAGACTTGGATCTACCTCGTGTATCAATGTAGGATATCTTATCAAAAACTAGAGATACACCATTAGACTGAGTACCCCTTTTGGGTACCCAAACCCAACGAGCTGAGGCTTTCACAGCTTTTCCCCATCTACCCATGTTCCTAGAGGGCAAAACTTTGTTAGCAGGGGATACCACAAATTTAGCAGGGGAATCCCTGTGCTTAGCAGAGGGAACCCATCTTTTGTTTTGGCCTCTATTCATGTGTTGGTAAGGTCTAGGGACAGATCTATATGCATTATAAGGTGTTGGGTTGGTTACATGAGTGCTGGGCTTGGTATGAACATCATTCACCTTTCTAAGTGCAGGAACAACATATTTGTCAGTCACCCTGTTTCTCAAGGCAGGGGCAATATACTTGGCAGGGGAAAAGGATTTTGCCCCTGCATTTAGAAGAATGGATTTAGGTTGCATATCCTTTAAAGGATTAGCAGCCACCACTTCCATTGGTGCCTTACACTCTTGATAAGTGTGATCCAAACTGCCACATGTGAAGCAGGGCTTTATATTTATCACAAAGTCTTCTCCTAATTGATGAGACTTCTGGTCATTCCAATTTCTTTGATTACCTCTGACAGGCCTGTACATACCAGCATATTTAATGGTGGACTTAGGGGACTGTGATCTGGTTTTAGATTTGGGTGAACTACTCTTAGAACTAGAATCACTACCAAAAAGTCATCCTCTTGAAAATAGAACAGGGTTATCAATTTTCCATTGTTTTAAAGCAATCTGTTCCTTTTCAAAGTCCCTAATAACACTAGTTTTCACTAGTGGCTCTTCAGTATCAAGACTATTAGGTATGTAAGCACTCAAGTCAAACTCAATATCATCCTGTTTTTGAAAACAAGGGAGACCTGTCCAAGACAGGTCTTTTCTAAGAAAAGGTGCATGAATGTTGGCAGGGGGTGGTGGTATGGTAGCATGCTCATTTTTAATCCCAAACCCTGTTTTGTCCCTATGAGATTGACCAATTTCAACTGCTTTAGTTAAATCTTTTGAAGCTTTTCCAAAATTTTCAACAGTTTCATCATCAATCTTTTTGTTAGATTTAAAAACTTCAAGTTCAGCAGTTAACTCCTTAATGGAGTTATTATTCTCCCTAGCATCTCTTTCTAGAATCACAATATGATCCCTATAATCACTTTCTCTTTGTTTAAACTCTCTTATGGTGGATTCTAACTGTTCTAAAGCACGTCTATAATTATCAAGGTCATTATCACAATTGGTATAGTCAGCTTTTACCTTTCTGATTTGATCATTCAATGACTCAGTATTTTTCCTACAAGCTTTAGTACAATATGAGTCATCATATACCTCATTGTCAGAGCTGGAACTTGACATGGCCATAAGTGCAAAATCTTCTTCTTTTTCCTCAATAACCAATGCTTGATTTATTTCCACATTCTCTGTCATGGCACTCCAATCCCATCCACCTGCTCCATCTATCCCCTGCATAGCTACCATGGCTTTAGCACCAGAATCATCATCTCTGGTTTCCTTCCTATAGTTGTTCCCAGTCTTAGGTCCTCTGCATTCCCTAGCAAAATGACCCTTCTTGCCACAGTTGTAGCATTCAACCTTTGTTTTGTCAAACCCATCCACATCAGAGGGATTGATTGAGATCTTCTTTCCATACTTTTTGTAGAACCTGTTGGCTCTCATGCTAAGCAGTGCCATGTTCCACTTGATATCCATCTCCTCCAGTCCTTGCTTACTGATTTGACTTAAATCTTCATGCAACACAGTAGATCCATGTGGCCCTTGGGATGCTATAAAAGCGCAAGCAGTGTCAAGACTGAATGTTGCAGGCCTTTCTTCATCATAAGATGATCCAGACCTGGTAGCAGGGGAATAAGTAGCAGGGCCTACATCAATTCCACTGCTTTTGGTGATCCCACTGCTTTGAGATATGAATGCCATGTTAGTAGGGGAATCAGTAGATCCACTTGAGTTGGTGGGAATAGTTCCATTTGACTTCATCTCATTGACAACAGGTTCAAAAACTTTCAAGTTATTGTATATGTCATCAATGTTCTTATTATCCAAGTCGTCCTTATTCTGCCAAATTGCCTTGTAGACAAACCATTCTTTCTGGAGGCTGTTAAGGAACCTGGTATTCACCTGCTCTCTTGTCACCTCAATATCAAAGAACTGCAGCTGGGCCACCATATCTTGAAGCCTATTGTAAATAGCTCCAATTGATTCATCACCAATTGCTTTGAAAGAAGCAAAGTCATCAAGCATTTGATTCTTCTTCTTCTTCTTCTTTGTGGCTTCATTTCCTCCAAAAGTTGTGCCTATGGCTTCCAATAATTCCTTAGCTGTTTTGTATTTTCTGAATCTTAGTTGATGTCTATCAGGTAGAGCCAACAACAGTGAGCTGTGAGCCCCGACATCATGCCTTCTGGCCAGTATTTCCTTATCACAAAGAGCAGCAGATTTCTTCTTGTCCTTACCTTTGGAACTTTCACCTTTCTCTTCTTCCTTACCCTCTTTAACTGCCACCATTTTGTTGAATTGATCACCAAACTCTATGATCTCCCAGAGAACATAGTGTTCCATTTTGAGGTATTGTTGGATACTGAATTCCCATAATTCAAAGTTTTCAGGATCCAACATGGGTAATTTGAGGTTATTGTGGTTATTGTGGTTATTGCTGTTTGAGGAAGAGTCTGAAGACATGGTTGAAATGAGGGTTTTGTTCTTGGTTTAGACAAAGTTTCTCAACAAGCTCTGATACCACTTGTTGATCCCAAACTCAGATCTTAAACCTTAATAGCTTGTTTAAGGGTTGTGATAGAAAGAAATTATTCAATCTAACACTAGAGAAACTTTGCAAAGCAAAGTAACTAAACAAGATGCGAAATATAATGTTTAGCACAAGAACAATATGATTGAGGCAAACGTTGAACTTTAATATATCAATGATATACGAATACCCTAAAATGGTATTAGGGTTTACAAAACCTTAAAGTATGATAATGAAAGACAATAGAGAAAGAAACACTTTGCATGCTAACCTAGTGAGTCCTTTTATAGGCATAAGGACTCACGTACAAGATCACTACTAACAAACTTGGGAAGTATTAAGGAGTAGTAACAGAAACGCGTAAAAATCTATTCCAAGTTTATCTCTGACGGCAGGGCCTTTGACTTCAGCAGGGGAACCAATCCCCCTGCCTTTGTTATTTGGCAGGGGGAACTTACTCTAGCAGGGGTACGAATAATCAACTAGCAGGGGTAACAAGTATGCATAGATTTATTCCCAACATTCTATACTCGCTGACACTCAAACCCTACCCTCTAACACTCATAATGTAGCCACTTATGAACTTATTGTATACCTAAACACCCCCTCATCTTCTTCACCATCACAATTTAGGATTGCCAAACGCTAAAGAGTCACTAGGGTGTATTCCCCTGGTGGATTTAACATTGTAGCAGTGGAGACCACTACCACAAGGGTGGCTAGTGCTATAGAAATGGCTGGGACTATTGACACAAGCTTAGTTACAGGTCAAGACAGTCCCATTGTATGTAAGTCTAGTCCCATGCCCAATAAATCTACATTGAGGATTAATTTCCCAAATGTGGATGAGGGGCAGTATGGAACCTTTGACACTCATGGAATTGATGAAATTCTATATTAGCTTGCAAAAGAAAAATCCAGCACTGGTATAAACTGTCAAAGATCAAGGTCTTGAACTTACATAGTTGAGGGAGAGAATTTTTGTTTTAGAATCTATTGGTAAGCGAAAGAGGACATTCATGGTTTGGTCCTCTGATTTTGATCTAGAAGAGGAGTCTTACAAAGGGTAGGAGCACCTGAATTTGAGTGATAAAAGTTGTAAAGAATACTCCAGTGACTATATAGGTACATTGGATGTGGCTAATGCTCTTACAGGTATGAAGGAGAACAAGGAGTTTGATTCTTCCGTGATGACACAAATAAAACTCTCCTTTGTTCAATTGATTGAGCAAGTAAGTGATGGGAAGGTTGCAGTCGCTGACAGTTCCGGTGTATCAACTGCCATGCCTTCTCTACCCGTTGACACCTTATTTGCATCCCTTTAAAGCAATCTATTTGTTTATAGTGTATCCCTACCACCATTGACAATTAGATAAGTATCAATACAGGTACCCACTACTTTACATTTCATTTATCCATTAGATAAAGGTAAAGGTATTATGGTAGAAGAACATGTTTCTTCTAAGCAAGATGTACAAAGATTGATCTGCAATTAGCTCATGAATTGCAAAAGGAAGAACTGAAGGAGCAATAAAAGTTTTGATTGAAGCTCAAATAGATAGTTCTGAGTATGGTAGCATAGAGTCTGGTGATAGAGACGCTAGTTTGGATAGTTCTGATTCAGATGTGGATCAAGAAGAAAAACCCGAATAGTTGAAGTATGGTGAGGATGAAGAAGCCAAGGAGAAGCTTAGCAGTTTGGCTTTGCTGATTGACTATGATATGCCACAGATAGCTAGTTTATATCATAGGTATGAATATTCTCCTACAGAACAAAAAGTTTCTATTTATATGAGGATATGGGGCTTGGAAAATTTGTTGAGAGTGTAGAGATATTTGAAAGTGATAGAAGCTAATAATGCTAAGAATGTGTTGATGAAACCCAAGCCAAATAGGAGAGAGTTATACACGATGTTGCTAAGGAGTAATCAAGCTGGATGGATATGGAGAAAGTTTCGAGGAACGGCATTTGAAGAACTAGAGTTCAAAGCTTATCCTATATGGGTTGAAATATGCAAGCATAATACTCATCTCAAGCTTTCTGATAAAAGGTAAAAGGAATTGGAAGAGTAAATGAAGCTGAAGAAACCAGAACGGGTACCTAGGCCTAAGAAGAAAGGTGTTAAGCTTAATTTTCTAGAATTTGATTTATTAGATACAAATTTGCCTGGTGAAAGGATATTGAAGGCAAATTTAGAACTTTTTTCTTTTGATATCTCTGTTATTGAGCCTATGGACCTTAGAGACCTTGTGATTAATTATGAGAAAGATTAAGATACAAGTTTCTAGAAGTTGGCAAGGTATGGTGGCAAGGTACAGGTTTTTACTTCTCTTATCTCAGTGTTTGGAAGTACGGATAGAGAAGATTTGGAGACCATTTAGGGTCTATTGAAGGCAGAATATGATGTTGTGGTTCCAACAAGTGTTGGAGAAATAAGGATCTAGTCAACCTTTAGAAGGTTGTTGGACCATGACCAGGATGATCCGGTATAGCTGGATTTGGAAGATTCAAGTGGTTTGTAATGGAGGCTATTTTCTGCAGTTGGTGTATTTCATCTATGTACTTTAAAGTTTTCAGAGTATTTGCTGGTGGATAAGATCTATCCATTGACACAAGATATATTGCAGAAGATGATCAAGACTAAGTTGAAGGTTGATTACACTAGTGATTTGAGTGTTGACTTTTTGAGATTTATTCATACTTAATAAGTGTGAAAACACTTATCCTTTTACCACTTATTTCCAATAATAACCAAGCCAAAACGTGTAGTTTATGTCGTAAAAGTCGGAATTATGCGTGGTTTGTGTTTTTATTGTGTTTTAGGACCAAAAGATGAAAAAGGAAGAAAACACGAGCTTTCACGGACTTTTATCGAAGAAAACGAGAAAAGACGAAGTCAAGAGATCAAGAGTGCTTAAAGAACGGATGTCCAAGACCTATTCTGAAGATTTATCGAAGAAAAAGTATAAAGACGGAAGTTTAATAAAGTCGAAGAACTTAAGTCCAAATTAAAGAAGAAAATTATTAAGACAAGTTCAAATCCTGAGGCGACGTCGAGAAAAGACAAAGATTTAAATCGAGTCGAGAAGAAAAGAAAGAAGGAAGCACACCACACATGCACTCCCCACTTAGCCTATAAATACCCTCCTAATCACATTAGGAGGGTGGTTAGCTAATTTAGTTTTTCATTTTTCCTTTCTAGTTTTTAGAGAGAGAAAGTTCTAAACTTTCTCTCACTAAGTTTTTCATCTTTTCTTTCTTTTAATCTTTCAAGTTTAAGCTTTGTGTATTTGGATTCCATTAATCAAGTTCAAGTTAAGTTTTAATTTCTTTAATCTTTTTCTTCATTTCTTGGTTTCCTGTAATCCTTGATCCGAAACTTCTATTTTGATCCGAATAGTTCTTCATTCTTTTGGAATTTGATTTTTTAGTGTTCAAAAGTTCATCTTTTTGTGCTAATAAGCTTTCATACGGAATAAGCAAATAAGCTCCTTGTGCTTATTTGCTTATTCGTAAGTTTAGCTTGTTTAATCTTAGACTTTCTTTAAAAAGTTTATTGATTTAAAGTTTGTGTTATTGAAATTTACTTGTTTCGATTCAAAAAGCTTTCTAATTTGTGCTTAACAAGTTTTGGGTAAGTTGATAAGTGCTTATCGTGTTAACTGCTTCTCCGTCTTATTCGTTTAAGCTTATTTACTTTTTGGACGCCTTTTCCATCTTAGGAGGGTTTTACTTGGTCCCGATCTTGTTATGATTGCATTGAGTGCGATCCATTTGTTTTACCTTGGTACGATCTATTTGGCTTCGATCGCATAGACTGCGATCTATTTCTTCTTCCCTGGTACGATAACACGCCACGATCACTCATTGCGATCTGTGGGTGCGATCGTAGCAAGTTCTCTTATTTCGATCGCTTTGATTGTGATCTGTTGGGTTGCGATCTGGGAGCGCGATCATACTTTCCATCGTACTGAGGAGTACGATATAATCTCTATTGTGGTGATCGCATTGAGTGCGATTGGTGGGCACGATCCACATTACGATCATTGGTTGCAATGGAACATTGCGATCAGGTTGCGATGGATCATTACGATGGAGTGGTTGCGATGGAGTGCGATCGCATTACGATCGGACTCATATTTTGATTTACTTTAAGTTTTCAAATTTAGCTTTTTCCCGCATTTTTACTTAGAGTTATTTTAAACAAGTTTTTAAGTTTTCAATCATTTATGTTTTAATTTCCAAAGAATTGCACACTTTTATTTGTAGTTTAATTTTAAGACTTCCATTTTACTCAACGACAATTTCAACTACTTGCTTTTAGATAATCAAACAAACCAAACCATCATTTTGTTTTCCAAAAGACAATTGAGTCACACTCTTAACCAATAGTCAATTCGAAGAGATCGGACGATAAGATTTTATACTTAGCCTAAAGCTTCGTATTAAATGGCGCCGCTGCCGGCTCTTTTCGTTAAGCTTAACGGTTTCTAGTGAGAGACGCATTGAATTTTGGAGATCCGTTCTTTTAGGAACGTTATTTTCCTTGCTAAAATTTTTCAAAAACTCCCTAAAAATTTAAAAACTTTTCAAAAATACAAAAACATTGAAAAAATCATAAAAAGCAATTCTTTTCCAAAGGTTTTGCACCAAAAAGATTATATAGATATTCTCTCTATTTATTTTTCTTCTGCAGGTGTATGCGTACTAGATCTTCAAACTATTCTGAGCCCGAGACTCGTGAAGATTTAGATATGGCTAGTGTGCATAACAACAATAACAACCCACCTTTAGCCAATTTGAATAACAATAACAACAACAACAATGTTCCCCTACCTGATTTACGAACCATGGAGGAGCTATGCAAACCAACGATGAATGGACGTGGAGGCCCGATTGCGCCGATGCAAATCACGGCCCAGGAGTTTTCGTTGAAGCATCACATGATCCAACAAGTGCAAACTAATCCATTTCGTGGATTGCCTGATGATGATGCCAACAAGCACCTCGACAAATTCATTACCATGACTCAAAGCATGAAGATGCCTGGTGTTTCTATGGATGTACTTCGCCTTCAACTATTTCCCCACACGCTTTCTCACCATGCCGAAAAATGGTTTGTCCGTCTCCCAAAGAATTCTATTCATACTTGGGACGACATGACTCAACGATTTTTGTCGCGCTACTTTCCACCATCCATGGTCACGAGCCTTCGTAACCAAATTAGCGGATTCATGCAAGACAATGATGAATCGCTATTTGATGCTTGGGAACACTACAATGATTTGATCGACCGTTGTCCGAACCATAACATGCTCCCCGTCACTCTCATTGATACTTTCTACAATGGTCTCACTTTTCGTGATCGTGACACGATCAATGCCGCCGCCGGTGGTACTTTTATGAAAAGGAGACCGGAGGAGTGTAGAGAGTTGATTGAAAACATGACTACTCACCACAAGAATTGGGATTCATCCACATCCTCAAGATCTAATCCGAGAGTCAGTGTTTCATCTACTTCTTCCACCACCGACATGTCCGCCATGGAACGAGCTATTATCGAAATGAGCAAAAATATGCAAATTTTGGCTAATAACCACACTCAACAAGCTAAAGTCGTTGCCATTTCTTGTGACACATGTGGTGGTCCTCATTCTTACAATGATTGTCCTTCTACTCAAGGCAATTTTTGTGAAAACGTTAATGCGGCATATGGTACCTATCCAATGGGAGGCTCTCAAGCTCGTCCTCAAGGAGACCGTAACATGCTAAGTTATCATTCAAACAACTATCTCTCACCACTCGGTTTTACTCCTCAAAACCAAAACCAACAACAAAGCTATAACCGAAATAACCAAAGTCAACCTCGTGCTACCAATCAATATCAATCCCAAAGAAACCCATACCCACCTCAAGGAAATTCTCAAGCTTACCAAGCTCCACCTCTCAATCAACCAACGGCGTTCAATCAAGATATCGAGACGTTCATGAGGACTAATAGAGAGATGGTGACGAATCTTCAGAGTCAAATCATCAACTTGAAGGGAGACATGGCGAAACAAGGGAGTGATATTCGAGCCGAGCTAAGGAATGACATGGCGAAACAAAGCAATGATATTCACGCCGACATGAGAAACTCTTTCAGCACTCAAGCGGATACTATACGTGATATGATGGGTTCGCTTTTCCAAGGTAATCAACCCTCTTCTTCGGGTACTCTTCTGAGTAACACCGTTGCTAATCCAAGAGGGGAGATGAAAGCAATCACAACTCGTAGTGGAAAAGGTTATACGGAACCCGAGCTTCCTACACCTCCACCCATGATTGTGAACAAGAAAAAAGAGAAACTTTCCTCCTCTCCTTTACCTTCTACCCCCATTCCCCCACCACCCGCGGTTGTGAGTGATCCTACTCCCCTAAAGCCTTCCTCTTCATCCGATATACCTTATCCTTCAAGGTTGAGGAAAGAGAAGAAAAAGAGCAAGGATGATATTCAAGTTTCAAACTTTCTTAAAATGTTTAAACAATTGAATTTTAACATCTCCTTTGCCGAGGCTCTCGCTCACATGCCTAAATATGCGAAGATTTTTAAATATCTTCTTAGTGACAAGGAAAAGCTTCTTGATATTGCTAATACCCAACTTAACGAGAATTTCTCTACGGTTCTCATAAGGAAATTGCCCACCAAACTTGATGATCCGGGTCACTTCTTGATTCCTTGCAACTTCCCGGGAGTAGAGAATTGCATGGCCCTAGCCGATCTAGGTGCTAGTATAAACTTAATGCCTTTAAGTGTTTGGAAGCAATTACCTCTCCTCGAGCTAGTCCCCACCAAAATGACTTTGGAATTAGCTAACCGTACGGTTGCTTATCCAGTGGGGATAGCCGAAGACGTCTTCGTTGGCGTTGACAAATTCACCTTCCCGACGGATTTTGTTGTCGTTGACTACGAGATGGACCCCCGTGTTCCGTTAATAGTTGGACGTCCCTTCTTGAGGACCGGTCGCACTCTTATTGATGTAGCCGCGGGCGATATAATCATGAGAGTTGGTGACGATAAAATTGTCTTCAACATGGGTAAGATTTTTAAGCAACCTTATTCATATGAGAGTGTTAACGCTATTGATGTTCTCGATGAGGCTTGTGAAAAACACTTTAATGATGCTTGCAAAAGTAATCTTTCTTCTCTACCCAATGTTGAGACCGTTACCTCAATTGCTCCATCACTAATTCCATTTGAAGAAAGTGATTTCCTCTTGAAAGAATTTGAAGCAACTCTGGGAGATGTGGATTTGCAAAATGACGATTCTCCCTCCAATTAGGATGAAGACATTCGTACCATTGAGAAACTTCTCAATGAGGACCATATTTCTCCACAGTCACCTAAGGCTATCTCTACCGATGATCCGAAGTTGACTACGCCGTCCATCGAAAATCCTCCAGATTTAGAGCTTAAGGATCTTCCGTCTCATCTCGAGTACGCTTTCCTTGAAGACAACAAGAATTGACCGGTCATCATCGCAACGGACCTAAAAGAAGAAGAAAAATCCCGACTTATCGCCATGCTAAAGAATCATAAGAAAGCGATTGCTTGGAAAATCTTCGATATTCGCGGAATTGATCCTCACTTTTGCACAAATAAAATTCTCATGGAGGAAGACTTTAAGCCCACAATTCAATGCCAACGAAGGGTGAATCCTAAAATCCATGACGTTATCAAAAAAGAGGTTATCAAACTTCTTGATGCGGGCATGATTTATCCTATCTCAGATTCACCATGGGTTATTCCAGTCCATTGTGTGCCTAAGAAAGGCAGAATCTCCGTTGTTCCCAACGAAAACAACGAGTTGATTCCTACTCGTCTCGTTACAGGGTGGAGAGTTTGTATAGACTATCGCAAACTCAATGATGCTACGAGAAAGGATCATTTTCCCATTCCTTTCATGGACCAAATGCTTAAACGTCTAGCGGGTAATGATTATTACTGCTTCTTAGACGGTTTCTCGGGTTATTTCCAAATACCCATCGATCCCAAAGACCAAGAGAAAACCACATTCACTTGTCCTTACGGCACATTTGCTTACAAAAGAATACCTTTTGGCTTATGCAATGCTCCTGGGACATTCCAAAGATGTATGATGGCTATCTTGCATGACATGGTTGAAGAAACCATGGAAGTCTTCATGGATGATTTCTCAGTCTATGGTGATTCCTTATCTATTTGCCTTGCCAATTTAGAACGCATGCTTAAGCGGTGTGAAGACACTCGCCTTGTTCTAAATTGGGAAAAATGCCATTTTATGGTAAAAGAAGGCATTGTGCTGGGACACAAAATCTCAAAAGCTGGTCTTGAAGTGGACCGTGCTAAAGTGGATGTCATAGCCAAATTACCTCCACCTTCAACCGTGAAGGGTGTGAGAAGTTTTCTTGGTCATGCGGGCTTCTATCATCGATTCATTCAAGACTTTTCTAAAATCGCTCGCCCGATGACCCACCTCTTGGAAAAAGATACTCCTTTTATCTTTTCCAAAGAGTTTATTGAAGCCTTCAATCTTCTCAAGGATAAGCTAACTAAGGCACCGGTCTTAGTCACCCCTAATTGGGAGCTACCTTTTGAATTGATGTGCGATGCTAGCGACTTTGCTATTGGAGCGGTTTTGGGCCAAAGAGTGAATAAACACTTCCAACCAATCCATTATGCTAGCAAGACAATGACAGGGGCTCAATTGCATTATACGACAACCGAAAAAGAGCTTTTAGCTGTTGTCTATGCTTTTGAAAAATTTCACCCCTATCTTGTTCTATCTACCACCATTGTATACACGGACCATTCCGCGTTGAAGTACTTGATGCCTAAGCACGACTCTAAGCCAATACTTCTTCGCTGGGTTTTACTCCTTCAAGAATTTAACATTGAAATTCGTGACAAGAAGGGAGCTGAAAACCTAGCCGCGGATCATCTAAGTATACTTGAGGATCCATATCAAGGGGATCATCCGAACAAAGAGATAAATGACTCTTTTCCCCTTGAGACCCTAATGTCTATTAGTGCCAATCTTGATGACACCCCGTGGTTTGCCGACATTGCAAACTACTTAGCGGGTGGTGTTCTCATCAAAGGGTTAACATCTCAACAAAAGAAAAAGTTCTTACACGATGTTAAGACTTACTTTTGGGATGACCCTTTTCTCTTCAAACAATGCCCTGATTTGATTATTCGCCGATGTGTTGACGGACCGGCAGCTTTAGACATTCTAGAAGCTTGCCACAAAGGACCCACCGGTGGTCACTTTGGTCCCAAATACACCGCCAAAAAAGTGTTTGATTCGGGATTCTATTGGCCCACCATTTATCGTGATGCTCACGAAATGGTTAAGCATTGTGATGCTTGCCAACGACAAGGCAAGATCACACATAAAGATGAGATGCCTCACAATTTCATACAAGAATGTGAAATCTTTGATGTATGGGGCATCGACTTTATGGGGCCTTTTCCATCATCTAAAGGGAACAAGTACATCCTCGTAGCCGTTGACTACGTTTCTAAATGAGTTGAAGCTAAGGCTCTCCCAACGAACGATGCGAGGGTGGTTGTGAACTTTTTGAAGCAGCTTTTCGCTCGATTTGGTGTTCCTTGTGCTATAATCAGTGACCGCGGGACTCATTTTTGCAATGATCAATTTGCAAGAGTCATGGCTAAGTATGGTGTTAATCATCGTCTTTCTACCGCCTATCATCCCCAAACCAATGGTCAAGCCGACATTTCCAACCGTGGATTGAAGCGAATTCTGGAACGTACTGTGGGAGACCATCGTGCCGCGTGGGCCATAAGTTAGATGATGCTCTGTGGGCTTTCCGTACCGCATATAAGACCCGATTGGTTGTACACCTTATCGTCTTGTGTACGGGAAAGCATGACACCTCCCTATCGAGCTGGAACATAAGGCATACTGGGCCTTGAAGTGGGCTAACTTCGACATCAACAAAGCTGGTGATCTTCGCAAGATTCAACTCAACGAGCTCAATGAACTGAGGAATGAAGCTTACGAGAACTCACTGATCTACAAGGAGAAGACCAAGATCATCCATGATGCAACGATTAAGAACCGAGAGTTCCACGTTGGTGATCAAGTCTTACTTTTTAACTCTCGGTTGAAGATCTTCTCTGGCAAGTTGAAGAGCCACTGGTCTGGTCCATTCACCGTCGCCAAAGTCTTTCCATATGGCACCATTGAGCTTTCTCAGCCAAATGGGCCAAATTTCAAGGTGAATGGCCAGCGTTTGAAGCTGTACTTTGGTGAGGACATCTCTTATGAGATGATTCCATTCCTCACCACGTTTCCCATTTACTAAATTTGGGTCGAGTCAGGCTCGTGACTCGGTTATCAAAAACAAGCGCTTCTCGGTAGGCAACCCATGATCTATCCTTTACTGCTTTCATAATAAGTGTAGGGGGAGCCCCGTATGTGTTGGTTGTCTTGTTTCTTATTTTGTGCAGGGATTCAAGCTTTAAGGAGCACCTCGATGACTTTTGACGACCCGTGACTCCGTGTACCCGTCTTCCTGGTTCTATCCTAAACTGTCGTGATTCAATATTTCATATCTTATATGTTCACATTGAAATCACTATAGTTTTCCTTTCCTTAGCAAGATTTAAACAACGTGCACAATGTCCTAAGTGTAGGGGAGTTTACTCCCACATGCTTAAACATTGAGGACAATGTTTATATCAAGTGTAGGGGGGGACTTCTATCGAAGTAAGTGGTCTTTTCTATGAATTTGCCCTCATTTTAACCGGAAAACTTGATTTTTCGACATTTTTCAAAATTTTTAATCTATTTTGGCCTTGTAAGTTTCCTTTGTTATCGTTATTTACTTTCTTTGCAAAAATAAAGTTTAATAAAGTTGTTTTAAATTTTTTTACAAAGTCATGAATATTTTGACTCAACCCGAGTTTACTTATCTAAGTTTACTCTAGCTAGTATCCTTAACGTGTTTAAGTCAAGTTTTGCTAGGCTTTTATATAGGGAACTTTAAAATGCGAAAGTCTTAACTCTCACGGGTTAAGAACAAGAACTTTTCGCAAGTTCCTATAATTGATCCTAGAGAGTCATTTAACAAGGGAACTTTAAAATGCGATTTCTAAAACTTGAAAAAGTTAAGAAGTTGCAAGATCCTATAGATGACTCGAAAACCCAAAACTTTGATTTAATTGGCTAAGCATCCACGAGTCTCATTCCTTGAGATTTTAAACTGTGGAGGACGAGAGATGATAGAGTCAATTATAAGTTTGGTATTCTTTCGTGAATTTATGTGAGTTAATTATGAGCTTCTTCTCCCATTGCTTGTTAATAAATTTATCTACAATAAATAAGGTCGTACGATTTGAAAAGTTACTTAGCTTCTAGCCCAAGATCGTTTAAAAGTTGCTCAGTATTAATTAGAGTTCATAGCCAAGGCATAACTTATTGAAACGGGATGCGAAGATTGGCGAGTCTGAAAAGGCCCTAACAAGGCATGAGGGCTACATTTTGTTGCTAAAGATCCAAAAGTGATGTGAAGAATCATTTATCAAAAATCAATATGAAGGATCGAGACACACGACGAAAAGCAAATACTCCCCAAAAGATCATGGATAAGTCTATCCGAAAAGACCCTAACAAGGTATGAGGATAAATAGATCCAAGTCCTAAAAGGAGGCGGATCGTTGTATATCAAAGTCCAAAATAAAGATTGGAGAAAAATGAAGAAGTCGTGGTCCATATATGAAGAATCTCTTAAAAAGTTCAAGTGAAGAAATTCCTATTATGAAGAGAAGACCATAATTTCAAGAACGTCTCTCAAGATTTGAAGTATGAAGTCACTACCAAATATCGGTCCGAGAAAGGTCTCAAATCGTGAAGCGAGTTATGCCAAGATATGAACTTTAAGAGGTCCCGAGAAGCAGTTTTAAAAGATTTTGTCCTTTAGCTAACTATTGATTAAATCGTCCACTTTATTTTCAGCCTAAATAATTATCGAAATAAGTCAAACAATGTATCCTCGTGATCATTCAAGACAAAAATAAAATATAAGAGATACACCTAGGAATAAGGGGGTCTAAGTAAATATGTGGCCCACATGAATTCGTGTTAGTCTGCTAACTTATAACAACAATGATCTCGTTTTTAAGCTTGGTATGGGGAACGTGAAACTTGAGAATGATAAACGTTCATGGCAGCCAAAACCCAATGTAACTTTTTGATTGCTTTACTTGTTTCTATTTTTTTTATTTTCCTTAAATGTTTAGTATTTAATAAAGGCCAAGGTGGGTTATTTATGATGGAAAATGTAAACCTTGCTTTGTAACTAATGCATTGCATGAGGGCATTGCAATGGTCAAGTGTAGGGGATTTAATAAGTGTGAAAACACTTATCCTTTTACCACTTATTTCCAATAATAACCAAGCCAAAACGTGTAGTTTATGTCGTAAAATTCGGAATTATGCGTGGTTTGTGTTTTTATTGTGTTTTAGGACCAAAAGATGAAAAAGGAAGAAAACACGGGATTTCATGAACTTTTATCGAAGAAAACGAGAAAAGACGAAGTCAAGAGATCAAGAGTGCTTAAAGAACGGATGTCCAAGACCTATTCTGAAGATTTATCGAAGAAAAAGTCTAAAGACAAAAGTTTAATGAAGTCGAAGAACTTAAGTCTAAATTAAAGAAGAAAATTATTAAGACAAGTTCAAATCCCGAGGCGACGTCGAGAAAAGACAAAGATTTAAATCGAGCCGAGAAGAAAAGAAAGAAGGAAGCACACCACACATGCACTCCCCACTTAGCCTATAAATACCCTCCTAATCACATTAGGAGGGTGGTTAGCTAATTTAGTTTTTCATTTTTCCTTTCTAGTTTTTAGAGAGAGAAAGTTCTAAACTTTCTCTCACTAAGTTTTTCATCTTTTCTTTCTTTTAATCTTTCAAGTTTAAGCTTTGTGTATTTGGATTCCATTAATCAAGTTCAAGTTAAGTTTTAAGTTCTTTAATCTTTCTCTTCATTTCTTGGTTTCATGTAATCCTTGATCCAAAACTTCTATTTTGATCCGAATAGTTCTTCATTCGTTTTGGAATTTGATGTTTTAGTGTTCAAAAGTTCATCTTTTTGTGCTTATAAGCTTTCATACGGAATAAGCAAATAAGCTCCTTATGCTTATTTGCTTATTCGTAAGTTTAGCTTGTTTAATTTTAGACTTTCTTTAAAAAGTGTATTGATTTAAAGTTTGTGTTATTGAAATTTACTTGTTTCGATTCAAAAAGCTTTCTAATTTGTGCTTAACAAGTTTTGGGTAAGTTGATAAGTGCTTATCGTGTTAACTGCTTCTCCGTCTTATTCGTTTAAGCTTATATACTTTTTGGACGCCTTTTCCATCTTAGGAGGGTTTTACTTGGTCCCAATCTTGTTACGATTGCATTGAGTGCGATCCATTTGTTTTACCTTGGTACGATCTATTTAGCTTCGATCGCATAGACTGCGATCTGTTTCTTCTTCCCTGGTACGATCACACGCCACGATCACTCATTGCGATCTGTGGGTGCGATCGTAGCAAGTTCTATTATTTCGATCGCATTGATTGCGATCAGTTGGGTTGCGATCTGGGAGCGCGATCATACTTTCCATCGTACGGAGGAGTACGATCTAATCTCTTTTGTGGTGATCGCATTGAGTGCGATTGGTGGGCACGATCCACATTACGATCATTGGTTGCAATGGAACATTGCGATCAGGTTGCGATGGATCATTACGATGGAGTGGTTGCGATGGAGTGCGATCGCATTACGATCGGACTCATATTTTGATTTACTTTAAGTTTTCAAATTTAGCTTTTTCCCGCATTTTTACTTAGAGTTATTTTAAACAAGTTTTTAAGTTTTCAATAATTTATGTTTTAATTTCCAAAGAATTGCACACTTTTATTTGTAGTTTAATTTTAAGACTTCCATTTTACTCAACGACAATTTCAACTACTTGCTTTTAGATAATCAAACAAACCAAACCATCATTTTGTTTTCCAAAAGACAATTGAGTCACACTCTTAACCAATAGTCAATTCGAAGAGATCGGACGATAAGATTTTATACTTAGCCTAAAGCTTCGTATTAATACTAAAATTCTAGGATAAGTATATTTGTAAGAATCCTCTATGTAAATTTTGTTTTATTCAGAAACTTGATAGTTAGAATACATATCAAGTTTAGGGGAGGATTGTTGGGAATAAAATGACCAAGTCCCTAGCCGCTGACAAGTGAAGTTCTAGACGCTGACAAGAAATATTATATCTGTTGTCAAGCACGGTGTAGCCACTGACAAGAAGACACTTAATAGAAGACTCCTACCCACGGTGGGATTGCATGGGTTGCATGGATCAACGCGTTTTGTTTATTTAGGAAGATATGTTTGAATAAGTTTATTATTTATGTTTATCTTGTATAACTTCCTGATTTAGTTGATCTTTAGCTTATTGTTAAAGGCTCCTTATCTAATAAAAGGAGACCTTATGGTTTAATATTTTGGTACGACTTTCATACTTTGTTCTCTATGATTTGATATTAATCGATTGAAATTTTTGTATACGTTCTTATCACTTTGTTCTTTGTTGTAAGTATTAGATTCCGGATAATACTTAGATTGTTGAATACACAAAGTTCCTCTACGTATTATACTTGATTTATCTCGATAATATAAAGCTAATCTATCTAAGTTTAAGATCCACAATATACATTCTAAATTATCCATTGTCGATTAACGAGATGAGAGTATTGTTAAGTTAAGACAAATATGAGGGTAAGTTGTATTCTGTTAAATGCATAAAGTTGATTTTTACAAACCCACAGATTATCCAATGTGGTTAAATAATTAGATTATCCAAAGGTGTAAGTCTAATTTATGGATCGACGTCATTAAGAGATTACACACATGATAGGTATTTCTAGTCCATACACTTGAGATGAAAGCAGGTCTTTACATGGATGGATATTAGTTCTTGATTGTAACGTTGTGTCAGTATTATGGGCAATTATAAAACCTACTTCAGACATGTCTTTGACATGTGTGAAAGGTACTTGTAGTCAAAATATGATTTTTTTTTTCCTCCACTAATAAAGTATGATATACATACCGGGCCCATCGTAGGGTTGATTAGATGTTTGCGTGCGCAAGACCAAAGTGAAGTTAAGATTAATCTTTTTACATTTGGTAATCTAGATCTATATAGAAACGAGAAACAAAATCGTTAATTTATGAAATGACTTTTGATCCATATTCATAATTAACAGTATTAGAAATAAAAGGATGCAAGAATTCATACCATAAGGTTGAGATGTTTATTGAAACCAAACTTAGATACTTTTAGGAGCATTGATAGGATTTCTAGACTATCTATCAATGTTAGTGTTGGAATTATTCATTTGTATCTTTAGTGTCAGTCTAAGTACTGCTAGTGTTAAATTGTAATAGTTAAGTGTCGTTAGATACTACCGTTAGATAGATACGCCTGAGATATAATAGTAATAAGTATGCATATAATATACAAGAATTGTGTAAGCCTAATAGGGTCTTAGGGATTGCCTTGTGTATAAAAGGAATCTTACGGCTGTTGAGAAAAATATAACTCGCACAACCTTTTCATTAATAAATGATTATAGTTAGTAAAAATTCTTTTTTCTTCTTAGCATTCTCAAGTGATTAGTTTGGTTATATCAAGCTATTTACAATCCTTAGCAGACTGAAGATATATTCATTGGGATCAAGAGTTAGTATATTTTATACTATGGCGGAGACTTCCGGAAGTGAGTGCCATTCGAATGTGTGTAAGTCATAAGCAATATTTATACGGCTAGAAGTAGGTGGACCTAAGGGGTCACACACTTAAATATTTAGCCTACTCTTTATTAAAATATACAATATTATATATGTATATTTATTGTGTATATTTAATATGCCACTAACAAATACTTAATGGTAGCTAATTAAAAGTTAAAATGGTTAACTAAAGACTAACTAAAAAGACTTTAAGAATTTAAAGTAATTAGTATAACTACTATAGAATTTACTAGAAGTAAAAAAGTCAGCATGAGAGGCTAAAACCTCTCATATAGGTCGGATATCGACAAGGGAACAAAGGGGACAAAATAAATTTTTTTGTTGTCAAGAGAATAAGTATGTATCTTATCTTTAGACTAAGGGCTTGTTTGTTTATATTTTTATTAAGTTCTATAAAATTAAAATGTTTGTTTGAATATATGATGTCTATTTATATATGAATATATGGTAGTTTATTTTTTATGATAAATGGAGTGTCTGAATTAAATAAAGTTATTTATATACCTTAAAAGTAGTTACTTGTGATTATATGTGAAGAAATTAGAAGGTAAATATGTAAAATTATAAATTAAGTCATGGATTTAATATGGAGGCCCTCCTTCATGGCTTATTCTAAAAAAATCATACGTTAATTCTAAGCACAAAACAAACAATATATGGATGACTTAATTTGTAAAGCTATTTTTCAATTAAGACTTTATAAGTTCTTATTAAACACTACCTAAGCTTATAAATACCAAGGGTTTTAGGTTTAATTATTGCAATTGAAAAGCCTAGAAACTCTTCGGTTTCTCTCGTTTGGCCGTGTATATCAACAAGAAGAACAAGGGAGTTGCTTTTGGTTTAAGTATTATTTAAGGTTTAAGACCTAGCAATTAAATGTAGTTGCTTGAAGTGTTGTTTGGATACACTTAGAGAGGTCATACATTTGATCTTTGATTTTGGAAGCTCGTAATTCATGTAAGTTACAAAAGAAGGCTCTTTTTTTTATAACGGCGGCCCGGCGATGAACTATCCATACTCAGAGTTGAAGTTTTGATTTTTAAATGGTTTAGAGAGAAACATGCGGGTATCAATGCGAACGAGGAATCTCCTATCGTGGGTTTGGGTAATCAAGGCTTTTACAGTGGGACGGACTGTTTTGCAAGTCGTCTTGTGAAAATGACAAAACACGAAAAATTATTTATTAGAAATTAACATATGTTTGTTCATTTTGCATTTTAATACTTTTGGTTTTTTTGCACTCAAAGTTGTGAAGCTTTTTAAAAGAATTCAACAAATGCATAATGATGTTATGACACCTTTGATCTACATATATTGTTTTTAAAATAACAAATTTCGTAATTCAAAAAAATATCAAAGGCTCAACTTGTTGCGTTGCGTGTTTGTCTTCCATCGATATGAATTTTTTTTTAACTGCATGATATGAAATTCAATAGCGATTATTTTCACTTATTTACTAATTAATAGAAATCTAGATGTTGAATATATATTCTATCATATAAGTTTTTATCAAAGTTTATTATTGTTTAGAAAAAATAGTTAATGATATGTTAACTAATTTGACGGTTTTTAGGGGCGGAGTCAGGATTTTTAGTTAAGGAAGGTTAATCATCCTCAAGACAATAAGTCATAGTAATAGGGAAGGTTTGATATGGAACATAGTAGAAAAACGGATTGTAATACACATAAAAAATCAATGAAATAGGTTGATTAGGGAAGGCTTAGCACTCACTAGTCCCCCTACTAGCTCCGCTTTGCCCGAATTGATCAGGTGGTCGAACCCACGACCCAAATGTCTAATCTGTGATCTAGTAATTGAACCCGTGACTCGGTGATCGAACCTGTAACCCGGTAATCAAACTCGTGACCTAATGATTTTCATCTATGCATTTAAGCTTTCTTATATCTGCCTTATAAATTTTTTATAATTGCCAAAAATAAAAAACTTATATTTCATTATATAACTAATTTTTAAGACATTTTAAATGACCGATAAGATAATAATAAGGTAAGATACTCTTGGTAATTACGCAGGCGCCCATGGACTTGTTCGTTAACATCACGTAATTAAAATTTTAAACTCATAATTAGTTAACTAAAGGTAGATTTTAATCTATGTTATCAACAATTATTGCACTTATGTCAACGTTTTTGTCTCGATTTTCAAATTAACTTATTTTAGATTTGTTTACCTTTCAATTTCAATAAATTTTTAATTCAGGTGACATTTTCCGTTTCTAACATCACATACGTAACTTAATTTGTCGTTATTGATTAGTAACTTTTTGAATAGTTTCTAAAATTTAAACAGGAATTTTATATACATGTTATAAAATTATACTACGTAATAATTTTTACAAAATTATATGCCTTAGCAAAACCCTAATTTTAATTAATATATTACTAAACATTATTTTACATGTTTTCATTCGAGTATTTATAGTCTTTTTCATATACGAAATTCCAAGTTTAGTGAGTAATTAATCTAATAGTGTTAAACACAATAACAACAACCACATTAAACCGATAGATGTTTCATTTGTTATAATCAAGTTAAGCACAAGTTTTACACGCGACTGGTTTAACCATTAATAACAGTTATACTTTTTATCGTTTACAAATCTTATTAGAAATATACTAAAAATTTACAGATGAACAAGGGATAGTTGTAGAAACACTTGTTAATGCAGAAGTTGTATGAGGCTTGTTTGATTCCGAATTAAGATTAATTCGAGTGTTTGGTTCCGGTTCCTGTACCAAGTAAAACTGATTCAGACTCTGCATAAGGAAAAAACACCGTTAAGCTTGTTGTGAGATTGTCTCCTACGATTTTTTTTGAACGGCGAGTTAGTAGTTAGTGATTCGAGCTTACAGTGACATCCAATTGGGCGACATGCAAGCTTCGAACCTTCTCCTTAAGAGATAACCACACTCCTACTTCTATTTAATTCGGGCCCCTGAAGGTCTTTAGTGAGACTCGAACTTGATACCTCTCCAAAAATATCTCCGGCGTAAGAGTAATTAATTGATTTAAGGTTTATAATCGAGTGATGATTATAGTTTTAGAATACAATACCTTGAGTGGAACCAAGGGGTTCCTTTTATAGCCGGTGAATCCCAATTAGCGTTCCTAAAACTTGTTGCTCAACTGTAGGAGATATACTCGGGATCCTTATCCATAAATAAGGAGTGAGGATCCTTTCCTGACTTGGGCGAAATGAATCCTTATTGGATACGATTCTGTTTAACAATAACCGTGTGTGGCTCAGTGCAGTTCATTTAAAACCGTGTGCGGTTCACCTTAAACCATGCCCATTGGTTTGGTCGCAGTGCTCCGACCCTTTCATGATGGATTATACATAGATGGTTTACGTGGGCCAGGTCGAATAGCCCGATTGCCCACTACACGTTATCATGTCCTCAAGTCTAATAGGCGTAGCCGTAGCCGCATTTACTAGACTAACGATATACCTCAATCGCACTCTAGATAGTCCTTAGGCGTACCTAGGACGTCACCTAGATTCAAATTTTGTCGCAAAAATATGTGGGGTCCAGTATTCAAACAAGTGGACCACTCACTCGGTAAATATGAAAAAATGGTTGCAGTTTCATCTACTCCTTTAATCTCAACCGTTAGTCATATATAGTCGGTAACACGTGGCAATTATCCAACGAGTAAACAGTAAAAACCCACCACTAGAGATAGGTAGTTGAGATTTTCCACACTTTCACACATTTATCTATTAACTTTCCATTGTTAGAACTTGTAGAGCCGCTCCTTGCTAAGACACACGATTTACCCACAATATAGGTGAGGACACCATGAAATTCAACATTATTATTCAACAATGGTTAGGGAAACAATTGATCTACACAACATCACCTCCGTACTTACATGTGAGGAACTCAATGAGTTTTTAACAGAGTATCACATCCTCGAATACCTACACCCCGAATCCCGACGAAAGAGCTAAATATTAGAGGTTTTCTAAAGGGAAAAGTAGGTGTATAGACTCAGTTTTTCGATTTTTCCAATTATCATGTTCCCATCTCATCCTTTCTCTTTGGTATCTTGTGCTACTATAATATCCACATATCTCAACTTCATCTCATTGGCGATGCCAAATTTTCCAATTTTGAAAGAAGTTGTCGCTTAAACCTTATTGAGCTTTCTTTAACCTATTCTGTGTGTTTTACCACCCATCATGGAGTCACGATTGGGTTTTCTTTAGCAAAAGGTCTAGAAAAAACGCGCCTTAATGCTATGATGTGAAACTTAAATCGTTAAAGAAATAGAATGATTGCTTCTTCTGGATCGAAGAATGCATTTTTCCGTTCTACCCAAGATGGCATACTAAAGAATTTGACCCAAAGAACCAACACCCCTCCCCCGGAGAATTTTCTCAAGAGGACGTGGACGTACTCAACCTGATGACGTATAGTCCCCAGCCGGGTCATGGACCCGGCCCACGGGTACTACCCGCGTCCGGCCCATCACGAATGGGTTGGGTTAAGCCTATGGGCTTCGAATGAACAGTGGTCGCATAGATGTGTGCGACCCACGGCCCGGCACGACTGGTACACGGTTAGACAGAATCACAATCTTATTAAGATTGGGATTTACCCTAAAGTAGGGGATATACACTAACCATAATTAGAAGATAACAATCAAACTAATTATGGGATTTATACTTTGCTTAGGGCCGAATCATCGGTGACAGCCCATTAGGGTTTCACCGCCTATATAAGGAACCCCCAACGGTTCCACAAAGGTATCACATTCTCTATACTCTCAACCTACAGCCGATTCTTAACCCTAACCGATTACTTACTCTCACGCCGGAGTCTAATCGTAGGACACATGTCCACAGTAAGCTTAACGCGTGTTGTTTTAGTGTGCATGATCTCAACAAGATATTCACTTGGTGCAAGAGTCGGAGCCCAGCCTACCCGAATTAAGCCTAATTCGGGTTAAGCAAGGATCATCAAACTTTTGTATCAACAAGTTGGCGCCATCCGTGGAACCATATACTAAACTAAACTCATTCTCAATCTTAATATCTCCCAATGAAGAAGGGCCACTTTCAGGGAAACCTAAGGAACATGAATCTTGGGAATCGGAAGTCCGCATGTGATGGGATAATCACCTCCGCCCAGCCTCAGGATGGCCAAGCAGGAGGGCCAAATAATCGAAACACGTTTCAGTCTCTCGGTGAGGCAGGCACGTACGACAATACCCAACCACCAACCATCACTTTGGATAACCCTGATCCGGGAGCTGCGCCAAAGGCCCCTACCAAGGAGCCGCAAAAGCAACCAGTGGTCGAGGCAGAATTGGAAGTTGGTTCACTCAATGACGAGGACCTCGAGCGCGTATTCACGCAAAATTTCGACCGAATCATGCTAGGCATCTCGACAAGGTTTAATCTGGGACGGAATCTCTAGTCCAGACTTAACTTTGGAACCTCCGCGCATGGTACTCCCCTTCAAGCTAGGAAGATAGGAAGGAAGACGCGAGCTCATGAACAGCCTTCCTTCGAGGAAACCCCTCGACCATGGAATGTGTTCGAGCGCATAGGGGATCACATCATGCAAGAATCGCAAGAAGCTCATGAAGATGGGGATAGATCCGACGGCTCCACTGGACGCCCTGTGTTAGAAACTCCCGTGGACAATCGCCGCACAAGTGTGTGGCGTAGGATAAACTCTGGTGCGAAGGAAGCTCCTTCTCACAAAAGCACCCATCATAGAGGTGGGGCACCCCCCCCCCCGAATGACCCATCGAGGTCTGATTCGGATGACCATCCCCCCAGAAGTCGCGGACCTAGGTATTCCCCCCCCACCACCATCGGAAAATGAAGGATGCTGCGGTGATCCCTACTATCGTGATGAAGAGGAGGAAGATCTCTCCCTTCCATGGTGCGACGACAGGGAGGACGCCTTCACTCTTCGCATACAAAACTACTCTGAGGAAAAGAAGCGCCGTATGCCGGCGTGCGTTAAAATTTATGATGGATCTGGTGATCCGGACGATCACCTAAAGGTATTTGATACACAAGCTAAAATTGAACGATGGTTGATGCCTATATGGTGCCATATGTTTAATTCAACCTTGATTGGCAATGCCCGCGATTGGTTTGAAAAGCTCCCTCATCGAAGCATCGATAGTTTCGGCGAATTACGCACCGCGTTCAAAAACAATTACACTCAACGAAAGAAGTACAATAGGGATCCGGTCTCATTGGCAAGCGTCAAGCAGAGGCACAGAGAGTCTATAGAAGACTTCACGGAGCGTTTCAATGACGAGTGCAAGCGTACCAAAGCGTGTCCAGAAGTTCTCAAAATTTATTATTACATGCACGCCATAAATGATAAGGAGCTAATCAGGCACCTTAATGATAAACGCCCGGAGAAGTTTGACGAACTCATGGAAAGGGTTCGGAAGTTTGTGGAGGGGGAGACCGCGGTTGCTGCGGCTTACCCTACAAAAGGGAACCACGGCTACCGATCAAACGATCAACCTAGAAGGCAATCAGGTGGCCAAAGTAACTCCGGCAATGGGAGAAGTCTGGATTACAAAAACCAGTCAATAGGAGGACGGTCGGATGACAAATTCACCCCTCTAAAGATGACTTATCAGGATATTTTGCTAACATAAGGAGAAAATTTTTCAAGACCTCCTCCGATGACAACTCCAGTTGATTGTCGTGAAGGAACTCGCTTATGCGAGTTCCAAAATGACAAGGGTCACGACACGGAGGAGTGCATCCAGCTCAAGAAGCATATAGAGTCGCTGATTAAATCAGGAAAACTCAAACACCTGGTCAAGGATTAGAAGGATGGGAAGGATAACAAAAAGTATAACAAAACATACTCCCAAAAGGACAAGCCTACAACCATATATATGATTCAATCATGGCAGCGCCGCACGAAGCAGAAAGTTAGTCAAAAAATTTCACTCGGCAAGGAAATCTCGTTCCCTCCTATCACGGCAAGCAACGTGGTTGATGCACCTGTCACGATTGAGGTAAGCATTGGAACTCAAAACGTTTTTCGTATGTATGTGGATGGAGGATCATCGGCGGAAGTACTCTATGAACATTGCTTCGTACAGCTACGACCAGAGATCAAAAGCCAACTGATGTCGGCCACGTCACCGCTCATTGGCTTCAGTGGAGACATTATCTGGCCAATAGGACATCTACGTATACTGGTAACAATTAGAGATGAAGAGCATTCCACCACGGCTTGGATGAACTTCATGGTGATACGTTCACATCTCCGTACAATGGTATTATTGGAAGACCAGGTATCCTAGCTATACGGGCAGTCCCGTCCATGGCACATGGCATGCTTAAGTTTCCGGTTGAGGGAGGAATTGTCACTATTTACAATTCAATCACACCGGCATCCGAGTGTCACGTCGTGACAACGCCAATCCAGCCAGTTCATATAAAGGAAGGATCACCACCCCCCAAATGGAAGGTGGTAATCCACCCTGAATATCCGGAACAAGAAGTAGCTATCGGGGGAACGCTCTCCAAAAAAGGGAAGAAGGCCATGTGCTCTCTCTCCTAAAAGCAAACCTTGATATATTCGCATGGGAGCCGAAACATATGACGGGCATACCACGTTCGATAGCAGAACATAAGCTTCAAATCCGCCATGGATATCCACCTGTTAAACAAAAGAAGCGCGACCAGGCACCAGAATGCAGCCAGGTAATACTGGAAGAGGTACGGAAGCTGGTAGACGCAGGAATTATGCGCGAGGTCTACTACCATGAGTGGCTTTCTAATTCGGTCATGGTCAAAAAGCATGACGGGAGCTGGCGCATGTATGTGGACTTTACAGACTTGAACAAAGCTTGCCCACAAGATTGCTATCCGTTACCAAAGATTGATTGGAAGGTGGAATACTTATGTGGGTACTCTTTTAAATGTTTCTTGGACGCATATAAAGGATACCATCAGATCTAGATGGCGGAGGAAGACGAGGAGAAAACGGCGTTCCATACCAGTCAGGGCGTATATTGTTACACTAAAATACCGTTCAGACTCAAGAACGCGGGCACCACATATCAACGACTTGTTAAAGCCTTCGACTCACAGATAGGCCATAACCTTGTTGTCTACGTGGGCGACTTGGTTATCAAAAGCCATACGGGGGACGAACTCCTCCGCGATGTCCAAGAAACATTCGACATATTGAAAAAAATCAACATGAAACTGAATCCCAAGAAATGCACGTTTGGAGCAACTGAAGGAATGTTACTTGGGTACATGATTAATCCAAACGGCATCAAGCCCTGTCCGGAGAAGACGGATGCCCTGATGCAGCTTCCATCCCCCTCGGACACTCAAAGAGGTGCAATCGCTTAATGGGAAGTTGACCGGTCTCAATAGGTTCCTATGAAAGTCAGTAGAAAAATCACTTCCTTTATTTAAAACACTCAAGAAGTGCTTAAAGAAAGGAGACTTTCGTTGGACAAGAGAGGCGGAGGAAGCATTTGGGCAGCTCAAGCAACACCTCGCGACTCTCCCCATGTTGGTCGCCCCGCGGCCTAAGGAGGAACTAATCATGTACTTATCCGCTACATATGGAGCAATAAGCGCAGTTCTCATGACTGGTCGGGATTCGGTCCAGACTCTGGTCTATTTCATAAGCAGAGCGCTACAAGGTCCAGAGCTGAATTACTCACCAATGAAGAAATTGGTCTTATCGTTGGTTTATGCCGCAAAAAGGTTACGCCGGTGCTTCAAGGCGCACCCAATAGTGGTAGTCACGGATCAACCGATAAAATAGGTGATCTCCAAACTAGACGTAGCAGGAAGAATATAGAAGTGGAGCGTCCTGCTGGGGGAGCACAACATCTCCTATAGACCAAGGACAGCCATCAAAGGCCAAATTTTGGCTGATTTCATAATTGAGAAGCCCGAAGAGGAAGAGCCAATGGTGCAAAAGTAAGATATCCCATCATAAACATGGGTTCTATTCAAGGATGGATCTTCCTGCATGGACGGATAGGAGGTTGGCCTTATACTCACAAATTCAGAAGGAATGGAATTCACCTACGCCTTGTGCTTTGAGTTCACATCCACGAATAATGAGGTAGAATATGAATCTTTGATTGCGGGTTAAAAAATCGCCGCTAGGATGGGAGTCTGCAACCTTGATGCCTACGTGGACTCACGGCTCGTCGCGAATCACATCCTAGGGGGTACGAAGCTAAAGAGGAAAAAAGATCCAATATCAGGAGAAAGTCAAGTCACTCATCGCCTGTTTTGGTAAGTTCTCTATCAAGCAGGTACCAAGAGGCGAGAACAAGAAGGTGGATGCTCTTAGCAAGAGCACGTTTATGAGTTTTGCCCATCTATCCAAACAGGTGTTGGTTGAAATACTTAAGGAGAAGTCCATTGAAGGAGGAGAGATAGCGACCATAGTTGATGAAGAAGGGCCTACATGGATAACCCCAATCATGAACTATCTAACTGATGAAACCCTTCCTGAGGATGAAACTGAGGCGCGGCGCGTCAAAAGGAAGTCACAACACTTCGAACTCCGAGATGGTGTCCTATATAAGTGTTCTTTTCTACAGCCGTGGTTACGATGTGTCGGGCCACGCCAAGCTAGTTATGTGATTAGTGAAATACATGAAGGGTCGTGCGACATGCACGCAGGCCCCAGATCAGTAGTAGCACGAGCTCTACGCACAGGATACTATTGGCCAACTATGCATCGGGACGCACGAGACATGATTCTTAAATGCAGCGATTGCCAAGTACACAGGCCAGTACCGTGACATCCACAACAAGAGCTAACACCTATCACATCCCCATGGCCATTCTACAAGTCGGGAATTGACATAGCAGGTCCTTTTCCTGTTGCTGCCGGAGGGGTTAAGTTCTTGATCGTGGCTATGGACTACTTCACTTGCTGGATAGAAACTAAAGCGGTCGCAACAATCGCGGACAAATAGGTAAAAAAGTTTGTTTGGGAGAATATTGTATGCCGTTTTGGTTTACCATGAGAGATTATCTCGGATAACGGGAAGCAGTTTGCGGACAATTCGTTCAAGGATTGGTGTGCGGCGTTGAACATCAAGCGGCGCTTCGCATCAGTTAAACACCCACAGACTAATGGTCTAGTGGAGCGGGTGAATAGAAGCCTAGGTGAAGGAATAAAGGCGCGCTTAGATGAAAGAAGCTCCAAATGGGTGGACGAACTGCCGCATGTCCTATGGGCACATAGGACAATGATCAAAACAGCCAATGGGGACACTCCATTCGCGCTCGCTGATAAGTGTGAAAACACTCATCAATAATGATCCAAATACCACTCAAAACACTGTCAAATACATAATATTTAACTTTAAAATATCAGAATTACGCGTGTATTTGTGTTTTGTGTGTTTCAGGTAAATAAGATACATTTTGGAACAAAGACGCGTTTTCAAGGGATTTATATCACAAAAGACGAAGAAAGAGACGAAAGATGCTTCAAGGACCTTATTTGCCAAACTTTCAAAGGTTGAGGTCTTAAGTTGCAATTTCTAAAGAAACAAAGGATGAAAAAGAGATTTGCTCAAAGTCTTTATACCAATTGAAAAGATTGAAAGTCGAAGGACCAATAAGGAAATTTGGAAAGAAAAGAAAAGTTTAACTTTTATTCACTTGGTCAAATGACCAAGTCTCGGTCAAACACAAAATAAACGTCTTCTCCAAAGAATAGAGAGAAAGAAACCGACGTTGTTCATCTCTTTTCAACTACCAAACCTGCAATTCATTATTACGAACGATACAAGAGGTTTCAAGACAAGATTAAAGAAGCAAAAGTGATCATCTCCTTCTCCTCTACAAGATGGTATCACTTAATTAGATCAAAGATGAAGAACGAAGAAACCCGCAAATGGGATGAAGAATGAAGAACGAGTCTATCCTCATATTTAACACGTGGCACGATTTAATTGGGTTGAACACGTCGAAGCTACACCAACATCTCCCTCGACGGCTATAAATACGACTGAAGACCTCATTTTTCGACGGTTAGCTTAGGTGTAGAAACACATAGTTGTTAGGAGTAGTTTTAGATAATATTCATCACAGTTATCATTATGTTTAGTTAGTTAAGAAAATCAGTTGTAACCGAATACTTTTCCTCCATTAATGAAAGTTTTTCTTCAAGTTTAATCACCTTAATCTTGTTCTTCAAATATTCTATTTTCTTTCGTAAGCTCTTCGAAGCTTATAGCTTCTTCTTTCTCTATCTTTACTGCTTATTTTTTTTACTGTTCATCGAGAGTTTAGATTCATGGAGTAGACTGAATAATAGAACTGTTCACGTTATAGAGTAATATGGTGATGATTCTGATACTAAATGTTCATATTTCTAAAAGCTTGTAATTGTTATGAATTTAGTTACATTTATGTTAGGTTGTTATAATCTGATTCTTCCATTAATGAAAGGTTTTGAATTCTGTTTTCGGTATATTACAAGTTGCTCAGAATCTCGGTTTTTCTTCAAGAGTTTATATCTGTTACTTTTCATGAACTAGTATGAGTTTATAAGATGAACTATTTGAAATGATTTCTTACTAAATCAATTAGTTAAATCAGCGAGTAAAGGTAGAGATGTTGATATAGATAACATATATTTGGTTTCCCGTTTCGTTTCGATTTTGCAGGTATACGATCTCTATAATTGGTGGAGTTGAGTGGATGTAGAATGAATTCAGACTGCGAATAGCTTATGTTCAATGTTATGGTTATAGCAGATGTGTTTCGATTCCAGTTTAAAGGTGCAACTTCGTTTTCAGTATTAGTTACAAGGCAACTCAACGTTGACCTTCGTCATCAAAGGACTAGGCCTGGATGCCCAGGTTAAGCACGTTTACATTTTCTACATTTTAGTTTACTTTCGTTTATAGCTTAATGGTAGTATAGACTAGTCGTGTCTTGCTTACAAATTGATTGAGTTTCTGCTATTACTTGTTACGGTTTCAGCTATCTAGCTCTCTTCGATTCTTTTTAGCCTTTCTTGTATTATGTAGTTTAGAATGATTGGATTTGGATTTGTTAATATTCTGTGATATGCAGCTTTAATCTGTTTAGATCAGTTTGGCATCAGCTTGTTTTTTTTTCATTTTCAGATTGTTTGGCTTATTTTTGTTATATGTTCTTTGGTTGATTTCTTTCTTATTCTGCTTGTATTGGCGTAGTTCTGATAGATTGGTGTGCTTATATTCCGTTTTAGTAGTAATTCTTTTGGATATTGATTGAATAGTTAGCTGACTACATGTTCTTAGTCTTTGATAGCTCAGGATTTAGTTTCAAGTAGGATTTCTCTTAGGTACGTGAGCTTTAGAGTGAGGAATCCTGTGATTTGTAAAGCTTACTGTGATTTTAACTGTTTGTAGTGCTACTCCATAGAGTTTATCAAATTAGATGAAATAATCCATCATAAAATCTGCACAGTAGGCGTTTTGTTCAATCTGTAAGTTTTCTTTTCGGGAAAAATTGGAGTAGTACGATACTGCTATACTATCCACTTTAGATATATGTTCCCAGTTTGCTGAATTCCTTTCTTTTGTTAGAGTTTGTGTATTATACACATTAGACCCCTGATGTTGTAATCTTGTCTCTCACTCACAGTCCATAGTTAGGAATCGTTACAGTTGTACTGGCATATTAACTCCAGCCCGTTAGTCTTTGTTAGTAATAGTTAAGTGGACAGTTAAGTTTTTGTTTGGCCAGTTTAAATTCTTGGTGGGCTTGGATCCAGATTCATGGGCCTTTCATTGATTTGATTTTAATTAGAAACGAATAGAATTTCAATAGAAGTTAGATTTTATTTGTTATTAGTTTTAAAATTTGTTCCATATTTAGATATATTTTACATTTTAAATTTTTAGTGTAATATTGTATTTTGCATTTTATATTTTGTGCAAAGTAATTGTCGTATGTGCTAAATGTTTTTAGTGTAGTACGTATACGTAGGTAAAATAGTATAATATTTTTACACTTTTTGATTGCTTTTTGCCAAATTGAAATAGATTCCAAACAAGCTATTTTTAACCAAAAACAATAAAGTCAAGCTTGAAAAGTTACATCAATTCGTTAAGATACCGAGACGATTATACTAAAAAAGACAAATATTACTCGCCTATGGAACCGAGGCTGCTATCCCATCAGAAATTGGGATGCCAACAATCCGTACGGCGGAAGTTAACGTCGTCATAAACGATGAGAAACTCCTGGTCAATCTAGACTTGTTAGAGGAGAGACGGGAGATAACAACCATCAATGAGGCTAAGTCTAAGGCACGTATGAAAGCTTATTATGACTCCAAAGTCAAGGTGTTTCCTTTCGACCAGGGGATTTTGTCTATCGTGCTAACGAGGCAAGTCGCGCGGAGAGCACGGGGAAACTTGGTCCAAAGTGGGAAGGGCCGTATGAGGTCACGGAAGCTTTGGGGCTAGGCGCGTACATGTTGCGTGATATGGATGGCCGGGACTTGGATCGTATGTGGAAAATTTGCAACCTTAAAAGTTGCTATCTCTGAAAGGCTACGGCAGCGGACACTACGCTATAGTCAGCTTGAATAAAGATCCATGTATTTTTTGTTTTCATGTTTTATAGGTTCTATTTGTCTTAGGATTTTAATTCTGTCAACAAAATCGTAATCTTTCTAATAAAATGTGGTGGTGCCTAGCTAGCTCCACGGCCTGTTCTTGTGAAAATTATTATCTTGCGTTCTTAGAATTATTTGTTATTCTCTTATGTGTTATTACTTGTTCATATGCATTCATTCAGCCGTACATGTACTATTCGCTCCCAGGCGCAGTAAGAGGATTAAGTGAACCTAATAATATAACTTGTCGCATAAGAGGGATGCAACCCCAGTGACATGGATCATGTATCCTTACTAGACACCTTATTTACAAGACGTTGTAATAAGTTCCCACATGCCGTAATTAAGTAGTACCGGACATGATAAAGACACACGGTGCACGTCTAGTAAATTATAGACTTAGTTTTATTCTTGCCCAGCCGTGATAGGTCATGCAAACAGATACATGATATCTAAGGATAAATACGAGTTTCAAACATACAAACAAAAGTTGTCGTGATCACCACGGACATATATCTCATAAAAATTCTAAGTGTCAAACATGGAATTACAAATTTAAGCCGTGGACAACCACAGACGAATATAAAAAAATGTTTACAACATATAAACTAAATAGAAGGCAGGAACTCACCTACTTCTCTCTTGCCTTCAGCTATCAAGGAACGAGAGCTTCACCAAGAGCCTCTTTTCCGCTATGCGCCCTAGTTAGGTTGGCCTCCAATGCTCGGCCAAGGGCTTCTCACCCTTCACGACCTTTAAACTTGCATCATATATTGGAAGAGTGAACTGGATTGGGTCCGGTGTAAGCCTCGCCATGATATCCTCGTTGGAGGCATCCTTCATAGCTTCAAAGTCAGCCAATAAGGGGTACTCCATATCCCCTAGGGCGGCCATGGATGCAGTCATCTTTACCTCCGCCCCAGGGTTATGGTAGGCATGCTTAGTGATGTCTTCACTCTTGCTTATTAGTTCAGCAGCCTTGGTCAACCCTTCATGCCTTTCACGGTCAATGCCATCTGACACGACATCAGCAAAAGCCTGCACGAACTGCGGCGCCTCCATCACTCTCGTCATGGCCAGACGTGTCCCTTGGCCTACCATCCACCTACGACCAACAATGGCCGTAAGAAGTGAGGGGCACAACACTTCAGCATAGTATGTGGCCAGCACGCTCAGCTCGTGCTCAACCTTGCCCAAGGCCTAGGCCGTTCGCTCCTCCGTATCAACCTGCTCCTTGTTGAACTCTTCCTTCAACGCCTCTCGCTCCTCCGCAGGGCGGATGCTTGGTCAGCTGCGGTCTTGGTCGCCGCTTCGGCTGCGGCTACCTATAAAAAAGCTTAAGGTTACTATGGGATGAGAAAGACAAGTGTTGTGTGTTACACATAACCATGTAAGGATACGTACCTTGTTGTTTGCCACCTCGAGAAGAGCTTCCAGATCAACAATACGCTCATCACAGGCATTGGCGTGGCTTGTTTGTTCTTTTATTGTGGCCTCAGCTACGACCAAATCCGCCTGTAGGGAGGCAATTTTCTTCTCGTGTTTCTCCACCAGCTCCTCCCTGCGAGCCATCCTCCTATCCGCATGGCGCACATATGCCAAGGACTCCTCAAACCGGCGTCGTAGGGCCGCACCAAGTGTTATCTGGTGCGCTGTTGCTACATTAAACTGTTCAAGGAGAATCCCATGGTTGAGTTCATCCATGTCTTGCGCCAGTGTGGGAGGAGTCAAGTGGTCCATAAACTCCTTACACTCCGACTCTGCCTCTAGCCTTGTCAATCTGGACAAATTCCAGGCTGGGCGAAGGCAGGAGTCCGGGCCTTCGTGCTGGGGCTCTTCTGCGTAAGTGGGGGGAGGAGATGGTGGAATCGCGGATATCATGGGGGAGGGTTCCCTCTCAACTTCCCTCTTCTGTGCCACGGTCGTAGGATCCACCCTGTTATTTAGCAACCACTTATAAGCTTTTGTAGTTTCATACACAACAAATATGATGGAATATAAAAAGGTACTTACGTAGCATCTATCATCGGCTCAGTGATAGTGGGAGCTATGGCGCTCACTGGCGTTGCCTCCCACACATGTGTCTCTACCTACTCCTCTAATACGGCAAGGTGAGGAATGGGGTTGTCTTGTGGCAATGTGGTGCTACTCCCTTCTTGAAATTGGGGGTGATCTTCCCTAAGCCTCTTGGGGGGCGCATTGAATTTCCCCGCCTCCATCTCTACTTCTTTCACCACCCTCCTGGTGGATTTGCCCTTCCTGGAAGTAGGTTTTGGATGCCTGGAGGTCCCAGTCTCCTGCGCCACTTCTCTTCCTCTTCATCGTCATCGCCAAACATACGGTTGATGAACGGATCAGTTGGTTGCTTTTCACCTTGGATGGTGGTGGCGTTCTTCAATAGCAGCTCACCACCATCTTCATCGGTGAAGTTCGACGGCGACTTCTCTATCACCGTTCCATGTTCATTGGACCGCGGCTCAGTTGTTTCTTCTAAAGGGATGGTCATGCCAGTGGTCGCGACAAGTAGAGGGGGCTCGCCCTCACGTAGTGTTCGGGATCCCTCCGCGACCTTGCTTGGAACTCCCTGGCGTAGTAGCCCAAATAGCTTCATCTCTGCGGACATACGCATACATATATGTTAGTATGTTTACAAGCATTATTGTCACATTTATATGAACATACATATATAAGAATATACCTACCCTGTCTACGCTCAGTCCGAAAGCACGGATATCAATTCTCCCTACCAAAATAGTTATGCCTGATCCCTACTAAGCATAAGAAATGATCCGGTAGGTCCTTATGAAATCCAGTACGATGGGTGTCTAACGTTTTTACATCCTGACTACTATACTCTCTGGTTAGGGGAAAATAGTCGTGTCGCACTTTGTTTTTGAGGACAAAAGTCATGGGAAACACTTTGGCATCTACGAAAAAGTAGTGTTCGTACCACTTCTTGAGGGAGTCTAGGGGTTTCCTATAACACATGGGGCGGTCGCGGATCGTTTTTAAACGACAACCACCCATTTACCATTTGAGGGACGTAAAAAACCCTAAATAAGCTCACGGTAGGGGCTACCTCACAAGTATGGCATGTGATATCAAATTGGTTAACCTTGCAGGCTCCTATACAGTGAAGTTGAGATATATGAAAATCATAGTATGTCAGGATATCTACAAGAAATTTAAACAGCGGAATACGGTAGTTTTCCGCGTCAAATAGGCGCGCATAAACTCCTATTTTCCCAGCGGGAGCATCCGTAATAGCTTCACCATCACCCGGATAGGTGGGGTGTACGCTCTCAGGAATATAGTAATCGGAAAGAAAATACATGTATTTATCCGCGAGCATCACGTTGAGTACAGACGTGATGGTTGGGTTATCCTTCACCATAATTTATACAAATAAAGAGAAGGGCGCGGTGATCTAACCTGGTACGGTTGATTTCCGTGGAAAAAAAAAGGAGAAGGAATGAAGGAATAAGAACAAGTATAACAATGGTAGAAAGAGTTGTTAACTGTGTGTACACAGTTACACACACAAGCCTTTTTATAGGGTTGCCTCGATTTACGAGGTGCCCTCGATGATTGCCACATGTAATCCACTATGCCAATCCAACGGATGGGATGCATGGTACAATTGAAACGTCAGAGGGACCCATGGGTCACCTCATTGTAGTTTTACGTGGCTCAAGAGTGCGCTTTTCAAGAGCACTTTTGTAGAGAAAACGTCCGACTCATGACTACCATTAATAAACTCATTAATGTTGTCCCGACCGACCGGTTCTATAGTACGGCTATGTTTGCAACAACGATATCTAAGGAACATTAGTTAGTCTAGAGGTTACGCCTACGGCTGTAACAACTAGACTGGGGGGGACATGATGACGTATAGTCCCCAGCCGGGTCATGGACCCGGCCAACGGGCACTACCCGCGCCCGACCCATCATGAATGGGTTGGGTTAAGCCTATGGGCTTCGAATGAACAGTGGCCGCATAGATGTGTGCGACCCACGGCTCGGCAGACTGGTACAGGGTTAGACATAATCACAATCTTATTAGGATTGGGATTTACCCTAAAGTAGAGGATATACACTAACCATAATTAGAAGATAACAATCAAACTAACTATAGGATTTATCCATTGCTTGGGGCCGAAGCATCGGTGACAACCCTTTAGGGTTTCACCACCTATATAAGGAACCCCCAAGAATTCCACAAAGGTATCACATTCTCTATACTCTCAACCTACAGCCGATTCTTGACCCTAACCGATTACTTACACTCACGCCGGAGTCTAATCGTGGGACACGTGCACACGGTAAGCTTAACGCGTGTTGTTTTAGTGTGCAGGATCTCAACAAGATTTTTACTTGGTGCAAGAGTCGGAGCCCAGCCTACCCGAATAAAGCCTAATTTAGGTTAAGCAAGGATCGTCCAACTTTTGTATCAACACAACCAAAATCGCTTGCTGTTCAGGAAGTACCCCGAACCCTTCCTGTGCATAATGGTGTGAAGTCGCCATTATACCTTGTGTGCAGATGAATATACCACGTTCCTTGATGAAAATAGTTGAGGTGGGTATGTCCATTATAACTTACAAATGCATGTTTCCTTTTAAATTTATCAAAGGTTCGTTTCATACTAACAGTTTATCTTTGTGTCTTACATAGTAATGAACCATGGAACTTTGTACGCCTTCCCAATCCTAAGGAAATGGTTTCCGAACTAAGCCTTCACCACGAAAACGAAGGTCTGCTCCTGACAACAACTCATGGTGTACCCTGGAACTTCAACCGGAGGTAACAGAGTCATTACACACCCCCTACGCATGTAAAATCCTCATCGCGACTAACTGTTGAGAACAAAGAGCTTGAGCAAAACTTGGGTGTCGAGGAAGCTAAAAGAAATACCCGCCACAATAGTAGAGGAAAACGTAGGAGAAGAGCATGGTTCCGATCCCTTTGGCTTAAGAGAAAAGTTCCTCCAGCCGCCATTGACGCCTCATTGACGACACTGCGCAAAGATTATGGAGTAGCTTTTGGCCATCCTATCACCGAGGGTAAGTCTATGGATTTGTTGGAGTCCCAAGGGGGAACTAACTTTAGTATAAAATCATTGGTCAAAGGCGTGATTGGCCCTCAACCTATTACTGTTATGGCTCCCAAAGAAGAGGATATGTTGTAGGTTCGTTTTTACTACTACCATGCACTTCCCATTAGTTGGAGTGATGAATGCATCCTTACACCATTTTTAATTATGCATGACTAACAATTTTGATTTTGAGCATGCTAAGATAGACACAACGGATTCACCTCCCATGGAATTTTTTGCTACTTCATCTGTGCCCCCAACAGGGTCGACTGTGGTTGGCATAAGCGCCATCAAGCCCACCGAAAGTCACCCGAAATATGTGGAGTCCAGACCTTTTAATTCTGCTAAGGGGTCTCCATCCGCTGTGTATTCTTCGATCGAGGTATCTTGAACAAGGCATACCTCACTGACCCCCTTAGACTGTAAAGATTTGGTTGATCATCGTATGTCTCCTGGCCAATTTTCAATTCAACGACACATGAAGGGTCCCCGTTTTCTTGATGAGTTCAACATTGCTACCGTGCAGCAGGTATCCCTCGTGTCAAACTTACGGTTGAGTTACGGGCACCAATTAAAATTTAACTCCAAAGCTGAAGCAGCGCAAGCAAAAGCGCAACAACTTCTTTCTGAAAGGGACGCATAGATTGCTACTCTTAAGGCCCAGCTGGCTGGTGCCCAAACATGCGAAGCCAAATTTGAATTTGCTATGGAGGCTGAAGCTTGCAAATATAAGGTTTCGTTTTAGGAAAATGGTAATCTGAATCAAGAGTTAGCCCGGTCTCACAGAAGGTACGGTGAATTAGAGTCCACAAGCAAGGCCGTAGTGAATGAACTAGAGATTACACAAGAAACCTTATTTGACAAGCTTGCAGAACTTAAAAACACAAATGATGCCCAGATCGCTAACCAAGATTAGAAACTCATACAGATGAATATTGAGTTCGATGAGGAGCTTTATCGGTATATGTTGATTGTTATCATCGAAAAGCGTTGGCTAGTTGGGTGCGGCCTCCGGTTGGCCGTCATGGGGTGCCTTGAGTTCACTGATCTTTGAACGGATTTTAGGGAATTCGTATCCATGTCCATGGCTAAGGGAGAGATCCAAGGTCTTACCCAAGGCGTAGAACATAGGGTTGCCAAGAAATCTTTGTCAGAGTTGTCAATATATGACATAAAGGCTAATGAAAAGTCTATAGTTGCCATGGACAAGCTCCGTGATCTTGAGTTTCCCCTGATTGGTGAGCTAGAAAATAACAAGGACTACCCATTCAAAGTAATCATGGTCGGGCTTAATCTACCTGGTCATTTGCCAACGCGGATACTTCTCAAGAATATTGTGACCTAAAGTCTTGCCTTTCACATTTATCCATTCCCGTTTTCCGTATGGAATACGATCCATTTGACCCCTTTCATGTAGAGAAATAAGTCCCCCCCCCTACAAGAAGTCCTTTTCTTTTCTCTATGAGTTGATGTACCAGCCCATATATCACCTTGCATCTTTAGAGATGGTTTTTAGGGAATCAATAAGTTATTATCATCATTCATTGACTTATCATTTCTTTCTTCACTCGCCAAGCTCCACCTTGGGTTATGAGGAATTTTTATTCTATATTGTGAATGACTTTTTGCAGCAAAGTTTCCCCACAGGGAAGCACCTTGCAATTTCATGATGTTTGAGACGAAACATTTAATTCGGCCAAACTTTAATGACGATTTATGTGATTTACTCTTTAAAATTTGGTTCATTATCATATGTTTTAAAATCATCTTTTGCATCGTTAGTCCTTTTGATTAATGATCATTTGTAATTAACTCAAAAATGTATTTTCTTTCTTTTTTAATTTTATTTTTATTTTAAGTTTTTCGATTTTCTATACACGTTTTTATTTGATGGTATATACTCTTTTTACGTTTAAAAATGATTTTATTTGTTTTTATAACCTATTTATACACGTTTTTATATTCACTTTTGCATACGTCTTTACATAAAAACGAGATACAAATGCATATAAACACGTATATACAAACGGATAAAGACGTATATAAAAACGTATATACGTGTTTCTATATATTTGATCTCTTTCTATATAAAAACGTATTAAGACGCATATAAAAACGAATATAAAAAAAGATGTTTAAAAGAATAGTAGTTCTGATATTAGTCGGCTCGTAATGTCAATCAAAATCTCAAAATACTAGAAAAAAAATTGGATATAAAAGCCTATATAAACATGTAAGTTATATATACATTCTTAGACGTGTCAAATACGTTTATTATAAAGTCGTTAGTCTATTTTAATTTTATTCTAAGCCACACCAACCCACGAAATGACGTTTATTCTATGTACATCAATTTAGTATGATTGGTGAATCTTAAAAACAAAATAAGGGTCAGGTCGCCTAGAAAAGTTAAATGATAAAAAAATATAGAAAAAATATTACTATCAATTTTAGCTTAAACTATTATGTCCTTCCAGCTTAATTTAGCCATGGAGCTCAGGTCGCCTAGAAACTTATTATAGGGGTGTTTTGTTAAGCTTATATATTGGGCTTATATAACGTTATATAAGTCATTTATAGCTTATATATAATAAGTTTATAAGTTTTACTTAAGTGTTTGGTTTACTTTATATATAGTTAATAAAGTTAAATGATAAAAAAATATAGAAAAAATAAAAATGATTTAACTATTAAATGAGAGTATAAATATCTTTTTATTTAATATTTTTATATAAGTCCAGTTATCCTTATATACTGTAAGACACAAAGTCTTAACTTACCAAAAATCCCATTATATAAGCTTAACCAAACACTTCATTTCGACTTATAAATTTATATAAGCTAATAAGCTTATAACCACCGTATAAGCTAAAACAAACACCCCCTAAATAAATGTAATTAGATTGTTTGTCGTAAATAATGATAAATTTATATGTTAAACGGGTTTTTAGTATTGTTGTATTTTCACTAATAACCTACATTAGATTGTTTGTCGTAAATAATGATAATTATTGAACTAGAAAATGTTCCCGTCTTGCATGGTTCACCTGTTTATATCGATTTTGATCGTTTTCTTCGATTTTTTTCCGACAGTTTTTATCGATAGCCGAACAAATGGCAACTATGATTCTTCATTAAACTACTTGAACCTGTTGGTTCGATTCAGTTTTCATAATTATCGTACCATTAACTTGTTCATAATTTCATTAGGTTTAGGTCTAGACATGTATCCGCGCATATATGCGGATAGTTTACAACATCTTAATTAGTCCGGTAATCGAACCGATAACTTGGTGATTTGATCGGGTTGACCCGGTGAGCGAACCTGCAAAATAGTGACTCGACCGGATTGACGCGGTGGTCGAGCCCGTAACACGGTGACTCGACCGGATTCACATGGTGGTCGAATCCGTCAGCCGATGATCGAATCCATGATTTAATAATATATGAAATTGTTGAATTTTTAACTTTTTAAATTCTTTACATGAGCTCTTTATATATTAATATAAATATAAATATAGATATATATATAGATAAGGTCATGGTTATAAATAGCGTAAGGCATGGCATAACGGCATGTCCAAGCTACACAATTTAGCGTTTATATAGCGTGACTTATAGCGGCACAACATATTAAATATTTATTTGTTTTATCATATTTCAATATTGTATTTATACTAAGTTCATAATAAGTGTTTTACATAATAATTAAAGATAGAAAACTCTAGTTACATGTGAGTATGTGACAATATTCATTTTTTGGAGTTAAATTCAAAAAATCATCGAACCTCATGTCGTATCATGCCTTAACCTATTGCGTAGCATGGAGGCCACGCCTTAAACTTTAGCGTGTCTTAAGGCGGGCTATAGCGAGCTATTTAGAACTATGGATAAGGTGCATTTTTTATTTTATAAGTGTTTTAAAAACAAAATAATTAGAGCTGAAAAGTAAATAGGTTTAGAAATTGTGTTTAATTATTTTCCGTTTTAAGTCAAAGAAAGTATTTTTGGACCACACCGTGTTCAATTCGCGTCTCATAATTCAACTCTCTCTTTGTGTTACTGTTGACTAATTTAATTATTGAATTATTATATTCAAATGTCATTGGTGTCACATACTGATTATTTTATCACTCTATTATTGTGGTATTACACGAAAATAATTAATTAAAAAACAGAGCTAGTAGAGAACTAAGTGGGTGTTGAGTTAACTTTAATTAACATATTTTATTTATTATTTATATATATTATAAGCTATTTTTTTTACTATTTTACATTAAGTTTCTCTCATTATTATAACTTTTTACTGTAAGTATGATTAGCTTTTTTAACTAAAATTTTCGACTCCAGTTTTGATTTATCCCCAGAAGAATCTAAGAAGAAATTTCTTTTTGAAACGAATCTAAGGAAACAAATACATTTCGATATTTTACATGATGAACAATCATTATTGATTGATTAGAAATCATGTACCAGAAGATTAAGAAAAATATCAATATGTAAAATATAACTTTTTTCTATACAAAAGACCAAATTTCGGCATACATGAAAAATGGCAAAGACCAATAAATTGAAATTGAGCTTAGTTAGAATAATCTCGAAAGTATGTGGGTATCAATATCAAGGAATGACTTTTATTTTTAATGTACTTGTTTGGTTGGTGAATTTAGTATTTGAATATAGGTATCAAATTTTCGGATGCATATAATTACGGAACCTACTTTAATTCTTTTTTCTACAGTAATTCTTTTGTTTAACCAAACACCTTTTATATGTTTCTTAAATTTATAGGATGTTCGGTATGAGGATATGTGTACCAAATAATGACTTTTAATCCTATCATAGTTGTTTACTTGATAGGTTTGGCATTTAGAAATGGATTTCAAAACCTCAAAAGTTTGCAATATATGAATCCACAAGGTGATGGGTTTATAAACCAATTCAGATTCTCATTTCTAAAGTAATTTTTAAATTCACTAATGTGATGGCGTGGGTTTATAAACCTATTTCAATTCTCATTCTCAAAGTAATTTTCTGTTTAACCAAACGTCCATTAATATTGTATGTTTAAGCTTAAAATGATACTCTATGAGTGCAGGTTAAAATTCAATGCTATGGTTTATATTATATTGTAAATATATTGGTGATAAAATATAAAATCGTTACAAATTACTATAAAAAATTTACAAATAACACTCGTGTAACTCAAATTCCATTTTTAACCTTACGGTGTTTGTATCAAGTGAGATTATAACATAAATACCTACTTGCAAAACGATTTATTTTTTCTTATAGTTATTGTCCACATTATACTGTTTTTTTAACGACAATTTTATTAAAAGACTAGCAAGATGCTAGACAAAACATTACAAAGAAATCAAATAAGGATTCTTAAACCAACAATCCTTGGTGAATAACTCTATGACATCTATTAGCACACCAATTATATGAGAAAGAAATAACATCATCGAAAATCCGATCCTTTCTTGGAGGAGAATCATCAAATAAAAGCTTGTTACGGAAAGACCAAATAAGCCACCACGCAATAAAGAAAACGCCCTCAAGCATGACTTTGATCTTAACTGACATACGAATAGAGAGCATCCATTCTTCGCATCGATGAAAGGACACGATACTGGGCCGAGGAACATCCCACCACCAGCAGATTAAACCTAACAAGTCTTTAGCAAGCGAACACCCAAAGAAAAGGTGACTCGCGTCTTCAGACTCCAACCCGCATATAGAACAGCCAACCGAATTCACATTAACGCCTCTATTACTAAGGTTAAGGCAAGTTGGAAGACGATCACGACGAGCCCTCCAAACAAACACATTAACTTTAATAGGAACCTGCTTCACCCAACGTGTAACCGCAGTTGACCTAGGGAGCAACAATTTGTCGAGGGCTAAGTGAATATCTTTAACAGAAAACATACCTTGGCCATTAAGATCAAAAATCCATATGTCACCAGCAAAAGACAAGCAAACCGAATCCATGGCAAGAAGGAACTCATCCCATTGTTGTTTCTCAACTCCATCTCGAACTTGTCTTCGAAAGGAATCACTTAAAGACGGGCTGTTAAGCTTAGCAGAAACCAAAACATCTTTGACAACTTCCAGAGCAAACACACGAGGATATAGATCACATAAGGGAATATCAGAGATCCTGGGATCAAACCAGAATCTAGTATTGGAACCATCTCCAACTCGAATTTTACAGTGAGAAAAGAACTTGAAACCCTTGGTTTCCAAAACACGAACCTCACGGATAATTTAGCTCCAGCAGGAAGAAGAGTATGGCCTGTGATTGTTGATCGAACTACCATAAACAGCATGAATAAAATGACACCAAAGAGACCAATCATTAGAGATAAAGTGCCACATCCATTTGAGAAGTAAAGCCCGGTTCAAGGCGAACAAACTAGAGACCCCTAATCCTCCATGATGTTTTGAAGCTAGAGCCTAATCCCACACAATCCAAGACATTTTCCTAACCGACTGTTTGGTACCCACAAAAAATTTACTTCTAAGTTTCTCAAGGCTATGCAAAACCCCTGAAGGCGCCTTATAGATAGAAATCGTGTAAAGAGGTGTGGTACCAAGAACAGCTTGCAAAAGCATCAATCTACCACCCACTGAAGGGGTATTTTCCTTCCATCTAGATAATCTCGATTGGACTTTCTGAATAATCCCGTTCCACATAGACTTCCTTGACATACTACCACCTACTTCTACTTCCAGATTTCTGAACAGAGTGGATAAAACTGCACAACCAATGGAAGATGCATAAAAATTTACTAACTCCTCATGAACCCCAATACTCATCAACTGGCTCTTTTGAATATTAATCTTTAAACCCGACGTGAGATGAAAGCATTTAAGGATTCTTATGAGGTTATTCAAATTGACCTCATACCATTCGCCAAGAAAAATAACATCATCCGCGTAGAATAAATGAGATAACACGAACTGATTTTGAATCTGAAGCCCATTAAAAATACCATCATTTACTTCCCTTGTAACCGAAAGATGAAGTGGTTCCATAACTAAGATAAAAAGCATTGGAGCCAAAGGATCACCTTGTTTGAGACCACAACTAATAGGAAACTCACACGTAGGTCTACCATTAACAAGAATCGAAGACATATTAGAAGAAAGAATACCCGTGATCCAAGAACCATCTTGGCCCAAAACCGAATGCGTGGAGGACTTCTAAAAGAAAATCCCATCTAACGGAATAATAAGCCTTATCGAAATAGACTTTGAAAAGAAGAGACTGCTTCCTCTTTCGTTTACACCAAGATAAAGAATACCTGTGTCCATAGTGTACTGTTGAGGGATTTATCTTGCAACATTTACTTTAACTATTATGTTTGCTATTATATAAAATTTGATGTTATATATCAGAATGGGTTGAAATTTAAATTTATTTTCATTAATATGATTTTCATGAAGTATTATATAACATCAACAAAAATGTTGAAGGTTAAAGTTGAAGACTAAAGAATCCAAACGTCGACAGTGAAAACAATTATGGTCCGATTAGGTATACAATTTAGGGGTGTCGGGTGGCAACTTGGGTCTTGTTCTGGTTGACGGGTAAAAAAAACCTAACTTGAAGCTGACTCATTTAAATAATCAAGTCAATTATGCCAAAATGTTTGAGTAGCATTCATCTAACCCCATCAAAAATTGGATTAACCTTTTCTTAAAATCCTTTCAACTCACTCTTATTTTTACAAACACAAACACACAAACACAAATAAAATGATTCTAATACATCAAACTCATCTCACAAACAATTCAATTTTGTTTACTCTATCTAAAGTGAACAATTATCTTGCTTTAACTAAAGAATATGATAAATCATATCACCATCTATCTGAGCATAGTGTTTTTCCAATTCCAACCACATATTGACAAAATTCAGGTTGTTTCCAATGAACTCACTCCAAGTGTTCAAGATCCGTGATATCAACATAGCCTTATTCTTCTCTTATAATGATCTTAACTTGGAATCATCATTTTGTTCTTGGTACTCACGAGTGTTAATCTTGTATTTATTCTTTGAATTAAAAGCTATTATGAGTGACATCTTCCATGAGTAGATTTGTTTGATCCAGTAAGTTTCTTAGAGATTAAGACTATCCCTGGATTATGAGTTTGATGGAGATAAAGAAAGTGATTTAGTTTGAATTCATCAATGTTTGTTGGTGTTTGAAGGATTGTTTTGGCTTGAAGAATTTCTTGCCATTTTTTATTTGAATGAAAAACAAAATTTTTGATATGATTTTTTTTTGTGATAAAATGAATCAAGATTGGTGTTTATTAGATGGTTTTGAGTGTTTTGATGTGTTTTAAGGGTTTGAACAATGGTTTATGACAATTATGGTGGTTGAAGTTTGTTAGAGTGGGTTAAGTTAGTTAAGGATGATCAGAGTTTTTTTTATTGATGATAGGTTTATCACCAAAGTTTGTTATTGTTGGCGGAGCATGCTCTGATACCATTTTCGTAATAAGAAACAATTGAAAAACATATAGTAAGGGTGGGAAAATCTGTTATATTCATTCAAGTTCAGATGTGATAACAGTTGACTACTTATACAAAATGGAGGCAAACTAGAGGAGAAGCTAACTAATCTACAAACTGAATTAAGCTACCACAATCTAATCAAGCTATTACATAAACATAACTACATTATATTACATCTTTTGAGAACAGTGATGAGAAGCTCGAGCTTATTAGGTTGTAAAGCTTGAGTTGTTAACTTGACATAATTGACTTTGGTTTTGGCTATGTCTTCTGTTTGGTTTGCAGTTTGAACTTCAGTAATTCCTTTACTTTTGTAATCTATAAATAGTGATTGGATAATAAAATATCGCATACGGGGTTTTAATGGCTAACAAAATGAAAAAATATGGACAAAAGTCGTGTTCGTTCGTGAACATCCGGTTACGTGTTTATTTATTTCCTTTATTCGTTTATGTTCGTATAACATATCTTTCAATTGTACACTTTTAAATTGGTTTATTAAAACTTATGTTATAAGGTTTATGTTTGTTTGATATATGTTTATTTACATTCGTTGGGGAAAAATCTATACAATCCCTTTTTTTATCAAAGATTCATTGGATTCATCTGGACCTTTCAATCCATTAATTATCTACGGTCTAGATTAAAACAAATAAATAAACAAAACACCCCCATTCCACCTAACGGTTATTCATTATTTATTTCTCACACAGAACCACCACCAGCCCTCACCACACACACACAATCGATGCCGCCCGATCCGATCACCACAATAAAACCACCTATTTCAGGCGAGATCCACAAAGATCTACCATTTTCCGACCAGTTTACAACAAACCCAGTTGGAGATCGACTTGCGCCATTTTTTCATGCTACCTCCACACTTTTTGACAGCAGCCTTCACATCAGACAATCAAAACCACACTAATACCTACTGTACTTTTTTTTTTGTACTATCACACAGTCTGGAATAACTTTTACTTTCTGTCGTTATTTGGCTTCAATTCTTTTTCCCTTTGCTGCTTGGTCCCCACGAGACACAAAAATATAACTCTTCTTTGCACTTTTCGTCCCTTTTTGCTTTAAGTCACATGAGTTTGTTTTGTTTTTCTTGACAAACAGTGAACCAAAAGTATAGCTTAAACAAATCCCAAGTGAACAAATTTGTTACAAAACATCTACTTCTCCGACGATCTTCACAACAAACACACCCTTATTCGACGACCTGCACAACAAACTACCCTTTTCAAGTGACTTTCAAAACAATCCACCGTTCTCAAGGTTTTCTGGTGACTCATGTATGAGTCACCGTGACTCATGTATGAGTCACGGTGACTCATCGTGACTCATGTATGAGTCACGGTGATTCATACATGAGTCACTGTGAATCATACACGAGTCATATATGAGTCATCATGACTCATATATGAGTCAGTGACGAGGCCGTCGGAAAAGTGGTTTTTTTGTGAAAGTCGCGCGAAAAATGATTGATTTGTTGTGTAGGTCGTCGGAGAACTGGGTTTGTTATGGAAGTCGCCGGAAATTGGTGGATTCTTGTGGATCTCGTCGGAAAATGGCGTATTAATTGTTGTGGAATTCGCCGAAAAACCGGGTTTGTTGTGGAACTCGCCGGAAAATTATGGGTCCTTGTGGAGGTTGTCGGAAATAGGTGGTTTGTTGTGGTGGTGGCTGAAAATCGGTGAGTTTATTGTGTTGGTTGCCAGAGATCGGAGGTGAGATTGGAATCCTCGTCTTTTTTTTTAAGATAAGGTAGATTGTGTTTTTTAATCTGGTGCATACAAGTTTATAAGATTGAATGGTTGAGATGGGTCTAATAGGCCTTTGCTAAATAACTGGGCTGCATTGAACTTTTCCCAATTTATGCTAATTTATCGTTCGTTTGTGTTTTAATAAACGAACATAAATGATCATGAACAACTCTTTTCTAATAAACGTACATGAACATGATAATTCGTCTGTTTAACATTCATGTCTGTCTATGTATTCGATTGAATTCAAACAAATGAACATAAACAAAACTCCGTTCATACTCCAGTTCATTTGCAGGCCTAATTTTCATACTACTGAACTAGTTAGTTGTATTTTCTTAGTTTTATAAATTTCATTCACCATCATGCCTACGCACTATATGTACAAATGAGGATAACATTATCAAAATTACAAGATAATAAATCCTTTATCAAAATTACAAGATAATAAATCCTTTATACACAACTAGTATTTTTTAACATGATTGTTACACCTTCTCCCTAATAAAAAAATGCCAATTATAAGTTTTTGTGTATGTCAACGAAATACCTTCGTTGTCACCCAAGTTCGAGCATATTCGAATAACTGAGCACGTGTACCGAATAATTAATCAAAATGGCAACCATTCACGTTTATAATATTTTTTTAAAAATATTGCTTCTTTCGTCATATATTAATAGTCAAAGTTACTATTTTTATACGTTCCAAATAAATAGTCTAGTAAAAAATAAATAAGAAATAAGGATAAAGTTTATCATATCACCTTCACTTAAGGGTATTATTACAAACAATAAAGATGTTATAAATTAACTGTTTAAAAGTAAAATTGCCATCGTGTAAAATGTAAGAGAGAAAACTGAAATTTTTTATTTATTAAATTACGTATTTTTTGTCAATATACTATTATTTTAGGACGAAAGGAGTATTTTTTTTAAAAAAAACCTCTAAGATAACTTCTAGTCCATATGTGTAAACCTGTAATTTATGTTGAAAATCTTGCAACATTCGGTTAATTGTTTCTGATCTTAAATTAGATAGCAAAGTTACAGTTAGTTACTGAAGTTTTAGTGACAATAAAAGTGTCACTAAACAAGCTTTTTAACGCATACCAAATTACGTGCATGGGCTCTTTAAGATTATTTAGTTTCAGTTTCATAATAGTACCACACTTGGTCACGTCACTGTGCTCCTTAAATAAAGGTTTTGGGTTCAAGTTTTGGGAATGGAAAAAATCTTATTTGGGAGGGATACTACTTATCGAGGTACCGAGCAAACTCCCGCGGGAGATTAGTCCACTCGTCTTAAGGGCGGTGGGAACTCCTCGTAATAGACGACTAAAAAAAATAGAAATAAAAAGAAATTTAATATTTTTGTAGTCAGAGAGGTTTACCTGCACTGATTTTACATTACTCAAATAAGTAATCGCTCTCAAATTAATCGAGTAATGTCAAGTCGAAAACCCAAAACCGTAAAAATTAATAATAGTAAAAAGTTAAACTATTCCACTTTACCAAGTATATGTTGGATTACTAAGTTAATTGTCTTAAACCTAACTATAAATTTGAGTATATATATATATATATATATATATATATATACATAATACATGAAATTCTTATTATGTAACCACAAAACAAAATTAATGATGCAAGTCATTTACTAATTTACATGATATCAAAGTTGTAACCTCAACCCAAGATAAAATAGTTACTCTTTGATTAGTGTCGTTTTTAAAACCCAAGATAAAATAGTTACCATAACCTAAAAAGATTAAATGTCATGCAAAAGAGTAATTGCAAACGTTATGCCGTCAAATTCAATTTTTTTTTTTTTCAACCAAACAACAAAGGATGTGTTTGGCGACACGTAGCAGTAAGTAGTAGTAGGAGCAGAAGTAAGAAGCAGTAAGCAGTAGCAGTTAGCAAGAGCAATAAGCAGTAGTTGTTTATTTTAAAAAAATGTTTGGTAATGTAACTGTAAGATATTATAAAAAGTGTAAAATTACTTAAAAGGGCATATAACCTAATTAAATAAAGTATAAATATTATATTTAAGGCCATAAATGTAATTTTAAAAACAAACTGCTCAGAGCAGTTCTGAAATGATTCTCCAACAAGCATTTAAGATTGGAGCAGTTAGACAATATTAAAATGCTTGTTGAGGTGTTACCAAACAAGCTTTTCATCCAAACTGCTTACCGCTTATCATTTGTCGCTCCTAAACGCTCCAAAATACTTGCTACTAAACACAGCCAAAGAAGATGATAGAAGAAGAAGAAACGACTTTTAGCGTATGTTTTAGACTTTCAGTTTATTTATTTAAAAGTCTCCCGTTTAAGCTACGAGATATGTTAAATAACTAGGTTAGTTAGCCCAAATATAATTGTGAGTTTAAATTCATTAGATCTAAAGTTTGATATTTGTGTATGGCAAAATTAGCACGACCATTGATTGTGAGGTGGAGATAGAGAAGGTTATTTAATTTTAACCACTTGAAACCATTTGAACATTGTAGAAGCATGATTCATACATATTTTATATTCCCGTCACTACATTAAGAAAAGCCAAATAATGACGATGGAAATTGAGTATGACTTTTAACTCATACTTCAGAGAGCTTATTCAAATTCAATGATACTTTTCGGCAACATAACTGATTGGTAATTAACAATTTGGTAAAAGTTCTAACTAGTATTGTACTAACATCTAGCGTATGTTTGAGGTGACAAATAGAAGAATATCATTGTATTATCAGCGCGAAACACATGCTAAATTGATGTAGACTAAAAAAACGAGATAATAAATGGGATACGTTGATTATATGAATATTAGAAATAATTTTTACAATAATCGTTAATTCCACACGAATACAAATTATTAGGATTTTAAAAACGAGAAAACTACCAACAATTGTTTTATTATAATACAGATAACTGAGCTGTTAGAGTTACAATATTTTTATTTAAATAGACTCACAAAACTAAAAAGGGCCTAAAAAACAAACGGTTCGTGAGTTATATTAGAAACAAGTCCAACAAAAAGTCTAAAAATATATAAAAATGTAAATAACTCTTAAAATATAATGTTTCGGGCCATGAAATTCTATAACCAGACAAAGTATGATTACAACTGCACCTGCCTCGTATCTGCTTTCGATTTGACTGGTAACGGGCCTTCTAAATTCTCCATAGGCCCAAGTTATGTTCATTTTTAACTCATCTTTTTCTTACATAATTTCATGCTTCAAGAAACAAGGCAAACCGTTTATCAATACATGACTTTCAGCATTAACGTTTTAAGTGATTGAGTGAAGAAGGTCGAAAACAACACGAGAAAAACATGGAATATATTTGATCTACCAAAACTGTATTAAATTTGATCTTAAACTCAATCCGTTAGTATATTATAATATATTAATTATGGTCGGAAACAATGTTGTATAGATGTTTTGAAGGTCGTTTTGTTCAGCCATTTATGTCATTTCCAGAAACACATCAACAGACAATTGGAGAAAAAATACCGTTGAAAAGTTTGTCAAATTACGAATCAAAAGAGCTCAATATTGCCATACTTCTAATATATATATAATTTTATAAAAAAATGTTAAAATTTAACATTTTAAATATTTTTTTAGCGAAATAATTTTTTAAGTTATTATTTCCTTGCAAAGCCAGTCAATGACATGAACAAGCTTCTGTTTTATCGGTCAACTACCGGTAGTTAATGCTTTACCTTACGCCGCAAAGAGCGGGCTATATATCTCGGCTATATATCTCGTTAGTTTTAAGTTTGGTCACAAAAGACAAAACACCAATAAACAAAGATAATTTCAATTTGTAAACATATGGGCCATTGTTTTGGGTTTTTTTTCTATGAAAGGCCCAACTTGTAAACATGTGTAAGAGTTATTTTTAGACTGTTCGAGTATTTGTAATTGTGTAGACTTGGTACTTAAAATGACTTGTAATTATTTGAACCTTAACCTTCCAAATATACTGACCTCAGTGTCATGTCATGATGGTCTTGGTGAAAAAAACTCCTTATATCGCTGCAAACCCAAAGACTCGGTTTATGAAGAAGGTTCCTAAATACATGGATCACTAACCGCGTGCTAATAAATCTCATAAAGCTTGATATGGTCATGATATATTGTTATTTGTGAAGGCCTGTGTATGTATACGTAGCTTCTACTCTAGTTTACTGATTTAATCATTTTGTGGTTTAGCCGGAATCGGTAACAGCGTGCACCATGTTTACCCCCGGTGGTAGCCAAAGAGCCTCCGACATCACTGACATCGAAGAAGGAGAAGGAGAAGAAGACGTAGGTCACAATACTCTCCATCCCCAAGAAAGGTCGAATCCTCAACTTTCGGAAAGCCCACATCCTACTTTGAAACGTCACGATTCCTTGGATATTGAGTCGGCTAATATTCGTGGCCACCAAGACCATCATGACACTGAGGTCAGTACATTTCGGAGCTCTTAGATTCATATATGAACTACATAGATGAATTTTACAGTTTCATTTTGTTTTAATAATTTCAATATTAGGGTTTTACCTGATATTTGTTACGTATTATTGATACACTATATAGAGCGGTAAAATCCTAAAACGAGCTTGGACCATCTATCCACTAATAATCAGTTAGCTAGAAGATTTATAATTTTTACAATTTGAAATGAAATTGTTTGAAGGGTTGGAGAGTGATACTCGTGCTAGCTTTTCAAAGCATTGGGGTGGTTTATGGTGACATTGGGACATCGCCATTGTACGTGTATGCAAGCACTTTTACTGACGGGATCAAGCACGAAGATGACATCTTGGGAGTTTTGTCGATCATATTTTACACCATAACTTTGATTCCTGTAATTAAGTATGTCGTGATCGTCTTACGTGCCAATGATCATGGTGATGGTATGCCTTCTTTCACTTGGTCTGCTTTCGTTTATATTTCCTAAATAATTAGTACATTCACAGATTAAAGTGCGAAATGACCATAATTGTGATTTCTTCTCAAATTTCAATATTACCGCACAAGTCATGGTTACTTATTTTGAATAGGTGGTACTTTTGCATTGTACTCGAAACTATGTCGGTATGCAAAGGTGGGCTTAATCCCGAGTGAGCAAGCAGAGGATCGAGAAGTTTCTAACTTTCGACTCGAATTACCCAACAAAAGTAATAGAATAGCTTCGAGTATCAAGCAAACTCTAGAGAGTAGTAACTTTTCCAAGTTTTCTCTTTTATTTGTTGCCATGCTCGGGACATCCATGGTCATTGGTGATGGCATCCTCACTCCTTCGATATCTGGTAACGAGACTAACTTTTTTTTGTTTGCCGTTTGTAATATCATCGATTTATAACATACTATTAGTTATCGACAGTCTTATCAGCAGTATCCGGACTTAAGAAAGCAACAGATAGCATTACAGAAGGTAAAGTTAGCTTTTTTGCTAAGTTGCTACCACTTATTTTTCTGTAGTCGCTCATGTGTTCGGTACTCAATTAATTGTTACTCCATGAAATAAAGTATAACCTAGTCGCTGCGAAAGAAGACACAAGTTTACTCACATTTAAAAACCTTTATGCAGGGAGAATCGTCGCGATAACAGTGGCAATCTTGATAACATTATTCATGGTTCAAAGGTTCGGAACTGACAAAGTTGGCTACACATTTGCCCCCATCATTTGTGTTTGGTTCTCCCTCATTGTCGGAATTGGTGTATACAATTTCATCAAGTTCGACCCTTCAGTTGCTAAAGCCATAAACCCGAAATACATTATAGATTACTTCAAACGGAACCAAAAAGATGCATGGATTTCACTTGGTGGTATCGTCCTCGCCATTACAGGTACTTTGATGCATTCTGATAAAAAGAATCATTGATGTTGAAATTTTAGATAATTTGATTCAAATGTGTTGTGCCAGGAACCGAGGCTATGTTTGCTGATTTGGGACACTTTTCGGTCAAATCTTTACAAATAAGCATGGGTTGTGTGGTGTACCCGGCTCTGATCACAGCGTACAGTGGACAAGCCTCGTGGCTAAGAAAACATAGTGATGAAGTGGCCGACACATTTTATAACTCTATCCCGAATGGCTTATATTGGCCAGTGTTTGTGGCAGCTGTTATGGCGACGATTATAGCAAGTCAGGCTATGATATCTGGGACTTTCTCGATTGTTAAACAGTCGCTCTCGCTTGGTTGCTTTCCTCGTGTTCAAGTTGTGCATACATCGACTAAATACGAAGGACAAGTTTTCATTCCAGAAATGAATTATCTACTTATGGTTGGGTGTGTTCTTGTTACCATTACGTTTAGAACTACTGAAAAGATTGGCCATGCTTACGGTAAGATGTATAAACCCTAACTTGTAATCATGTATTCTTATGGCTTTTCCTAACTTGTTCAATTCTAACATTTGTCCCCTACTCCATGAAGGTATTGCGGTGATATTTGCTGAGACGCTAACATCTTTGTTCATGGTGGTAATAATGCTGGTCATCTGGAAAACGAATATACTTCTTGTGATCTTATACGTACTCGTGATAAGCTCCACAGAGTATATCTACTTAAGTTCGGTTCTCTCAAAATTCAGTCAAGGCGGATACTTGCCTTTCTTGTTTGCAATCGCGCTTGTGTTCGTAATGTGTACCTGGAACTACGTCTACCGTGCAAACTACAACTATGAAGTCAATCACAAAGTATCCCAAGAAGTCATAAAAGACATGATAATGGACACAAACATTAGTCGTATGCGAGGACTTGCAATCTTTTATTCCGATCTCGCCCATGGTATCCCCCCAATATTTAAACGTTATGTCGACAACGTGCCTGCTTTACATTCGGTTATCGTATTTGTTTCAATAAAATCATTACCGATAAGTAAAGTGCCACAAGATGAAAGGTTCTTGTTTCGTAGAGTGAAACCAAACGAAATATACGTGTTTAGGTGCGTTGTAAGGTACGGGTACACTGATTCACGCAACGAAAATGAGTCATTTGAAAAGATTTTGATTGAACGGTTAAAAGAATACGTTCAATCGAATTATGGAGTTTTGGAACAACAAGAAGGTCGTGTAGCGGATGAGGACTTAGCCACACTAGATAGAGCTTCGCAAGGAGGGATCGTGCATTTGGTTGGTGAACACGAGATTGTTTCGAGGACGGGGTCTACGATCTGGAAGAGGTTTTTGATCGACTATGCTTACGATTTCATGAAGAAGAATTTGAGGCAAAGTTATTATGTGTTGGAAATTCCTCAAAAACGGATGCTGAAGGTTGGAATGACTTACGAGATTTGAATGCATGTTATTTAGGTTTTAATGATTAGAGTAATCTCATATTTTTTGTTAATCCTTCTAGAAATCTCTTTATGTATGGGTCGAGAGTAATCAATCGTTCTGGTTTCTCACGTTCGGTAAAAACCCCGAAGTATGACCGGAGTCTCGAGGAAATTTGGTTTGCAAGAGTTTAGCATTGTTCACGTAAGGTACGTAAAACATAGTTTTAGGGAAGGATTTGGGATGATTGTGTTGTTTGGTTTTTCGTGTTGAATGAGATCATGAAGTCCAGATAACAACTAACAAACCCTCGTAACGCGTATAGTTTAGCGTGAGGCGTTTGAGTTTAGCGATAAACCCTTTGTGGGATGATCAACTATGAGCATAGACGGACCTTAGTAGAGACCGGGGACGACCTCGGCCCTCCCAAAACTTTTAGATTTTACTTATATTTGTTTAAAAAAAAATACATTTTTAACATCACAAATAACACTCGGCCCTCTCAATAAATTTACTCGGCCCTTCCAATAAATTTATCCAAGTTCCGTTAATGACTATGAGGAGGCCAAGCGTTCGTACTAGTTGTGAGCCTCATTCTTAGCTGTCGTCAAACGATACATCTTAACCGTTGTTGACGGTTAACGGTTCCTACATGTGTAATCGATCACGAGTTTAGGAGAAGCTATAGGTGTTGCATGGGTTTGTGAACAGGCTTCCATCAGGTTATTACTGATTGATCTTTGTATTGGGCTTAGTAGCTATGTCGATAGTTAGGTTGCTGAACTGTATAATCAAGTTGTCATGAGATCTCTAACACGGACCTTGAAATAATCATATGCAGGGGCGCACTCAAAAAAGTACGCCTTTAGGTGCATAATATTTTTTCAAAATACAAAAGAAATAAAAATGGACTAATAAATATGATTTCGTTCAAAGTAGTAAACAAATTAAGAACAGATCTCACAGTCAGTTCTCGTACGATCCTTCATACCTACGAGTCGCTTACTTACTAACTCACTTGTTTTCATAAGTTCTTTCTCTACGACACAAATTAGCACCATTAAAATCCCTTTACTAAATGCAAAAACTATGAGCCCCTTACCCTTTAAAACCATTCCTCAAAATGAACTGGCACAACCACAACAACCACCAAATACAATGGTCCAACAACATTAAGAACTGAATGAAATGGCCTAAAAACATAAACCCCTATACACCGGCCTATGACCCGGACCCAATTGACGCAACCCAACACCCACAACAACATGACGCGACCCAAAACACAAACCCAAACCCCGTATCATTTCACACCATGGTCAGAATTTTTCGTGTCGGGACTAGTCGTTCTACTCAGCGTCTCAATTTACATTTGTCTTCAGTTTCACGTCTACCAAAGTGATGCGTTTAATGATTTATATTGGAAAAATGATGTGAGCGTGTGGCAAAAGATATATAGTTGGTGGAAGATCGGGAAACATCAACGCTTTTTCTATAGATGAAATGTTCGTTCATAATGGGAATGCCAACCGTAAGATAAAAGAAAACATAAACATACTAACACTTATGGTATTTCGAATCAAACGAGAGAGCTAGAGAGACAAAATGAGATGGAGGATGTTTGTAGTGAGAGAAACACACATATATAATAAATGACTAACAAAATATTAACAACCTTTTTCACACATGGAAAAGGCTTAAATAGTAAACCCTAATTCGGCCTTAAGGAGCTCATTTGGGCTTATATCGGGCTTCTTAGCAGACTACGACTAGTCGGACCATTTACAATAGCCAAAATCCTAAACGAGCTATACGAATACGTATCTACGAGCGACCAATACCTCATTCTCTAGAAATGATACATTTCTTGTATTTTCTTGTTTGTAAAAATATCCTCTTAAAGGAGGTCACTTGAGATTCACAAATATAAGCCCTATCAGTCTATGGTAAGCATCTTCAACTCGTAGTCTTTGTCTTCCTTTGAATCTTCATATCAAGTACTTGCATTCCGTGAGCTTAATTTATTATGACTTGATAATCTTGCGAGCTTCATCGTCTTTGACTTGCTAAAGTTGTAACTTGAATATCTTGAACCAACATACTCTTACTTCTGGAGAAATCTTGAAAGCTTCTAACAATCTTCCTTCATAAAATTCAAAGGTTAAAATAATTTTCCTTTATAAATTAACATTCCTAGGGTTTTGAGGAATTAATCGTCTCAAGAAAACCCTAAACTCTTCAAACATCTTCACAACAAAAAAATAAAATCATATATCTAGGGTTTCAAGAACACGAATCAAATCCTAGATATTCTCTTATCACATATGGACGCTTAGGTTTTCTTGATCATTAAAACTCTAGGTTGTTTAGACCTAATCTAGGATTATACCAAAGTTCATATGAGATTAATCATAGCGGAATTAGAACAATGATATGAACAACAAGATGTTTACTAACACAGATTACTTGCATTAAAACATTAAACTACAAATTACCCTAGACGCGTTACAATGAACACACACGTCTAGATACACAGTGACTTTAGGTTTACATTGTGAATGAATGATATGTAAAACTAACATACGCCTAGTTCCTTTTGTAAGATAAGGAAACCAAAGACTTATAAAAAAGCTAAGATAAAGATATTAAATCTTTTATTCTATAAACATATCTAGTGAATTCTTATCTCCTAAGAATTCTTTCACCAACTTGTAGAATGTTACCTGATCCCAAGTCTCCAAGTAGGCCCTCTTGGCCACCCACGACCTTGGCTTTTTAGAGAATCCCGCTGTCAGATTTAGTCACTGTCTTTTGATTTTGTCACATTAACTCAACTAGGTTCTGTGCCCGCGCTCCGTTGCGGGGGGATCACGGGCGATATAATGTTGGTGTATAGGTTTAGCTCTAAATTGGTCAGCGAATAACAAAAGGGAGAGCGTTATACGATCATGTTGCATAACAGTTATATCATTAGGTAGGTTGTTAAACCGTACTGATAGAGCTAACATAAATGTTTAGATTACATATATAAACAATTGCCAAAAGCAGTGTTATCGGTTCATAAACGAAATATTGCGCTTTTTGCTTCTTCACGTGTTGTTCCAGTTGGGGCATAAGGTTTCTTTTTGTGCTCCTTGTTTTCCTGGTGGGTTCGGTCTTTTGAAATGTTGAGACATTTGTCGTTGCAACTGTTTCCAGGACGTCCTCTGGTGGGGTGCCTATTTACAATAATGCAGTAAGCAAGCAGGTTAATATTCATATCAATTCTAATGACAATAATATCACGAAATATTCCTATTATGTCAGTGCCAATTGAATCAATGTTATTAGCTGTGAATTCGAACTTTTTTAGGTATTTTCCGTTTCTTCGGATGCTTATGCGTTTTATCTGTATTGTTATGTATCTAATACTTATTGGAAAGTTATATTAAAGGTGTCTGTTATAGGCCTCAGTTGTGGTTAGGATTGAGTCAAATGTATAGCAAGTTCTATTCTTGTAACTGCGCCTGCACATGGCATTATGTTGGAGGCTGTGTTATGTCTGTCACACATTGCTGAATCAGGAGGGTCAAACTGGTCATGAAAGGGTGGCAGATTTTGCTGGGTTGTTGATAGAAACTGATCGAGATTAGTACCCATTTTTTTGGCTATTTAAGTTGTTGATAGAAACATTGGTTTTCATACTTGTAATACTCATTCTACAAAACGTTTAAGTAAATATAAGCAATGGCTTTGCACCCGAGGTTGTATGCGCTAAAAAAAGAAGCCCAATCGGGAAAACTGTCTGATATGTTTATTTGTTATTTGTTGGATGACCTCCAAGCCGAGAAGGCTTGGAAGTCAAGGGTTGAGGGCATGTATCAGGACGCAAGCATGGGTATTGTTGAGCGCGAGCATTTGCGCCAGGAGTTATTAAGAATCAAAGGCGATCGTGTTGGTGAGCGAATGGTTGTCTTTTTGATGAGAAAAATGGACACAGAGTGTCCTTTCCGCGATAGGCTCGCGGAGGAGGTGGAGGCGTCAGCACATTGAATCCGCGAGAAAGAAACTTACTTGGCAATGCTAACAGGGACTGGGTCTTCCTGAACGGCTGTGGCAGGAATGTGACTGTCCAACCGTAATAAAGCGTGCATGTTTGTTTCGCTAGTTAGTTTGGTGTTTTTATTTATGGTCTTAGCCATGGTGTTAGTACGTAAATGTTGTCTGTGCGTTTTGCGAGCTTTTTTAATGCTTCTATAATAAATTGTTTACTGTTCAGGTTGGTTTGTGTATTTGGAAAAAGTTTATTTTATTTGTGATTATTGTGTTGTATGTCTGTGATGAATATGTTATTCATTTGTTTTTTACTTGCATACATGATTAACATTTGTTGGTGTCTATTGCTGTTGATATTCAACATTGTAGTGATGATTCTGACATTGACTAATTTGTGGTTGCGGGTGGGCTAAGTGAGGTTGGTTTGGGTGCAGGTGGAAATCAGTGTCATTGGCTGACCATTTGAATGGTGAGTTAAGGGCCAACTGTTGTATTTTTGTTGGTTAGTTAGATAGGATTAAAAGAAAGGGAAGCCAATGTCACATGTTAACAGTCTCAAGCTAAAGCCTTATTTAATGGGTGCATTGGTCGGTAGACCAACACATTTGAGGAAATAGAATAACCAATAAGTTGCAGAAAAGATGAGTTGAAGACCAATTTTGAACACTTTGTAGTTGTTGACTTGTTCAAAAGACTATGGCAATTGTTTTTACTTTTACATGGAAAAAAAGATTGAAGAGGAACGGAAATGGCATGAGAAGCTTGAAGTGCTTTATGCGGAGAAGATCAAGGCAATTGCTGATGCTGGTGTATTCTTGCTGGAGCTTTCCAGTCTCAGTCCAGACCGTGTTGTCCACCGTATGACCTGCCAACTGACCGAGATGTAAGAAAAGGGATGTTTTTGAGCGTTATAAGCGTGGGGGGATTGATCGACGAATCTGATGGCCGGATTCATGAGATTGAGGTCTTCATGCAATCTTTGTGATCAGTTGGAGAGGTTGTGTGGCTGCTGAGCACGGTTATGTTTCCATGTTGGCAATAAACGGGACCAGTTGTTCGTGTGTCAACTGCGTCCCCATTTGTGTTTTTTTCTTTCTTGTACGTGGTGGAAGGACACTGTATGTGCTTGCATTTGAAAATGCAGTGTCAACTTTGTGTAATATATTGAATTTGTCTTTTAATATTAAACGTAGAAGTTTGTAACGTTAATGTATATGTGTTAAATTCCCGTAACATAGTGTGTTGGTGTTTTTTTTTTTGGTTCCAGATAATTTTCTTCTTAGATTGTGTTTCTGTTCTATGTGGCTCATCAAATTTTTGTATACCGTTTATTTGATATAACATGATAGCTGTTTACGTTGGGGAAAAACTCCAATAATATAGCGTCGAATGTGTTGGGAATAAATTATAGCCAGTCTACTTGAGCGCTGACAAGAGTTAAACAAGCGTTGATAGGAAGAAAACAAACGCTGACAGATCAAGCGTTGACAAGAAGAAGTCAAGCGTTGACACATTGAAGACAAGCACTGATGGAAGGATATGATCTACGCGTTTATTATGTTCTAGATTACTTCTAGTAAAGATAGGAACAACAATGTATTTTCTATATTTATCTTTACCTAGAATAGTTGATACGTAGATTATTGTACAAGGCTTCTTATGTCTATAAAAGAAGACCTTTAGGTTAATGTTCGATATATGTTTTCATACGTTAAACACTTTCATTGTAAGCAAGTTTGATATCATTAATCAAAGTGAAAGTTTGTTTACATCTTGTGTGTTCTTGTTTAAGTGTTAATTCCGCATAACACTTAGATTGTCATATACATATACAAAGGTTTCTCTAAGTGTATTACTTGATCTAATCTCGTATACATAAAGCTAAATCGATCTAAGTTTGGGATCAACAAGTGATATCAGAGCTTGTTGAGGAACTTTTGATCTTAAAGAACACAAGAACCCTAAAATCACCAAAAACCCTAATTTTCACAAAACCCTAAAACATCATGTCAAATCCAGAAGTAACCTCCTCCTCCTCACCTTTACCAAATATCAAGATTCCCATGCTTGATGAACCTACTTTGAATTGTAGAAATTCAACTTTGAGCAATATCTGGGGATCTATGACTACACTCTCTGGGAGATTATTGAATATGGAAACACATTCAATAAAGCTCAGAAGATTGCTAATGCCATTGCTGCAAGAGTAGCTGTTGCTGGATGTTTAGAAGCAGATAAGAAAGAAAAACCTGATGATGGTAGAGCTGTGTCTGCTAAAGACATAGCAAAGAAAAGGGTTGATATGAAAACCCTAAATATTCTGAAACTCTCTTTGGGACAAGAGAACCAGCATAAGTACAAAGGTTATGAATCTGCTAAGGACCTTTGGGCAGCTCTTGAAGTTGCATATGGTGGTAATGATGATACTAAGGAAGAGAAGAAGAAGCAACTCATGCATGATTATGCTGTCTTCAAGGCTCAACCTAATGAGAAGCTTAGCAGTGTGAGAAGCAGATTGCTTGACATTACAAGCAAATTGTCCTTCATGGGGACACAACTTGGTGATGTTGACATTAATGCCACTTTTCTTAAAAGTCTTGGTGAGGCGTGGAAGATTGAGGAAAGATCTATACTTGCCAACAACACTCACAAAAGTTCTACTTTTGATGATATCTACAACAAGCTGAGGCTGTTGGAGAATGAAACTCTTTTGGAGCATGGAAGCAAGTCTACCAACAGTAATATGGCCTTCTTCTCACATAGTGAAGGTCAATTTAATCAGAAGGACTCTTACATGCATCCAGTTACTAGATCATCATGTGTTAACGCTGGAACATGTCCTGTCAACGCCTCCTATTCATACGCTGACACATACAAAAGTGACTCACCAAGAGTTAAACCTGCTGGTTTGGATCTAGATACTGTATGTGCTTATATTGCTTCTTTGCCCAATGGTTCAGTGATTACATATGAGGACCTTGAGCAGATAAGTGATGAGCACTTGGAGGAGATGGATATTAAGTGGAACATGGCTCTTGCTAGTATAAGAGCAAACAGGTGGAATAGAAGGTTTAAGAAGAAGATGACCTTCAATGCAAAGGACACTGCTGGATTTGATAAATCCAAGGTTGAATGCTACAACTGTCATCGTATGGGGCACTTCATGAGGGAATGCAGATCTCCTAGAAGATCTGATGCTGGCAAACCCTCAAGCCAAATTGTTAAGGCTCGGGATCCTAAGGCCATGGTTGCAGTTCAAGAAATTGATGGTATGGGATGGGATTAGAGCTATTTGGCTAAGGATGTGGAAGAGGATAAAGCTTTGGTTGCTGAGATTGAAGAAGAAGAGCATGTTCAGTATGCTCTCATGGCACACTCCTCCTCTTCATCAGATAATGAGGTATACGATGATGCTTTTTGTAGTAAGGATTGTAGGTTAAATACAGAGAAACTTAACAAAGAGGTGTTAAGATTATTAGATGATGTGAGTACTGAAAGATGCAATCTGTCTAATTACCAACTAGCTCTCACTCAAACTGAGAGGACAGTTTCTGAATACAAGAAAATGGAATTTGACTTAAAAGATAAAATAAATATCTTAAAACATGAGTTAAATGCTAGCAATGATATTAGGAGCATCATGGAAAGGGTTAATGGTGAGCTATAGGCTAAGTTAGATGAGGCCATTAAGAATAAAGATAATGTTGGCCTTAAAATTCAGAGATTTGATAAGGCCACACAAACCCTAGGAGAATGTGTGAATAAACAAAGGGATCCTAAGGACATGAATGGGATTGGGATGAAAGACTACTCTGTGGTTCCACCACCAGCTGGTGACTTCTATAGTGTCCAACAAAAGGACCTATCTTAGACTGGTTTACCAGAACTCCAAGAGGAGGAATTCATTCCTCCACCAAGAGTCATTACCCCAGTTGAAGAGTATCAACAGAAGTTGACTGACTTGAATGAATGGAAGAAAGCTAACCCTACCTTATTTGTTAAGGGTGGCTTGTTATGTGAAAGTCCTAATGAGTCAACCCTATTAAGGTAACAAACCCAATCACTGGTAAGGCTGTTGACCTTGGCTCAAACACTGTTAGAAAACCTAGTGTCAAGTATGCAGAAATGTATAGGAATACTAGGTCACCTAAAAGCCAAGTTAGTAATGATAGAACAGGCTTCTTCTCTTCTAGACCTAGGGTTGTGTCTAGAAAAGCCTGTTATACTTGTGGTAGCTTTTCACATTTAGCATATAAGTGTGTCAACGCTTCCAAAGTCAACGCTATTAAAAAGTCAAACGTTGTCAGACCCAAACCTTGTGTGCAGCAAAGTCCAGAAGTTGTTAGACCTGCCCCATTCTTCACTAGAGGGTCTAACACTCATGGACAAAGACCATTTCAAAAGAAAAATACTTGGTCTAATAGGCAATGGGTTTCTGTAGCAAACCCTAGGTTCAACGCTGACAAGGGAAATTTCAGCGTTGACAAGATCAAATCCAACGCTGACAGAAACGTGACTAGACCCAAATATTTGCAACCACAGGGTAAGGGGTCTAAAGCTTCTTCAAGCTTGACATGGAGACCTAAGAAAGATCAAAACCCTAATGATAATAGGATTTCAATGACCTGCAACAGATTTAATTACATTTCAAAGGTCATTACAAAACCTATTCGGGTTAACTGGGTATTTCATCCAAAGAGGGATGAACAAGGGGTTGTTATGAGAACTAAGTCTGTTCTTGTTGAACAACCAGATGAATCCAAGTCTGCTAAGGCTTGGGTTCCCAAAGAAAACTAACTTGTTTTCTTTATATGCAGGGCATTCAAAAATAGGTCTATGATTATGGATATTGGGACAGTGGATGCTCAAGGCACATGACAGGGAAGGAAGATTATCTTACTAACTTCACCCCCATTAAGGATGGTGATAAGGTTTACTTTCGAGGCGGATATGGTACTATCACAGGCAAAGGAACACTTCTCACCAAGAACTTGCGTTTTGAAAACGTATTTTTGGTAAATGAACTTGATTACAATCTTTTTAGTGTATCACAAGTTTGTGATAACAAAAATAAAGTTCTATTTACTGATACTGAATGCTTGGTGTTAAGCAAGGATTATAAGATCCCTGATGAGAAATATATTGACTATAGAACACCTAGACATAAAGACATATATAATGTGAATCTGAATGGGATTAGGATGAATAATAATATGTCATGTTTTTATGCTAAAGCTTTAGTAGATGAAAGTAATCTATGGCACAGGAGACTAGGGCACATAAAATTTAAGAATATAAACAGGCTTGTGAGACTTGGCTTGGTTGATGGTTTGCCTGAAAAGGCTTTCCACAATGACCACTCTTGTGTTACATGTCTTAAAGGCAAGCAACACAAGGTCTCATTCAAGTCCAAACAGGTGCACTCTAGTACTAGACCACTTCAATTGCTTCATATGGACCTATTTGGTCCAACCAATATAGAGAGTTTGAATGTTAAATCATACTGCTTTGTTATCACAGATGACTTCTCTAGGTTTACTTGGACTTTCTTCTTAGCCATGAAGAGTGATACAACTGACACTTTAGTTGACTTTATCACTCAGATTGAGAAGGATGATTTTTTTGCCAGGAAAGGGATTACTAGGCAGTTTAGTGTTGCCAGAACCCCACAGCAAAATGGGGTTGCAGAAAGAAAGAATAGAACCCTAATTGAAGCAGCCAGAACTATGTTGGCTGATGCTCATTTCCCCATAGCTTTTTGGGCTGAGGCTGTGAATACAACATGTTATGTTCAAAATAGAGCATTGGTCAACAAGTTACAGAACAAAACACCTTATGAATTACTTTGGGGAAGGAAACCTAATATTGGTTTTCTTAGACCTTTTGGTTGTCATGTAGTTGTACTTGATACTAGTGATGCCTTAGGTAAATTTAGTGCAAAAGGTGATGAAGGCTATTTCATGGGGTATTCATTGCAGAGCAAGGGATATAGGGTTTATCTTAAAAAGGAAAAACGTATACTTGAAAGAGTACATGCTAGGTTCTTAGAGAGTAAACCTAGTGATCCTGAAAGTGGTCCAAATTGGTTGTTTGACTTGGAACCTTTATCTAGGACTTTAAATTATATGCCTGTCACTAATCCAGACATTGTGAAGGTAACTTCAGATGTTGTGGAAGAACAAGTTGTTGATGTTTCAGGTACACAGGTTAATGAAGAGGTTGGATCACAAGCAAAAAAGTCATCTCATATACTAGAGTATGTCACAATTCCCATATGGACAAATGCTTTTGCTGCTGCTGCTGCTGGAAAGGATAATGGTGGTCCCCAAGTACCACCAGATAACAACATGCATGGTCCTTCTGGCGCTGACAAAGGAAAATCTAACGCTGACAGGACAAATTCAGACGTTGATGGCTCAAACGTTGACAACACCAATTCAGGCGTTGACAACCCAAACGCTAACAACCAAGGTTCAGGCGTTGACAACACTTTTGCGCATCTTTTCTCTTCTACTTTTGAACAGGGTGAACCTTCTAATTTATATGAAGAGGTTCATCCTCATATTGATGAAAGAGAGTCTGAAGAAGAAGATATTGGCAACATGGATAATGAGATTGCAGACACTAGACTTTTTGAAGGAGGAGTTCTCACTTCTACTATGAAGAATCACCCTACTTCTCAAATCATTGGTGATATTATGACTCCTGTTCAGACTAGAAGATCTCATCAAGGTCTTGGTGGATTTATTGCCAATATTCACAAGAAGGTTGATACCCCTCTTGTGCAAGCATGTTTATTTGCCTGTTTTCTGTCACAACAGGAACCCAAGAAGATCTTTGATGCTCTCAAAGAACCAAGTTGGGTGGAAGCAATGCAGGATGAGCTTCACCAATTTCCAATTCAGGATGTTTGGGAGCTGGTTGATTGTCCCAGATATGTCAGACCTATAGGGACAAGATGGGTTCTAAGAAACAAGAGAGATGAAAGAGGTATTGTGGTCAGAAACAAGGCAAGATTAGTGGCTCAGGGATATACACAAGAAGAAGGGATAGACTATGAGGAGTTCTTTGCACCAGTTGCAAGGATTGAAGCAATAAGGATCTTTCTTGCCTATGCATCCTGCATGGGCTTCACTGTCTATCAAATGGATGTCAATAGTGCCTTCGTCTATGGAACAATTGTTGAGGAGGTATATGTGATGCAGCCTCCTGGTTTTGAGGATCCAGAGAATCCAGACAAGGTGTATAGAGTCAAGAAGGCTATGTATAGACTTCATCAAGACCCAAGAGCATGGTATGGTACTTTGTCTACTTATTTGGTGGACAATGGATTCAATAGGGGCACCATAGATCAGACACTGTTTACAAAGAAGAAGGGTAAGGATGTTTTACTTGTTCAGGTCTATGTTGATGACATCATCTTTGGATCCACCAATCCAAAGATGAGTGAGGATTTCTCCAAGCTTATGACAGACAAATTCAAGATGAGTGCAATGGGGGAGATGAACTTCTTTCTAGGGTTACAAGTTCAATAGAAAGAAGATGGTATCTTCATCTCCCAGGATAAATATGTAGCAGAAATCTTGAAGAAGTTTGGCTTTTCTCCACATGAAAAGAGGGCTACTACTCCTATGGATAGAGAACACCCTTGGGGAAAGATTGGAGATGGAAAGGATGTGGATATCAGGCACTATAGATCAATGATTGGATCATTGATGTATCTCACAGCTAGGGGTGTTCAAAAAAACCGAGAAACCGACGAACCGAGCCGAACCGCTCAATCCGAAACCGAAAAAACCCGAAACCGAAGAAACCGAAACCAAAAAAAACCGAAACCGATAAAACCCGCTTATAACGGTTCGGTTACGGTTTTTATTTTTAGATATCCGTGGTTAACCGAACTGAACCGCACATATTATACATGAAAATTTTTAACTAAATATTCAAATTATAGTACATGTATTAATTGTATTAGTACCCTACTTTTATTATACAACGATTTTTTTACTCTCAATGTCAACTGTTTTAAACATGTATGTGTAAATTTAATTAATGTGATCGTAGTTTATAAATATCGAATAAATATTTTTTAGTTAATATGTTATTTATGAATATTCTAATGCACTTTTTTAACGAAATAATTTTTATATGATTTTTCTCTATTTAATGTCGTTGAATTATACGAAAACTACATTCTATGTTCTAAACCATATTATTATTTATAAACTAAAACTTTATGAAACTTATATAATGGTTAACCGTGACCCGAACCGTGGGTAACCGCTCATTTCGGGTAACCGTATGTCCGGTTAACCGCCTTGTACGGTTCAATTACGGATAGTAAATTTAACTAACCGAACCGCGATGGATAGTCAAAATCGTCTAACTAACCGAACCGAACCGACCCGTGAACACCCCTACTCACAGCCTCCAGACCTGACATCATGTTTGCTATGTGTGCTTGTGCACGCCATCAAGTGACTCCCAAAGAATGTCACCTTTATGATGTCAAGAGAATCTTTAGGTACCTAAGATGTTATCCTAGTCTTAGATTGTGGTACCCAAAAGTTCACCTTTGGAGCTTATTGCATATTCAGACAGTGACTATGGAGGTGATAAGTTTGATAGAAAATCCACAACTGGTGGATGTCAGTTTCTTGGGAGCAGGTTGATATCTTGGCAATGCAAGAAACAAACAGTGGTGGCTAATTCTACAACTGAAGCAGAGTATGTGGCTGCAGCTGCTTGTTGTGGACAAGTTTTGTGGATTCAGAACCAGCTGTTGGACTATGGGTATAATTTCATGCATACCAAAATATTTGTTGACAATAACAGCACCTAATGCATTATTAAGAATCCTGTACATCATTCTAAAACTAAACACATAGAAATTAGACACCATTTTATAAGAGATTGTTTTGAAAAGGGTTTAATACAACCAGATAGGGTTGACACAGAAGAGAATGTGTCAGATTTACTAACTAAACCTTTTGATGCTGGAAGGTTTCAATACTTGGTAATAAGTATTGAAATGATCAATCTCACATATTTTGGAGTCTTTTTGTAAAAGTATGTACAGGATAATGCATTGTTATTGGTCTTTTTGAGGATTTAGATTTTCCACTATATTTTTCTAACACTGACAAAGGTTGCTTTAACGCTGATAAGTGTTATTGTGACGTTGTCAGCTATATATTTGTCTAACGCTGACAAAGCTTTTCCTAACGCTGACAAGTGTTATCGGGGCGTTGTCAGCAACAATGTTAGTTTTGTGGTTTTCAATCTAAATGTGCAGGTAGTGTTAGCATTATACCATTGGATACAGAGTTGCTTATGGATCATTGGAGAAGCATTTGAGCATGTTTTTGTTTATGGATGATGGTTGGAATTTTCAATTCTTATCTTGACATAAATTTTTTACGTTCATGTATATTTTTGGCAACATTTGTATCACAGTTTAAGGGGAGGTTTTAGGAACCTTTAGGACTTTTGGGTATCCTTATGATACTCTTATCACAATTATAGATTGTGTCCACAGGTGAGTATGATTTAGTTTTACTAAATCATGAGGCACTGTAGCATGCAAAGTTGATATACTATGCATGCTGCCAAGACACTTTTGGCCTAGAATATGTTGTGGTCTGTTGGGAGCCTTGGGATTGATTTTATCATGGGCTTTACCTGGGAGTAACAAAGAGTTTTATAAGGTAACTTAGTTGTTAAGAGTTTTGGTTAGCAAGGGACACTAGAGGACTGTTATGTCTCTTGCATAAGCAAGTATGCATAACTGGACAGTGCTTGCCGCCCTATAATAATTATCAACTTTTTGGTTATCTTCTCTAGGATAAATTACTTTGTTAAGGTCATTTTTCATTTTTAAACATTTTTATTTTTGGACGCTGACAAGTATTTTTCCAATCGTTGTTGTGACCAATTTAGACGCTGACATGGCTTTGGCAAACATCGACAAGAATATAGCCATTGGGCGTTGATGGGTTATTTTTGACCGTTGACACTAAATGGGACCTACCCAGTTGTTACTTTTTGACATATTTTTGGGCCGTAATTTTAGGAGCAGATAACTTTCATTTAATGCATGAGATAAACTTATTTCTTTTCAATATTTTCATGATTGCATTTTGAAAATACTTGCCTATTTTTGGGCCAATCACATGCATTTTTCTCTCCTATATATTTGACTCCTATTTTAAACAGGGTACCTATCATTCTTGTCTAACACAATTTTTTCCTATAACTTCATCTTTATCAATCATTCAAACAGCTTTCAACAATGGCACCAAAGTTTAAACCAAGTGATTTGGAATTCTGGTTTAGGAGTCAACACAACATGGTAGCATATCTTGAAGCTGATGATACTCTGTTTCCCCAATACACACAAATGGTGGCGTATTTGAATGCATCCCCTCTTAGGTATGCTCTTTCTCATGCTCCACTCATTGCTGTCACACATATTAAACAGTTTTGGAACACTATTAGTTCCTCAACAGTTAATAGAGTGACTACATTATCTTCTATTGTTCATTGGCGCACATGGGTGGTTACTGAAGCTTTGGTACGCCAAGCTTTGCATCTTGATGATGCTGATGGTATAACCACCCTCCCCATTAGTGAAATAGAACAAGGACTAAGGGCTTTGGTTTATCCTTTTCCTGCTGAAGGAAATTTAAATAAATATCATAAACAGGAGTTTCCCCCAGCCTGGAAGTACCTAATACATGTCCTCTTACAATGTTTGAGTCCCAAGTGTACTGCACACAATGAGATCAATAGATCTATTGCAAGTGCTATTGTGTGCATTGCTACTGGGCAAAAGTTTAATTATTCCAAAATGATTTTTGAGGGCATGTGTAAAAATAAAGGGAACAAAATGACTTTAGCTTATCCCAGATTTTTACAAATAGTTTTGATGTCCAAAATTACTGCACAAGGGATCATGATGATTTTTATGAGATCCCTGTGCAAAAGAAAGCAATTTTTATGAAGATGAACTCACCTCCACATCGTGACCTACCCCTAACCCCATCTATGATTGCTCTCATTGAAGCAGCTCAACCCCAACCAGACCCGCAACCTCAAATTGACCCAATACCTGAACCTTTGCCTTCACCACAACATATGTAAATTGACCAAGAACCCTTCGACGCTGACACGTTAAATGTTGGCGTTGATGTGCCTATTTCAAACGTTGACACCAATCCTTCACAGACCCAAACACCCCTTAACCCACCCACATCCACCCAATCCACATCATCTTCTCCCCCAACATAATATAGGTTGCAAAAGCGCCAAATGACTACTGGAGTGTTCTCCTCTAGTGGTCCTAGCCATGTAGCAGAGAGAACCACCACCACAAGTGTGGTTGGTGCTATGGATGAGGCTGGGACTATTGTTTCTGGCTTAGAAGCTGGCCAAGACAGTCCTACCATCATTAAGACCTCATCCATGCCCAATGAGTCTAACTTGAGAGGTCAAATACCCATTTTAGAAGAGGGCAGATTGGAACCAATGACATTGATGAAATTGACGGCTGTCTGCATAAGCTTGCAAAAGCAAAATGCAGACTTGGTACATATTGTCAGTACACAAGGCCTTGAACTCAAGCAATTGAGGGAGAGGATTGTTATCTTGGAGAATGCTAGCACAAGGAGAGGGATGGAGGAATCTTCCAAAGGGGAGGATGAACAAATAAATGTGAGTGATAAGGGCTCCCATGATGGTGAATCTTTGGGTGTTGCTGAGGCCCTAACAAGTTTGAAGAAACAGACAGGTTTTGATACGTCTCTAGTCTCTCCTACAAACTTAAATGTGTCTTTTACAGCTATGTTGGAGGAAATTGCAAGAGGCGCTAAGACAGGTAATTTGGGCGTTGACAAGCAAGATTTGAACGCTGACATGAGTATCTTGGGCGCTGACAAAGCAAAATTGGGCGTTGACAGACCTGAAAATGAGGTGGATGTATTCCAGTCATCATCCATCATCAAAGAGGTTTCTTCACAGGTATTACCATCTACCTTACCAACAGTTGATCCATTAGATAAGGGTAAGGGTATTATGGTAGAAGAAGTTGTTCCAAAGAATGCAGCACAAATTGAGTTTGATAGAAGGTTGGTTGCACAAATTATGGAACAAGAAAGAAAGAAGGTGGGTGAATCACCTTTTGTTGTCACTTCAGAAGAGCAAGAAGGGAGTGATGAAGCTAGTTCTGACTCAAGTGTAATGATCATAGAACAACCAGAAAGACTTGAGTGTGATGAGCTAGCCAAAGAGAAGTTGAATGAGTTAAAATTGCAAGTTGATTTTGACATTCCAGAAGTTGTTCAAATGTACCATGCTTGGGAAGATAGGTGTATTGAGAATCCACATTTGACCATTTCAGATCAGATATGGGGTTTCAATATTCTCCTCAGAGTACAAAAGAATTGCAAGGTCATTCTAAAACACAAAGCAAGCAATGTTCTCTCAAATTTGAAAAGGGATAGAAGGGAGTTGTACTACATGCTACTCAGATGTCATGGAACAGGATGGACTCATAAGAAATTGATTGGTTTGACATCTGAAGAGTTGGAGTGCAGAGCTTATCCCATTTGGGTTAGAGTGTAGGAAGAAAACACTCTAAGACTTCTTTCTGATGAAAGAAAAGAAGAACTTGCAGAGGAAATGGAGCTTAAGAAGGCAATGTTTGTTCCCAGACCTGTGAAAAAGGGAGTCCCTCTTGAGTTTCCCAAAGATATGGATCCATTAAATCCAAGTGAAGCTGTTATAAGAAAGATCCTCAAGCTCTCACCATTGGAAGCTTCAGATATGATACAAGTATTACCACTTGATTCTAGGAACCCTATTATAAGCTATAAAGAAGATGAATGTGGGTTTTGGAAGATTGGCAAGTATGGAAAAGAGGTTTACACTTTTACCACTCTTATATCTTTGTTTGCAAGTTTTGATAGAGAAGACTTGGTAGACCTATAGAGGTTGTTAGAGGCCAAGTATGAGACTGAAGCTCCCACTTCAGTCAATGCAATAAAACTGTGGTCAACATTCAAGAGAATGTGTGGACCAAGAGATGAAGATCCTGCTATTTGGAAGGATCTTGAAGATGACCTCAGTGGTCTTCAATGGAGATTGTATTCAGCTGCTGGAGTATATTATTTGAGTTCTACAAAGTTTGCTGAATATCTACTTGTAGATGGTCAGTATTTCATGTCCAAGGAAGTCTTGGAGAAGATGAAGAACACACAGCTAGAAATTGAATATTCAAGTGACGTGGCCAAAGATTTGATCAGATTTATTTATTACCAATATGAGAAGGTTTGTAAGATTCCTCCTAGTTCTTAATGTTTATTCAGAAACTAGATTAATAGAGTAGATATCAAGTTTAGGGGAGGATTGTTGGGAATAAATTATAGCCAGTCTACTTGAGCGCTGACAAGAGTTAAACAAGTGTTGATAGGAAGAAAACAAACGTTGACAGATCAAGCGTTGACAAGAAGAAGTCAAGCGTTGACACATTGAAGACAAGCACTGATGGAAGGATATGATCTACGCGTTTATTATGTTCTAGATTACTTCTAGTAAAGATAGGAACAACAATGTATTTTCTATATTTATCTTTACCTAGAATAGTTGATACGTAGATTATTGTACAAGGCTTCTTATGTCTATAAAAGAAGACCTTTAGGTTAATGTTCGATATAAGTTTTCATACGTTAAACACTTTCATTGTAAGCAAGTTTGATATCATTAATCAAAGTGAAAGTTTGTTTACATCTTGTGTGTTCTTGTTTAAGTGTTAATTCCGCATAACACTTAGATTGTCATATACATATACAAAGGTTTCTCTAAGTGTATTACTTGATCTAATCTCGTATACATAAAGCTAAATCGATCTAAGTTTGGGATCAACAGAATGTGTTCGTGTGTTTTAAGTTTCTGTTTGGAATAAACGGCGTGTGCGCTCCGATAGTCTATAGTCTGGCCGCATCTGTTGGTGATATGTCTTTTATACGACCAAACTGGATGTTATGTTATTTTTATGGAAGTTGTGCTGTATGTTGTTTGTAATATAACGAATGTCATTTACGTGTGAAATGTATTTTTTCATTAGGTTCCAATGCTCTTTCATTAGGTTCTAATGGATCCGTATAAAATGTTGTGCTTGTGTGTTATAACATGTTGTATAATAGTAGGAAAAAGTCTGCATTATAGAGAATAGTATGGCACTGTTGTTGGTGGTTTGTTTTTTCACCACGTGTGGTAAAGGTATGCACTTCCCATAACCGCATTATTTCTACTTTTTTTTTGTATTTGGCCATAAACAGTTTTTCCTATATTGTCTAAATATGGCAAAAAGGTAAACAGAAAAAGTAGAACAATAGATGATGCAACAATGTGTGAATGGGGATAGTGTTTTTTTTAAATAGACTTTTGGGAACCTAAGTCGATAATCATGCAATTTGGGAGCCGGCTACTGTTTTTGGTGCTAGTGTTGAGTGTTAGTGCATGACACTATAGGTTTTAAGCCAGGAGGCATTGCTATATAAAGGAGTGTTAGCAGGCTGTAGGTGACACATCTTCAAACACATCTATAGCTAAGTTTTATTAACAAATAACTAATGGAGTACCGTCAAAAATGCGATGCATTGGAGAAGGAAGCAGGGACCGACGATTGGGCGGACATGTTTATTTGTCGCCTACAGGATGAGATTCTAGGCGAAACTGCCTGGAAAGCTAGGATGGAGCAGATGTGGCAGGAGGTCAATAGTGGTGTAATTGATAGGACTCATCTTGTTTATGAGTTAAGGACCGTTGTTGGGGAACCGGTAGTTAACCAGATGGTGGCATTTTTAGGGACCCTGACAAGTGAAGACTGTTCCTTTAGAGAACAGCTCGGAGCCGAAGCAGTAGCAACATGCAACCGTATTGCTAGGATGGAAAGATTCATTAAACGGCTGGGAGGGAACGTTTCGGGTTGAAGCGATTATTTGAATGTGCCTGAAGGTGCTCGCTTTGTGTGTGTTGAATAAATCATCCTCGGGCATTATGTTAATCGCCTTGTGTTTCTGTGTCTACCAAGAATGTACCAGGCGTGTGTGCCTGGGTGTCTGTTATTTTGGTACTACCAATGACATTGGGTCATTGGCAGGGCGTGTTTATGTATTTGGTTTAAGTACTGCCAATGACATTTGGTCATTGCCAGGATGTCTTTATGTGTTTGGTTTAATGTATTTGCATATGTGAAGCTATTTACTTTTCTCTCTTGGTTTCATGTTTACAAATTCTAAAGAAGTCAAGACGAAAAAGAACAAAGGCTTTTGAGTAACAAAAGATTAGTATAGAGTGTTATTGGGTGCATTTTTCCCTGTATTCCAACGACAGAGTGGGTGCCCATTAAATCAGCCGTCCCCCAGCTCTCTGGCATCTCCACAAACAAACGTTCCTCCGTAGCGATTTTTTTTTGCCCGTCAGGGAACGGCCATGCTTTAGTAAACCTGTGGAGGTGGCAGTTTATCAATCTGTTATGTATAAAATTATCATAGGTCGTATACGAACATCATATAAGTTATAGGGAAACAAAAAAGACCTAACGATGGCGCTAGTTCATGGCTGACACCCGGTAGGCATTAGCTGTTAGGCACACCACACGCTGGCATTCTGTTTTGGTAGGTTGGTCACCTTTGCCGAGCCATATTGCCAAGCACACGGCTTAAAATGTTTTTGATGACCTGTGGTAAGCAAATGCCAGACACAGGAAAACAAAGGTGAGGTTGTTAAGACAAAAGTTGACCAAAAGGAGAAAAGAATGTAACACTTACCAGACAGCTGGCACGGGATACAAAAGCACAATTTATATGCCATGTGGTAGAACCCAGTGACATGCGAGAGTTTTTTTGTTTTTTTGGTATCTGGAGGCTCAGATAAGCAAGAAACGGATATGAGGAGACATGCACTCTGGCTGCAAACCCAACAACATTGCCCCGCCAAGAAGTACATAATTGATTCATTACCGACGCTCAAGTCTAATCATCATTGCCTCTTTGAATGTTCTAAAAGATACACAGCCTCAGGCAAAACCAGTGATGGCTGCGAGTGCATGGCCGCCCCCGTAAAAAAACACAACTTTACCAGGCACTGCTTATCAAAGCAACCAAACGACACGGGATTACCCTTTATATGTCACCCCGCCAAGATCCAAGTCACCTTCTCTTTACCTACGTGTATTACCCTTTATATTATACAGGGGAAGCACGTTTCCATAGAAACAGTGATCCCCCTCACACCCTTATTAAACTATGTTACTTTCTTTCCCTCCCAAAGGATGTCTTCCCTAAAAAAATCACAGACACAAACACACACCGTTGGTTCCAACGGACTGTTCGTAAACCGGGATGACTGCAACCTTCAAAGGTCACCCCGCCAAGATCCAAGTAACCTTATTTCGCACACTTTATGGATCCAAGTCGCGACTGTGAGGCAGAGAAAGTGGATACACTCGCCATTGCTGCAAACTTAAAAGTTTGCCCTGCCAAGACACGAATATTTTCATAAATCAAGGGAACTTTTTATGTCGATTGAGGCCACCAATTTTTAATTATAGCGTTGTCTCAGATAAGACGCAATTTGGTACAAAGAGTGGTTAACCGGCATGGCTGCAACCTTGAAAGGTCACCCCGCAACGATCCAAGCCACCTTCTCTTTACCTACGCGTACTTAAACTCATCACAGCCGACACGACAACGCAAATATCAGTCGGCCTCTTGGCATTGCCTCTTAATCAGCAAAAAAACCCAATTGTTTAAGCCCACAAACCCAATCTCCGTGTGACCCTTCTCATATCATCAATCCCACACAACAAACAATCCCAACCTGTTAACAACATCTTCGTACCAAAAACCCACAACAAATCAGGTGTCATTGTGGGTATATATATGGGTGGCATGGGAGAAGCAACTACAGTCACCATGGGTACACCTCTTTATGAAACGAACGAACAGGATCAATTTCTTGTAGCCATCACACAATCAAACAATACCAATAAAGGATTTCATGTAGCCACCACACAATCAAACAAACACAATTAAGGATTAGCGACCAATTACCCTTTTTTGTACAAAGAGTGGTTAACCGGCATGGCTGAAACCTTCAAAGGTCATCCCGCCAAGATCCAAGCTACCTTCTCTTTACCTGCGCATACTTAAATTCATCACAGTCGGGCATTGCCTCTTAATCAGCCAAAACCCCAACTGTTTAAGCCAACAAACCCAATGTCAGTGTGAGCCTTCTCATATCATCAATCCCACACAACAAACAATCCTAACCTGTTTATAACATCTTGGTATCAAAACCCAAAACAAATAACCCAACTTGTTGTTTTATATTAAAAAGGCTCCTAATTTGACTACACTTGAAAACCTATTGAATCTCCAAAAAGAATGAAATAAAACAAATTAAATACCCTGTAATCCCGCGGGCACGTAGCGGAACATATGCAACAACAAATATGGATCCAAGTCGCGACTGTGAGGCAGAGAAAGTGGCTACACTTGCCATGGCTGCAAACTTAAAAGTTTGGCCAGCCAAGACACGAATGTTTTCATAAATCAAAGGAACTTTTTTATATCGATTCAAGCCACCATTTTTTAGCTTTATAGCGTTGGCTCAGATAAAGCGCAATTCGGTACAAAGAGCGGTTAACCGGCATGGCTGCAACCTTCAAAGGTCACCCCGCCAAGATCCAAGCCACCTTCTCTTTACCTACGCGTACTTAAATTCATCACAGCTGACACGGCAACACAAATATGATGTGGCCTCTTGGCATTGCCTCTTAATCAGCCAAAACCCCAACTGTTTAGGCCCACAAACCCAATGTCCATGTGACCCTTCTCATATCATCAATCCTACACAACAAACAATCCTAACCTGTTAACAACATCTTGGTATCAAAATCCAAAAAAATAGCCCAACTTGTTTTTCTATATTAAAAAGGCTACTAATTTGACTACACTTGAGAACTTATTAAATACCCAAAAAGAATGAAATAAAACAAATTTAATACCTTGTAATCCCGCGGGCACGCAGCGGGACATATGCAAGAACAAATATGGATCCAAGCCGCGACTGTGAGGCAGAGAAAGTGGCTACACTCGCCATGGCTGCAAACTTAAAAGCTTGCCTAGCCAAGACACGAATGTTTTCATAAATGAAGGGAACTTTATATATCGATTCAGGCCACCAATTTTGAACTATATAGCGTTGGCTTGAAGGTATGAACATGTTACTGAAGTGAAAAAAAGATATAATAGAGTTTGTATCTAAGATCTAAAAGCATAAGTGATGTCTGCAAATATCACTTATAGATTTTTACCAAAAAAAATTACTCAAAAAAATATCAGTTGCAAGTTTATTGAGGTTTTAAAATCCAAGAAGACCCGTTATGGGTCTTTCTGAAAAGTCGCTATCTTCTTCAAAAGAGACTTGAAGACACATAGATCCTTAGATAACATCCTATCTCGGACGTGCAACACAATGGTAGTGGAATCACTGATCCCACCTCTCTGTTTTAAAGAGGTACAAATTGGATGAATCAAAACTTCAGATGATTAACTAATTAAAGAGATAGTCAGCTAGTAAAAGTTGAAACTAATAAATTAATGGTGGTGTCGAAATGTTATTTGCCTTATCTTGCTTCTGATAGATCATCCACTGTGATGGGATTAACAGTCATTTTAGCTGGTCATTGATTAGATCAATAGCTTTATCAGGTATAAGATAACCACTAAAGCAAGAAAAGGTCATCAAATCAGATGAAAACTGAAAAACATAATCACAAAGATTATATTTACCTATGATAATACCTTCTATTAGCTAAGAACATCCATTGCATCTATTGTTTTCTTTTTGTCATTGTTTCATGTATAATGCTTTGATCCCTTTAGGATAGTTGTATACGATCATAGGAGCCTCAAACTTTATCTCTTTCAAGTATCCAAACAATGCAAAATGCAAAAGTTAGTGATCACAGTCAGTACAGGCATACAACAAATAAGCTCCTAAAAATATTGCATGGAAAATTGAATGTATACCTGAAGGAAAAAATAAGCACTTGCGAATATTAGAATAATTTTAATTATAAAAGTCAGATGATTAACTAACATGTAAATAGCTAAAGATTATACCTCTTAATATGCCAGTCATGTTTGTACATGGAGGATTATGACATGTAAATCTGCACTTGTGACCATAACTTTTCTTGTATTTTAATGTGTGGATAGAGCTGTAAAAGTAAACACAAATCTAGATAAAGATATATGACGCCGGATGTAAGATATGTTGTGAAACCAATATTATACTTGAAAGCCATAGTCTAGCATCTAAATTTATGTTACTTCCGGGTTCCTTAATTACGCCTTGTTACCTTCTATAGAGTCCCCCATGCTGTTCCCTATCATTTTTGGCTATTCAAGTGAACATCAATAGAAAAGCGATTAAAAGAGAAAAAACAGTACGATTCCGAATCCCAACAACAACAGTGATCTTTAAAAGTTCGAAGCTAGCCTAGAATAAAAAAAATCAAAGATCCTGATGTGTATAGTCATTAATTAATCCTTTAATGGTGATAATCTTTAATAAAGAACGAATAATAGTTATTGTAGTTGTACCAAATCCGTGTGCTATCTGCCATAAACCGCACATCTAAAGACTGTAAAGTAAGACTATGTTCTTCACCTAAGCTTTACGGGTGCTTGACATTTTCTTTACTTTCGACCAGATTATCTTCTTGGCACATTTTGAACATGCATGCACACGTCTACACCTACATAAACAGTCAAAATTTTTTAAATAAAAGAAAGGAACAGACTTTCTTAGATATGTTTTGAGGTAAAAATCACTACCCATATAAATGTGTGAGGAGATTAGTGGGAACTACCATTGTCACAACATAGGAAGCAATTTTCTAGAGTATCGACACCTGAATTAGTTCAAGAGTGATATGATAAAATGAAAATGAAAACAATAAAACCAATAGTTTCACAGAATAATACAGACCTGAAGTCGATAATCGAATTTTTGTTGATGAAACATCTTGTTGCACTAAGAGTCGCAACTCATGTTGCATCTTCATGCCCACTGAACTCATATGAGATTATGAGCCATTTGGGGAGCCAATTTCAATTTTATATAAGCTAAAACGTTCAGATCACTCGCCTAAAGGTAAGCAAATCCTTACTGAACCTAACAGGACGTTCCTTCCACGCCACGCAAGCGATCCAAGAAGTAAAAGACATCATAGAAAAAAATTATTAAGTTAATGAATTCTGCTACTCTAATAATAATAGTGATAACTGAAATTAGGTCACGTATAAATGTATCTACTACAACTTATTAGTGATTAGGCCATTTAGCAGTAGTAGTAGAACCAACAACAATATAGACATCATGGACACCTCTTTTATAGACATCAAGCAGACTTTATAACCCATAAAAGCACCAGAAAATATGTACATGGATTCCCGGGGTGAAACCGGTTCACTTGACCTGATATACAACACCAGAGCATAGCAAATTGTATTAAGATAAGGGTAAATATTCTTGTAGTCAAGAAAATCCTTCAATCGTTTCCTGTTCTAACGATCACATGACATCTACATCTCAACGCTTACTATTTGAACTACAACACAGAACATCTACACGTACATCTTAGTAATTCCTATTACGCAAAATCTAAATTAAATGAATGTGTCACCAACCTTCTCACGATATATATTAATCAACAAATTATGGTGCAATTATTCCAATTCATTATCATAAAACATATTAAAGAAATTACTATATACCTTCTCATGACTCCTGCCACACCTAATAGCAGTTGGAAAGTAGTTATAAACATTAGGCAAAACACCTCCAAATATGTGGATCTGGATTTTAAGAAGAACATCGTGAGGATACAGGATTGTATAAGTTTTGATAATAAAAGATACCAACGACAGTTGTTTTTGGAATATGAATCTTGTAAAAATATTTTCAAACTTATCTATAAATATTTAATCGTCGAATTTTAAAAAAAGCAAGGTTTATTTAAAAAAATTAAAAAAGTAAAGTGATGACGTGGATTAATGAGATGCTTATGTGGCATATACCTCCTCATATATATAATGTAAAGATATATATATATATATATATATATATATATATATATATATATATATATATATATATATATATATATATATATATATATATATATATATATATATATATAGGGACGAGTTATATGCAGAACTAATTTAAGGTGTATAACTCTGTAGAACTATTTTAGGCCAATGAGAATTTAGTATCATTATAACTTTTTATTTAATTCAAAAGGGATATAAGTAAAAGAATATTTTTTCTTTCTTTTTGAATTATAACTGATTTTTATTCCTAAATATTCCTAAATATTTTTATTCTTAAATATTCGGAGTTGTGAAAGAATTTTTTTTGATTTTTTGTATTTTATTGAACATGCATGTTCTTAAAGAAAAAACTTCGTGTATTAAATTTTTTAATTAATTTTTTTATCTTTCGGTTAAAAATGGATGTTTTTACAAAACCAATTGCATTTCATATGTTTATTACATATTTTATAAGGTATAATTTTATATTTGTAAGTGCATTAATTAAAGTTCAAAATCTAAAACAAAAAACATTAATGTTGTACATATCACCTATAAATTTATATAACAAATATAAAACATAAATAACATATATAAATTTTGATAACAAACAAATTACAATTTTAAAGTAAATTTTGATCCCATATGCGCGGTCTTCGAACAACATACATGCACGCTTCGAATAACATACATGTACGCTTCCCTTTCTCGTTGATTTGTTAGAACATGTGTGTACCGGTACAAGTACATATGTGTCTCCTTCGGTTTCTCATCAAACTCGAAAAACATACATGCACGCTTCGAAGAACATACATGCACCCTTCGAAAAACATACATGCACGCTTCAAAGAACATACATGCACGATTCGAAGAACATACATGCACCCTTCAAAAAACATACATGTACACGGCTCTTTCTCATCAAATTGGTTTTCTCATTAAATACATGAGAACACACAATCCCGCTTTCCAAAAAATGCGCAGCCCCGTATCTAATGAACCCCATCCTATAAAATAAATAAGAAAGTAAATAATACCGTTGTATCAAAACTTGCATTATCAAACCTTGCATTATAACCACAATTTTCAATCCATTATTTCTTTTTATACTAGTAATATAAAAGAAGAATACAAGATTAAATTAGTAGTAGTAGCATTTAAGAAGGCATGACAAAAAAAAGAGAGTATGAATATCAAATTAGTACACGTCTCTTCCATTGAATATGAAATGCATCGAAAATGAGAGCATGACATCTTATTTGCTTTTTCTAGAAACAAACTATCTTTTATAGAAACTCATTTTTATCTTATATGAACATAAAGATAAAAAGAATCTTTTATCAATAGCAACAAACAAAAACATGAAACATAATAATATTTTTAAAGAATGCACCAAATTTATATATCTTTTATTCAAGATGTCAAATAACACAAGAGTTAGATTCATCAAGAAGTGTAAAAATGAAAATTAAAATATAACCTCATACGAGGATGAAGAACCTCCGATCGGTAGCAACAATTAATCTTCTTTTTTCCGTCTTCGATCGATATCCAGACATTTAGATCATAACAGACAACAACAATATATCGTTCGCATTAAGTTTCATTTTAGAGTTTTACGACAAGATCTGGTGGTTTTACAAAATAAAAACAAGATCTGGTGGTTTCGTTGTTAGTTTCTCAGTGCTTTAATTGTCGGTTGCTCACATGTGCCAACAATTACTGGTGGTGATTAGGAGGACGGCTAGGGTTTGGGTTCAAGAAGATGAAGATAAAAAGTGAAAACTGTAAATGAGAAGTGAATGAGAGAGATTTGGATTTAGCATCTGTGAAAAATCAATTAATGTGTGATGTCTATAATACCCTTTTTAGTCTTTTGTTTAATTGAAAATTAAACCCTCATTTTTGTTTAATTTCAACTTTGTCACAATTAATCTTATCCTTTGATCATACTCATCTAATGGCTCAAATTCATTTAAATAGTTCTATATAGTTCTGCACTCAAAATGGGTTCTGCATATAACTCTTAGCTATATATATATATATATATATATATATATATATATATATATATATATATATATATATATATATATATATATATATAGATTCTAGTTAAAGTAGTGTAGTATCTTATAATTGTTAAAATAAAAAGTAATTTGGACCGTTAGATTTACTAGTTTAATTATGATGGCATCATCCTCATTAAAAGAACATTAAATTTTTATTTAATTGCATTTCTATGTTTGTTAGGAAATTTATAAAAAAAAGCTTCATTGATTAAATTTAACCATATTTATTACACTTATTAATTGTATTTTAATTGAAACACTTGATATTAATTGGTAAAAAACAATACTATGTTTTTTCAAAAGTAACTATATTTTACTAATATGTACTAGTAACTATTTCGGAGTTTTAGTTTTTTTCTTATGTTGTATCACCTATTTATTTATACAATTCAAGACAAGTTATTTTGTGTATATTATATTAAGTTATAGTTACGGATATCAATTGGTACATAACGATTTTTTATTTGTTTAGGTTGTGTACGAGTTAAATGTTAAATATGTACAATCATATTTGTAATTTTGGATGTGACATGAATTGTATCTATTTTTTACATGAGTTGATGGATATGTACCTCTATTTTCTTGTTGATGTATCATCTTATTATTTTGTAAAATATTAGATATGTAGTTGTTTACTTGTAAAAAATATTATTTAGACATAATGTATCAAAACTTTTTTATGTATCAAGTTTACCTATTATAAAGAATACAAATGTATAAAAAAATGAATATGTATCAAGAAAACCGTTATTATCTATAAGTTTGGTTAAATGAAAATTAAATATTGTTTAAAACATTAAATACTATTGGTTAAATGAAAATTAATTCTAGGTTTGTTTCTTAATTGTCCTTTGATCATATATTAGTTACATTAATACAATTCATCTATTATTAATTGCATTTAATACAAACTAATTAAATCCAATGGTTCATAAAACTTTTCATTTTAATAATTTTAAAGAGGTACACCACGTTAACCTAACTCTATATATATATATATATATATATATATATATATATATATATATATATATATATATATATATATATATATATATATATATATATATATATATATATATATATATGAGTGGCGTTATTGTGAGGACCGTCTTAAAATAAAAACAGTAAGAACCATCGTGAACCATTAGATCAGTCATCTTAAATTAGATTTAATATTAATTAATTAATTAATTGATAATGGCAATTTTGTAATACAATCCTAACATTAGTGGTAAGCTACAAAAAGAAAAGGCTGATTTAGTCATTGAATACATTTTGTAACGTTTAAAAGTATTTATGGATATCAGATTTTCATTAATTTGCCTTTGAATTAGACTTTTCATCTTTTATTCATGATGCTACATAAATTCTAACATTATTTTAGTCACACTACACACTCGTAGCATGTTGGACTTTTAAATGTGTTTCATTTTCTATTACTACCTATTCCATAAATGTATTAAAAGATCGCATATCGTATGTGTCATAAAAATTTATTATGTCACTAAAAATGTACACCTATGAAATTAAGTGTGTCAAAAGATTTAATGTGTCACTAAAAACATGTCATAAATATATATATGTGTCACTATAAATGTATCACAAAGATTAAATGTTAATGTGTCACTATATAGCTAATGTTCTTCGGTTCGAGGTTTTTCATGTAGCCATTAGTGATTATTTTCTTTATAGTATTAATAGTACATATAAATGAATGTCAAGTATTTTTAGTGGCACATTATTAGTTTTTAGTGACACATTTGTAATAATATAGTAATGTTAGATTTTTTGACTTTATCTATATATAATGACACATTAATATTTTTTAATACATTAGTGACACATTTGTAATAGTATTGTAGTGTTAAATTTTTTGACACTTATTTATATATAATTACACGTTAATAACTTTTAATACATTTTTAGTGACACATTACCACTTTGTTATTATAAATATTCATAGGTATAAAAGAAATCTTATTTCGTGGTTCGTAGTACATGTAAAAAAACATGTGACATATATTTGAAAAAATATATGTCCAACTAAAAATGATACATATTCGAAAAATACACAAATAAAATAAAATATTAATGAAACTTATCCAAAAATGCACAACTAACTAACAAAGATAAAGTGATACGTATCCAAAAATTATAAAATTCAAGTGATACGTATCCGAAAAATACACAACTCACTAAAAAAATACACGAGTAACTTAAAAATATACAACCTTTTAAAATAAACACCTATTTTATACATTACTACAATTGATACAATTATAAAAATAAAAAAATTGATACATAATCTTTATACAATGTGAATTGTAGATCAATAAAAGAATAAACTTAAAAAGAACATGGTGGAAATCTTGGGCGTATCTGATAAATCCATTGAGATATGAACATTCTGATGTATATATACTAGTTTGACATATACTCCGTATGTAATTATCAAAGATCCACCAATTGATAAATTCATATAAAGAAAAAAGAACATCACATTTAATTCATAACAAGATCGCCGAACGAAAGGTGTGCAATTCGAGTGATTGATCTTGTAGTCTTCGGAATTGTCGCTTTGTGCGAAACCTTTTTACACACACAAGGGGTTGTAGTCGCCGCCAATGGAAACTCCGACGATGGTTCGAGTTTAGTCTAACACATCGAAGATGGTTACGTTTATGGGGTCTTCTTTTACGATTACACTAGTTGTTGTAGTGAAAGAAAATCAGTTGTGTATTGGATGGTTTAAATATTGATTTCAAAAGAAGATGATTAAATAAGATCGTGATAAATGATGGTTGTGTGTTTTAGTTTTGGGAGAGGTTTATTGTCAGATTCATCTTTGGAAGTTATGATTTAAAGGTGAAAACAAGATAGTGTGGGGAGAATAAAATACCGATTATACCCTTCTGAATTTATTAATTATTTCTTTTACTATATAGTTATAGTTTTAATAAAAGGCCACATGTCAGATTTTGGTTGGTTCTTATTGTTTTTATTTTAAAGTCGGTTCTTATATGAACGCAAATCATATATATATATATATATATATATATATATATATATATATATATATATATATATATATATATATATATATATATATATATATATATATATATATATATATATATATATATATATATATATATATATATATATATATATATATATATATTAAGATAATGGATAAACAAAGTGGTCTTATTTATTCAGCAAGTGTTTGGTTAAACTTATATGATGGGTTTATAGGTTTATTAGTTTATATATGTTAAATGATCAAAATAAGTGTTTGGTTAAACTTATATAATTTGATTTATAAGCTTATATAAAAGGGATTTGGTAAGCAAAATTTTGTAACTTATATAAAGATGTGTGAGTTTATATAAAAATTTATATAAACATATTTTATACTCTCATTTAATAATTAAATCCATTTCTTTTTATATATTTTTTATTATCATTTTATCATATTAATTATGTTAGTTAAACACAATGTTTTCAGACCCCGGTCGACCCCGCCGGGTAAAGCGGTTGATCCGCATCCGACCGAAAAAGAGTCATATTGAAGCGGGTTTCACATTTTCGAAACCCGAGTAAACCCGCGGGTTTGAGGTGACCCAGGTCAACCCGATTTTCGAAGCCCAACTAGGTTTCGATTTTTTTACTTTTTCTTTTAAAATAAAATATGTAAGTTTTACGTATTTGTGTCAGAATTTTGTTTTTCATATTATATTGGTTGGTAATATTTATATGTTCAACATAGAAAAGTTTTCATGGTTTATATATATATTTTTTGTTAATTATTAAAAATACAAAGAAAAAATTATATTTTTTAAAAACCAGATTGACCCACATCGACCCTGGTTGACCTGGGACCCGGTGACTCGACCGGTCAATCTAAAAACTGATTTCCAAAATATTGATTAAACCACACATTGAACAAAAGCTTATAAGCTCATGATATAAAAAGCATAAGTAGCTTATATAACAAAAGCATAAGCCAATTCATAAGCTTAACCAATCATCCCCTCACTAAAACATACCAAATCGTACTAACGGTCGCCTGGAGTCATTTTTTTAATCAAAATAAATCCAATAAAGCAATCTTAGCTACTTATTTTTCATCAAAAATAAAATTACCCATTTTCTGCCATTTTTAAAAATAAAACATCTTGCAAATTGTAAATCGTCAAACAACAAAATATACATCATCGTTACAAGTATTTTGTTTATCTTTCATTAGCCGGGCACTTTGATATATTTCGTCGAACTTTTTATTTAATTTTTTAGTCACTTTTGAGAAATTCATATATAATTTGTATCGCAAATCATATGTGATTTCATAAAATCATATATGATATGATTTTTCCTGACGTGAATGAAAAAAATCGTAGAAAAATTCATCGAAAATATATAGAAGTGGCCGTTGATAGAAAGATAATTTAATTCCTGTTGCGATGTTTGTCTTATTTAATTTTTAAATAAAAGCTGAAAAATGCGTTTTTGTATTTAGATAAAAAAATGGGGGTACATATAATTCTTTCATTTGATTTATACTAAAATTAACTAAAAAAATGAGCTTATGAAACATAAGCTGAAAAAAATATCAGCCATAACCTGCTACATAAGCCGAAATAAACACCCCCAAGCTTGTTTTTAGGATTATATGGTTTCGGCTTATGTTTCACAAACCGATTTGTTTTTTGGTGCAAAGGTGAACTTTTACACAAACCAATTATTTAATGGCTTGTATCATAAATATAGCTTATTATATCATAAGCTCACTTTTTGTGGCTTATGTTGAAAGTTTTAAGCTTATATAAGTTCATAATAAGCTTATTTTGAAACTTAGCTTATACTGTGTAAGATTATTTGAAATAAGCTGAAAACATTGAGCTTATGAATTACGATCCGAAAACATATAAGCTCGTTAGCCCATATTTTTACGATAATACGAAAATGGACCGCCCACACATATTTTACCAAATTGAACTTTCAGACAACCATCAGTATATGTAGGATACCTGTAACATCCTATGATTATTAAGTAAGCGCGCTTGATGTCGTGGTGTGCGCCTCATGTTATACGCCTGATACATACCAAAAACCAAATGCGCCTGATGCATAAGCAAGTGCGCCTGCTCACCAAGTCTTTATGCGCCTGATGCACCACTAAATCTTTGTGCGCCTGATGCATCACTAAATCTTTGTGCGCCTGATGCATCACTAAATCTTTGTGCGCCTGATGCCTCACTAAGTCTTTATGCGCCTAATGCATGGTTTTCGTAATATGCTAAAATATGGCATGGTTTTGTAAAAAGGGTATGTATTGGTCTGGTTTGGTTATTTGGTTTATAAATAAACACCCGCAAGGGGGTGTTTATTTGTGCTTACGTGGTTCGGCTTATGTTTCATAAAGCCATTTTTCGGCTTATCTTGAGACTTATATAAGCTTATTATGATAAACTCCGAAATAAACGTACAAGTCTAATAATAAGCCAAAATAAATAGGCCTGTCAAACATTAGCCGAGAACACAGAAGCCTAAAAATAATCTTAAGCAAAGACCCCCTAGGCTTATATAGCCGGCTTATGATTTATTTGGTTTTAGGCTTATATTTCACAATCTCGCTTTTTGCGGCTTATTTTTAAAGTTTTCGGGTTTGTTATGTCATAATAAGCTTATATAAGCTAAAAATTTAAAAGAAAAAAGAGACATAAAGTGAGCTTATGAAACATAAACGCAAAACCAAATAAGCCATAAGCCGGATATATAAGCCGAAACAAACAACCCCAGTTCAAAAAGATGTAATGTTTTTGTTTTTTTTTTGTATTGGTTGCAGAAAAATGAGAATTCTGATCCGAGTATATCAGGTAACGCGGTCAAGGCCGAATATGAATAACTTACAGTTACTTAGTCTATCGATACAAATAACTTTGCTGACGTGGCAGGGAGTATTTTTATAATTCTGTTTAAGCTTATTTACAAGTTTATCTGGTTTCGGCTTATATTTCATATGCTCAATTTTTTCAGCCATTATTGAAATTTGTGGGTTTGTATATGTTTTTTACGACTTATGACATACTTAATAAGCTTATGTACGCGTATTAGTCCCAAAATAAGCAAAAAGAAAAAACACGGGGCTTCATAAGTCGGAAACAGAAAAGCTCATAAGTCATAAACCCATAAATAAGCTCAATAATGTATGGATATGAATAAATTTGGTGAGAATAACTAGTAAGATGGACTCATGGACAATGGTTTATGGTCGAAGGGAGTATAAGATAGGTCTATGCGCACATTTGCACGCATGTGTTGAAACTTTGCAGCTACTCAGCTAGTCATTGTCGAGTTTAGAAGGTTACTGTTGTGTGAGCTTATTACGTTTAGAATTGAGTAGGGTGAAGTACAAATTCTTTCTCAACTTGATATGCTTAGAGGTACAAGTCACTCGACCAGTATATCCACTGTTCATTGCAAAACGTATAAATTTCATTGGGAGTTATATGTGGAATGTGTTTAAAGTACCATGATACAGTAATATGTTATGGTCTGGTGCAGATACTAATGAAGTCGTTCATGAAAGAAGTCATTCTAGTTTACTTCAAAAGGTTCGTCATGAACTTTTGCCAGAATGTTGCATCATGTTACCCTTACCTACTGTTGCGATTTTGTATTTGTTCCGGTTTAATACTGCACGATGTTACCTGCTTTGATAGTTTACTTGTTGTGTAGGATTTAATCCCTACAATCCTGGTTATCTAGATGCGGAATATCGATCGAAGAACCCACACACAGCAATCGACAGAAAAGAAAGGCGACGCCCACACAAGGTAATATCCCTAATCGTTTCTGATTAGTTTATTGAAAGAATGCGTATTTGGTTCGTTCCCCCACACCTCCTTTTATAGAGATGAGGGGAACCGACTATAACAAGTTTTATGGGTCGGGTTGGGCTTAGACATTGCCAACCGACCTTTATTCATGGCTATTAGGAAACTAGGCTATTCGACACTATCCCTAGACACGACTTAGGCGAATATCATGACTAAACATAACAATTTCCACCTTAGGCATATATTAGCCTATCCCAACACTCAGCAATTCCAGGCAGTGTTGTAACTTGCGTCCAGGTACCACCTTTGTCAAGGCATCCGCAACATTGTGTTCAGTACCCACCTTCAGAACTTCAACCGTCTTTGCTTCCAAGACTTCTCTGATAAAGTGATAACGCACATTAATGTGCTTAGTCCTTTCATGAAAAACATGATTCCGCGATAAGTGAATCGCGCCCTGATTATCACAATTAACTGCAACAGTGTTGAGCTTCACGCCCAACTCTTCCAAGAGTCCCCTTAGCCAAATAGCTTCCTTCACAGCCTCCGTAAGGGCCATATACTCTGCCTCTGTAGTTGAAAGATCCACCACGTGTTGTAACGTTTCCTTCCAGCTTACAACACATCCCTGTACTAAAAATGCGTAACCAGTGAGAGACCTACCCTTATCCGAATCCTTAGCATAGTCTGAATCAACAAAACCTGTTACGTCCACATGGTTGCCATGATTTGTCCCATACACCAAACCCACGTTTACAGTGCCCTGCAAATACTTCATAATCCACTTCACTGCTTCCCAATGGAGTTTACCCATATTCGCCAAATATCTGCTAACTACACTTACTGCATACGCTATGTCTGGCCTTGTGCACACCATCAAGTACATTAAGCTCCCAACCGCATTTGAATATGGCACCCTACTCATTCTTTCAACATCACAATCCCTAACTGGGCAATCTTTCAACGACAGCTTGAAGTGCCCACCCAATGGTGTTTGAACCGACTTCCCATTGTCCATTCTAAACCTTTTTAAAACTTTAGAAACATACCCGGATTGTGACACCCTCAGAATCTTGCGACTCCGATCCCTGAAGATCTCCATACCAAGAATCTTCTTTGCTTCCCCGAGCTGTTTCATGTCGAACTCCCTTTTAAGCAAAGACTTGGTAGCCGCGATCTCAGCCTTGCTTTTACAAGCAATCAGCATATAGTCTACATATAACAATAGATAGATATACTCCCCTGGTGCATAACTCTTGTAATATACACAGCTGTCGTAACTGCTACGCTTAAACCCGTTGCTCAACATATACTCATCAAACCTCTTGTACCATTGCCTAGGTGACTGCTTCAAACCATAAAGAGATTTCTTTAACAAACATACCTTGTTACCTTGTTCAAATCCCGGTGGCTGCCTCATGTAGATCACTTCTTCAAGATTTCCATGTAAAAATGCCGTCTTTACATCAAGCTGCTCCAGCTCATAATCTTTACACGCAGTCAATGCAAGTATAACCCGAATAGATGTGTGTCGAACTACCGGCGAAAATACTTCATTGTAATCAATACCTGCCCTTTGTGTGAATCCACGAGCTACCAACCTTGCCTTGTACCTAGGCTTTTGAACACATTCAATCCCTTCCTTTATTTTGAACAGCCATTTGCAGCTCACCAGCTATTGCCCAGCTGGATGATCTACTAACACCCAGGTCTTGATCTTCCTTAGAGAATCCATCTCTTCTTTCATAGCAGCTTTCCACTTAGAACTGTCTTCACAAGCAACTGCTACCTGGTATGTCAATGGTTCATGAGTATCTTCTTCCTCTGCTGCAGCAAACGCGTAAGCAACCATATTACTCTCATCCCGAAACCTTGCCGGTTTCATTCTTGTCCTTGGCTCTCTATCCCGAACCAATTGATAATCTGTGAGATCTGGTGGATGATCAATTTCTTGAACCCCTGCATCTTCATCATAGCCATCTTCCTGATCTGTTTGGTCTTCCTGATCTGTCTGATCTTCCTGACCTGTTTGGTCTTCCTGACCTGGATGGTCTTCCTCAGGCGTATGATTATTTAACCTCTGCAGTTCCACCTCAACCTGTAATTCCTCAACAGACTTATCATTACCTGCACCAGTATCCTTCAGCGTGTCTTTGTACATGACACTTTCATTGAAGACTACGTTCCTGCTTGTGACTATTTTAGGTGATTCATTATCAAGCCTATATAGTCTGTATCCCTTCACACCTTCAGGATACCCGAAAAGAACGCATTTTACCGCTCTCGGCTCGATCTTACCTTGTTTAACGTGTGAATACGCGACACAGCCGAAAACCCTCAACATCCCATAATCACTAGGATGTCCCGACCACATCTCCATAGGTGTCTTCTTCTCAATCGCTGTCGATGGTGACCTATTTATAAGACATGTGGCCGTACATGTCGCTTCCGCCCAGAAGGTCTTGGGCAATCCAGACTGTATTAATAAACAGCGTACCTTGTCCATGAGAGTTATGTTCATCCGTTCTGCTAACCCATTCTGCTGCGGCGTCCCAACAACTGTCAAATGTCTAGCAATCCCACTCTCAGTGCATAGCTGATTAAACTCCCGGTTACAAAACTCAAGACCATTATCCGTCCTAAGCTTCTTAACCGTCCTCCCAGTCTGATTTTCTACTAACTGCTTCCACTCTTTGAACTTTTCAAATGCTTCGTGTTTGAACCTGAGAACATAAACCCATACCCTCCTGGAATAATCATCAACTATAGATAAGAAATACCTCTTACCTCCCAATGATTCCACCTGAGATGGACCCCATAAGTCTGAATGAACATAGTCTATCACTCCCTGAGTAGTGTGCCTTCCTACACCGAAACGGACTCGATGTAACTTACCTAGAACACAATTCTCACAAAAATCGAGCTTACCTAGACTCTTCTTGCCAAACAAACCCTACTTTTCCAGCACGTGTAGTCCCGCCTCACTGATATGGCCCAGTCTTTTATGCCAAACCTGCACAAGACTGTCTTTTTCTTCAAAACTAGCATTAAGCTCACCGACCACTGCATGACCATCCAAAGAGTACACACAGTTCTCCCTTCGGGTTCCAGATATAATAACCCTAGAACCATTAATCACCTTGACTTTGCTCGACTGCAATTTTACGGTATATCCCTCTTTTTCAAGAGTTCCCAGCGATATCAAGTTTCTTTTAAATTCAGGAATGTACCTGACATTGTTTAACACGAAACTTGACCCATCTTTCAGTTGTACCTTTACCTTACCAATACCCCTGATCTTGCACTCCCTTTTGTCGCCCAACAGTACGCTGCCCCCATCGCATTCCAGAAAATCAAAAAATACATCTAACCTGGGTGACATGTGATATGAACCTCCTGAATCCATGATCCAATCTTGCAGTCTTTCTGCACTCATCACCATCATCACCTCCGAATCGCGTAAATCGAACCACTAGAGCTTGGTTGATCATCTTTCTTGACGTAACCCTTTGACTTCTTGTGATAATTCTTCGGACAGTCTCTTCTCAAGTGCTCCTCAGATTGGCAAATAAAGCATTTGATTCTTCCACCTCGAGACTTCGATCTTGACTTTCCCTTTGACTGATGCGAATTCCTGCGATCAGTTCTTCTCCTCACATATAACCCTTCACCATCATCCCCCTTCGCCTTGAACCTTTCTTTGATTTCCTTTGAATCTAGTGTGGCCATCACGTCCTCCAAAGTCAAATCTTCCCGTCCATAAAGCAAGGTATCCACAAAGTGTTCGTATGATGCTGGTAAAGACGTGAGTAACAATAAAGCAAGATCTTCATCTTCGAATTTTACCTCAATATTTGCTAAATCAAGAACGATTTTGTTGAACTCATCTATATGCTCAGAAATCTTTCGTCCTGACGGCATGTAGAATGTATACAACTTCTTCTTCAGGTACAACTTGTTGGCCAATGACTTTGTCATGTACAAAGACTCGAGCTTTGACCAAACCCCCGCTGCAGTCGTCTCCCCGGTAACCTCTCTCAGGACCTTGTTACCTAAACATAAAATCATGGCACTGTGAGCTTTCTTGTCAAGCTTAGATTTCTCTTCAGCTTCCATATTCGCGGGTAAAACCTCCAGAGCTGCTTCACATCCGGTCTGAATTAATAAAGCACGCATCTTGATTCTCCATAACCCGAAATCACCAGTTCCATCGAATTTCTCGATGTCAAACTTGGCTCCCGTCATTCTTTATCCCTTTATTAGTTTGCTAAACCTTGTGAAAAACCTCACAATCATAAACGAATAAAGTCCCTTCGGTAACTCGCTAAACCTTGTGATACGTTGAACCTCACAATCACGAATTATGAAGTCCCCTTGTGTTCTATTACAAAGTAAATAACTTTTTGTTTTATAAGCAAAAACAAAATAGTTTTTATATCTTGGCCCAACAATATCTTTTATCCCAAATTAAAAATTTGGCCCAACAAAGATATTTAATGAAAACACCTTGGCCCAACCCTTGTAATACTCGGTATAGACTTTAGCCGCCACTTTACTTCTTCTTTGTCACTAACCTGCGACAAAAACAACAACAATGGCAGCAGACTCTACATCAACCTTTGATCGAACCAAAGACAACCACACAAAATCTTGCCTATCTGAAGAAGATCGAACCCTTAACTGTCAAACATCCTGCTCCTAGATCGATCCTAGTAACCAGCCACTCGTTGACCAAGCTCTGATACCACTTGTAGGATTTAGTCCCTACAATCCTGGTTATCTAGATGCGGAATATCGATCGAAGAACACACACACAGCAATCGACAGAAAAGAAAGGCGACGCCCACACAAGGTAATATCCCTAATCGTTTCTGATTAGTTTATTGAAAGAATGCGTATTTGGTTCGTTCCCCCTCACCTCCTTTTATAGAGATGAGGGGGAACCGAATATAACAAGTCCTACGGGTCGGGTTGGGCTTAGACATTGCCAACTGACCTTTATTCATGGCTATTAGGAAACTAGGCTATTCGACACTATCCCTAGACACGACTTAGGCGAATATCATGACTAAACATAACATGTTGTAATCAGAGACGAGGAGATACGTGTGTTGAAGACGATGTTGAATTCCTAATTTTTTGCAACAATGATGAATATATATTTACACCGGAAAAAGCTTATACGTACTACTCAGATTAAAAAATTCTCTCTGATGATGAGGTATACACTACACAGTCAGTAATGCAGTTCTTTGAAGCTGAAATTGTCATTTATGCTCGCATTTTTAAGTGTTTGGCTTTTTATTTTTAGGGGAGAATAAACTACATGTAACTGAGCAGATGCTTCACTGTCGAGACTTATGATTATCAAAAACGTGAACCATCTAGTTTAGGAGGAAACAAAAAAGACAGAATTTGCACCTGGCTTGCAGAAAATGCAGAAGCGGATACACTAGTTAATGTGAACGATAATGCTGACTTTGCTAAATTCCATCCTGTATCTGCCAGAGCAAAGAAGTCAGGTAATGATAACTACATTCACCGGTGATTTATACTGATCGGGGGGTTGGGTAACAAGTCAAAATGGGTGTTCTTAGTGCCGGCTGAGATCGGTTGGGCTGACTCGCAAACATTTTTTGGCAATATTTCACAAACTGGTAACGCGTTAAATATGATTACAAAAACTATTGTCACAATATATTTTAGTTGTCTTTTATAGTTTATGAAACATAAACCCAAATCAACCCGTTCACAATGAGTCGAAATTTCCATCTGTAATCAAACTTACTGGTCTTTGGACAACTTGATGTTCGTTGGGATTCCATTCCATTTGTCGGCCATTGCTTATCTTGGGTAATGATTTCGTGTAGGTGGCAAGGACAAAGCCAAACACAAGTTTTCTTTTAAGAGACAGTCGCACACTGATGAGACTGCTTTTATACATGGTCTCATCGTCCAAATCGGGCTTAAAATGCATAAAATATCATTAAAACTGCCAAATATATGCTCGTGTTTGTTACTTGTGTATTTTTAGGTACGGATATTGAGGAAATGGCAAAAGATCACAAGAATCAATCAAAAACGAACATGGGAAACGAAGCCGCACAATGAACCGGACCCAAATCTGGAATTTCCAAAATAGACCTTGAAGTTTTAAAGATTGGCAACTTTAGTCCCTCATCTTTGAAGACTTGGCAATTTATACCCTTTCAAATCTCATTTATTGCATTGGGGTCCCTAAATTATCAAGATATTACAAAAGCAGCCCTTGAAGAATGAAGATATTACATTTGAAGTCCTTGTTAAAAGTATGGAAAATTGATGTGCCAAAAATGACAAGTGGTGAAACTTAAAATCAAAGGAAATGAAGTTTTGATGCTGTTTATACAAAGTAAAGAAGACAAGAAACCTTGGGGGCCATTTCAGTCAAACAGCCAAACCTACCCACCCAATCCCCTCCTTACACGTCACCTTAACCCGACCCTACCCACTATCCATACCCAAACCCAGTCCATACCCAGCCCACAACCCTTAATTATTACCCGGTTTATTTAAATAAACCAAGTCAACCGGTCAACCCCTTTACTTATTTCCCACCAAACAGAATTTTTAAATTCTTTTTTTTACCCAAAATGGATTAATCATACCTTAATCACCCATAAACCCTAAACCCACCCAGACTCAATTGAATTCATATCAAAGGGTTTTGGGTTAAGACTTTCCAGATTGATGAGTAACCATTTTCTCAATTAAACCCACACCTCAAACCAACACAAGACACACCCATGTGTCTTGTGGGACCCTCCCCTGCACCCGTCTCTTTCCCCCAAACCCAATAACCCGACCAAACCAACGATTGAGACATACTCCTTGGTCCCCAAGCAGATTTGAACGCCCAGGATCACTCCAAGTCAGCTTGCACATCACTCTCATCACATGGACGATTTTTGACCAGTTTGAAGACAAAAGACCAAGGGGCTTTTCTGGAATTCCACTCACTAGGGTTTTCACATTCTAGAATGATCTGTAGGCTATTATATAAAGCCATAGGACTTAGCATTTTATCCTTGTTCCAGTTTTTAAGCTTTCACATTGTAATTCCTTTTTAATGAAATAAAAGTTTGGTATTTGTTAAAACAATTTAATTCCTTTTTATGTTTGTTAAAAGTTGTGTGTGTGTTGAAAGCTGATACTGAGTTCCAAAATTTGTTAAGGTTTTGAGTTTTCAAAAAAAAAGGTTTTTGAAAAGGTTTTTCAATTTTCAGAAATCTAAGAATTTGTGAAGTGAAAGTGGATTGGATTCTTGGATTATCTGATTTTGTGCTTGTTTTAGAAGTTGTTCAAAGGATTAGGTTTATTGGTTTCAAGGTTTAAAAAAAAAGAGAACGTTTTTAGAAAGAAAAATCAGGAAGAGTATATTGCTTTGTGATTTCATTCTTTCTTAGCAGGATTGTTGAAAGGCTTGTTGTCCAAGGTTCAGCATAGGCCCCAGCCTATTTGGAGGTGGCTAAGCTGCCACTAAGGGACCTGGATGTAGGTCCCTTGAGGTAGAAATCTTGTCCATTTTCAGATTTTCAGTCCTTTATGAGATTGGTGTGAAATTGAATGCAAGGTGTTTAAATGTTGTTTAGTTGGTTTGATTATGCTGTTGAGAGTTTTTATGCATGTTAAGAACTAGTTTGATTTAGTTTGGATAGGTTTTAAATAGATTTGCTTGAAAATTTGCATAATCAGAAATTTAAAGGGGTGTTTGGATCAGTGTTTAAAATGGTTTAAATGTTTTGAATGTTGCTTGTAAACTGGTTTTAATCACTCATAGGGTAGTTAGAGGTTGTATGCTAGTGGTAGTTTTCACTTTGGAAGAGTTTTGAATCATTTGCATGTTAAAAATTGGTCAAATAGCAAAAAAAGTCAGTAACTGCCTTGCCTGCTTGATTTTGAGTGAATTTTGCCAACCAAGCTTGAAGTCTGTTAAGATTTAAGGTTGTTTAGGGTTTGTGATTGCTTATAGGGTAAGTTGTTACACTTGTGTGCAAGTTTTTAAGGAGTGAATCTCACTTGTGTGCTAGCTGAATCAGTAAACACCCCCAGTCCTACATTTAGTTAATCAGAAACTCTTTATGCATTTGTGCTTTATACTTGTGTTTGAACTTGTGTGATTTGTGTTGTTCTTGACTTCCCACAACCCAACTGGTTGTGGGAGTGCCCTATTGTCCAACACAACACTCCACAAATCATTAATCAAGCCCTCTTGATTATCTCTTCACAAGTGAAGATACAACTTGTGTTCATCAGAAACAAATCAACCTGGGCACTTGTTTTGGTTTAATTTGCTTTAATCTTGGTTAAATTGGATTTTTGTTTGTGTTTTTGTAAGTTAAGAATCAACAGGTTTGAGTTTTTAAAAGTTAAAAAGAAAAAAAAATAAATAGCAAAAAGGACTGGCCAGGACTCGAACCTGCGCCATCCTCCTCACAACACACACGTTCTACCATTGCGCCCTAGGGTCTTTGACTGCTAGGGTTTCTTTTCAAATTTTACTTAAGACGTTTTTGTTTGGGCTTTTGGAATAAAAGCCGTAGCTTAATAAGCTTATTTAAGCTTATTGTCTAAGCTTTTTGGCCAAGTGTTATTTTTCCTAGGATTAGAGTATCACTTAGGATTTTTCTGAGCTAAGTCTCAATTTTTCTCTTTCTTTATTTATTTTTTATCATTTTTTATTTGGCCGTATTTAGATAATTAGTTTAAAAATAGCTAAAATAGGTTTTAATTTTTATAAAAAATGTTTTTAGGTTTTATTAAAGTATTTTGAGGTTTACAGCTAAAAAAGTTTTCAAAAAGTCTAATTTTTAATTTTATTTGATTTTAGGGTTTTTATCCAACTTTAAAATTAAATATAAAATTATTAAATAGGTTTTAGAAACTTTTAATTTCATTTTTGTCTTAGTTACATTATTTAGGATTTTTGGTAATTTTTTAGAATTTTTTGGTGAACTTTGAATTTTTTTGATTATTTTAATATTATTTTATTATTAAAAATTGAAAGTTTGTTTTTTCTACTTTTTTCATTTTTCCTAGATTTTAGATACATAATTAAGAGTTTTTTCACTTTCCAAATATTTTTAGGGCTTTTCAATTATTTTCTAGAATTAATTTAAGTTTTAAGTGATTTTAATAGTTTTTAAGTGTTTAAAAATAGTTTAATTTGGTTTTAAATTTTTTTAAAAATAGTTTTTAGTTTAATTAGGTTATTTTTGAGGTTTACAAACTATAAAATCTTGTTTAGGGCATTTTAATAATTAATTGTGATTTTTAGGGCTTTAATTAGCATTAAAAAGTCATTATCTAATTAATTAAAAGGTTTTAGCAAATTTGGATTTTTTTTAAACTCTTAGAATATTTTTTTGTATTTTTAGTAATTTTTAGGAATTTTTAGGTTAAAATTTTAATTTTTGCACTATTTACGGTTTTACGTGAACGCGTTTTCGTCTTAGCTCGATCCGTCTTCGTAACCCTCTTTCTTTCTTTTCTCTTTTCTTTTTCTTCTCAATAAAATCATCAAACATTAATCAATTCATTACACAACGCACTAGCCTCCTCGAGAACGAACTCACTTCATTGGGGTCATAACTTGTGGTTTTCCTAAACTACTCGTTAATACTTACCCTAATTACCTTCCTTTTCCTAAAGGGGTAAAAATACAACTATCATTTTGGCGCCGCTACCGGGGAGGCGTGTTGTGTTTTGATTGAACCATTTTTTTATATACCCATAATTAGTATTTGTATTAGTAGCACTCTACTAATACGTATTATCGTTTTTTCGGTTTTTGTGTGAATATTATTACTATATTGTATACGTAGAACAATAAATTCACAAGTACTCCAAATACGTGAGAAATCACAACCTTGACTTGGGAGGTCATTACCCAATCATTGTATTCGAATCTCAAACCAAAGAAAAAGGCAAAAATAGATAAATACTTCCGTGAAGCTTAATCTTGATAATACAAACTATAAGGTGGGTATAAGGCGGTTGTATTTCACGACCTAAAGGAAAAAGGCTCTTGAGTACTTCGCGCCGCCTCGTTTCCTCCGCTTGCTTGTGCGTATTTGATTTTGAGAGTGAATCGAGGGTTTTGCCGCCCAAAGTATTATTACATATCATATATATTTTCTTGGTTTCTATTGATTAAACCCTCTTGAACGTTTTGGTGTTCCACCAACATTCTAAAGTCATCGAAGGCGTTCACTTCACGTGATCGTTTTCATTCGTTGAGGCTTCTTTAATCAAGAGATTTGATTAAGGAGGAGATTTGTAGATTTTTGTCTACTTAATACATTTCACCAATTTCCAAAAAAGTTAATACCATCAAAAACCACAAAAAAATTGAAAAATACAAAACACCAAAAAGAATCTTCTTTGCTCGTCTCCTCGTTGTACGTGACGTTTATGCTAACTCGTAATCAAGCAAAACGTGCACGTAGACGAAAGAACAAAACTCCCACTCCAACTCATTCTAGTGAGGAGTCTCCTATTGACGAACCCATTGTACGAGAAGCACCTACCATGGCGAATCGAACTATGATGGAGTTACTTCAAGCACCCACCGAGGGTTATGGAGAAGCTATTGTAATTCCCGCAATCCTTGCGGAGAATTTTGAGGTGAAAACGGGTTTGTTGTCTATGATCCAAAACAACAAATTCCGTGGTGATGAGAAGGACAATCCCCACAACCATATCCGCCAATTCAATCGTCTTACCGCCACGTGCAAATTCAAGGATGTCTCGAATGACTCGATTAAGATGATTCTTTTTCCGTATTTCTTAGCGGGGCCTGCTAAAATTTGGTTAGAGAAAGAGCCACCCAATTCTATATTGACGTGGAAGGATCTCGTTTCGAAGTTTGTGAACCAATTTTTTCCGCCCTCTAAGACTACACATTTGAAAAATGAGATTTCAAAGTTTTCACAAGAATCAAATGAAAGTTTTTCAACGGCTTGGAATAGGTTTAAGGAGATGTTACATGAATGTCCTCATCACGGTTTTTCCGACTTGCACCAAATTTACACGTTTTACAATGGAATTAATGATCATGAAAGAGATTATTTAAATGCCGCCTCGGGTGGTAATTTTTTGTGTAAAACGGTTGAAGAAGCTGTGGTCATAATTGAGAATAGGTCTAAGGTTTATAGCCCTCGTAACACACCGAGTGTTGCCAAAATGGGCTCGTCATCGTCTCGTAGCATTAATGCTTTACATGATGAGGCAAATGAAGAAAATCGATTTTTTGATAAATTTGCTAGCCTTATGACCCATTGGAAAGCTCAAGAAGCTTCAAATTCCGCTTCGGTTAAAGCGGTTTCTAAGAGTTGTTTGTCGTGTGGTGGAGCTCATGATCTTTCCGAGTGCATTACCGCGGATGGTAACACTTCGAGTGCTTATGTAGCCACGGGAACTTATAACAAAATCGGTCAAGGTTCCCACCAAAATCAAGCTCCACAAAATCAAAATGCTAATAATTATCGCAACAACAACCAAGGTGGAAATTACCAAGGAAATCAAAGGAATTACAACAAGGGTAATTATCAAAGTGGAAATGGGCAAATTTCAAACCAAAACCAAAACCGTGATTTTCAAACTTCTACTCAAGGTTTTCAAAATGATCACACCAAAAATCTTCAAGGAGAATTTTTGAATTATGCAAAGGCTAATGATGCTAAGTTTGACAATATGCAACGTGAAATGGTTAGCTTAAGATCCGAGTTGAAAAACGAGCTTAAAAACGAACTTGCTAATGAACTTAAAACTCATGCTAATAAAATGGAAGGAAATGTCACACGTCTCCAACAAAATCAACAAAAAATGGAGCAAGGTCAACATGAGATTAAGCAAGAATTGTTAAAAGCGGATGCTAGGCAATCTAAGTTTGAAGACCGAATGGCTAAAATGTTTGAAGCTATCATGTGTAAGCCCTCTTCTTCAGGTGGTCTTCCTAGTGATACCATCGTGAACCCGAAAGGAGAGTTGAAGGTTATTACTACTCGTAGTGGTAAAACTTTCAAAGAACCCATTTCTCGTCCAAGTACTTCTATGGAGAAGGAAAAAGAGAAAGAATCCGAGGAGGTGGTAGAAAAGGAGCAAATCCAAAGCCCACGAAGTACCGCTCAAACCACACCTACGGTTGAACCTACACCAATCATGGAACCCGAGATTCCAAGGCCGATGCCTATGCCTATGCCCCAACCCACACCACCTTTACCCTACCCTTCAAGACGAGACAAGGAAAAGGCACAAGAACGAAATAATTATCAATTTGAACTCTTTATGAAAATGTTTCGTGACTTGCATTTTAATATAAGTTTTGCCGACGCCTTAGTCATGATGCCTCGATTTGCCGCGAACTTCAAAAGTATGTTGAATAACAAAGAGAAATTGAAAAAATCGTCTAGTTGTTCATCGGTTTTTCTTAGCCGCATACCTCAAAAAGTCGGTGATCCTGGAAAGTTTTTAATCCCGTGTGCTATACAAGACATGGAAGAATGCTACGCCTTGGCCGATCTTGGTGCTAGTATTAATTTGATGCCTCTTGAGATTTTTAAATCGCTCAATCTTCCAAATCTCACTCCTTCAAGAATGTCAATCGAAATGGCCGATCATTCTACGATTCTAGCTTGTGGAGTTTCCGAGGACGTCTTTGTGAAAGTTGGAAAGTTCTACTATCCTGTAGACTTTATTGTTGTTGATATTCCCATCGATCCTAAAGTTCCGTTAATTTTAGGTCGATCTTTTTTGGATACCTCGAGAGCACTTATCGATGTGCATGCAAGAAAAATCACTCTTCGTTTCAATGAGGAAGAACTCGTCATTAATGCAACCCAAAACTCCACTCTTTCTCATGTGTATTCTATCACGTCTTTGTACAATGTCAATCCCATCAAAAACATTTGCAAAAAGATTCCAAATAGAGTTTTAGGAGTTGTTGAGAAAAATGAAGTTCCGTCCCCTCCGCCGGTGGAGGTTAAGAGTGTTAAGCCTACGATTCCAATCTCGAGTGATTCTTCGGATGATGAATACGTTGATCCCGATGGGGAAGTTTTCTTTGTTGACAAAATATTTGAAAACTTACCACCACCTTTACCAAAACGGTTTCAAAATGTGAGAATTTTTAGTGTGACTAACATTGCTTTAGAAACACCAAATATTTTTGACATAATTAAATCGGGTTTTCACAAGGAGAGTGTAAAAGATGCAAAAGGAAAGGATTTTAAATTGAATTTAAAAGATTTTTATACAACTCTAACTCCGTCATCACCGCGTGTATTGAGTACTACAAGCTCGTCTTCTCCTTTTGACGATGCTTTGTGTGGACTTAGTGTGGGGGAAATCCCTTATGTTCCCTCCCGTTTCTCCACCGAGGACGAGATATTTGATCCTGGAATTGCTTATATAGGGAAATCTCGGTCTTCCACCGATGCAATAAATGGAAAATCTTTTCATTTGATTGGTGCGAGTCTACCTCGAGTAGCTCGATGTTTTCATGACTTACCCATTGTCCCACCCTTTTATTTCTTCTCACCAATTTTCTTGAAACTCTTTGAGTTTTTGTTGACCATTGATGAAGTGGCGCTGATTTGTTTTTCCAACAAAAACGAGAACGCCATCTTCGATCCCGGTATTTTGCACCATCAAAGGACTTAGTCCTTAATACCAGTTGTTTTTGGGCCTTGTTTATCATGTAAGCCCCACTAAAAATTGACCATACCATGATAATCCCTAAATGATCACATTTATGGGGATTCGAGTCGAGCTTTTGACTCGGTTATCAAAAACAAGGTGCCTCATGGGGGAGACCCATGCTTATCCATGTACAATATTATTGCTTTCTAATTAGTTTAATGTGAGGGGATTTGTGCCCTTCCAACCTTTGTTCCGTTGTTGTTTGTGAATTGTGGTTTTTAGATCATGATCTTCACGATTGGAGCCTCTCGTGTTCGTTTTATGGGAGCACTCGATCGTTTGCTTGGAAGACATTTCTCAATATCCAAATGATATATCCTTTTATGTTCTAACCTTAGGTTTTTAGCACACTTCATAAACGGCTTTAAATTTATTGGTTACACCCTTTCCATGCTAGATTAGGCATTCGACTACGTCTCTAGTATGGGGGTGTTTGCACCCCTAGACTCGAAACATTGAGGACAATGTTTAACTTTAGTATGGGGGAGGGTGAATAGATACTTGCCTTGCCAAACCTTCACGCTTTCCAAAGTTTATCTTTTTGTTTATCGTTTTGTTGCAAAATAAGGCTAAAAATGGCCAAATTTTAAATTTTTTCTCATGTTTCATAAGTGTTTGAAGACACGAATGTAGGTTTTCCGATGGCGAGAATAAGAGTAATTTTTGACTCGACCGTGCGTGTTGAGCACTTAGCTTTGGTTCCTTAACTACACATTAGGCTAAGTCTCTTAAATGAGGACGAGAAATGATAGAGTTAATTATAAGTTACTATGCTAAACGTAGAGTACTCGTATTCTTTCAAAAACTCATGTGTTCTCGTTGTTTGCTTATTCTCCCTTCGCTTGTAAATATTTTTTGCTTAATAAATATTGACTTAGCGGTTTAGTTAGGATTGTTGGGTTTTTAGTCTTTTCTAGTAGCTTCCGTGTAATTAAATTGGGAAGACATTAAGGTATCACCAGCGTCACGGTTTTGAAGTATTGGCACCCCAATAATCGAAAGCTTCACCTAATAATAAGATTTCAAGTGCTCACCAAAATCTAGCAAACAATTTGAAGCCCCACAAGGCCGAAAAATCTATGCAAAATTGAAAGTGAATCAAGCCTTAATCTTCGAAGCTTTAAAGATCCAAAATTCGCTTTAGCGTGAGGATATACGTCTTTGGCTAATAAAACCACCGATGAGGCGGATAATAAAAGGCAAGGCAAGACCGAAGTCATAATAAAAGCTTCATGGCGAAGTTGAATAAAAGATGGAGGTAAACCAAAGATAATAAGGCCCTTCCGTTAGGGGGCGTATAAAAGTCTTGGTAATAAGTCTCATGTTCAAAACCGTTATAAAACCGTGTTTATCGATTCTTCTTGTCAACTTAATTTTTTGACGTCGTTGTCTATTAGGAGGGGTTATTGATTTGATGGTCTTAGTTACACCGTTATGACTCTATTTTTAGACCTAAATCTCTATTATCGCATAAGTCAACAATGTATCCTCGTGAACATTCAAGACAAAATAAAATATAAGAGATACAACTTAGGAATAATGGGAGGATAAGTACGTGATTAGGGCATATGAGTAGTGTTAGCATTACTAACTTATAATGACAATGATCTCGTTGCACGCTTGGCATGGAATTAAGGTGAAAATCGAGGACGATGAAATTATTTCTAACGAAGCATTCATGTGTTCTTATTCTAAGAACCTAAACGTCCCATTTTGCGATGAAAATCATACATTATGTTTAAAACGCAAGTAGTAGTAATAGTAGTAGTGTAGCTAGTTTATCATTCCAATAAAGTGAATAAAAATGAATTTTGGAGATGCTTTCATACTTTATTCTAGCATTGCGTGAGGACACGGCAATAGTTTAGTATGGGGGAGTGATGAGACTGCTTTTATACATGGTCTCATCGTCCAAATCGGGCTTAAAATGCATAAAATATCATTAAAACTACCAAATATATGCTCGTGTTTGTTACTTGTGTATTTTTAGGTACGGATATTGAGGAAATGGCAAAAGATCACAAGAATCAATAAAAAACGAACACGGGAAACGAAGCCGCACAATGAACCGGACCCAAATCTGGAATTTCCAAAATGGACCTTGAAGTTTTAAAGATTGGCAACTTTAGTCCCTCATCTTTGAAGACTTGGCAATTTATACCCTTGCAAATCTCATTTATTGCATTGGGGTCCCTAAATTATCAAGATATTACAAAAGCAGCCCTTGAAGAATGAAGATATTACATTTGAAGTCCTTGTTAAAAGTATGGAAAATTGATGTGCCAAAAATGACAAGTGGTGAAACTTAAAATCAAAGGAAATGAAGTTTTGATGTTGTTTATACAAAGTGAAGAAGACAAGAAACCTTGGGGGCCATTTCAGTCAAACAGCCAAACCTACCCACCCAATCCCCTCCTTACACGTCACCTTAACCCGACCCTACCCACTATCCATACCCAAACCCAGTCCATACCCAGCCCACAACCCTTAATTATTACCCGGTTTATTTAAATAAACCAAGTCAACCGGTCAACCCCTTTACTTATTTCCCACCAGACAGAATTTTTAAATTCATTTTTTACCCAAAATGGATTAATCATACCTTAATCACCCATAAACCCTAAACCCACCCAGACTCAGTTGAATTCATATCAAAGGGTTTTGGGTTAAGACTTTCCAGATTGATGATTAACCATTTTATCACTTAAACCCACACCTCAAACCAACACAAGACACACCCATGTGTCTTGTGGGACCCTCCCCTGCACCCGTCTCTTTCCCCCAAACCCAATAACCCGACCAAACCAACGATTGAGACATACTCCTTGGTCCCCAAGCAGATTTGAACGTCCAGGATCACTCCAAGCCAGCTTGCACATCACTCTCATCACATGGACGATTTTTGACCAGTTTGAAGACAAAAGACCAAGGGGCTTTTCTGGAATTCCACTCACTAGGGTTTTCACATTCTAGAACGATCTGTAGGCTATTATATAAAGCCATAGGACTTAGCATTTTATCCTTGTTCCAGTTTTTAAGCTTTCACATTGTAATTCCTTTTTAATGAAATAAAAGTTTGGCATTTGTTAAAACAATTTAATTCCTTTTTATGTTTGTTAAAAGTTGTGTGTGTGTTGAAAGCTGATACTGAGTTCCAAAATTTGTTAAGGTTTTGAGTTTTCAAAAAAAAAGGTTTTTGAAAAGGTTTTTCAATTTTTAGAAATCCAAGAATTTGTGAAGTGAAAGTGGATTGGATTCTTGGATTATCTGATTTTGTGCTTGTTTCAGAAGTTGTTCAAAGGATTAGGTTTATTGGTTTCAAGGTTTAAAAAAAGAGAGAAAGTTTTAAGAAAGAAAAATCAGGAAGAGTATATTGCTTTGTGTTTTCATTCTTTCTTAGCAGGATTGTTGAAAGGCTTGTTGTCCAAGGTTCAGCATAGGCCCCAGCCTATTTGGAGGTGGCTAAGCTGCCACTAAGGGACCTGGATGTAGGTCCCTTGAGGTAGAAATCTTGTCCATTTTCAGATTTTCAGTCCTTTATGAGATTGGTGTGAAATTGAATGCAAGGTGTTTAAATGTTGTTTAGTTGGTTTGATTATGCTGTTGAGAGTTTTTATGCATGTTTAGAACTAGTTTGATTTAGTTTGGATAGGTTTTAAATAGATTTACTTGAAAATTTGCATAATCAGAAATTTAAAGGGGTGTTTGGATCAGTGTTTAAAATGGTTTAAATGTTTTGAATGTTGCTTGTAAACTGGTTTTAGTCACTCATAGGGTAGTTAGAGGTTGTATGCTAGTGGTAGTTTTCACTTTGGAAGAGTTTTGAATCATTTGCATGTTAAAAATTGGTCAAATAGCAAAAAATTCAGTAACTGCCTTGCCTGCTTGATTTTGAGTGAATTTTGCCAACCAAGCTTGAAGTCTGTTAAGATTTAAGGTTGTTTAGGGTTTGTGATTGCTTATAGGGTAAGTTGTTACACTTGTGTGCAAATTTTTGAGGAGTGAAACTCACTTGTGTGCTAGCTGAATCAGTAAACACCCCCCCAGTCCTACATTTAGTTAATCAGAAACTCTTTGTGCATTTGTGCTTTATACTTGTGTTTGAACTTGTGTGATTTGTGTTGTTCTTGACTTCCCACAACCCAACTTGTTGTGGGAGTGCCCTATTGTCTAACAAAACACTCAACAAATCATTAATCAAGCCCTCTTGATTATCTCTTCACAAGTGAAGATACAACTTGTGTTCATCAGAAACAAATCAACCTGGGCACTTGTTTTGGTTTAATTTTCTTTAATCTTGGTTAAATTGGATTTTTGTTTGTGTTTTTGTAAGTTAAGAATCAACAGGTTTGAGTTTTTAAAAGTTAAAAGAAAAAAAAAATAAATAGCAAAAAGGACTGGCCAGGACTCGAACCTGCGCCATCCTCCTCACAACACACACGTTCTACCATTGCGCCCTAGGGTCTTTGACTGCTAGGGTTTCTTTTCAAATTTTACTTAAGACGTTTTTGTTTGGGCTTTTGGAATAAAAGCCGTAGCTTAATAAGCTTATTTAAGCTTATTGTCTAAGCTTTTTGGCCAAGTGTTATTTTTCCTAGGATTAGAGTATCACTTAGGATTTTTCTGAGCAAAGTCTCAATTTTTCTCTTTCTTTATTTATTTTTTATCATTTTTTAGTTGGCCGTATTTAGATAATTAGTTTAAAAATAGCTAAAATAGGTTTTAATTTTTATAAAAAATGTTTTTAGGTTTTATTAAAGTATTTTGAGGTTTACAGCTAAAAAAGTTTTCAAAAAGTCTAATTTTTTATTTTATTTGATTTTAGGGTTTTTATCCAACTTTAAAATTAAATATAAAATTATTAAATAGGTTTTAGAAACTTTTAATTTCATTTTTGTCTTAGTTACATTATTTAGGATTTTTGGTAATTTTTTAGAATTTTTTGGTGAACTTTGAATTTTTTTGATTATTTTAATATTATTTTATTATTAAAAATTGAAAGTTTGTTTTTTCCACTTTTTTTCATTTTTCCTAGATTGTAGACACATAATTAGGAGTTTTGTCACTTTCCAAATATTTTTAGGGCTTTTCAATTATTTTCTAGAATTAATTTAAGTTTTAAGTGATTTTAATAGTTTTTAAGTGTTTAAAAATAGTTTAATTTGGTTTTAAATTTTTTTAAAAATAGTTTTTAGTTTAATTAGGTTATTTTTGAGGTTTACAAACTATAAAATCTTGTTTAGGGCTTTTTAATAATTAATTGTGATTTTTAGGGTTTTAATTAGCATTAAAAAGTCATTATCTAATTAATTAAAAGGTTTTAGCAAGTTTGGATTTTTTGTAAACTCTTCGAATATTTTTGTGGATTTTTAGTAATTTTTAGGAATTTTTAGGTTAAAATTTAAATCTTTGCACTATTTACGGTTTTACGTGAACGCGTTTTCGTCTTAGCTCGATCCGTCTTCGTAACCGTCTTTCTTTCTTTTCTCTTTTCTTTTTCTTCTCAATAAAATCAACAAACATTAATCAATTCATTACACAACGCACTAGCCTCCTCGAGAACGAACTCACTTTATTGGGGTCATAACTTGTGGTTTTCCTAAACTACTCGTTAATACTTACCCTAATTACCTTTCTTTTCCTAAAGGGGTAAAAATACAACTATCACACACTGACATCTTCAAAGATATTAGTCATGTGTTTGAAAGTGACACACTGCTTAAGGTCGGTCCCTCATGTGAACTTTCCGAAAGTTTTTCAAGGAAAGAGGTGGATGATATGAACAATTATTTGATGCCTGCTGAAATGCCAGTTTCTCGTACACATAACACGACTTCAATGGCAAAGCTCCTTGTACATGTTCAGGATGAACCTGATCTACCAGAAGGAAGTATTATCGAGGTAGTTCTTATAGACCTGTAGCACAAATAATTTCTCTGATCTTTCGTTATTATATATATTAAATTTCCTCCAGTACAACGAAACAAAAGCCACCTCTAGACAACTTGCTGTCATGAGAAGTATACTGTCACAGGATCATAGCAACATAGATGATGATCTCGACTGTTTATGCAGCGACTCGTCAGAAGAAGATGAGGTATGTAGTTTTATTGGTGTGTCACCATTCTTTTTCTTGTAGCAGCGGTATACCATCCAACGTATACTTAGCTGTTTATCTCTTACTGCAGTACAAACATCAAGCTCTAAAACTTGCCATGCCAGAATCCAAACCGAAGACTGTAGTTGATCAATTTCATGTCTCATTGGTCTCTGACCCATTGGACCAAGATTACACCCCTGGTAAAGTTGAGTCTATTGGATGCCTTTCAGTTATTACCTCCAAAAGTAACACTCCAACGCTGCTGTATATGTCACTTTTTCAGTAATCCGACGTGCTGAAGCATATTCTTCATTTTATTAAGATTAGTCATAAAACATAAAAATTCATATATCCATAAGAACCTGCTGAGGTCTTTGGGTCTGCTTTTTAAAGATCGACCATGTCGGCCAGTCATCTATATAAGGTTGTTGTAACTTAGTAACCATAGCATGTTCATGGATTTGACATCTCGATGTTTGATGTCAGGCAAACAATCATGATGTAGGAGACCGCGGAAGCTCATAGGATGTGATTGCAATGTAATCCAGTTCTCCATCACGAGGGCTCGAGGCCAGACCAGAGCTCAAAGCGGTCCTGCTAAAACCACAGTTGTGTGACTAAGTCACTTTAGAGTCGGTCACCCATCTGCAGTTGACCTATTGGAGCTCTATCTGACTTTTGAACTCTTGCTCTTAAGATCCAATCTGCACTTGACCCGTTAGAGCTCTATGAGTACAAGTCCTTGACATCAGATACATATGCAACTGACAAATTACCCCAAGAAACTTGTTGAGCTTCGATATCTCAAAGTTATCTAACTACACATATTACTACAATATTGTGAATAACTTGATATAAAGGTTCATCGAAATCATCAACCAACAGCAAATGCACAGTCTTGTCGCGAAGGAAGACAGTAACTTACATATATGGCCGGCCAGCATAATGATAGATTGCAGAGTCCAAAGGCGCCACTATATTTTGGAAAAACATAGTTGTGTACCTGGTGTAGCTTTGGTGAGGATGTTTCATGTGTTGTTGTGCTAGAAAACATAGTCCGGGGTAATCATGGTTTCTGATAAGCATTGATACAATATATATATATATATATATATATATATATATATATATATATAAGTTCACGTCGAAGCTAATGGACGATGAATATGCTATGCTAGATTAATCATATCATGTTTAATAACTAATCATTTTTTCATATGCTTACTGAACATGACTAAATAATAAGTTTTCTTCTAGGTTGTTTTTTTAATTAGGTTTTTATTGTTGCTATTGCGTTAATTTATACGCATAAATGATTTTTTAAGATTTTATATAATATTTTTTCCTTATTGTTAATGTTGTGTTTCTTGTTGTTATTGTTTATTTAAAACTTTTAACGTGTCGGTATATGGTATATTCGAAATCGACTTGTAAAAGCAAAGCTCGATAAATCATATAGAAACCAAAAAAACCGAAAAACCAAACCGAAAGTAAATTGACAACCGAAAAACCAAACCGACACAAAACCGAAACCGAATGGTTCCTAGAAATCAAAAACCGAAATTTGTTGGTTCGGTTTTGGTTTTATACAAAAACCGAACCAAACCGAACCATGCTCACCCCTAGCGAATATACATAATTTAGACCAAAACCGAACTGAATAAGTCGGTTCGATTTAGGTAGTTCGCACCGAATAAGGGCGGTTTAGAGCCGAACCGAGCTGAGCCGACCAAACCAAAATAAATATCCGGAACCTAAAAGGGAGCCCATAAGCTCGGTTTGGTCGGTTTATCTGGTAGGGTTAATTTTGGGTTCACTATAAAACTACAAGGTAGCTAAACTAAAATCCCACAAAGAAAAGGTCCTAAGAATAAAACATTCCCAAAAGACGTACTATATAAGTAAACACATACCTTAACCCTAACAGATTTTCCCGCATCAATGACAAACGTATCACGATTCCCTAAACCTAACCATAACCACTACTCCACCATCGCAACCACGCCACCCTCAGTCGTTACCTCTAGCACCTTAACAACGACTAACTTGCTACATGTTTCGTTCAACCAGGACGACGCGTGCTTTGCATGCGGAACCTCCCAGGGCTTCCGTATCTACAACTGCGACCCGTACCGGGAGCTTTTTCGACGAGACTTCGATATGGACACAGGTGGAGGAGGTATATACTTAGTTGAGATGTTATTCATGTGCAACATATTAGCTTTAGTAGGTGGAGGTGATAAGCCGCATTACGCTCCCAATAAGGTCATGATATGGGATGATGATAAGAGCGCGTGTATAGGGGAGTTATGTTTTCGGTCGGAAGTTAAGGGTGTTAAGCTTAGACGGGATAGGATAGTTGTGGTGTTGGAGCAGAAAATTTTTGTTTATAGTTTTGTGGATTTGAAATTGTTGAATCAGATTGAGACGTTTAGTAATCCGAAGGGGATGTGTGAGGATACGCAATGTAAGGGAGGGAGCGGGGATATGGTGTTGGTTTGTTTGGGGTTGAGGAAAGGCGAGATTAGGGTGGAGAGTTATAGAGTGAGGAAGAGTAGAGTGATTGTAGCGCATGAGTCAAGGATTGTGTGTTTTAAGTTGGCGAGAGATGGGGGGATTGTGGCTACGGCGAGTATGAAGGGGACTTTGGTGAGGGTTTGGGATACAAGAGATGGGTCGCTTTTACGAGAGGTATGTTCTTTTGGTACCTTATTTTTTAGATTAAATTATATGGTTTTTCACTCGTTACTAGTTTACTGTAGTTGGTTATGTACGAAAAAGAATAAAACGAATGAGGTAAATAGATAGAGATTATCCTTGTTTAGGTTACTCGGGAAGGATGGGTTGGGGTATCCGAGACCGTTTCTGGCCCTTTCCATGGTTACCCGAATACGTTTACCCGTGGAAGTGTAAACAACTTTTTGTGAGGATATTAGGGTGCCTCACCGATGATTTCCTTATTTTTAAAGCTACTTAGGCACAGTGAGTCTTTGACTCAGATATACACGGTGGGTATCCGTGTGACTCTTTATGACCCTTTCCAAGACCATCTCCAAGATCTGTAGGTTTTAGCGTGAGACCTCTTATGAGGACATTATGGTGCCTGGCCGCTAGGCCACCTTGGTGCTGGTTGTTGTTGTGGATTACAGTTAGATATGGTTAGTTGTCGCGTTTGATTAAATTCTGCGTCTTTATGACATGTAGTTGTTACTTTGTTGACAATTATGAATCATACTAGTGTGTATTAGAAACTTTGTTAAGATAAGGTTAGATTACACACTATGCAACTTTTTGACCTGTTGCTTATGGCTTTGTTGAGAATTATGAGTCAAAATTAGTGTGTAGTAGAACATTTGTTATTATGCGGCTTTTGACCCATTACTAGTTCACTCCGTCAGGCATAAAACTCAATTTAAAGATTTTTTTCGTTTTTGTTTTTGTTTTTGTGTTAGCACGCCTAAGTTTACAGACTTTGCATAATGCAAGTGAGTCTCTTGCTCTGCTGCAGAAAGCTAAGTTTGTGCTCAGCGGTAACGAACTGATGTATGCTAGACAATTTGAGGAGATAACGTTTCATTTATGTTCTGTAGGTTCTGAGTTCTGAGTCTTATCCTTAGGATCCATGATTACGTACTAGTTTTTGGTTTCCATATCTATTATTACACTAAGACATTCTTAGAGCTCAATCTTTGGGTGTTCTGTTTCTTGATCATCATACCTAATTCGTTGAGCAAAAAAGGAGTTTGGTACTAAGATTTTACTAAGTTTAAATTTGTACTGTTGTGGTCTAGCGGCTTTCATGAAAGCTGTTTGTGTAGCTAGGAGTCTAGGATACACTTGCGATGGTGTTCAGATTCTATGCTTGTTTTTACCTTATATATGACGTCAACACTTATGTAGAAATAGGTCTTGACTCAAAATAGGCGTGTCTTTTCTTCAAAGCAGATAAATTTTGTTTCTCAAATTGCAAACTTAAGGAAACCGTACATTGACAGAATCTATCAGATTACCATAAGCATCGGGAGCTATGACTTCATTCATGCCGTATACTAAAAGCGGTTGATAATTGATGCAGGTAAGACGCGGTGCAGATAGAGCCGAGATATACAGCTTGGCATTTTCATCTACTAACGAGTGGCTGGCAGTCTCGAGTGACAAGGGCACTGTTCATGTTTTTAGCCTCAAGCCATGTCAAAGAAACCAATGCATTGACAAGACTGTCGAATCAACAGACCACAATACTCTCCTTTTTTCAACAAGCTCATCTCTCTCTTTCATCAAAGGTATAGCGATTTTATGAGCTCCACTATAAGCTGATTTCATGTTCTCTGCTTAAATGATTACCTCTAACTTGTATGAAACCTTATGAATATTATTTTTCTGGAAAATTGTCACAGGAGTTTTGCCCAAGTACTTCAGTTCGGAGTGGTCACTTGCTCAGTTTCGTTTGGTTGAATGTTCTCAGTGTATTGTTGCATTCGGCCACGAAGAGAATACAGTCGTTATTCTTGGCATGGATGGAAGGTGAGTGCCTGAAACGTTTTTATTTTTCTTTTTGGACGAATATAAGTTGTCGATGCATCATTAACCAGTGTTTAATGTTGATCGTGTTAATGCATCATTAACCGGCGATATCTTTTATGTAGTTTTTACAGATGCATGTTTGATCCTACGACCGGTGGCGAAATGACACAACTAGAATGTCATAATTTCCTCAAGCCTTAAGCAGTCGAGATATGCTTATTTGAATAGGTTGTAACTTCATGTCTTCGTGTTGGTACACGGACTTAAGATGTTCCGCCAAATACCAATTTTTTTTTATGTCTTCATGTTGAGCATAGATGGGTACGTTGTAAATTTTTTTGTAAATATCTACTTTACGATGAAAAATTTTATCCTGTTAAAAAAAATTGAAATCGAGTATAATTTAATTTAAGTATATTTTTATGAAATTTGCTTTTTTTATAGCATTTGTTAACAATGCTATTTAGAAAAGTGTCCTTTTCTTGAGAATTTATCTGAAAATAAATGTAATTCATAAATCGACTTATGTGACTTATTCGATTTAGTGGCTTGTTTATTTTTTAAGTAGTACTACGTACAATATTAGTTTATTAGTTAACTTTTTGGTGAGAAGAGAGAAGTTTTTATATAACTGTATAAAAAAAAGATTCAAATGAAATTTGTCCCACAACTCACTACACTAAAAAGAAAAGAAAAACATACCTTTAGAATATCTTGTGACATATGTCAATCTTTACTAATAATTGACCTTACACATGTGTAAGATGGTATTTGTCAGAATCATCTAAGTATGTGTACCTTTTTGGTATCGATCCCCTTACCCAACAACGAAGGCATATCTCGATAAATTACCTAGGTAACACTGGTTGACCAAGTCGGAGGCCGGATTCGAACCCCCGCCCTTTCGCTTGACTTGATCAACTGTGCGTTTTTTGTGATAGTTGGTGTCCAACTGCTCTAAGGCAGTTGGTTACACATGTGTAAGATAGTACTATCTTTTATATGATTTGGATCTTATTTTTATGACTCCCTCCGTCCCTAAAGTAGTGTCTACTTTGACTTTTTTCGGTCTTTTTTGTTCAACTTTGACTGTAAATATTTATATTTGTGTTATATAATACTTGCTGAAAATTATACTAACGAAATTTAATTTAAAACTCAATTCATTCATATAATTTGTATCAAGTATTATATAACACAAATATAAATATTTACAGTCAAAGTTGAACAAAAAAGACCGAAAAAGTCAAAGTGGACACTTATTTAGGGACGGAGGAAGTACTTTTTAAAATACTTTTTATATAAAAAATATTTTATAAAAAGTTGTTATGAATTTTTTTTTTTTTACAAAAAGTAGTTTATAAACTTTTTTTATAAAAATAAAAATACTACTGTGTTTTTTATAATATTTCACTAAAAATGTTTTAAAAAGTAAAAGACGTATGAAAGTAATCCAAAGTCGTATAAAATACGAAGTAGTACCTAACACAACATGTACGTTTTTATGCACATGTGTAAGGTCAATGATTGAAAAAGGATGACACGTGGAACAAAATATTGTAAATCGTTTAAGTCGTTTGGATCAATTTTTTGGTTACATCTATTTTGGTCCAGGTTGTCAAGAACATCGAGTCACTTTTCTAATTAGCCTATTGTTAAATCACTTTATTTGTTTTTAAGTTTTTTAAATTTTAAAAAGATCATCTACATGTTATATATATATACTAGACGTGTATTTCCTAAAGGAATTTTTTATAAACTCTCTCAAATTGTTTTATGACCCTCAAAGGCATACGGAACGGTAAGTTACTTAGAGCCGACCTGACCTATGTTAGACCCTAAACAACATGGTTTTAGCTTTCCATTCGGATAATCGATTTTTAAATTTCCCCACAACAATACTCCAAGCCCCTACCCGCCTCATATATTCGCCAATGGGTAAACCCAAATATGTAAAAGCAAAATCCCATACACCATAACCCATCTATCTCGTCATCTCACCCTTGTAGGACTCCATTTGACACTGAGAAAAAACTTGGGACTCAAGGATCACCTATCGCTGATCCTACTTTATATCGAAGCCTTTCCGGATCACTTAAGTACCTCACATTTACCTGACCCGGTTTTGTCATATGGAGTTCAACAGTTGTGACTTTACATGCATGATCATTAAGAGACACACCTTAATGCTATGAAGCGTGTCCTCCGTTATATTCGAGGAACCACTACTCTTAGATTACAGCTATTTCAGTCTACTACATCACAACTTATTGCTTACTTTGATGTTGACTGGGCAGGTTGTCTGGCTACACGCGCGGTTTACCTCTAGATATTGTGTTATTCTTGGCGACAACCTTCTAATGAGGTCTTCCAAACGCCAGGCCACGTTGTCTCGATCTAGTGTCGAGGCTGAATACCGCGGGGTTACAAATATTGTACTCGAGACATCTTGGATTCGCAACCTCCTTCGTGAGCTTCATACCTCACTTTTCACAGCGACTTTGGTCTATTGTGAAAATTCCAGTGTCGTATTATACATGTCAGCAAACCCGTTGCAACATCAACGCACCAAACATATAGAGATAGACATTTATTATGTTTGTGACAAAGTATCAGCACCTCATATTCGGGTTCTTCATGTCCCTTCACGATTTCAGTACGCAAATACTTTCACCAAAAGTCTTACATACCCGTTGGTCGCTAGAGAAGGTTCACCGTTACAATGTCTGGTGGGTGACTAAATATTCACGTGATGGTTTAGACCGATATTATTGTGAGAGAAAGAGAGAGAGCCATTGAGATTCGTACTTTTTATTTTTTTATTTGGTTTTGTACTTGTCATATTTGTTTAATACAATTGAAACTTCGATGTTTAATATTTTTTATACATTATTTATAATACTTTTGTTTTGATTGTCAAAAAACTGAAAGTAACGGTGTCTAGGTACTAACTTGATGGTGTTCCAATACACCAAGCGTATATTAATAGACACAACTTTAGTTAACAACTTGCTGGAGTATAGTATAATATTATAAAATGTAAGAAAGACACCAACAACTTGTTATAATTAATAAATAAAATTGACTAAAAAATTAATTTTGAAATTTTAAGAAGGTCTTAAATGTGTTATAATTTAATTATAAATAATAATAGAATATCAATGCCTTATTTAATATACATCCACATATTGTATTTTTATTAGGTATTTGGTTAAAGTTAGATATTAAAAAATAATATCTTTTTTTTTCACAAAAGAAAGACAATATTTCATTTAAAATTAAGATTTCATCTCAAAACCTTTTTGTCGAGAGTAAAACATAATGATTATATATTATTAATCCACCAACTTTAGTTGACAAATTGTTTTGTCGTATAAGCTTATTAAACTTCATATGCCTGACGTGGTGGTCTATGTAGTCCGAAATTGACCTACGAACTTGGTTTTCCGCATTCCTCACTATAACAAAATTGAGTGTTGTTATGGTTGTAAAATCACAATTTTACTTGTATAAATACCAATCAATATTCTTCTATCTTACTTTACTAGCTCACACTCTACACTAACTAAACATCCAAAATCACAACTCTTTTGGAACAAACATGTAGCCTTAACATCTCTCCGATGATAGCTCACGAGTGCACGAGGATGGTCAAGGAAAGACTTCGACAAGCTTTTCAAGTTACTATGCTAGTTGATGATACTAGAATTGAAAGTTCACATGCCAAAATACACGTTTCTAGTGTCGAAGAAGCTAAAAGAACTAATCGTGTATTAAATACAGATGATTTAATTAGAACTATCATGTTCTTTGGATCATTGAGCTGTACATGATCATTGACCATCCTAATAAAATATATATGTTAATTGATGAATTTTTCGCGTATTAAGGATTTGTTAATAGACCAATAATGGTTATTCGATGAAAACATGATGGGATCAGTTGTAAATGTAAGTGATAGTTATTCTACTACTAATCAAAGAGAAAAAATTGGAAGTCGAACTTCTCCTCTCACATTAGCATAATCTCGAAACCATAGGAACAGTGCCCACACAGTAACAGAGTTTTTAAACCGAAAAACATCACACCCTCAATAAACAAATGTGTATCTCTCACTCAACACATTAAAAAAATTACTTCTTCTGGCTTCTTCACCTCTCACTCTCTCACAAACCAAATATTAAAAAAAATTACTTCTTCTCATATGACCCCTCATCCAGACACTTTCACTGTTAATAAGATCTCACCCTCATCTCCATCTCTCTCAAAAAGGTATAGCCTCTTACAAGATCATCACAGGTATATATTAAAAGTTAATAACTCTGTATAATTTCAGATTATTTTCATTCAATTAGAGTTTCAATTGAAATTTATGTTAACACGAAATTTGGGTTTTATTTTGTTTGAATAGTTTTGATGTCGGTTAGTTGAATTTAACATGATATTTGAGGGGTTATCTTTATTTGATTTGTTTTGATATGTAGTGGTTTAATCTGAATTTTGTTTTGTTGATATTTATTTGTAATAAGATATTAAAGGATAAGGGTGTTGTAGAATGGGTGGTTAACTAAGTTGAAGATGACAATTTTGATATTTCAAAAAGTATGTTTTCTGCTTTATTTTTATTCATTTTAAGGTTTTTTAATAGCATTTTGGGTTTTTAGGCTTGATATTACGATTTGGTTTTTAAATGTATCGTATAAACGGGACACATTTGTTTCTTTTGTGGATGTGCTTATCTTCAATTTCTTAATTTTGGGGGTTTTGGTAAATTAAATGTGTATTTATGGAGAACCCGGATGGTGTGAAGACGTTTGGGATGTTGACTTCTGCACTGGGGAGTGACTCTTTTATGTGCATACAGACATGTGAGAGAGAGAGCGGTTTGACGGCAAAAGGCCAGGTTAGCTCGCGTTTTTTTGCCTTTTTCAAAATCGAATATAAATCATACATCTATAAGATTCTGAGGTACACTAAACATTCTTTCACAAGCAAAAACGGTTTTAAACCTTTAAAGGACTGGGTTCATCGAGAATGTGGGGTTTATGAAATTAAGCCGTTTGCGTATTGTGGGTGGTGTAGATATGAAGGTCTACGTAATCTTGGTCTATTCTACATGATGGATTTGATAGATTAGATGAAGGGATTGATTAAATAATAAAGATAAGATGAGAAGGATATGAGGGTGTAGAGAGAGAAAGGAGAGAAGGAGAAGAGTAGAGAGAGAAAGTAATATGGAATAATGAATAATGTGAAATCACCAACCCCTCCTAACATGCTAGGAGGGGTATATATAGCCGACCCTACATGTGGGCTATATGGGCTATACGTTTACTAACTAGATCACGAGCCCGTTACATTAATATATCGTTGGAGCGACCGATCCTTCATAAATAAGTAAAAACGTATTTCCAACAATCTCCCCCTAAAGGAGGTCGCTCCAAGAGACAAAGTTCTAAATAGTCTATATCTCGTGATCTATGCTAACTAAGATGTGACCGAGACTTTATTGGGAAAAACGTATTTCCAACAATCTCCCTCTAAGGGAGGTCACATCTTTTTAGAAAATCTTAAACCTAGCATCTATGCTTGAGTCTTCGATCTTGTTCTTGTGAATATGCTTGATGTGATCTTTGACTTAAGTCTTGAGCATGTTTTCTTGCCTTGACCTTGTGCATTCGTCACTTGTGACATTCGCCTCTTCGTGACTTCATGTTCCACATACTTATACCTTTAAATTCTTGAAAGCTTCAGAGTTTGATACAGCGGAAGACTTGACCTTCAGACTTTCTTGAATTTGTTGAAGTACTAATTGTATGTAGTATAAGCATGTGGTGACGACTTCTTCTGGATTGTACACCGCAATGCCACCTTCTTGTTACGCTGCATAAGACAGTTAGCAACAAACCATATACACGGATGAAATGGCCTTGAACATTTCATTCTAATTCGGTAGCATTTTACCTCCGGTTGGTGAAGACCGTTGGACGATATTAAATATCGTACTTGTGGCAGGTAGTTTCAGTAAAGAACCTCCTTGACAAGATTTCGTGGGAAACCCGTTCTCTTTACTCGACCGTCCAAAGTTGACTGCGAACGTAAAGAGTGAATCATTTGGATAATATTATCCGCATGATTTGAAGCCGTCAATTCATGTTCCTGGAACAAGTGAAGTTCAATTAAGAACCGCAACATCGTTGCTTTCCAGTTGTCACGAGCTTGATTCATATAGAATCTTGCAAGTTACCTACCAAGTGCTGTTTGAAGTTAACACTAGAAGGATTTCCATTCGTCACTGTAAATACTTAATAGTATTACTCTGAATGTTCTGGCAAGATCACTTAGATATTGCGTAGAGGTCTAGAACGTGTTTAAATTCATTTAAGAGTTTAAACCACTGTTGCTTTCCAGTTATCACAAGTTTGATTCATAAAGAATCGCACAAGCACCTACCATGAGCTTTTTGACGTTCTCTCAAGAAGGATTTCCATCTTTATTGTAAATACTTTCGTATTACTCAGATGTTCAGGCAAGATCATGAAGATTTTGCGTAGGACTCTTAAGAACTTTCTTACTTGTCACATTGTGTGAACAAGCAAGGAATAATAAAAGTGTGTCCTAATGAGATATTTGATGATCTCAAATGGCTCTAGACTCAATCGTGCGTTTTGGATTTTAGTGATCGGAGGCTGGAGAGGAGTGCCACCTTTTCAATACCAATTTATTCGGAGTGAATAAATCGATAGATAATGCGTTGTATCTGTGTGATTAAGACAAATATCTTTTGAGAGATATCTGAGTTAGCTGGGATGAGTTGTGCCTTGCATCACTGGGTCCATGATATCTGTCTTCAATATCAAGAATCATTAAACAATGATCTTAATAGCATATGTGTTGACCCGGTTTCTGCCTAAGTTGTAAGGAGGGCTTCTTTCTTTACACCCTTTATCTTTACAATTCTTTTTCATTCTTCAACCCCTTCAATGCTTACCAATACGTCATAACTAGCACCTTGTTGTGATTGTTCCAGTGCTAACTTAAATACTTGGTCGACATTCAGCTACGTTCACAATCTTTCTCCATCTTTTCTAAGGACTACTATTACTAGCTATGGAATGTCCTTGGGAAGATTCCTCTGGTTCTAGAGGAATCATTGGACTTTAACCTATCCTACCGTCCTTATGTCACCACAATCTTCACCGTCGTGAATGGAGATGTTTTGGGTAAGTGTATGTCACCATGAAATCTATTTTGAGGTGCAAATCCATTTTGCTCCCCCTTAACATATGCCACGATATCCGAAAACATTTCGCACATGTCGGGATGAGCTAGCACGTTAAGTCAAACCATTTGTGATTAATCATTTCCCATATTAAATCACATTTTCTCACCCATATTAAAAATATTAACCCAATCGATGTTTTTAATATCAACTGATTTAATAGCATTTTAAGAAAATTTGGGAAGAAAAATGCAAATCCAATTATCTTCATGAATTACACAAGCTCCCCCCTCAAATTAATGAGGTGTACTTGAAACGTCAATTAAATACCTTTTAAACACAAGTGTAAGGTATTTATCACGTACAAAGATCATATATGATAATGTATTCACAAGATTAGCGATTTATGAGGTTGGACCTGAATGATGGAGAACATCATATGAAAGAAGCACATGGTTCTTGTTCACGAATGTTGGTCGCCTCATCACGTCTGAAGTTATCTCTTGACTCCATGTATATGATTGATATCGTTGTCTTGACACCAATATGTGAACTTGGTACTCTCGGCATCAAGGATTCTGAATGCTGGACAATTGCTCCCCCTCAATTGTTGACCCGTGTTCTATTGAAAGAGCTGTAGTCGCCGTTTGAGTAGTCGCATCGTCGAGTATGTAGATATCAATTGTAAATTGCTACGGTTGGTGGAGATGATAACTTCATAAAAACAAGATTTCTCTTGTTTTAACAAATAAATGCACTGACACGTACATATATTCGTGTTAGATTGTGTTATACCGTAAACACAATCCCTTACATGGTTATAAAATAAACCATGCCCGAGAAAACTAATTCCCGTTGTTGAGTCAAAGCTTTCCGGTGAAATGCTTGACTTGAGTATAAAAAACGGGTTGCTATCTGAAATAATAGCAAACCATTTTGAGCATGTTTTAAAACATTTGAACTTCTGCTCGAACTTTATTTACAACCCCGTGTCATTATTGAATGACATTTCTAGTATCGTAAATATTATCGATTCCAGAAGATATGCTCTTTTTATCAAAACATTTTTTGAACACACAATTTTGAAAGATTTAGAAAACCTTTTTAGAAATTCTCGAAAAATTGTGTTCATTGTTTTGAAAACCAATTACTTGAGCTTAAGATGTTGAACATCTTACAAAAAGAGCTCAAGTCCGAGAAGTTGTAAGCTTCCCGTTGTAAGGATAAGTTTATCATCGGCGATTAACTTTCCTATTAACTGACGAGCGAGTCCTAAGTTGACATTTACTTGGAAGTCGTTTTCATGAGCTTGAAAAAAACTTTGAATGTTTTAACGTAAAGCTCGTGACCGAGAAAGATGAATTTCTCGTTAAGAAGAAAAGTTCTCTTATTTAAAAGATACACTTTTCTTTATGAGCTTAAAACCTGGAATGTTTTAATACAAGCTCATGACCGAGAAAATTTAATTTGCCGTTACGAGGATAAGCTATCTTTAAAGATAAGCTCTCCTAAAATAGAAGTCCGAGTTACAGTCTGATATTTAACTGTAAGTCATTGTGCATGAGCTTAAAAACTTCGAATGTTTTTATTATTAGCTCATGCCCAAGAAAAATTAATTTCTCGTTGTAAGGATAAGTTTATCATTGGCGATAAACTTTCCTTTTTTTGATGCACGGGTTATCGTCTGATATTTAACGATAAACCATTGTGCATGAGCTTAAAAACTTCGAATGTTTTTAATATAAGCTCATGCCCGAGAAAAATTAATTTCTCGTTGTTAGGATAAGTTTATCATCGGCGATAAACTTTCCTTTCTTTGAAGATCGAGTTATAGTCTGTGATGTGACTATAAGTCCTTTTGTTAAGCTTAACCATGAATCCCCTGAGACACTTGTTTCTCCGATATCTGCTTCTTCAGCAACCAAACTCTAAGAGTGTCCTTATTTGAATGGTATATAATGACTGGACCACTTCGTTCTTTTGGAACATCCTCTTTGGTACCTGCATTCTCATTAGGAATTTGCATGCTTTGATATGGGTTAGCGATATCTATCTTAGAAGCAAGTGGCGGTTCACAATTTTCTTTTCTTGTGCTAGATGTGACCTGAGGAGACGATTCACTTGTCTTAGCTGGCAAACGTTTCCTTTTATAGAAAACTTTAAGTTCAGGCTTAAGTGATGTATCATCATATTCAATTTCCTCCCTAGTAGTCTTAGTAGAATCAGAGCGTATCCTAGTTAAAGGGCACTCGTTTCCTACTAGAGTGAAAGTTCTACCAGTGGGGCGCCACATTTTACCAATGGTTTTGATTTTAGCAACCCACTGGGATTTAAGTCTAGCATAGGAGTTCACCTCATTAAGTAATTTCTTGATACAAGAATCATGATTTGCCGTAAAGACACATTTTCCACATGTTTTACAAGTAGCATATTTAATGTCCGAGTAAGATCTAGAATTCCTGGACGATTGATTGATGCTCCTAGGATTTGACATGCTACGGTTAGCAGTGTTGGGTAATCTAGAAGGCATCTGACTAGGTTTGAAATTCCTATCTCTTACTTGTGTCTTTTTCTTAGCTTCCCTTAGACCAAATGTATGGCGAACGTCATTTGAACAAGTTCAAGACGTATTCTTTGGACTATGTATAGGGAGACTAGATGCAAGCATGTGATTAGGTCTTGCAAAAACTGATTTAGTCACATTGGGCCTAGTTGGTGGAGTGATTGTTCTAGAAATATGAACCGTATCAACTTAGGAGGCAAACCGCGGTCTCGAGGATTGAGGTCGCTCGGATCTAAATGCAGTAGGTTGTCTGACAGTCGGTTGTCTGACGAACTGATTTGTAGGCGGTTTCCCTAAGATTGATGGTTTTTCAAGCTTAGTGTCCACACTAGGTCCTCTATTTTTCCTTAATTCGTTTTTCAATGCAGCTATAGCAAAAACCTTTTCCTAAACTTGAGCTTTTAACGTTTCATTTTCTTTGAGCAATCTATCTTGGGATGCCAATTTAGACTCTAGTAACCGAATTTGTTTCAAAAGATTATCTTTTTCAGCTTTAGAATCTAAAACTTTTTGATCCAATTTTCTTTCAAGAACAACGTTTGACTTTTCAAGTTTTTCAAAGTATGTTTCAAATTTGTCCGTTTTCTTAGAAAATTCACGTTTGGCATCCTCAAGATCTTTTTATTGTTGAGCTACAATCGTTTCGATCTCTCTAATCTTGGAATCAGAAGCAGTCAATGAAGCAGTGATAAGAAAAATATCATGATGTTTAGCATTTTGAACACTTTCTCCTCCATTATGACTCACATCGGATGAATTAGAAGTGGTATTTCTATCACTCTTTTTCATCCCATGTTTGTCATAATTAGGTTCAGAATGCTCAATATGCGGCATGTCATCAGCATATACATCATAAACAACATTACATTGTACCATGTTCACCGGCTCTTCGTCATAAACGGGTAAGGTGTTATCAAGAGAGATCTCATGAACATTCCCTGACGTGCCACTGGTATCATGTTGTCCTCCTAATTCCATGCTCTTGCCATCGTTAGGCTCCAAGTTGTCAACCGTATGACCATTATCCTCTTGCATCTGCATCATAGATTCTTGCACTCCACTATCATACGCTTGCTGAAGTCGAGATCTGATGAGATGGCATTTATACATGATCTCATCGTTCTTTTCAGGCTTTAAATGCATAAAAATGTCATAAAATACCATATATATGCTTGTGTTTCTTTACTTGTGTATTTTAGGTATGGATATCGTGAAAAAAACAAAAGATCACAAGAAACAAGAAAAAACGGACACGAGAAACGAAGCCGTACAAAGAACCGGGCCCTAGAACATGATTTATCAAAGATTTACCCTTGAAGACTTAAAGATATGCAAGATTTATCCTCAAACAATGAATAAATGACACTTAAAACCCTTGTGAATTCATAATTACAAGTTTGGTCCCTTAAGTTTGTCAAAATTGCAAAAAGGTCCTTCAAGTTTGAAGAAATGGCAAGATTAGTCCCTCATAAATTCTAATTTGTCAACAATGGTCCCTCATGAAGTCAAAGTTACATTGAAGACCTTTGAAGATCAAGAACGTCCAAGATCAGTCCCTCAAATATCCAAAAATGGCAAAAACAACCATTTGAAACCTTTTGCCAAAGTTTTGTGCCAAAAACGTGAAAAGGAAAACTTTCATAACAAAGGGAATTCGTTTTTAGTGGCTGAAATACTTGTTATACACTTTTTCCCAAAGAACAAGGGCTAAACATGTTTATTTTAAACATTCAAATAGAAAATGCGCCAAACACAAACACAATCCACAAAAAACGGATCAAACTTTGTTACTGTAGCAAGTAAGAACCCAGAATTACCTCCACTTAAAACAAAGGGTAAAAAGCAATTACCCTTACCCACGCTTAATTCACACGCCCAGAAACCCATCCCAACCTTAAAACCCTCACTCCCACTCACCAAAGGGTCCCACACCCAAAACCGTTTCACCCATCATGTGACAACTTTCTTTCCAAGTACTGCCACGTGTCAAGATCAACAGCCAATACTCTTTGCTTCACTCCAAAGCTATTTTAAACGGTTTGGATCATTTTGGACAGCATATACCAAGGATTCATCTAGAAGCATTTGAGGACAATATTGGAATTTCACTTCTAGGGTTTGTGAACAGTGTTAGCTTAGCATATGTCTATAAAAGGAGACCTCAACCTGTGAGAGTCCCTTTGTTCCAGTTTTAGGCTATCAATCTTTGTAATCCCTTTTTAAGTTAATAAAATTTGATTTTCAGAAATTTGTGAAATCTCTTTTATGTTTTGTTAAAAGTTGGTGTTAGAATAGCCTAAATCTGAGTTCCACTTATATGTTTGAAGGTTTTTAAGGCAAGGTTTTAATCAATAATACTTGTGTTTCAAAAAATCAGAAAGTCTTTGTTATTTGTTCATCACTTTGATTTGTTCTTCTTAGCAGGTACATTGGAAGCTGGTACTTGTTCTGCTAGTACCTCAGCTCAAATAATCCAGGGCCTGGATGTAGGTCTTGGAGTTTTGCACCCTTCTCCTTTTTCATTTTCTCCTTTATTTTCTGCATTTTGGTGATATTGCATGATTGTTCTTGAATCTGTGTTATTTTGGTTGAATCTTGTTTGTCTGTGTTGGTTTGATGTTATTGGATTGATATTGACTTGATTTGTGGGTTAAATCTGGATAATCCTTTGAAAATTTGTTAAAACATATTATTAAGGGGTGTTTGGGTTAACTGCATAAGCAGATTTCATGGCTTGTAGTTTGGTTGTATTGTGCTTGTGAGTGTTGGTATCTTCTTACCTGGTATACTTGGTCACTTTATTGCAGGTTTTGTGGTTTGATACACCCTAATCCATAAAAGGGCTATAAAATCTTTGTTACTTGATAAAGTTGGCTATAGTTTAAGGGACATCTAGATCTAATCATAGACTAGGGTTAACAAGTGATTAAACTAGGTTAATAACATCAGGGAAGTAGGATTTGAGGCTTGAAATTGGATTTGTGGTCAATTAGATCAGCAAACTGTGCTTGTGTTCTTGACATTCATATCAGTAACTATAATCTGCTTAGATCTTGTTCCATATCTTGTTTCAGTGCTTGATTTAAGTTTTTTTGTGCTTATTCATAGTTTATATAGCTTGTGTATGCATCCTGTTGAATTTGGCTGGCTTATTCATGCTATATCTGCTTATTTGTGCATAACAGCTTATTTTCCATACCTGTGCTATATCTGTGGACTGTTTGATTAATCTGGGCTTATTGTGTGAACCAAATTGTGATTTCTTTGTTGATTTTGACTCCTTGTGATTCACTGATCACAAGAGTGCCCTTGTTTCCAATTGAATCCAACTGGATCTCTCTAAAAAGCTTGGTCAAATAGTCAAAGCAGTGGGAACTCCTTTCCCCTGCTACTAGCCACTGCTAGTGTATTTTGGGTTTCAGCTTATCAATAAGCTATAATAGCTTATTATAACCAGCAACAACTTGGATTTTGTAATAGGTGCTCATTATTTGACCCATTTGTTCATACTGGAGCATTTGGTGTGTTGACTTTAGGGTTTGACTAGAAAACCAACTTAATTGACTTTTTCATAAGTGCTTATTGGTTCATTCTGGCTTATTGGAATTGTGTTGATTGTTTTGGCTTATTGAGTTCATTTGTGACATTTTGCAAGTTGAATCAAGTCCTGAGGTGCCCTAAATCTCAAACCCGACTATTTTGTCGTTTTGTGGATTTGTACTTTGCTTATTTCTGGCTTATTGAGTGTGCTTTTTCAAAATTTCTTTTTATAGATCTCTTAAGCATCCCAAAAGAAGGTTGTGTGTTAATTAGAGCTTATGGCATTAGCTTATTGCTTAATGGGCTTAATGGCCCAATAAGGATAAGCTGTTTGCTTAATAAGCTGTGATAAGCTCATTTTCAGCTTTTGGGCCTTTAGAGTTTTGTGTTTAGAATTGAATTTTGAGTCAGATTGGGCTTTTCCAAGTCAATTGGGCCAAGTTTGACTTTTTGGGCTAAAAAGCCCATTAGTGTTGACTGTTTTTGGTATTGGCCAATTTGAGGGCCCAATAGCGGTATTCTGGTCATTTCACTTTTATTTTCTGTTTATTTAGGTTAAAATAAACTAGTTTGCAAGTTTTTAGAATTTTTTAGAATTTCTGGTTTTTAATATTATTTATTTATTATTTTATTATTATTTTTCAAATTTCACATTTTTCAACTTTTTACATTTTTCTTAGCTTAAATACATTGAAATAGGGATTTTGCAACTTTTAGATCAATTTTATCACTTTTAGAATAATTTTTATAATTGTTTTAAGTTTTAATAGATTTTAAATCATTTTAAATAGTTTTTATTAGTTTAAAAATTTCTAAAAATAGTTTTTAATCTTTTTAGGTCTTTTTAGATATTTACCAATTGAAAATTCTTTATTTGGGCTTTTTGATAATTAATTTGATTTTTAGGGCTTTAATTAGCATTTAAAAATTGAATATTTAATTAATTAAAAGGTTTGAAAAAGTTTTGTTCATTGGTAAACTCTTAGTCTATTTATTTTGATTTTTGGTGAATTTTTGGTAATTTTTAGAATTTATTTTTATTTTTGCTCATTTTATGGTTTTACGTTAAGTCTTAGTAGTAATTAATTTCACGTCTTCGTCATCCTCTTTTCTCATCCCCTTCTAACCAATATTAATCTCAAACCTTGCTACATTTTAGTCACACACATATACCTCCTTGGGAAACGAACTTTGAACTTCACTTAGGGTCATTTGTACACGGTTTTCCTAAACCGTCGTATTTAATACTTTCCCTATTTTGGTACTCTTTTCCTAAAGGGTATACAAAAACTCTACAATCATTTTGGCGCCGCTGCCGGGGAGGTGTGTTGTGATTAATTTGTCTTGTTGTTTTTAATATTAACCATAAATAGTATTTGTATTAGTAGAACTCTACTAATACGTGGTTTTATTGGTTTTTTTTTGTGAAATTATTATTACTATATTGTATTAAGTATCACAATCAACACAAAATATCTCCAAAAGTGTGAAAACACAACCTTAATTGGGATTTAATCTCGTAATTATTGTATTTGAATCTCAAACAAAAAGAAAAAGGCAAAATAGATAAATACTTTCGTGAAGCTCGATTTTGAAAAATACAAACTATAAGGTGGGTATAAGGCGTGTATTATAAAATATACCCTAAGGAAAAAGGCTCTTAAGTGCTTCGCGCCGCCTCGTTTCCCCGCTTGCTTGTGAGTATTTTGAGATTGAAGGCTAATCGAGGGTTTTGCCGCCCAAAGTATTATTACGTATAATATATTTGCTTGGTTTCTTTGTGATTAAACCCTCTTGAACAATTTGGTTTTCACCAAAGTTCTAAAGTCATTCGAAGGCGTTCACTCCACGTGATCGTTTTCATTCCTTTGAGGCTTCTTTAATCAAGAGTTTGATTCGAGGAGAGATTTGGTAGATTTTTGTCTACGAAGATACACCAAAATCCAAAAAAATTAAAAACAATCAAAAACTAAAAAAATTGAAAAATTCACAAAACACCCAAAAAGAATCTTCTTTGCTCACCTCCCATTCTTCGTGAAGTTTATGATCACTCGTAATCAAGCAAAACGAGCTCGTAAACGTCTTCAAAAGCAAGCCAATCAAGAGACGTTGATTGAAGAACAAACTCCAATTGTTGAACCTATTGTAGAACAAGAAGTCGTCATGGCTAATCGTACTATGATGGAGTTGCTACAAGCACCCACCGAGGGTTTTGGAGAGGCCATTGTGATTCCCGCTATCCTTGCGGAGAATTTCTAGATTAAGACGGATTTAATGTCAATGTTGCAAGCTAATAAGTTTAGAGGTCATGAGAAAGACAACCCGCATTATCACATTAGGAATTTTAATCGTCTCACCGCTACTAGCAAGCTTAAGGATGTTCCACATGACGCCATTAAGATGATGTTGTTTCCATACTCGTTAGATGGACCCGCTAAAACTTGGCTTGAGAAAGAACCGCCAAATTCGATTTTGACATGGGGTGATCTCGTTTCTAAGTTTGTGAACAAGTTTTTTCCACCATCTAAAACAACACATTTGAAAAATAAGATTTCAAGATTTGTGCAAAGAAATAATGAAAGTTTTTCAATGGCATGGGAACGCTTTAAAGAAATGTTACATGAATGTCCACACCATGATTTCTCGGAATTGCATCAAATTGATACTTTTTATAATGGGCTTAATGATCATGAACGAGATTACTTGAATGCCGCCGCAGGTGGTAATTTTTTGTGCAAAACGACCGATGAAGCTTTAAAGATTATCGAGAATAGATCTAAGGTTTATAGCCCTCGTAACACACCGAGTGTTGCCAATTTGGGTTCGTCATCGTCGTCATCGTCTCGTAGCATTAATGCCTTACATGATGAAGCTAATGAGGAAAATCGGTTTTTCGATAGATTTGCTAATCTTATGACTCACTGGAAAGCTCAAGAAGCTTCAAACTCCGCTTCGGTTAAAGCGGTTGCTAAGAGTTGTTTGTCTTGTGTTGGAGCTCATGATCTTTCCGAGTGCATTACCGCGGATGGTAACACTTCGAGTGCTTATGTAGCAACGGGAAGTTACAACCAAAACGGCCAAGGTTCCCGCCCAAATCAAGCTCCACCAAATCAAAATGCTAATAACTATCGAAACAACAACCAAGGTGGTAATTATCAAGGCAATTCACGTAACTACAACAAAGGGAATTATCAAAGTGGGAATGGACAAGTGACTAATCAAAACCAAAACCGTGATTTTCAAAACACTACACAAGGTTTTCAAAATGCTCACACTAAAAATCTTCAAGGAGAATTTTTGGATTATGCTAAAACAAATGATGCTAAGTTTGATAACATGCAACGTGAGATGCTTACCTTAAGATCCGAGTTGAAAAACGAGCTTAAAACCGAACTTGCTAATGAACTTAAAACTCATGCAAATAAAATGGAAGGAAATGTCCAACGTCTTCACCAAAATCAACAAAAGATGGAACAAGGACAACATGAGATTAAGCAAGAATTGTTAAAAGCGGATGCTAGGCAATCAAAATTTGAAGACCGTATGGCAAAAATGTTTGAAGCAATCATGTGTAAACCCTCTTCCTCGGGTGGTCTTCCTAGTGATACCATTGCAAACCCGAAGGGAGACATGAAGGTTATTACTACACGAAGTGGTAAAACTTTCAAGGAACCAATCTCTCGTCCAAGTACTTCTACGGAGAAGAAAATCGAGAAAGAGCCCAAGGTGGTGGTCGAAAAGGAGCACATTACAATCCCACGAAGTACCGCTCATATCACACCTATGGTTGAACCAATACCAATTATGGAACCCGAGATTCCAAGGCCGTTGCCTAATTTCCAACCCACACCACCCTTACCTTACCCTTCGAGACGTAACAAGGAAAAGGCACAAGAACGGAATAATTATCAATTTGAGCTTTTTTATGAAAATGTTTCGTGATATACATTTTAACATAAGTTTTGCCGACGCTCTTATCATGATGCCTCGATTCGCCGCAAACTTCAAAAGTATGCTAAACAACAAAGAGAAGTTACAACAATCGTCTAGTTGTTCATCGGTTTTTCTTAGGCGCATACCACAAAAAGTCGGTGATCCCGGTAAATTTTTGATTTCGTGTGCAATTCAAGATATGGAGGAATGCTACGCCTTGGCCGATATTGGTGCTAGTATTAATTTAATGCATCTTGAGGTTTTTAAATCGCTTTCGCTTCCGGCTCTTACTCCTTCGAACATGTCTATCGAGATGGCCGATCATTCTACGATTTTAGCATGTGGAGTAGCCGAGGACGTTTTCCTTAAAGTCGGAAAGTTTTACTATCCCGTTGACTTTATCGTTGTAGACATTCCTATCGATGGAAAAGTTCCTCTCATTTTGGGTCGTTCATTTTTGGATACATCAAGAGCACTTATTGATGTTCATGCTCGAAAAATCACCCTTCGTTTCAATGAGGAAGAACTTGTCATCAATGCAACACAAAACTCCAATCTTTCTCATGTCTATTCTATTGCAACTTTAAACCATGGTAATTCAAACAATGTCGTTTGCAAAGAATTTTCACCAAGAGTTTTAGGAAATGTCGCCAAAAACAATTTACCATTTCCTCCGCCGTGGAGGTTATGAGTGTAAAGCCTACAAAGAAGAAACCGTCAATACTTGAATCGAAAAATCCTTCGCCTCACCTCGAACATTCATTCTTGAAAAGTGTTGATAAGTTGCCGGTTTCTACGGACGATTTTTCGGATGACGAATATGTTGACCCCGATGGGGAGGTTTTCTTTGTCGATAAACGTTTTGAGAACTTACCACCACCAAAACCAAAACGGTTTTCAAATGTGAGAATTTTTAGTGTGACTAACATCTTCTTAGAAACACCAAATATTTTCGACATAATCAAAAAGGGTTTTCATAAGGAGAGTTTAAAAGGTAAAAAAGGAAAAGATTTTAAATGTGATTTAAAAGATTTTTCTACAAATCTAACTCCGTCATCACCACGTGTTTTGAGTGCTACAAGCTCGTCTACTCCTTTTGACGATGCTTTGTGTGGTTTTAGTATGGGGGGAGCCCCTTATGTTCCCTCATCCTTGTCCACCGAGGACGAGATATTCGATCCCGAAATTTCATGTAAAGGGAAATCTCGGTCTTCCACCGATGCAATAAATGGAAACTATATCTATTTGCTTGGTGCGAGTCTACCTCGAGTAGCTCAAAAGTTTGTCTTACCAATTGTCCCACCCTTCTACTTCTCATCTCTTTTCTTCAAACTCTTTGAGTTTATGGCACATTTTGAAGTGGCTTTGATTTGTTTTTCCAATGAAAACGAGAACGCCATCTTTGATCCCGGTATTTTGCATCATTAAAGGACGTAGTCCTTAATACCGGTTGCTTTTTGGGCCTTGTTTATCATGTAAGCCCCATTAAAAATTTACCATACCATGATTTTCCCTAAATGTTCACATAATGAGGGGATCGAGTCGAGGTCATGACTCGGTAATCAAAAACGAGGTGCCTCGTGGGGGAGATCCCATGCTTATCTTTTTATGCTTACTAATAACTAATATGAGGGGATTTGTACCCTTCCAACTCGTTGTCTCGTGGTTGTTTGTGATTGTGTTATCTAGATCATCATCTACGATTGAAGACTCTCGTGTTCGTTTACGTGAGCCTCCATCGTTTGCTTGAAGAAATTTTTCACGAATCCATTGACATATCCTTTATTGTTCTAACAATTATCTTTTAGTATAATTCATAAACAGCTTTAGATATATTGTTGATCACCCTTTCCATGCTAGATCCTAAGCATTATATTCTTCGTCTCTAGTATGGGGGTGCTCCACCTTTAGACTCGAAACATTGAGGACAATGTTTACTTTTAGTATGGGGGGGGGGGGGGGTGAATAGATAATTGCTTTGCTACGCCCTCACATTTTCCAACTTTTAATGTTTTGTTTTTGTAGCTAATAAGGCTAAAAGTGGCCCAATTTTAAAATTTTTCTTAGTTTTCATAAGTGTTTTTAAGACACGAATGTATATTTTCCGATGAGTAGAATAAGAGCTAATTTTTGACTTGATGGGCATTTGGAGCCATTTACATTCCTTAACCCGCTCAATTCAAGTTTTGCTAGACTTTTATATAGGGAACTTTAAAACGCGAAAGTCTTAGCTCATTCGGGTTAAGAACAAGAACTTTTCGCAAGTTCCTATAATTGGTCCTAGAAAGTCACTTATCAAGGAAACTATAAAATGCATTCTCTAAGCTTGAAAAAGTCCAAGAAAGTGCAAGATCCTATAGGTGGCTTGAAAACCCAAAACTTTGATTTGATATAGTCTTAATGAAAGCTAATCTAAATTTGGCTTAATTTTGACTTGCATGGCTAAGTATTCACGAGTCTCTTTAATTAGAGGTCTTTATATAGTGAAGAACGAGAGATAATAGAGTTAGACAAGTGATCATGCTAAACGTAGAACATGAAAATGTTCTTTCAAAAACTCATATGTTTTTAATTGTGGCTTTTTCTTCCCATAAGATCAATGCATTAGGAATAAAAATAATTGCAATAAGTAAGGTCGTACGATTTGAAAGGTTACTTAGCCTCTAGCGCAAGATCGTTTAAAAGTTGCTCGGGGTTGAATAGAGTTAATAGCCAAGGCATAACTTATTGAAGCAGGACGCGAAGATTGGTGAAGATCCAAAAAGGCCCTAACAAGGCATGAGGAGCCCTATTTTGTTGCTAAAGATCCAAGATGATGTGAAGTATCATTATTCCTAAATCAATATGAAGGATCGAGACACACGACGAAAAGCAATTACTCCCCTAAATATCATGGAGAGAGTCTATCCGAAAAGACCCTTACAAGGTATGAGGATAAATATATCCAAGTCCGAAAAGGAGGCGGATCGTTGTATATCAAAGTCCAAAATAAAGATTGAAGAAAAATGATGAAGTCGTGGTCCAAATATGAAGAATCTCTCAAAAACGTCAAGTGAAGAAATTCCAAATATACGAAGAGAAGACCATAATTTCAAGAACGTCTTCCCAAGATTTGAAGTATGAAGTACATGCCAAATATCGGTCCGAGAAAGGTCTCAAATCGCGAAACGAGTTATGCCAAGATATGAACTTAAGGAGATACACGAGAAGCCGTTTTAAAAGATTTTGTCCTTCGGCTAACTATCAATTAAATCGTGCTACTTTGCTTTCGGACTAATAACTACTCAAATAAGTCAATATAAATCACTTGTGATCCATGACAAATAGTTAAAAAATGCTAGTAACCCATTTCCTTTTATAATAACTAGGATTGCGGGGAGAAAAAGTATTACACAATTTGGACGTATGAGTAGTGTTAGCATTGTGACTTGTACCAACAATGATCTCGTTTTTGCACTTAGCATGGAATGTATGACAATCAAGGATGACGAAGTTTACTCTAAGGTACATTTACTTGTTTCTATTCTTTAACCCTAAAAGTCACATTCGTGATGAAAATCATACATTATGTCTTTACACATTCTCGTAGTATTGTTGCAAGTCTTTTACTCTTCAATAAGGGTTAATAAAACTGAATTTTGGTGATACTTAGATACTTTATTCTAGCATTGCGTGAGGGCACGACAATGGCTTAGTATGGGGGAGTGATGAGATGGCATTTATACATGATCTCATCGTTCTTTTCGGGCTTTAAATGCATAAATATTTCATAAAATACCATATATATGCTTTTGTTTGTTTACTCGTGTATTTTAGGTATGGATATCGTGAAAAAGACAAAAGGTCACAAGAAACAAGGAAAAACGGACACGAGAAACGAAGCCGTACAAAGAACCGGACCCTAGATCATGATTTATCCAAGATTTACCCTTGAAGACTTAAAGATATGCAAGATTGATCCTCAAACAATGAAGAAATGACACTTAAAACCCTTGTGAATTCATAGTTACAAGTTTGGTCCCTTAAGTTTGTCAAAATTGCAAAAAGGTCCTTCAACTTTAAAGAAATGGCAAGATTAGTCCCTCATAAATTCTAATTTGTCAACAATGGTCCCTCATGAAGTCAAAGTTACATCGAAGACCTTTGAAGATCAAGAATGTCCAAGATCAGTCCCTCAAATATCCAAAAATGGCAAAAACAACCCTTTGAAACCTTTTGCCAAAGTTTTGTGCCAAAAATGTGAAAAGGAAAACTTTCATAACAAAGGGAATTCGTTTTTAGTGGCTGAAATACTTGTTATACACTTTTTCCCAAAGAACAAGGGCTAAACATGTCTATTTCAATCATTCAAATAGAAAATGTGCCAAACACAAACACAATCCACAAAAAACGGATCAAACTTTGTTACTGTAGCAAGTAAGAACCCAGAATTACCTCCACTTAAAACAAAGGGTAAAAAGCAATTACCCTTACCCACGCTTAATTCACACGCCCAGAAACCCATCCCAACCTTAAAACCCTCACTCCCACTCACCAAAGGGTCCCACACCCAAAACCGTTTCACCTATCATGTGACAACTTTCTTTCCAAGTACTGCCACGTGTCAAGATCAACAGCCAATACTCTTTGCTTCACTCCAAAGCTATTTTAAACGGTTTGGATCATTTTGGACAGCATATACCAAGGATTCGTCTAGAAGCATTTGAGGACAATATTGGAATTTCACTCTAGGGTTTGTGAACAGTGTTAGCTTAGCATATGTCTATAAAAGGAGACCTCAACCTGTGAGAGTCCCTTTGTTCCAGTTTTAGGCTATCAATCTTTGTAATCCCTTTTTATGTTAATAAAATTTGATTTTCAGAAATTTATGAAATCTCTTTTATGTTTTGTTAAAAGTTGGTGTTAGAATAGCCTAAATTTGAGTTCCACTTATATGTTTAAAGGTTTTTGAGGCAAGGTTTTAATCAATAAGACTTGTGTTTCAAAAAATCAGAAAGTCTTTGTTATTTGTTCATCACTTTGATTTGTTCTTCTTAGCAGGTACATTGGAAGCTGGTACTTGTTCTGCTAGTACCTCAGCTCAAACAATCCACGGCCTGGATGTAGGTCTTGGAGGTTGGCACCCTTCTCCTTTTTCATTTTCTCCTTTATTTTCTGCATTTTGGTGATATTGCATGATTGTTCTTGAATCTATGTTATTTTGGTTGAATCTTGTTTGTCTGTGTTGGTTTGATGTTATTGGATTGATATTGACTTGATTTGTGGGTTAAATCTAGATAATCCTTTGAAAATTTGTTAAAACATATTATTAAGGGGTGTTTGGGTTAACTGCATAAGCAGGTTTCATGGCTTATAGTTTGGTTGTATTGTGCTTGTGAGTGTTGGTATCTTCTTACCTGGTATACTTGGTCACTTTATTGCAGGTTTTGTGGTTTGAAACACCCAAATCCATAAAAGGGCTATAAAATCTTTGTTACTTGATAAAGTTGGCTATAGTTTAAGGGACACCTAGATCTAATCATAGACTAGGGTTAACAAGTGGTTAAACTAGGTTAATAACATCAGGGAAGTAGGATTTGAGGCTTGAAATTGGATCTGTGGTCAATTAGATCAGCAAATTGTGCTTGTGTTCTTGACATTCATATCAGTAACTATAATCTGCTTAGATCTTGTTCCATATCTTGTTTTAGTGCTTGATTTAAGTTTGTTTGTGCTTATTCATAGTTTATATAGCTTGTGTATGCATCCGGTTGAATTTGGCTGGCTTATTCATGCTATATCTGCTTATTTGTGCATAACAGCTTATTTTCCATACCTGTGCTATATCTGTGGACTGTTTGATTAATCTGGGCTTATTGTGTGAACCAAATTGTGATTTCTTTATTGATATTGACTCCTTGTGATTCACTTATCACAAGGGTGCCCTTGTTTCCAATTGAATCCAACTGGATCTCTCTAAAAAGCTTGGTCAAATAGTCAAAGCAGTGGGAACTCCTTTCCCCTACTGCTAGCCACTACTAGTGTTTTTTGTGTTTCAGCTTATCAATAAGCAATAATAGCTTATTTTAACCAGCAACAACTTGGATTTTGTAATAGGTGCTCATTATTTGACCCATTTGTTCATACTGGAGCATTTGGTGTGTTGACTTTAGGGTTTGACTAGAAAACCAACTTAATTGACTTTTTCATAAGTGCTTATTGGTTCATTCTGGCTTATTGGTCTTGCTTATTGGAATTTTGTTGATTGTTTTGGCTTATTGAGTTCATTTGTGACATTTTGCAAGTTGAATCAAGTCCTGAGGTGCCCTAAATCTCAAACCCGACTATTTTGTCGTTTTGTGGATTTGTACTTTGCTTATTTCTGGCTTATTGAGTGTGCTTTTTCAAAATTTCTTTTTACAGATCTCTTAAGCATCCCAAAAGAAGGTTGTGTGTCAAACTAGAGCTTATGGCATTAGCTTATTGCTTAATGGGCTTAATGGCCCAATAAGGATAAGCTGTTTGCTTAATAAGCTGTGATAAGCTCACTTTCAGCTTTTGGGCCTTTAGAATTTTGTGTTTAGAATTGAATTTTGAGTCAGATTGGGCTTTTCCAAGTCAATTGGGCCAAGTTTGACTTTTTGGGCTAAAAAGCCCATTAGTGTTGACTGTTTTTGGTTTTGGCCCATTTGAGGGCCCAATAGCAGTATTCTGGTCATTTCACTTTCATTTTCTGTTTATTTAGGTTAAAATAAACTAGTTTGCAAGTTTTTAGAATTTTTTATAATTTTTGGATTTTTAATATTATTTATTTATTATTTTATTATTATTTTTCAAATTTCACATTTTTCAACTTTTTACATTTTTCTTAGCTTAAATACATTGAAATAGGAATTTTGCAACTTTTAGATCAATTTGATCACTTTTAGAATAATTTTTATAATTATTTTAAGTTTTAATTGTTTTTAAATCATTTTAAGTAGTTTTTATTAGTTTAAAAATTTCTAAAAATAGTTTTTAATCTTTTTAGGTCTTTTTAGAGGTTTACCAATTGAAAAATCTTTATTTGGGCTTTTTGATAATTAATTTGATTTTTAGGGCTTTAATTAGCATTTAAAAATTGAATATTTAATTAATTAAAAGGTTTGAAAAAGTTTTGATCATTGGTAAACTCTTAGTTTATTTATTTTGATTTTTGGTGAATTTTTGGTAATTTTTAGAATTTGTTTTTATTTTTGCTCATTTTACGGTTTTACGTTAAGTCTTAGTAATAATTAATTTCACGTCTTCGTCATCCTCTTTTCTCATCCCCTTCTAACCAATATTAATCTCAAACCTTGCTACATTTTAGTCACACACATATACCTCCTTGGGAAACGAACTTTGAACTTCACTTAGGGTCATTTGTACACGGTTTTCCTAAACCGTATTTAATACTTTCCCTATTTTGGTACTCTTTTCCTAAAGGGTATACAAAAACTCTACAATCAATATCTTTCATAAATCGAAGACGAGACCGATGTCATGAGTTTCAATATTGTACCACGGAAATCTCAAAGCTCGGTATGTGTATGGCGAAGAAATGATTGGCAAATCACTGAACTTTCAGACTTGATGATATTGAATTGGAGGAAAGGCGTGAGTTTTGTCACAAGAGTCTGATATGTAAGTGCCGATGCAGAGTGATTAAATTTTTTATTGTTGAGTTGCTCGGCGAGTTGGGTCAAATTGAGGAATATTGAGTCGATGAATATATGACGATCTTGACCAAAGATTGTCACAAATTCGCTCCCTCCTTGAATCCGTGAAAGAGTAACTAGATGATACTGAATCATTTGAAATGAAGTGATGCCACTTTCTCTAACTTTGTCTTGCAAATTTTGCGATTCTCCCTCGTTCGATGTCGACTTCAAAAAATCCATTGAATTTTGTGGTTGTTTTCGTGAGTTTGCAGGTCGTAAATAAAATTAGAAACAGAAATTCACGGAATATGACAAAGACACCGAAAAATCCGTGAGTTTCTTTGCGGCTCAAACGTTGATAAAACAAACCCAATCAAAAATCCGTAGCCACTAAAAAATAAAACCCGTCACTTTGACTCGTCACTTTTGTCTTCAAATCCGGCCACAAAAAACTTTTAACCCGGCAAATATTTTACCCCTTTAGTTCTTTTGAAATACCCGCCTCAACACGATGTACAAAAATACAAAATTAACTAAACTATGTCAATAAAAAATTAACTTAATAAATAACTTAACTAAAAAATAGAAAATAAAATTAAAAAAAAAATTAAAAAAAAAGAAGAAAAAAAAATCTAATAAGTATGAACGTGTCCCAAAGAAAACACGTGTATTGTTTTATGCCCACCAACTTTGTGTTCTCCGCCCCTTAAATATCTATCTCTCTTTAACTGTGTAACACAGCTACCACACACACATTCCCCCACCTTGGTTCCTCCGTCCCTCTCTCTCTTTAGCAAACTGAGCCACCAAATCTAAAATCATCTCTTCAATTCATTCTCTCCTCTACAAAAAAATCAATCAACAAAAATGGATATCAGTGAAGAGCAAAGAGCCATTAACAAGAAGGCCTTCAGCGAGATTCTCGAAGCCAACGATCTGTTAGATGAAGATATCGCAAACATGATTCGCAACAAGCGCAACCGTTTGATTTTCCAGCTGTCTCATCTTTTTCAATCTGGAGCCGAAGATCTCGCTAGAAGGTTGTTGCAGAACCCTAGTGAATATATTCAGTCGCTATCAGATTTCACAACAGACAGAACTCGGAGTATTGATCCAACGTTTTTGTAAGAAGGGGAACAAGTGTTGATTGGGTTTGATGGACCTTTTTTTCAAGAAAGGTTGCTCCTCAAGATCTTTTGTCTTGCATCAACCAAATCTTGTTCATCGATTCAAGAATCAAGATGGGTCATCTTCAAGATCTTACAATAAGATCTCGGGTAGGCTTTTAATTTGTTGTTGCAAGTGTGTTTGGATCGAGTCTGGAGTGATGTTTTCGTTTGGTGTGAGTCCTTGTCTTGATCGATGATGTCTTTTTTATACGGAGATCGTGTGTTGTTTGGATGAGTTTGACGATCGAGTCTAGGTTGAGAGAAAAAATAGATTCTTTTGTGATTGTGAGTCGAGTATGAGTATGTGAGAATGGGGTCTCGAGGAGTCGTGAGTTAGTCGAGGCGAGTGAGTAGTGTCGAGGGTGTGGGTCAAGATTAGTCTTGAGTCAGTTTGGTTGGAGTCGAGAGGGTCTGATGAGGGTGAGTCGAGTCTTCAGTGAATCGAGTCTCGATGTTGAGGAGTCTTTGTTTGTTCGAGCGTGAGTTGAGGGTAGGTGTGAAGGATGTTTGTTTGTAAGTAAGTGGTTCGAGAGTGTTGTATTTTGAGTTTCCGTTAGATTTGAATCTTCTTCATTCTAAATACATGTTCATTCGGAAAAACAACGGGTTCATTCGGAAAAACGCGTTCATGCGGAAAACATGTTCATGCAGAAAAACCGTTCATGCGGAAAAACATGTTCATGCGGAAAAACCGTTCATGCGGAAAATAAAACCGTTCATGCGGAAAGACCGTTCATGCGGAAAGACCGTTCATGCGGAAAAACTGTTCATGCAGAAAAACTTCATCCGGAATGCCTTCATCCGGAATACCTTCATCCGGAATAACATTCATCCGGAATAACCTTCATCCGGAATAATGTTCATCCGGAATATAAAGACTGATTCGGAAAAAAGACTGAGTCAGAAAATCTGTTGGTTCGGAAAAAAAAAACTGTTCGTTCGTTCTGAAAAAAACTGTTAGGAAGAAACAGTTTTTTGTATATGAGACAAAAGGACCAAACTAAAAATGACAAAAAAAATAAAAAAAAAATAAAAAAAAATAAAATACTTGAAAATTGATTATCAATTTAAAACTAAAATGAAAAGATGAAATTAAGATTTCAATCAAAAATTCATTAAAGAAGAAAAGAATAAAACGTATTTGTTTTTTTCAATCAAAAATACCAAATTAAAAAAATAAAACACAAACTTTTTTTTTAAAGATTTGAATATATATAACAAAAAATTCGTGATTTTTATATAAAAAAATTTGTGATTTTATATAAAATAAGTAAATCTAATGATTTTACTATGATTTAAAGCATAAAAATACAAACTTTTTAAGATTTAAGCTTGATTAAATCAAAACCCACCAAAATCAATCAAAGTAAAAACAAGAATAAACCAATCTAACCTTGGCTCTTGATACCAATTGAAGATCTACGTAATCTTGGTCTATTCTACATGATGGATTTGATAGATTAGATGAAGGGATTGATTAAATAATAAAGATAAGATGAGAAGGAGATGAGGGTGTAGAGAGAGAAAGGAGAGAAGGAGAAGAGTAGAGAGAGAAAGTAATATGGAATAATGAATAATGTGAAATCACCAACCCCTCCTAACATGCTAGGAGAGGTATATATAGCCCACCCTACATGTGGGCTATATGGGCTATACGTTTACTAACTAGATCACGAGCCCGTTACATTAATATATCGTTGGAGCGACCGATCCTTCATAAATACGTAAAAACGTATTTCCAACAATCTCCCCCTAAGGGTGGTCGCTCCAAGAGACAAAGTTCTAAATAGTCTATATCTCGTGATCTATGCTAACTAAGATGTGACCGAGACTTTATTGGGAAAAACGTATTTCCAACAAGATAGAGGGTAGAAAATAACAAAAGAGCCAAGTTGCAAAATATTTGTAGTATTAAAGTATGTTGCAAGATATGTGTAGTGTTTAAGAAGTGAGTTAAATCCATGTCTTATACATATTTAACTTTGCCATACATGCTACTCTATACAATACTCAGGTTACGCTATGAATTACTCTATTTAAACCCCTATTATCATATGTCATAGCCATGTATTGCTTCAACAAAGCCTTATAAGTCTGCAAGATTTTTGGTGCTTATATATGTAAGATTATTGGCTCCAAATAGAAATAGTATACTGATACTTCTTGATTCTGCAGTGGCAAAAATGAATGAGATTATCCAAATTCTGGATCCTTTTATTTGACACCTGATTCATATGGCGCAGCCTATTTGCGGCTATATGAAGTGAAAACTGTTGCTTTTGCACACCATGTAAGATAACTCAAATATTATCCGTTGTTTATGCTTTTAATAGTTGACGTGATTTGCTAATCTCATTCTATTTTTTGTGTAATCAGTAAATATGAATGGACTTAAAAGTAGAGAAAGATAGAATGTTTTAAGAATTGGAAAAAAGAATGTCTAGAAGTGTAGGGAAGAAAAGTTGTTGGGCTTGCAGTCATTGAATAAAATGTAATCAGAACTTGATTTCTTGCTTCTAAACTTAAGATACAGTGCAAGAGAACAATGAGCTGTTGAAGCACCCACTGCATCTTCAATTCACTAAGTACACTTGATTACAGGTAGCAAAACATTCTTTTTTGTGAGTCAATTTCAATAATTTTTTGACTTTAAATTAGCCAAGGAACACTAGTACAAAAAATGGTATCCGTCACACTCAAAAAGAGTGACCGTAGGCATACAGTCACTCGCCGTTTTTTTGTTTTTCTGACCAAAGGTCTCGCGACCGTAGGTACCCTACGGTCACGATCTGATCTTTGTGACGATAACCAGCAAAAAAATGTGAGCAATACTCGAAAATGTGTGACGAACTAGGTATAATATTTGGTGTTTTAGTGAATATGTGTGACGGTAAACACTCTACAGTTAAACGAGTTTTTTTTAAGAGTGACTATTGTTATAAGTTTGTCACATGAATATACAATATGTGTGACATTTACTATGTGATTAGTGTATTTTGTGTGACTATATGCATCAAATAGTCACATGAAGGGTATGTTTGTGTGACCTTATATGACATGTAGTCACACAAATTATGCTAATGGCTCTGAGTTTGTCACATACAATTAACCAAAGAGTTACCAATAGTAATAATAAGTGTGACTGTATGCTTTGTCAAGTCAAGCCAATTGTATTTTGTGTGACTATATGCACCCAATAGTCACATGAATTGTATGTTTGTGTTACCTTTTATGACATGTAGTCACACAAATCATGCTAATGGTACTGACTTTGTCACATACAATTAACCAAAGAGTTACCAATAGTAGAAATAAGTGTGACTGTATTCTTTGTCAAGTCAAGCAAATTGTATTTTGTGTGACTATATGCATCAAATAGTCACATGAAGGGTATGTTTGTGTGACTTTTTATGACATGTAGTCACACAAATTATGATAATGGCTCTGAGTTTGTCACATACAATTAACCAAAGAGTTACAAATAGTAGTAATAAGTGTGACTGTATGCTTTGTCAAGTCAAGCCAATTGTATTTTGTGTGACTATATGCACCCAATAGTCACATGAATTGTATGTTTGTGTGACCTTTCATGACATGTAGTCACTCAAATCATGCTAATGGCACTAAGTTTATCACATACAATTAACCAAAGAGTTACCAATAGTAGTAATAAGTGTGACTGTATGCTTTGTCAAGTCAAGCCAATTGTATTTTGTGTGACTATATGCATCCAATAGTCACATAGAATTGTATGTTTGTGTGACTTTTTATGATATGTAGTCACACATTGGAATGTGAATAAGTGTGACTATGTTTCATCTTCTAGTAACCTTTCAGAATTCAATAAAAACAAAAAAATAATTCTGGAAATCAAATTTCAATTGCATTAATATATAAAATTAAATTTACATAAGCAAATCAACAAATTTAATGTCGTATTATTCTCAAGTAAAATACTTTTCACATAGAATCACATTTGTAAAGACTTTGAATCACCGTATTGTAAAGTCTTTTGAGCCTTGTTATTCCTAGCTTGTTTCTGCATACGAGGAATAGTCGTAAATGTACTGCCTGCTGGAACGTTCATCGAGCGCTTAGATCCTATCTTTGGTGCACTTTCAACAACAGATTTTATGGTATTTGGTGGTGTTGTTTCCTGTAGGGAAAAAAATCCGTGTATGAAACATTGAACTAAATACGAAAAGCTATGTATATGTAGGATGATAAATCAAGTGTATGTACCTCTTGTAAAAAATAACCTTTTCCTTTGGCCATGCCACAAAAGTACCTTTTACATCTTTAACAGTTTGTAAACCATTATTTCCGTCATCAGGTATGAATGTTGCATCTACTAGGGATTCATCAACTGAAACTTTGTAGAAATTTTTTGGTAGTGGTTGGTAATGAATCATTACATTGTCTCCATCCTTGGACTTTTATATCGTACCGTTACCAATGATAATTGTCCTAGATATGTTCCACAGTTTGCACTTAAATGTCTGAAGAAAATATGTTTACATGCGTTAATGAGAAATAAATTAAACAAGTAATTATATGAAAAATGATGAAATACTTACATTTGGTAGTGATGGTGAAGACTAATTTACTTTCAATTTAGAAGGTGTACGCTTCTTTCGCAATGATGAAATAGGTACGTCTTGTTGTGTAGAGGGAGACATATTTTGTTGTGAACCAGAAGCTGGAGAAATATCTTCTTGAGATTGGGAATTTTGAAGTGGAGACTTCTTTTCTAACGATCTAGTCTTTTTTTTCCTCCCCTAGTTCTACCAGGTCCCTGCATATATACATAAGACAGTAAATAAGTCATGTATAGTACAATTTAGAAACCAACCATGCTTTTTTATAACTTACCTTGTTCGCAGTTGCAGTTGCAGCTGCAGTTGCAGTGTCCAAATCCTTGTTCAAAGTTGCAGTTGACTTAGACATTGGAATTAACACACCCTTCTGAAGACCACCACCACTGATCGACGTCCTTTGTTCTTCACTAGGTTTTGTATTTAATGTATTATCTTCTAGTTGTAATACCTGCACTATATAAGTATGTTAATTGTTATTGGTATTACAGACTGAAAATCATCAAATCAAAATTAGAAAACTAGTCTTACATTTGACTGACTTGGCATTAACTCGGCTATATTAACCCCTTGTGCAGACATAACTTTCAACATTTTTTCAATATTTTCCTGTGTTTGTGACATCTTGGTGTATAATTGAGCGATTGTAATCTCTTTATCTTTACGCGTTTGTCTCTCCTTCTCAAGTTCATTTTCAAGCAACGCAATCCTTACATCAGTTCCTTGTTTCCTTCTAGGTAGATCAAATAAATTCTTGCACGTAACTTTGTCTCCCACTCCTCGTGCATACCCTCCCTGTTCCTTTCCTAATACATGTGATAATGAATCTGAGTCACTATCAACCGTCAAGGTTCCATCTCTGATCTGTTCCTCTGCTTCCAGCTGCACACAAAAAATGGTAAATAATTTATTATACGAATATAAACATTATATACAAAAATTTACAATAACACTTACAATCTTAGTGCCAACTTTGATTGTTTCATCATCTGTCTCTTTTCCTTCTTTTCTAACCCTTCCATTAAACCACAATACACCACGGTGGGGGGTTCTTGATCTGGCGTAATTTCTTTTTTTATGATCTTCCAAACATCAAATACATACAAATGAAAAGTTAAACTAACATGGACAATATTACACCAAATAACCTTACCATTTTCTCTTTTATATATACATAACCACCACGTCCTATTGTGTGCTGATAAAGAGACTTGGAACGCGCCAATTTATTAGCAGCTGATTTCACCTAACAAAAGAGATCACTGGATGAGAAGTTGCTAGTACGTAACAGACTGTGTTTGTTATACGGAGTTTCCAAACAATGCATACATACGATGTTTATAAATGTAAAACGAAATATAAATTAACAACCTTAAATTCTTCTGTCGCCGTGTGGTTTACAAAAGCAACCCAGTGTTCGGCATTGCCGATTGCTCTGTAACTCTTTGGAACTACATTTAGTTTTTCAGGATTATCTAGGTTGGGAACTATGTGCTTTGCTGCCAATTTACTTCTGAAATTTCTTAGCAGTTCACCTAGCTTATTCATTACCAACTTTTTGTAGGACACATCAAATTCAAAGTATTGCTGCACATATTAACATAATGTTAAAGTAAATGTAGGAATAAGACTAATAGTTGGGTAAAAATTTTTGTATGTGTACCGTGGTTTCAGTCCAAAGTTTTTCTCTTGCTTCCTCCTTCACATTTCCACGATAGAATCTTCAATCCTATCTGCTCCCGAACCGCGTCTCCTAAAAACTGATAAACAATGATCTGTTTGGCCCTGATATTCTATTCAGTGCATCAAAGTTTACATTTATCTGCATGATACCTGGTTTTCCATATTTTATCTGAAACTTGGATAACCTAGTTATACCCCTCTTATTAACAACCTTCTATTTACTGATGTCTTCATCCTCATCTGATTGATCACCATAATCCTGTAATTCATAATCTCCTTGATTATCTTGATTTACATCATGATTATTAACAAAATAATCATCATCATTAACAATATTTTCAGTGTTCATGATTATTGACCACAAATCGATGTGTACAAGAACAATAAGTGGAAATGGTATGAAACTAATGAAAAAGTAATTGAGTTTTATATATTTTGTGATTTTAGAGAAAAATCAAGATTTGAGATGGAGATGAAGTTAGAAAATTATGGTAACTGCATATGCATTAACTTAGCATGGACATTCAAAATGTTCGTGAAAATTTTGGCTCTAAATACAAAAATTAAACAACCAAATATTTTGAACTCCAATTTGCCTCCAAATTAAACATTCATACTAGGTAATCTTTTCCCTTTGAGTTTCCTGGTAAAAATAAAGCTTGAACAAAATGTTATACTATTTTACACATTTTAACATTCAACCAAAAACCTTTAGTTTACACTGCATAAAAACTTGAATTCATATATTATAAGAAAATAAATATAACATATAGTGAATTGTACATGGCCTTAAAATACTTATATTAAGTAATTAACAAACTCGTATTGTTGATTATAGATAACTGATAATTGTTTCATAATGATAGTAATGCATACAAATCTATTAAATTGTTGCGACCAGTAGGTTGAAAATGCAACAGGTGCCCAGCAATAGCAGACCAACAAAACATAAAAAATTTGTTCATATTACACAAGGAGAACTGACATCATCCAACCATCCAACATTCCTTTTGCCTTTGTTGTTGCTCCCCTCTGCAGCATTCCTTGACCGAACCTTCTTACATTATGTATGCCTACAATAGGAGTTTGAAATAGTGGAGGGCAAATACATGGAGTACTTGAAGAACTTGTGGTCAAACTCCAAATCGGACTTATATTGCTAGGGGTGGGCGAAATTTAGCACTTTCAGAAGTAGATGATGAAGTGTTTGATTCAACATGAATAACTTCTACAAACATGTACATATTAAGGTTAGTTATATGTCGACGAAGGTAGTGTTTGGCAGTATGTGTAGCATGGTTGTGGATGCCCTAACAACATTTGGATTTGGTTATGCATATGTTTGTATAGGGGACCATATCCAACTGATTTCAAAAAACCTAAACAATATCATACCAAAAAACCTGTAACTATAATATACCATGGGACCATATCTGGACACATTAACAAAACCCATAACCAAGATTGAAACATAGACCATATAAACACGTTAATTAAAAATGACGTAGATTAAGAAGGGCTAGTCCTATAAATCGAATCACGTTAATGAAGAATGACATAGGTCCACATACATGCATTAAAAATTAGTGTAAACCCTAATACCATAACAAACTTACACTATTCGTATGAACCCTAATATTTAAATTAAACAATACGGATTGTTGGATTACCTTTTTCCTGATTCTTCATGTCGTTAATGATTGTGTAGATTGGCGACTATTGTGTATGAAGGTTTTATTTTTTTTATTGTGTATTGGCTGAAGATTTATGGTTTGTTCTTCTTGTGTGTGATTCTGAAGATGGTGGCGGTTACAAGATGGTTGCTCGATATTATTTGTGTTCAATGAAAATGTAAATATTAAAATTACTTAATAATAAAATTATAATTAACATTTAATTATTAAAAGTTAATAATAAATAAATAATAAGTAAATAAAAAAACATATACGTTGTATTTTTGGTAAAAACATTTTTGTCAAAATTAACTAACTTTAAAAAGGTTATAATTTTAAACATAACATTAAAATATTACTTTAATTTTAAACATAAAATTATAGTTAAATAACTTAAATATATAAGGTTATAATAATCACCTTGAATATCTTTTGGTTTTTAAGCAGTGTGTATGATTTAGTTGAGTTTTATATCAATCACCTTGAATAATCATCTCAAGCAATTTAATATGAATAAGGTCGATTTTAAATTGTTGGTTTAATAAGGTTAGGGTGACAACATTATAGTTTAGTAATGGGTTAGGGTTTATGGTTTAGGGTTGGGGTTTAGGGTTTATGGTTTAAGGTATAGGGTTGAGGGTTAATGTTTAGGATTTATGGTTTAGGGTTTATGGTTTAGGGTTAATGAAGTGTTTTATGTTTAGGTTTTATAGTTTAATTTAAGTTCATGTTTTAGGGTTAATTAATGTTGTTTAAATTTATGATTTAGGGTTTATATAGGGTATACTGCTTTATGTTTAGGTTGCATGGTTTAGACTTTAGGGTTATGGTTTAAGGTTTAGGATTTATCGTTTAATTAGCTAGTGTGGTTTAAGGTTTAATTAGGATTTATGATTTAATTAACTAGGGTTTGTGGTTTAAGGATTAATTATGATTTAAGGTTTATAGTTTAAGGTTAAATCGTTAAGGTGTATGATATAGTGTTTAGGGTACATTTGTTTAAGGTTTGGGGCTTATAGGGTTTAGGGTTTAAGCTTCAATGGTTTATGGTTTAAGGTTTCGGATTTATGGTTTAATTAGCTACAGTTTGTGTTTTAAGGGTTAAATAAGATTTAAGGTTAAATGGTTTAAGGTGTATGATATAGTGTTTAGGGTGCATTGGTTTAAGGTTTAGGGCTTAGGGTTTAGGGTTTAAGGTTTATTGGTTTATAGTTTAATTAGCTAGGGTTTGTGGTTTAAAGGTTAAATTGGATTTAAGGTTAAATGGTTTAAGGTGTATGATTTAGTGTTTAGGGTGCATTTGTTTAAGGTTTAGGGCTTAGGGTTTAGGGTTTAAGGTTCATTGGTTTATGGTTTAAGGTTTAGGATTTATGGTTTAATTAGCTAGGGTTTGTTGTTTAAGGGTTAAATAGGATTTAAGGTTAAATGGTTTAAGGTGTATGATATAGTGTTTAGGGTGCATTGGTTTAAGGTTTAGGGCTTAGGGTTTAGGGTTTAAGTTTCATTGGTTTATGGTTTAATTAGCTAGGGTTTGTGGTTTAAGGGTTAAATAGGATTTAAGCTTAAATGGTTTAAGGTGTATGATTTAGTGTTTAGGGTGCATTGTTTTAAGGTTTAGGGCTTAGGGTTTAGGGTTTAAGGTTCATTGGTTTATGGTTTAAGGTTTTAGATTTATTGTTTAATTAGATAGGGTATGTGGTTTAAGGGTTAAATAGGATTTAAGGTTTATAGGTTTAAGGTGAATGATATAGTGTTTAGGGTGCATTAGTTTAAGGTTTAGGGCTTAGGGTTTAAGGTTTATTGGTTTATGTTTTAAGGTTTATGATTTATGGTTTAATTAGCTAGGGTTTGTGGTTTAAGGGTTAAATAGGATTTAAGGTTTATAGGTACCGGTTTATGTTTTAGTGTTTAGGGTTCATTGGTTTAAGGTTTAGGGTTTATTGAGGTTTAATGTTTAGGGTTTAATATTTAAGGATTAGGGATTATGGTATGTAGGATTATGAATTATGGTTTAATTAAGGTTTATGGTTTAAGGGTTATATGGTTTAGGGTTAAATTGTTTAAGGTTTAGGTTTTAAAGTAAGTCAGATAACAAATTACTCATCATTTATGTTACGTTCAGACGTGATCTTGGTGAAATAAGTCATAAAACCGTTTAAGCACCGACCTTTTAAAAGGGGTATAAAACGTTTGCATATATTATATATAACTTATTTAAAATATAATTAATGTATTTTCATTGATATAATTTTTATCAAGTTTTATATACTTCGTCTTTCATAATAATTGTCTGTTGTTGACTTTTTTTTGTCTTAATATTGATACTTTCAATTTTAACATATTTGTTTATGTTATATGATTACCTGATGATACGACTCCGCCGCATTGGCCCGTTTAAACTAATAATTCCTTAAATATATTTCATGCATTATATTAATTTTGTAATAGATATAAACCACAAAATGTAAGCTTATGACACATAAGCTGATCTCGACTTATGTTTAATAAATCATAAATAACATATTTATAAAAGGGTATAAGTCATAAATACACAAATACATATGATGGTCCATTGTACCCTATGGACTTTTTTATGTCAATATTCCTATTTGAACAAAAATATAAAGTTGGACTTTTTTTTAATGACTAGATGGGGTAACCGGTTATATTTCTTTTGGGGGAAAAGAACACTTATAATGATCAACCCACCAGAAATCATAATCATCTTTTCCCCTTCGCTAGTAAGAACAAGAACCCTAAAAAAATTTAATTCTACTATCTAATTTGTTGAACAGGTTTGTGCTTTTATAAATGATGTTTGTATTATTATTTATGATGTTATCTAGAATCAACATTTGTTTTCCCTTTTTTTAGAATCAAAGAACCATAACATTATTAGGGTTTGGACGTTAATTGGATAGATATAATTGAACCCCATTTATATTTATTATGACGATTTATGTTATTTTCTACATATTTTGACTGCTTAGTTATGTTCATGGCAGTTTGCTTTTATTTGGACCCCAACTGCGTAGAATCACTCTGTTAAATCTATTTAAAAATCATAAAATGGGTGTTTCAGATTGATAGGCTTTTTTGGGGTTTGAGTGACAGAAAATCCCAAGACTGGACCATGAACACTTGGTTTTTGGTGGTTATAAGTGTTTTCAAGTTTTAGTTTTAAGTATTTAAGTCCCAATTTTTTATACAAGATTCACCAAAATCTGCTTGTTTCAGTTATTAGGTTCTAAAATCTTTGATTTTGTGTTTGAGTCCATGATATTTTGTTATCAGTTATTCCATTTGTTAGTTTGGGGTTGTGGTCTGTTTATTTGCATGATATGTTAGTCATAAAAATCACCAAAGTGCCATAAAAATCTGCAACCCCTTGTTTTCTATGAAAATTGGTTCCAACTCCTAACACCAGTTATCCGTATCCCTTTAAACTTTCATTCCCTAACATCTATATCTCAGATATAATAAACGACCAAAAAAAGGTTGAAGTGATTGAGTTGAGTGACTCTAGCTGCGAAGATGTGTTTTGTCCTAGTGGAGATGCTGGGTGGTTTGAAAAGGGGTGTGAAGGATCTTCAAAGCACCATGAACTTCCTCCCATTAGATCAGCCAAAAGGCCTAGGCCTGCTGTTACGGCTGCTGTTGCTGAAAGGTTTAAGACTGGGAATATTCCAAAGGAGGTGCTACAATCGTATGGCTATGTTGATTTAGCTGAGTATTATGCTGATTCACAATACTGGGAGACTTGGGATGAAGATGAAGGTAGTCCATTTGCTGATTCCTATTATGATGAGACAGATGAGGCTGATGAAGACAGCATTGACTCACTTGAGTTCTATGAAGACACCCTAAAAGTGAAAGCTAACACCCAAAAGAAAAAGGTCCTGATGTGAACTATGTTCCCAAAAACATTGTGAAAAGCCCTACCCCTATTTACAATGTTGTTCTTGGTCTTGGTAACAAAACAACTTGGAAACAGATTATGGAAAAAATGGGGAAGAGGCCGGCTGGTTCCAATGGGAAGGGGAAGGCAAAGGCCTGATGTTTTTTACATTTCTAGTATTGTCTTATTTTCTGCATTTTCCTATGTTGTAAAAATTTTTTTTGAACAATAATAGGATGTAATTGCTTGAAACAATGATTGACCACAGATGATGTAGTGGTCAATAAATTTTGATAACGAATCTCAAGCTAACCTATGTTTGTTTACAGCTTGGCATTCTGACTATTACCATAGTTATAACATATAAATAAAGTCATTAACGTTTCAAAAAATATAAAAAATACTAATTTTAAACCCAACATATACTTATATATAAGCTCTAACTCTAGTCCCGCCATCAACCCCTTGCGCCACACATACCCCTAAATGCATATCAGATAATAAATAACCAACATTATCGGGTCAAATTTTAACACCTTTTACTTCAAACTTTTGTTGGGTGAAATTTAAAACATGCCTCCAAAATTTTATTTTGTTGAAAATTGAAAATTTGCCTCCAAAATTTTATGTAGTGAACATTGAAAATAACTCCCAAAAATTTTAAACTCATCCCACAATTTTTTTTCCATCCCTCATTCTCCAGCCATCAAGAACTATTCTGTTCTGCCATCTACACCAGTTTTAATTTCATTACTTTATAAATCAGGTAATGTTTTTATTAGGATTATTATCTGTAGTGTTCATATGCATTTGTTTAGATAATTAGTATATATGTGATTGGATTTTAGAGTTTTATATTATGCGTTATTGATTCATGCTATGTGCCTTAAACCTTTTAGAATGTTTTATCTTGGATATGATATATTGATTTGTTTTGTGATTTGTAGGATATATACGGTACGATTTATCATCAACACTATGATGGACAAGTCTTGGATAGGAAGTAATAGGACTAAAAAAAATATTTTGACGGAGTAGAAGCTTTTATTTAATATGCCAAAAAAAGTGCAAAAGGAGATTAACCGCCACCCATAAAGTCATAATAGACCACTTAAAATTCTATGTCCCTGTAACAGCTGCTTAAACCACATAGAGGGTACAGTGGAATTAGTAGGATTCCATTTATTCAGACATGGGTTTAATCCAAAGTACACAAATTGGATAAAACATGGAGAAAAGGACGAGCAATCATCAAATGCCCAAATATTAGTTGATGATACAATAGAGTATGTTGACAAAACGGATGTCGACACAGATGCTGGTTCAAAAATTCCAATTGATGGCCCAGCAACAGTAGAGATGGTTAACGCTACAAAAGATGATTTTGATGAGGATGACATTGACAAGTTTCAACAACTAGTAGTAGACGCGGATAAGCCACTTTATGATGGATGCCCCGACTTCACAAAGTTGTCTGCAATAGTTCAACTTCTCAACTTGAAGGGTAAGTATGGAGCTTGTGATAAGTTCTTTACCGAGTTACTTGGTTTGATTAAAAAGATGCTACCTACTGGTAACGAACTAGTTGAAAGAACTTATCAGGCCAAAAAAATGATGCGACTGATGGGATCAGGATACAAAAAGATACATGTATATATCAACAAATACATGATTTACTAGAAAACTAACTCAAAATTGACTTCTTGCTCAACATGTGGGACAACAAGATGGAAGGTCGACAATTAGACAAACAAAGTTTACGAAAACATTCCACCCAAAGTGATGTGGTACTTCCCAATTATACCAAGACTAAAACGATTGTTTAAGATACCAAGTATTGCAGAAAACATGATATGGCATGCAACAAGGAGGATAACAGATGGTGTTTTACGTTCCACTACAAATTCACGGGCATGGCGTACCATAGATGAAAAATTCCCTCAAATTGAAGAAGATTCAAGAAATATACGGATGAGAATATCGGCTGATAGGGTTGACGTCAACTCAGGTAATAGGCATCACAGTGTATGGCCAGTTTTATGTGTCATATACAACCTTCCTCCATGGTTGTGTATGAAATGAAAGTTTATCATACTTTCGACCCTTATATCGGGATACCCGAGGAATGATATTGATGTTTTCTTAGAACCGTTAGTTGATGATCTGTATACCTTATTTAAACATGGTATTGATACATTTGATGCGTCAACGAAACAGAACTTTAAGCTTCGTTCCGTTGTGTTATGGACGATAAATGATTACCCAACACTAGGTACATTATGTGGCTGCCCATACAGTGGATTCAATGGTTATGTGGTATGTGGGAAAGATACACATTGTGTAAGACTTTCGGCCTCAGCCAAGCAAAGTTATGCTGGTCACAAATGATATCTACCATACACCCATCCATTCAGAAAGCAAAGGAAATCGTTTAATGGAAAACCAGAACTTGCACTTGCTCTAGTACTAAAGGCAGGGGAAGAAATATACGACGAAGTTCGACATATTCAAAATAAGTGGGGAAAAGTAAAGAAAACTAACAATAACGCATCGGGAAACCAGGAAGATACAAGAGGAAGAGGTGGGAAAATTCAAAATAACAAAAGAAAAGCCACAGAGGAAGACGAGGGTAGTTCAAGCCAACCTACTGAATCGTATTGGAAGAAATTCAACATTTGGTATCGAAGGCTAAGGTATTGGAGGCATAATCTTGTTGCACATTGTATTGACTTTATGCATGTAGAAAAAAATTGTGGGGAGAGTTTTGTTGGAAATTTGCTAAATATTCCTGGTGAGACGAAAGATGGATTGAATGTACGATTGGATCTGGCAGCTTTGGGTATAAAACCAGAGTTTTTTGCTAGGCTAGAACAAGACAAAACAACATTACCTCCAACAGGCTACACGTTAGCTAATGCTGAAAAAGACAAATTTTATGAAACGTTAGACAACCTCAGAGTACCACAGGGATATTGTTCAAATTTTGCTAGTTTGGTCAACGTAAAGGAAAGGAAGCTCATTGGCCTTAAGTCACATGACTATCACCTGCTGATGCAAGAGTTTTTACCAATTGCAATACATTCAATCATGCATCCACCCACACGATATGCTATTATCAGGTTTTGCTTTTTCTTTAAATCTATATGTAGAAAAGAAATCAAATAGGAAGAACTAGATGCGATGCAACAAGAACTAGTTGTGACACTGTGCCTACTTGAGAAGTTCTTTCCTCCGTCATTTTTTGGTATTATGATACACTTGACCGTGCACCTAACTAGAGAGGTAAAATTGTGTGGTCCCATATGCTTTCGGCGGATGTACCCATTTGAAAGATGTATGAAGGTTATTAAAAACCATGTTAGAAACAGAAACAGACCAGCGGGATGCATTGCTGAGGAGACCATTGCGGAAGAAACAATAGAGTTTTTTAGCGAGTATCATAAAACAATGAAATCTGTTGGTTTGCCACCTGATAAAGATGTAACCAATGAAAATGAGGACGGAATGCCACTGTCGGCCGGCACACCATTCGAAATGAATGGGCAACTATTTGCAAAAGCTCATTTGTATGTACTATAAAATACAGATGAACTTTTACCCTATATCTAACACATGTCTATTTCATTGATATAAATATTATAAAAACAAAAAAATAATCAAATACACTGTTTCGTTTCAGGCGACACAAGAATTATTTGAAAAAAAATAACCCGGGTAAACGAATAGCATTGCTGGAGGCTGGGCATTGCAAAACTTTTGCTAAGTGGTTACATGATGAGGTAATTACTTGTATGATGTTTATAATTGTTTGTTTGTTGCTAAATATTAGTTAACTTAACATCTCAAAAACCAATACTAAGCTAGTAGTAGAGTATAATAAGTAAGCACTTACAACATAATGAGGCGATCTCCAACTCTCAGTATCAATTAGAAGCGTTGTCATTAGCTAGGTAGAGGTCCACCAGCGCACCATTTATTTATCTGAAACACTATTCTTTAACTGTTGAAATTCAGGTTTTGAGAGAGTTAGCAATATCAAAAGATAGCGTATCAGATACTGTTAGGTGGATATCATTTGGACCACGCGCCACGGTAGTGAAATACGATGCATATAACATCAATGGGTATACATTTCGTACGAAAATAAATGATGGCAAAGTTCACCAGAACAGTGGGGTTTGTGTTGAGGTAGAAGATACTCATATATCCAAAGAAGTTGAAACAAAAAAAAACTATTTTATTATTGGGTTTTACAAGAGATATGGGGTACTAGATTACCGTTATAGGAGAATACCTCTTGTCAAGTGCGATTGGGTTAATCACAAGAAACATGCGGTCAAAACAGATAAGCTTCTTGGATATACATTGGTAGACCTGAATAACTTAGGCCACAAGGTTGATCCGTTCATATTTGGCTCACAAGCAGGATAAGTGTTTTATGTCCAATACCAGGTAAAAAAAAATATGTCTATTGTCTTCAGGACACCTAGCAAGAATTACAAAGATACATATGATGAAGTCGATGAGGAATTTAGTACAGTCATTCACCAGAACAATGATAACACTTTGCCAGGTGTACATGTAGGTGATGATTCACACAGTGACTACTATCGAGCCGACGGTGAAGGAGTTGTCATACGAAAAACCAAGTGAAGCCTGTCATGCTCAAGTTGGCACAATCGGCCTTTTTATCGTATTTAACTTGTTCTTTTAGAGGATAGGATTATCTGAATTCTAGTACTTGTTTAAGGATTTATGTTAGTGTGCATATCACATATTTAATCTTTCATTTTTTTCTACAAAAACACTTGTAATCTCTTTTATTTGAATATAAAATTTCTTTAACATTAAGTGGTTCTTTTAATTATGTTTTTATGAAAATTAGATTTCAATTGTGTCCTGCTGATATAGCTAATTACATGTAAGTTTTCATAATCTATCATATTGAAATATGTCATACTAGTGAAAATTTGTGTTCAAAAAGAATGTTCACATTGGTGACTTGAGTTGCCTATCTGTTTATATAGCTAGTGACATACTACATGGTGATCAATTTGGTGATTTGAGTTGCAATTACTGAACTGCACAATGTAAATATAGTTATTGCATCAGTTTGCATCAGTTTTAACTTCACTAGTGGTTTGGCTTGTGAATGCTTATTTTATTGATTATCCAGCTTATTTAAGTCTTTTGTTTGTCACCTTTATATTTCATATTGGTTGCATGCCCTAAAATTGCTTAAATTTCATTATTCCTTTGTAAATTTGATATACTGCTCAACATAAGGGGTGTTTGGGACTGTATGTTTAAGCTTATTGACAACATGATTTAAACCTCCTATTGCCTGCACACCTAGGGTTTAGTTACAATAGTTATAGTTGGTTTTTATTTCAACCTGTATTCACAAATGTTTTGATTAGCATGTATTGCAAAAATCTGCTCATTACCGAAGTGCACTACATATATATAGCTATTGACATAATGAGTATAAATTTGTGTCTGCACGAAGTTTGCATAATCTATAATACAGAATTTTGTCATACTTGTCAAGTTTTTGCTCGAATTCATACTTAAATCAGTTCATGTACCTTCTTTAATTTCATACACACAGCAATTCTGCTATCTTAACCCCTAAAAATTACAACAAATACTGATATTAAGCATAACTATAAGTTAAAGAACAATTTAAGATGTAATAAAAAATTAAGATAAACACAATAGCAGACATTAAACATTAAACCATATTAAGCATAAATATCATTACATTACCATTAGAACACCAGTCATATAATATACATATTAGATATGCAGTTAAACAAAACATGGGTACAGAGTACATTAACTTAAACAAAAGAACTGGTTTAGACACGACATACCCAAACTGCATATTGATGGGCCAAAACAACAAAAAGATATGTGCCCATGTACAACAATCATCAAACATTTTCTTCAGATGGTGGAACCATTTCCATTTAAGTGGAACAAGCTTTCAACTCATCGACGCCTTCAACTTGTTCCTGAACAATAATGTTCAAATGGTAAAGCTTTGTCTCCAACCTCTTCTTTAAATCAGTAAAAGCTTTAATAGACTCCTCCCTATCAGCAGCTGGATGCTTGGTCTTCATTTCAGAAAGTGCAGTACGCACCCTTTTTAGGCCTACCTTAACTGGTTCAATGAAATCCCGGATATCATTAGTAAAAGCCTTATCTTTAATAATCTGTTGCTCGAAGTATACCCTCATGGCATACGAAGTATGTGCACCACCAGTGAGTTGCATAATCTCATCCAACACAGGGGTGACATTTGCATCAGAAGTTATTCCTTGAGAATCTGCCATGGACTGATATGTTAATTGAAATTAAAAAGGTGTTTTTGATTTGGGGAAGATGATCGGTAGTTGGTGATATTTAATAAGTGTGAAAACACTTATCCTTTTACCACTTATTTCCAATAATAACAAGACCAAAACGTGTATTTTATGTCGTAAAAGTCGGAATTATGCGTGGTTTGTGTTTTTATTGTGTTTTAGGACCAAAAGATGAAAAAGGAAGAAAACACGGGCTTTCACGGGCTTTTATCGAAGAAAACGAGAAAAGACGAAGTCAAAAGATCAAGAGTGCAAAAAGAACGGAAGTCCAAGGCCTATTCTGAAGATTTATCAAAGAAAAAGTCTAAAGATGGAAGTTTAATGAAGTCGAAGAACTCAAGTCTAATAGAAGAAGAAAATTACAAGACAAGTTCAATATATATCGACAAATCCCGAGACAACGTCGAGGAAGACAAAAGATTTAAATCGAGTCGAGAAGAAAGAAAGAAAAGGCAACACATGCACACCTTCCCATTTTCCCTATAAATACCCTCCTAATACACATTAGGAGGGTTGGTTAGTCTTTAGTAGTTAGTTTCATTTTCATTTTTCCTTTCTAGTTTTAGAGAGAGAAAGTTCTCAACTTTCTCTCACTAAGTTTTCATCTTTTCTTTCTTTTAATCTTTCAAGATTAAACCTTTTGTATTTGGATTTCATTAATCAAGTTCAAGTTAAGCTTTTAATCTTTCATCTCTTTCTACCTTTCTTGATTTTAGTTTACTTTTGGTGCGAAATCTATTTGATCCGTGTTGTTCTTAATGTTTTCGTGCCTAAAAGTTAATCTTTTTATGCCTAGTTAAGTTTTCATACGAATAAGCTTTAAGATCTTTGTGCTTATTGGCTTGTTTATATGTTTAGCTTATTTACTTTTTAAAAGTTTTCTTAAAAAGTTCATCTTTTTATAGTTTGATTTAAAAGTTGCTAGTTTTAAGATTGGATAAGTTGTTATTCGTGCTTATTTAGTCTTTTTCATATTGGATTCGTTCAAGTTTTAGTTTGAGATTATTCCTATAGCTTATAACTTGCTTATTTCAAATCAAAAGGTAATCGGAAAGGGTAAACCCCTTTCCGATTTGGCTTTCCGATCATCACCCCCTAATTCCGATCACTAGATCGGATTAGGGTTTATCTATTCTGATTTGAGCATCTTTATTCCGATCACCTAGATTGGATTAGGGTTTCAACTTTTCGATTGTGGGTATTTTGTGACATTCCGATTAGGCTTACTTGTTGGTTATTCCGATTGGCATTGTTTTTAAACATTCCGATTAGCCTTGTTTCTAAGATATTCCGACGAGAGTTGTTTGCCTTATTCCGACACCATCATTCCGACTAGAGTATATTCCGATCAGCCATATTTTCCCACATTCCGATTGCACTTTCCGACCACATATTCCGATCAGATTTACATTTTGCATTCCGATGGTTTAATTTCTTGTTTTTCTATAAAGTTTCCAAGTTTCAGATTTATCAAGTTTTCAAGTAACTTTCTAATCTTGTCTTTAAGTTTTCAAGCATTTACTTTATACTCGTTACATTAGTTTAATCTTTAAAGCCTTTACTTTACTCAACGACATTTACATTTTGTAAAACCCGCATGCTTTTACCATGCATAGTACCTTAAGTTCGTACGTACTAGTTAAAAACTTTCCTAATATAGCATGATTACGTTTACGTATTAGGAGTTTATGTATTACGTACGTGTTAGAACACGATAAGTATTTTATGTGAACGATCACGTAATAATTATTTAGCAATAATTAATCACGAACATACGATCACGAAATCACGAGCGTAATTTAAACACGAGTTATTATTGTTACGTATATATATTTAATACGAGCGTAATTAAATATATAAGTGTAGGATATTTACGTAACGAGAACTTTTAAAACACGAACTAAATTAAACGTAAACGTGTATGAAATTACAAGACACGAAACGAGGTACGGGACCCCCACAAGGGAGTCCCTACCCGCGGCCAACATAGGACAATGGGCCAAGCCCATTGTCAATTTTACTAAAAGGGAGGGTTAAGAGTTTTTACTACTCAGATTATTTTTACAAAAGAATTTCAAGAAAACCTAGAAACCCTTCCTCCTTCTCCTTTGTGTGCCGCCACCTACAAACCACCATAAGGGGGTGAGTTTGATCTTGGATCTTGTTATTTTGGTGTTTGTTCGTGTTTGTTCTTCACCCTTTTGATCCACGAATACGGTAAAACCTTTTTACTTGTTCTTCTTTTTAATTAATCTTTTATTAATTAAGAACATGTGATGTTTTTCATAAAAACACATTAATTAAACCTAGATCTAACATGTTTTGGTCATTAATTAATCAAAGGGATGGATCTAAGGGGTGTTTGTTTTGGGCCGTAGGAACAACCGACCCCAAGGGGGCTCGGTTTGTTTTAGCCGACCACCACCAAGACCTTTTTGGTCTTGGTTGGTGCGTGTGGGTCCCACGGCAGCAAGAGGGGTACCCCGATTTGGTTCGGGGTACGGTGTTTGTTCATATCCGGTGCATGTTTTTAAGCTTAGATCCGGATCATGATTATGTTAGTTTTTTTATGTTATGAACTTATGTTAAGAATTAAATTAATAAGATGTAATTAATTTAATAACATGACTTAGGTTAACTAATTATTTAAAAATCATGAAATTATTTTAACCTAAGTATTATTATTATTATTAAGACTTATAATTAATTAATTATTTTAAAAACCATGGATATAATTAATTAATTAAACATGACTTAGGTTATATTATTAGTATTTAATAATACATATTTTTAACCTAAGTATTTAATATATCTAATTAAAACATGTCATACTTTAATTAAATATTATAACCTATAGTTTAATTAAATTACATGAAGTAATTATTAAACTATATAATATATCATATGACTTAGAAAATAATCATGAAAATACTTAGGCTTATTTACTTAGCTTATTTAACCAGCTTATTTCTAATTATGGAAACTTTCTATTTTTAGAAACTTAATTAAATAAGGCAGCTATTGTATTTATGGAAACCAGCTATTTTTAGAAACTTATTTATTTAAGGCAGCTAATCTATTTATGGAAACTTATTTAATTAAGACAGCTAATCTATTTATGGAAACTTTCTATTTTTAGAAACTTATCTATTTTAAGCAGTAATTCTATTTTTGGAAACTTTCTATTTTTGGAAACTTTCTATTTTTAGAAACTTTCTATTTTTGTAAACTTTCTATTTTTGGTAACTTTCTATTTTTGGAAACTTTCTATTTTTGGAAACTTTCTATTTAAGGAAACCTGCTATTTTTGGAAAGTTACTTATTATTACACAGTAAGTATAATAACACATGAGATATCAGTAATACTTAATCAGAATGAACAGAATATAGGATTTAACACAGTTTAAGGCTTTAAACAGTGTAAAATAGTAAGAACACATAAAATAAGCTAAGACATGACATAAAACCAGCTATGTATGTAGTAAGCAGATACTTATTTCATGTACGTATTTATGTAGCACTAGTGTTTCGGAAGTAGGATTCTCGCAGTTCATCGTTCTCGTTCACTGGACATAAGGTACGGATTCCCGTCCTTTCAGTATGGACATTCTTTCCTTATTAGGATTCCCCGTATGCAGCCAACTGTTTTCTCGTAGTATAAGTTACGTGTTTGATTGCTTATGTTTAATTAAGAATACCTATAGCCATATACATGCATGACCAGTTTCACCTAGTTATGGAGGTACCATAACCATAACATTAGAGGCACTGATGTTATGACTTCACCACGGCGGAGTGATTGCTCGTGGCGTCCCTTTAGCTTTTGGCCATTTATATTATATTTATCATGTGGGGCGTATGGGTGCATCCTAGTTACACGTTTTTATTCAGGATTACATGGTGAATGTGGTGTGTGCCTTGCATCCTTCACAAGGAGCTGATCCCTCCTACCCATAAAATCAGTATATTAAATTAGAGGCAGCCCCTCTAATTTGCATGATGAGGTCACCCCTCCAATTATTCATGCACGGTGGATATTCATGACCTATATTGGCTAAATGGTAAAATAGGACAAACAGTTTTTATAAGATAAACATAAGACTTTCAAACAATAAAACCAGTTTTATTAAGACTTAACCAGGTTACTCGGGACTTAGTTTTCTTCCGCTGTTATTATGTTTTATGCTTATCCTATTCATGCTTTATTGTACATCCGTGCACTGAGCGTATTGCTCAGCCGTTTTCCTTTTCCATGTTCCCAAAACGGTAGGTACTCAGGGACGCTCGTAGACACTAAGAGTATGTGCATATGGACTGGAAGCTGTCTAGCCTTATTTACATTATGCATTTACTTTCTTTATGATACTTATGCTTTGGACATTGTTTCGTCCTTTTCCTTTACTATACTATGTTTGTGTGTGATGAGCTTTACTTTTGGACTACTGATGTTTGATTCCGGTATTTTCCTTTATATGGTCAAGTAATGTTTAGACATTTTACCTTGTATGCTTTGATGACACGCCATAATTACTGTGATATTTCCATTTCTAAAATGTGGTGTTACAATTATGGTATCAGAGCCAAGGTTTCGACCTGTAGGCTCTCAAATATGACCTGTGATTAGTGGGTAGTCACTACGGTCTTCCTAGAACTGACAGTTGTTTTCATGCATTCATCATTTTAAGCATACATATATATGTCATTGTTACAGGGTTTTTGACTAAGTAATGGTTGGTACAGGACTGGCCCTATTTAGTCGCATGTGTTTTATCGAAACTTTTAGATTTGGGACCGACCCATAGGCGTCCCCTCGATATGTCTTTTGTTTTGAGTGAGCTGACCAGAGGCGTTCACTCTCGAGCATCCAAAGTTTTCATAAAACTGCATCATGCATTCATACAAAAAAATTTCTTGCATAAAATTTTTCTCGTGAAATTTTTAGTAGAAATTTTTTTCATGTATACATTTTATATTTTATGTTTTGAACTGTTAATCATATGTTTTATGTCATACGGTCAGATGGTTCTCACACGCGAACAAGAGCAGCTCAATGCTGTAATTCAGGCTGCCATGCAAGCCTTGCTTCCTCAACTGAGGAATGACATCCGTGCTGAAGTTCAAGCTGCCAACAATCAGCAGCAGCACAATCAGCCACCTTTTCCTCCTCCTCCAGTGACATTAGCAGTATGGCTGGAGAGATTCAACAAGCTCCGCCCTCGAGCTTTTGAGAAGACTGATAGCCCCAACGATGTTGAAAGTTGGTTGGCTCACATAGAGAAGATCTTCAACGCTATGGGCTGTGACCCCGCATACAAGGCGCGGTTGGCATGCTATCGGTTCGAAGGCGATGCACTCAACTGGTGGTTAGCTTTGATGCAATCTGAAGGTGGTGATGAGTGGGTTGTTGGTTTGACTTGGGCTCAGTTCAAGGACAGGGTGATGGAGCAGTTCTTTCCCAAGGCTGAGCAGGACAAACTCAAGAGAGAGTACCATGGGATCCGTCAGAGAGCTGGGGAGAATAGCAACGAGTTTATGCAGCGCTTTCTTCGCTTAGCTGGTTTCCTTGGTGCGGCAGCAGGTACTCCTGAAGAGCAGGCGCATCATTTCAGATGGGCTCTTCGCACATCGGTCGCAAACAATCTGGTGTGTGCTACGTTCAATACTGTAGCACAAGTGGCCGATGCAGCACGGAAACTGGAAATGCTGCAGGAGAGAGATGAGTTCGGGGAAGCTGAAAGACCCGACAAGAGGTAAAACCTTCATATTCAAGCGGTGCTCAATCCGTATACTTCCATATGTCAATTATTCATCTCTTTAAATGTATCTTCCAGGAAGAAAACTGGGGACCGGTCTCAGCCGGCTACTTAGCAGCAGCCTCATCAGCCCAAGGGAAATGGTCAGAATAATGACCGATCTGCTACGGATAGGCGTGGCAGTAATGACAATTACCGTAACAACGCCGGGCAATCCAGCAACAGCAGGTCTCAATACTTACGAAATTTCTTATGTTTTATGTTATAACTCATATTCTGACACTCTAGCAAAATTCTACCAGGAACCATGGAAATGGTAGGGACCAGAACCAGAGAGGTTCGCAGCCTAGCCGTCCAGCTATCACTGGTATTCAATCTTAAGATTATCCGCTTCGTCCTTTGTACCCAACTATTATGTCTCATGTAAAATGTTTTTTATCAGGTCCTCAACCAGCCAGAGCACCTGCTGGAGGATACACTCATCCTCTTTGCTCTACTTGCCACCGTAGGCACCCAGGACCATGTCGCCGTAATACTGATGCGTGCTTCAAGTGTGGTCTTCCTGGCCATATTATGAAGGATTGCCGTAAGGGCGAGATGGAGGGTACATCGGGACATGCTGATACCAAGTCGCCTCCTACTGCCGGGCGTGTCTACACGACATCTCGAGACCAGGCCAACAAGTCTACAGGTACCATCACTGGAATCTTGTATATGTATGGTCGCGCTGCATGTGTTCTTTTCGATACGTGTGCTACTCACTTGGTTATTTCTACTGCTTATGCTAAGAACATTAGGATGCCTCCCTTGCCACTAGAAAATAGGCTTACTATTTCCACGCCTTTGAGGGACTCTGTATTAATTACTCATGTATACAAGAGTCTTCCCCTAGAATTTGATGATAAGGTTCGACCTGTTGACGCACTTCCGATGGACATGAATGACTTCGACATGATTTTGGGCATGGATTGGCTATCCAAGTATCATGCTACCATAGACTGCCATTCATATCGGGTTATCTTCGGTGATGTCAATGCACCAGAGTACATTCATAATGGGTTCATACCCGGACGGTCTGTATAAATCATATCCACCCTGCAAGCGCGTGCACTATTGTCAGATGGCTGCGAGGGTTATCTAGCTACGGTTCACGACATGGATGTTGAATCTCCATCGATTCAGGATCAACCTATAGTGTCGGAATTCCAAGACGTGTTTCCAGCAGAACTTCCGGGCATACCCCCTGCACGAGAAGTGGAATTTAGTATCGAGCTAGTTCCAGGAGCTCAACCAATCTCCAAGGCTCCTTATCGCATGGCTCCCATAGAGCTGAAGGATCAACTACAAGAACTTCTCAAACGAGGTTTCATTCGACCGAGCGCATCTCCATGGGGCGCACCGGTTTTGTTTGTTAAGAAGAAGGACGGAAGTATGCGTCTTTGCATAGACTATCGCGAGCTCAACAAGATTACTATTCGGAATAGATATCCACTACCACGCATTGACGATCTGTTTGACCAACTCCAAGGGGCCAAACACTTCTCCAAGATCGATCTTAGGTCAGGCTATCACCAGTTACGAGTCAAGGAGCAGGATATTGCTAAGACTGCCTTTCGTACTCGTTATGGCCACTACGAGTTTGTAGTTATGCAATTTGGCCTGAAAAATGCTCCAGCAGTGTTCATGGATCTGATGAACATAATCTTCCATGAATTTCTGGACAAATTCGTCATTGTTTTCATCGATGACATCCTGATTTTCTCTAAGTCCAAGGAGGAACACGAAGACCATCTTCGTACAATACTACAGATTCTTCGCCAGAAGCAGCTGTATGCTAAATTCTCCAAGTGTGAGTTCTGGTTAGACAAGGTGGCATTCTTAGGTCACATTGTATCAGCAGAAGGAATCACTATGGATCCAGCGAAGGTTGAGGCCATCACTAAGTGGCCGAGGCCGACATCAGCGACGGAAGTCCGCAGTTTCTTAGGCTTAGCTGGCTATTACCGTAGGTTCGTGGAGAACTTTTCCCGCTTAGCACTACCATTGACCAAACTGATGCGGAAAGGGGAGAAATTCGTCTGGACTGAAGATCGAGAGAAGAGCTTTGAAGACCTGAAGCAGAAGCTAGTATCTGCACCTATTCTTACTCTACCATCTGGTACAGGTGGATTTCAAATCTACAGCGATGCATCGGGGAAGGGACTTGGCTGTGTTCTCATGCAACATGGGAAAGTGATCGCGTATGCTTCACGGCAGCTTAAGCCTTATGAAGAGAATTACCCCACGCACGATCTGGAACTTGCTGCAGTCGTGTTTGCATTGAAGATATGGAGACACTACTTATATGGAGAATCATGTGACATTTTCACGGAACACAAGAGCTTGAAGTATGTCACACCCCACCATGGCGGAATATCGGGCGCGACGTATGGATATCATCACAACAACAGCGTGTCTATAGAGAGAACTAAATGAAATTGAAATATCATAGATGGCGACACAAATGTCGTGACAATATCTCAACAATGCAGGCGTCTAGGTAAGTAGGTAACAGGCCTACCTCTTACCAAAGACATACAAATAAACAAACATCAAACATATAGGTACCACAAAGTTCACTTAATCAAAACACAAAATAAAATCTAAGAGGAAAGGGGATTCCTCCGAATGCAATCCTAGCAGCCTCTATACTCTAGCCACTTCTAACATCATCTTGCACAACTACCTCACCTGAAAATGACACTAAAATCTGTCAACATAAAGTTGGTGAGAACATAGGTTTAAGTTATCTAGAACATCATAAGAAACCTTGACATCCGCTGTAAATAAGTTGAAGAAAAACAATTTATAGTAATGGACCATAATGTGATAATCATGCTACATGCATCCACAACAAAACTCAAGCCAAGTACCAATCACATCTACAATTCACAAATCACATTATAACAATCAAGAAGTATCCCGTCACACGCACAAGAACACACACCACACTATCCGGATCTTTCCCACACCACCTGTGGAAGATGAACTATATCCCCGTCGAGATATCTTGCCTCCGAAGAGACGATGCACAAGTACTCAGGACGGATCGTGCCCCATGCTCCACACACATCACAACTGGTCCCATAGACGCCCATACATCTATGTACCAAAGCCAATCACAATCCAAACAAGATTCACATAGCAGAACACGTACCAAAGCACATATGAGAACACATAAGCACGCAAGTCACACAATAACACATTTATGTCCACACATTTTATAACATAGTACTAAATCATGTTAAAGAACATTTCAAGTGTCATCTCCATCCCATACTGGAAAAAAAAACATTTAAAAACGTAGTAAAATGGGACTATGAACTCACCTGATTGCTTCTCCAAAGTCCTTGCTCTAGCAACAAGCTAACAAACCAAAAACACATAAATCAATACATGAACCAACCTCTAAAATGGTTCATCAACCTATGATGGACATCTAACCTCCTCTCATATAAATACCCCATTTATAACTCTAAACACCCCATTACCCTTCCCTAACAAGTCCTTAACTTGGTTAAGTTTAATAGCTATCCCGTTCACAATTTTACACAAAACAGTCCCAGTTTTAGGTCTCAAAACTTTAAGTAAAACGTCCATTTAAACATACCCATGGTTTCTGTAAAAGGAATATTTATACCCTTACATATGTTGGCTAACACCTCCCACTTGCCCTAACCTTAAAGCTACTGTTAAGGCCCTGATATATATATATATACTTTTATCATTCCAGTTTTCCTGATTTTAAACGTACGAAAAGTTCATTACCATTAGAGGGTCTTACCCTAAACCACAATCTTAGCCCAAGTGCAGATACTTATTACAATATATAAACCATCTCTCATGTTCGTGAGAAGATCCCAATGCAACCCTAAGTACCCCAAACAACCCAAAACTTAAAAAGAAAACAGGCTGAATTTAAAACTGTTTTGACCTCCAACTGTTGTAACCTATTTTTGTCCCACTTCCCGACCTCCAATTTAGTTCTAGTTTCTTGCATTGGAAAGCCACTTCAAATACCTTTTCAGGGGTATGTGGATCGTAAGATAAAAGTTTGTAGAGCTCCCTATATGATCAAAACAATGACCCAAAATTCTGCCCAGTTTTTAAAAACGGGTTTAACAAAATCAACCTCATTAATTAACCCTAATCCCTCTAATTACAAGCCCTAATTTATGTGATCATCATATTATGATTAATACAACATTAATTTACTGTTTTTATATTAAACCCTAACCCTAATCCATCAATAGATGATTAAATAAACATAAAAACAATTTAATTAAAAAGGGATTTGAAGGTTTTACCTTTAAATTAATGGAAGAAGAAAAAAACTATGAAACCCTAAAAACTCTCCCAAAAACCGTCGACCATTAATCTCCAGGGATTTAATTATGTTCTTTTGGTAGTAAATAATATAATATATAGGGTGTGGGTGAATCCTTGTCCAACCCAAACCCAACTTTCCTTTTTCCTCTTTTTTTCTTTTTTTTCCTTCTTTTCTTTTTTTTCCAAACCGACTAACACCCCCATAATTTTCGTTTTTTTTTCTTTTTATTATTAATATATGTATTAATAATATTACCTTAATTTTCCTTAATTTATTTCAGCTCTTAAAGCCTCCAAAACCCCAAAACCGTAAAACTAGTCAATTTTTACGCGTTTTACCGTAAAAGACGTAAAATATACACTTTTATAAAAAATCTAAAATTTTGAAATAAACTTTATAACTAAGTCCTAAATGACCTAAAAACATCCCGAAAAATATTCATATGGATAATTACCTCACCTGAGACCTCTAAACGCTAAACCGTAAATCCAAAAAAAATGCTATTACTATAATACTTATACGTATACGTAAACACCACAATATCACCATTTTCATTTCATAGTCACCACTTGTGAGCTCATGAACATGAAATAACCGTTCCTCGATTTACTTATGAGTACTCTATACTCATAAACGATAACCACACCAACCTCGTTCACACAAAATAAACACGTAAACACACAATTCAAGTAAGCACACATAAAATAACCTAAAAGTAAGACCAAGTGACCAACCCAAAACCACGGTTGTCACATCACTCCCTCCTAATAGAAATCTCGTCCCGAGATTCACTCCCAAACTCAAACTTATTCTCAGCAAACAAACGAGGATGCATATCCCTGATAAAACCTTCACGTTCAAACGTTAACTCAGTTTACACGAAAATAATCTCAACCAACAACACATGAGCCTTAACCGTCCGCGAGGAAAATTATCAAAACCATAAAGTTATGTAACCAACCTAACTAAATCTCGCAACTCATCAGACAAGAACTGTCTTGAAACCAAGTTAGGAGCCATCACATAACTCGACGGGTTTAAAACTGTCACCCCGATTTCAGTCTTACTCATAAATACCATAAATCAAAACTCATCAAATATAACCACGTATTCTAAAGTCTAAATAACTCTCACATTCCATCCCAACTCATCTCTATGTTAACCCTCCAAGTGTTCATTACCACAAAATACCCAAAACACAAGTTTAATCAATGTTGTCCGAAAATTAACCTTGAACTCGACACTTGTACAATTAATTCGACCAAGCTACTGACTTCTAATTACCAAACTTTCTGAATATTCGAAAAGTACGTCCCGAGTACATAATTTTAGGCTTTTGAATCACCCAAAAACTTTTTAAAAACGAATAAGTTATGACCAAAACGATTTTTCTCAAAATCTGCCTAGGCATTAGCGACAGTTTCTGACAGTTAGCGACATATTTTGACAGTTTAGCGACAGTTTCTGCCTACTCCGATTTATACAAAAAAAAACGATTTTTAAACCCTAAAACCCCCCATTAATTACCAAAACTAGAACCTAATTTATTTTAATTCCAGAAAATTAAAACTCTATTAATTACATGATTTTAACATATTTCACTAAATAAGAACAAAAATTTTTAACTTAAGAACAATAACTCTAGGTGATCAAAACCAAAATATTTTAAAATAACTGAGTCATGCTTATATGTTAAAGAATTTATATTCCACCTTATTTGAAACATGATCCCGACACTTCCTTATTTCATCGACTACCAACAACTATTTTTTTTTTCAATTTGCAAGTTCTATTTTTTTTACCATGTATAACTCGAAACAAAAGGCATCGTTACCCCAAAAAGAAATCTCCACCATCTCAAAATCCTTCACGCCAAAAGTACCGTACAAACAAACATGTGAAATGAGGACCCGAGCAATGCGCTACTACAGAAGTTGAACATCTCAAAGAGAAACGAGCTAGCAACCATCCCAAGAATACAACCGATAAGTAGAAGGGAATTATACATATATAGGCATATGCATACATACACTCAAATCCATCCAACATATACTATACAAGCATGTATTAACTCTCTTTCATGCAATCATACTTGAAAGTCCAGTGGTGTTGTGGCACATATATAATTATGTAGGCCTCCATAATTATACATGTTCCCTTTCACCAACGTACTCCCTCCTATGATGACACTTATAAGAAATTAATACTACACATAACACATAATCCATCAACTCACAAGCACATAACCACGCAAGATAAGATCCAAAACCCCATGTATTAAAATAACATAGCCAATGCACGTAACACATAAACTCGTAGTCCAGCTGAACCAGCGTAGACAAAATTCAAAATGTATAAAGAACATGAAAACATAATTAAGCGAAATCCAACAATGACTAGCGTATACGACCATGGTTCCACCCGCACTAATCAAAACTCGTAAAGAAAATAACATGTAGTTAAGTATGAACCATAGTAGTTCATAAACTAACAAATACTACAAAAATAATATTCTAACACATCAATTACTATAAAATGCACACATACTCCTATGACGCCTATATGCAGGGACCCTTAAGCTATAGACTAGGCTACACGACTAGGCAACCTAATTCTCTATAACCATTGTCTCTGATACCATTTTGTCACACCCCACCATGGCGGAATATCGGGCGCGACGTATGGATATCATCACAACAACAGCGTGTCTATAGAGAGAACTAAATGAAATTGAAATATCATAGATGGCGACACAAATGTCGTGACAATATCTCAACAATGCAGGCGTCTAGGTAAGTAGGTAACAGGCCTACCTCTTACCAAAGACATACAAATAAACAAACATCAAACATATAGGTACCACAAAGTTCACTTAATCAAAACACAAAATAAAATCTAAGAGGAAAGGGGATTCCTCCGAATGCAATCCTAGCAGCCTCTATACTCTAGCCACTTCTAACATCATCTTGCACAACTACCTCACCTGAAAATGACACTAAAATCTGTCAACATAAAGTTGGTGAGAACATAGGTTTAAGTTATCTAGAACATCATAAGAAACCTTGACATCCGCTGTAAATAAGTTGAAGAAAAACAATTTATAGTAATGGACCATAATGTGATAATCATGCTACATGCATCCACAACAAAACTCAAGCCAAGTACCAATCACATCTACAATTCACAAAGCACATTATAACAATCAAGAAGTATCCTGTCACACGCACAAGAACACACACCACACTATCCGGATCTTTCCCACACCACCTGTGGAAGATGAATTATATCCCCGTCGAGATATCTTGCCTCCAAAGAGACGATGCACAAGTACTCAGGACGGACCGTGCCCCACGCTCCACACACATCACAACTGGTCCCATAGACGCCCATACATCTATGTACCAAAGCCAATCACAATCCAAACAAGATTCACATAGCAGAACACGTACCAAAGCACATATGAGAACACATAAGCACGCAAGTCACACAATAACACATTTATGTCCACACATTTTATAACATAGTACTAAATCATGTTAAAGAACATTTCAAGTGTCATCTCCATCCCATACTGGAAAAAAAACATTTAAAAACGTAGTAAAATGGGACTATGAACTCACCTGATTGCTTCTCCAAAGTCCATGCTCTAGCAACAAGCTAACAAACCAAAAACACATAAATTAATACATGAACCAACCTCTAAAATGGTTCATCAACCTATGATGGACATCTAACCTCCTCTCATATAAATACCCCATTTATAACTCTAAACACCCCATTACCCTTCCCTAACAAGTCCTTAACTTGGTTAAGTTTAATAGCTATCCCGTTCACAATTTTACACAAAACAGTCCCAGTTTTAGGTCTCAAAACTTTAAGTCAAACGTCCACTTAAACATACCCATGGTTTCTGTAAAAAGAATATTCATACCCTTACATATGTTGGCTAACACCTCCCACTTGCCCTAACCTTAAAGCTACTGTTAAGGCCCTGATATATATATATATATATATATATATATATATATACTTTTGTCATTCCAGTTTTCCTGATTTTAAACGTACGAAAAGTTCATTACCATTAAGGCCCTGATATATATATATATATATATATACTTTTGTCATTCCAGTTTTCCTGATTTTAAACGTACGAAAAGTTCATTACCATTAGAGGGTCTTACCCTAAACCACAATCTTAGCCCAAGTGCAGATCCTTATTACAATATATAAACCATCTCTCATGTTCGTGAGAAGATCCCAATGCAACCCTAAGTACCCCAAACAACCCAAAACTTAAAAAGAAAACAGGCTGAATTTAAAACTGTTTTGACCTCCGACTGTTGTAACCTATTTTTGACCCACTTCCCGACCTCCAATTTAGTTCTAGTTTCTTGCATTGGAAAGCCACTTCAAATACCTTTTCAGGGGTATGTGGATCGTAAGATAAAAGTTTGTAGAGCTCCCTATATGATCAAAACAATGACCCAAAATTCTGCCCAGTTTTTAAAAACGGGTTTAACAAAATCAACCTCATTAATTAACCCTAATCCCTCTAATTACAAGCCCTAATTTATGTGATCATCATATTATGATTAATACAACATTAATTTACTGTTTTTATATTAAACCCTAACCCTAATCCATCAATAGATGATTAAATAAACATAAAAACAATTTAATTAAAAAGGGATTTGAAGGTTTTACCTTTAAATTAATGGAAGAAGAAAAAAACTATGAAACCCTAAAAACTCTCCCAAAAACCGTCGACCATTAATCTCCAGGGATTTAATTATGTTCTTTTGGTAGTAAATAATATAATATATAGGGTGTGGGTGAATCCTTGTCCAACCCAAACCCAACTTTCCTTTTTCCTCTTTTTTTCTTTTTTTTCCTTCTTTTCTTTTTTTTCCAAACCGACTAACACCCCCATAATTTTCGTTTTTTTTTCTTTTTATTATTAATATATGTATTAATAATATTACCTTAATTTTCCTTAATTTATTTCAGCTCTTAAAGCCTCCAAAACCCCAAAACCGTAAAACTAGTCAGTTTTTACGCGTTTTACCGTAAAAGACGTAAAATATACACTTTTATAAAAAATCTCAAATTTTGAAATAAACTTTATAACTAAGTCCTAAATGACCTAAAAACATCCCGAAAAATATTCATATGGATAATTACCTCACCCGAGACCTCTAAACGCTAAACCGTAAATCCAAAAAAAATGCTATTACTATAATACTTATACGTATACGTAAACACCACAATATCACCATTTTCATTTCATAGTCACCACTTGTGAGCTCATGAACATGAAATAACCGTTCCTCGATTTACTTATGAGTACTCTATACTCATAAACGATAACCACACCAACCTCGTTCACACAAAATAAACACGTAAACACACAATTCAAGTAAGCACACATAAAATAACCTAAAAGTAAGACCAAGTGACCAACCCAAAACCACGGTTGTCACAAAGTATATCTTCACTCAACGTGAATTGAACATGAGGCAGAGGAGATGGTTAGAGCTGTTGAAGGATTATGACATTAATCTTCAGTATCATACCGGAAAGGCAAATGTAGTAGCAGATGCCCTTAGCAGGAAGTCCAGAATGATCAACGGCATCAGAATCGAAGAGGAAATCATAAGAGACTTGGAGCGACTAGACATCAAGATCATGGTACGTGGACATCATGGTTACTGGGCTAATCTTAGAGTAGAACATGAGTTACTATCTAAGATCAAGGAAGCTCAGAAGGATGACGGAGAATTATGGGCGATAGTTCAGAATTTGGAGAAGCAGACAGAATTCAGAGTAGATGCAGATGGTATCGTATGGCAGGGCACTAGACTTTGTGTTCCTGATGACCAAGAACTCCGGGAAGCTTTGCTAGCAGAAGCTCATAGCTCCTCATTCTCGATACATCCTGGTTCAACTAAAATGTACCATGACATCAAGCAATACTTTTGGTGGAGTGGTATGAAGCAGGATGTGGCCACTTACGTCTCCAAATGTCTTACCTGCCAGCAGGTTAAGATCGAGCATCAGCGATCTGGCGGTCTCCTTCAACCGTTAGACATTCCAGAGTGGAAGTGGGATAAAATCACCATGGATTTTGTTACCGGTCTTCCGCCAACCAAAAGGAAGCACGATACAATTTGGGTTATCGTTGATCGACTTACTAAATCAGCTCATTTCTTACCGATCCCCAAGGAAGATCCGGTAAGTAAACTCGCAGATACGTACAGACGAGAGATCATGAGACTCCACGGTGCACCATCCAGCATCGTCTCAGACAGAGATCCTCGATTCACTTCGCGCTTTTGGAAAAGTCTGCAGAAAGCTTGGGGTACACAACTTAAGCTTAGCACGGCCTTTCATCCTCAAACGGACGGACAGTCGGAGCGAACCATTCAGCCATTGGAAGATATGTTGAGGTCATGTGCGTTGGAATGGACGGGTGATTGGGACGAATACATCTGTTTGGTGGAGTTTGCGTACAACAACAGCTGGCACGCGAGCATCAGGTGTGCTCCATTTGAGATGTTGTATGGCAGAAAGTGTCGCACCCCAATCTGCTGGGATCAGGTTGGCGAGCGAACACTCGAAGGACCAGAAATCATAGAGATGACAAACGAGAAGATCGTAGTAGCTAGACAGAAGATTCAGGAGGCACGGTCACGTCAAAAGAGTTACGCCGACAAGCATCGTAGGGATTTACACTTTAACGTAGGAGATCACGTTTTCCTTAAGGTTTCGCCGGCACGTGGTGTTAGACGCTTCGGGATTAAAGGGAAGCTCAGTTCTCGTTTCATCGGACCGTTTGATATCATTGAACGAGTCGGTGAAGTATCTTACCGATTGGCGTTACCTCTGCGGCTTTCACATGTGCACAATGTGTTTCATGTGTCCTTACTCAGAGGGTACCAATATCATCCCCTTCACATGGTTCAGTATCCACTGGAACAGATTCGTGAAGATCTCACTTTTATAGAAGAACCCGAACGAGTTCTTGACAGGCAAGAACGAGTCATGAGAAAGAAGACGATTCCATTCGTCAAAATTCTATGGAGGGATCATACCGAGCGGGAAGCCACTTGGGAAACAGAGGAGTCTATCCGGACTTCTTACCCTCATTTCATATTTTGAATTCGGGTATGTTTTCTTTTCCAGTTTACTTTATCTATAATTCGGGGACGAATTATTCTTTTTAGGGGGAAGAGTTGTAAAACCCGCATGCTTTTACCATGCATAGTACCTTAAGTTCGTACGTACTAGTTAAAAACTTTCCTAATATAGCATGATTACGTTTACGTATTAGGAGTTTATGTATTACGTACGTGTTAGAACACGATAAGTATTTTATGTGAACGATCACGTAATAATTATTTAGCAATAATTAATCACGAACATACGATCACGAAATCACGAGCGTAATTCAAACATGAGTTATTATTGTTACGTATATATATTTAATACGAGCGTAATTAAATATATAAGTGTAGGATATTTACGTAACGAGAACTTTTAAAACACGAACTAAATTAAACGTAAACGTGTATGAAATTACAAGACACGAAACGAGGTACGGGACCCCCACAAGGGAGTCCCTACCCGCGGCCAACATAGGACAATGGGCCAAGCCCATTGTCAATTTTACTAAAAGGGAGGGTTAAGAGTTTTTACTACTCATATTATTTTTACAAAAGAATTTCAAGAAAACCTAGAAACCCTTCCTCCTTCTCCTTTGTGTGCCGCACCTACAAACCACCATAAGGGGGTGAGTTTGATCTTGGATCTTGTTATTTTGGTGTTTGTTCGTGTTTGTTCTTCACCCTTTTGATCCACGAATACGGTAAAACCTTTTTACTTGTTCTTCTTTTTAATTAATCTTTTATTAATTAAGAACACGTGATGTTTTTCATAAAAACACATTAATTAAACCTAGATCTAACATGTTTTGCTCATTAATTAATCAAAGGGATGGATCTAAGGGGTGTTTGTTTTGGGCCACAGGAACAACCGACCCCAAGGGGGCTCGGTTTGTTTTAGCCGACCACCACCAAGACCTTTTTGGTCTTGGCTGGTGCGTGTGGGTCCCACGGCAGCAAGAGGGGTACCCCGATTTGGTTCGGGGTACGGTGTTTGTTCATATCCGGTACATATTTTTAAGCTTAGATCCGGATCATGATTATGTTAGTTTTTTTATGTTATGAACTTATGTTAAGAATTAAATTAATAAGATGTAATTAATTTAATAACATGACTTAGGTTAACTAATTATTTAAAAATCATGAAATTATTTTAACCTAAGTATTATTATTATTATTAAGACTTATAATTAATTAATTATTTTAAAAACCATGGATATAATTAATTAATTAAACATGACTTAGGTTATATTATTAGTATTTAATAATACATATTTTTAACCTAAGTATTTAATATATTTAATTAAAACATGTCATACTTTAATTAAATATTATAACCTATAGTTTAATTAAATTACATGAAATAATTATTAAACTATATAATATATCACATGACTTAGAAAATAATCATGAAAATACTTAGGCTTATTTACTTAGCTTATTTAACCAGCTTATTTCTAATTATGGAAACTTTCTATTTTTAGAAACTTAATTAAATAAGGCAGCTATTGTATTTATGGAAACCAGCTATTTTTAGAAACTTATTTATTTAAGGCAGCTAATCTATTTATGGAAACTTATTTAATTGAGGCAGCTAATCTATTTATGGAAACTTTCTATTTTTAGAAACTTATCTATTTTAAGCAGTAATTCTATTTTTGGAAACTTTCTATTTTTGGAAACTTTCTATTTTTGGAAACTTTCTATTTTTGGAAACTTTCTACTTTTGGTAACTTTATATTTTTGGAAACTTTCTATTTTTGGAAACTTTCTATTTAAGGAAACCTGCTATTTTTGGAAAGTTACTTATTATTACACAGTAAGTATAATAACACATGAGATATCAGTAATACTTAATCAGAATGAACATAATATAGGATTTAACACAATTTAAGGCTTTAAACAGTGTAAAATAGTAAGAACACATAAAATAAGCTAAGACATGACATAAAACCAGCTATGTATGTAGTAAGCAGATACTTATTTCATGTACGTATTTATGTAGCACTAGTGTTTCGGAAGTAGGATTCTCGCAGTTCATCGTTCTCGTTCACTGGACATAAGGTACGGATTCCCGTCCTTTCAGTATGGACATTCTTTCCTTATTAGGATTCCCCGTATGCAGCCAACTGTTTTCCCGTAGTATAAGTTACGTGTTTGATTGCTTATGTTTAATTAAGAATACCTATAGCCATATACATGCATGACCAGTTTCACCTAGTTATGGAGGTACCATAACCATAACATTAGAGGCACTGATGTTATGACTTCACCACGGCGGAGTGATTGCTCGTGGTGTCCCTTCAGCTTTTGGCCATTTATATTATATTTATCATGTGGGGCGTATGGGTGCATCCTAGTTACACGTTTTTATTCAGGATTACATGGTGAATGTGGTGTGTGCCTTGCATCCTTCACAAGGAGCTGATCCCTCCTACCCATAAAATCAGTATATTAAATTAGAGGCAGCCCCTCTAATTTGCATGATGAGGTCACCCCTCCAATTATTCATGCACGGTGGATATTCATGACCTATATTGGCTAAATGGTAAAATATGATAAACAGTTTTTATAAGATAAACATAAGACTTTCAAACTATAAAACCAGTTTTATTAAGACTTAACCAGGTTACTCGGGACTTAGTTTTCTTCCGATGTTATTATGTTTTATGCTTATCCTATTCATGCTTTATTGTACATCCGTGCACTGAGCGTATTGCTCAGCCGTTTTCCTTTTCTATGTTCCCAAAACGGTAGGTACTCAGGGACGCTCGTAGACACTAAGAGTACGTGCATATGGACTGGAAGCTGTCTAGCCTTCTTTACGCATTTCCTTTCTTTATGATACTTATGCTTTGGACATTGTTTCGTCCTTTTCCTTTACTATAATATGTTTGTGTGTGATGAGCTTTACTTTTGGACTACCGATGTTTGATTCCGGTATTTTCCTTTATATGGTCAAGTAATGTTTAGACATTTTACCTTGTATGCTTTGATGACACGCCATAATTACTGTGATATTTCCATTTCCAAAATGGGGTGTTACACATTTATTTGCTATTAGTTTAAAATAGATAATCAACCAAACCATTCTCTTGTTCACCAAAAGACAATTGAGTCGCACTTTCTACCAATATTCAATTCGAAGAGATTCGGACGATAAGATTTTATACTTGGTGTAAAAGCCGAGTATTAAATGGCGCCGCTGCCGGCTCTTTTCGTTAAGATTAACGGTTTCTAGTGAGAGACACATTGAATTGTGGGATCCGTTCTTTGAACGTTATTTTCCTTGTTTCAAAATTTTTTCAAAAACCCTAAAAAATATAAAATTCTTCAAAAATACAAAAACATTGAAAAATCATAAAAAGCAATTCTTTTCCAAAGGTTTGCACCAAAAAGATTATATAGATATTCTCTCTGTGTATTTTTCTTCTGCAGGTGTATGCGTACTAGATCTTCGAACTATTCTGAGCCCGAGACTCGTGAAGATCTAGATATGGCTGGTGTTCATAACAACAATAATAACCCACCTCTACCCAATTTGAATAACAATAAAAACAACAACAATGTCCCCCCACCTGATTTACGAACAATGGAGGAATTGTGTCAACCCACCATGAACGGACGCGGAGGCCCGATTGCGCCAATGCACATCACGGCTCAGGAGTTTTCGTTGAAGCATCACATGATCCAACAAGTGCAAACTAACCCATTTCGTGGAATTCCGGATGATGATGCCAACAAACACCTCGACAAATTCATTACCATCACCCAAAGCATGAACTCGCCCGGTGTTTCTATGGATGACCTTCGCCTTCAACTATTTCCCCACTCGCTTTCTCACCATGCCGAAAAATGGCTTGACCGTCTCCCAAAGAATTCTATTCATACTTGGAATGACATGACTCAACGCTTTTTGTCGCGCTACTTCCCACCATCCATGGTCACAAGCCTTCGTAACCAAATTAGTGGATTCATGCAAGACAATGATGAATCGCTCTTTAATGCTTGGGAACGATACAATGATTTGATCGACCGTTGTCCAAATCATAACATGCTCCCCGTCACTCTCATTGATACTTTCTACAATGGTCTCACTTTTCGTGATCGTGACACGATCAATGCCGCCGCCGGTGGTACTTTTATGAAAAGGAGACCGGAAGAGTGTAGAGAGTTGATTGAAAACATGACTACTCATCACAAGAATTGGGATTCATCCGCATCCTCAAGATTTAATCAGAGAGTCAATGTTTCATCTACTTCTTCCACCACCGACATGTCCGTCATGGAACGTGCTATTCTTGATATTAACAAAAGTCTCTAAATTTTGACTTCTAACCAAACTCAACAAGCTAAAGCCGTTGCTATTTCTTGTGACACATGTGGTGGTCCTCATTCCTACAATGATTATACTTCTACTCAAGGCAATTTTTCTGAAGACGTTAACGCGGCATACGGTACTTATCCCACAGGAGGCTATCAAGCTCGTCCTGAAGGAGACCGTAGCTTGCTAAGTTATCGTTCAAACAACTATCTTGCTCCACCCGGTTTCCCTCCTCCAAACCAAAACCAACAACAAATCTATAACCGAAACACCAATCCCAACCTCGTGCTAACAATCAATATCAATCCCAAAGAAACCCATACCCACCTCAAGGAAATTCTCAAGCTTACCAAGCTTCACCTCTCAATCAACCGATGGTATTGAATCAAGACGTCGAGACGTTCATGAAGACTAATCGAGAGATGGTGACGAATCTTCAGAGTCAATTTGTCAACTTGAAGGGAGAAATGGCGAAACAAGGGAACGATATTCGAGCCGAGCTAAGGAATGACATGGCAAAACAAAGCAATGATATTCGTGCAGACATGCGAGACTCTTTCAGCACTCAAGCGCGTAACATACTTGATATGATCGGTTCGCTCTTCCAAGGTAATCAACCCTCTTCTTCGGGTACTCTTCCGAGTAACACCGTTGCGAACCCAAGAGGGGAGATGAAAGCAATCACCACTCGTAGTGGAAAAGGTTATGCGGAACCCAAGCTTCCTACACCTCCACCCGTGATTGTGAACAAGGAAAAAGAGCAACTTTCCCCACCTCCTTTGCCTTCTACCCCCATTTCCCCACCACCCGTGGTTGTGAGTGATCCTACTCCCCTAAAGCCTTCTTCTTCATCCAATATACCTTATCCTTCAAGGTTGAGGAAAGAGAAGCAAAAGAGCAAGGATGATATTTAAGTTTCAAACTTTCTCAAAATGTTTAAACAATTGAATTTTAACATCTCCTTTGCCGAGGCTCTCGCTCACATGCCTAAATACGCGAAGATGTTTAAAGATCTTCTTAGTGACAAGGAGAAGCTTCTTGACATTGCTCAGACCCAACTTAATGAGAATTGCTCCGCCGTTCTCTTAAGGAAATTGCCCACCAAACTTGGTGATCCGGGTCACTTCTTGATTCCTTGCAACTTCCCGGGAGTAGAGAATTGCATGGCCCTAGCCGATCTAGGTGCCAGTATAAACTTAATGCCTTTAAGTGTTTGGAAGCAATTATCTCTCCCCGAGCTAGTCCCCACCAAAATGACTTTGGAATTAGCAAACCGTACGGTTGCTTATCCAGTGGGGATAGCCGAAGACGTCTTCGTTGGCGTTGCCAAATTCACCTTCCCGGCGGATTTTGTTGTCGTTGACTACGAGATGGATCCTCGTGTTCCATTAATCATTGGACGTCCCTTCTTGAGGACCGGTCGTACTCTAATTGATGTAGCCGCGGGCGAAATAATCATGAGAGTTGGTGACGATAAAATTGTCTTCAACATGGGTAAGATTTCTAAGCAACCTTATTCATATGAGAGTGTTAATGCTATTGATGTTCTTGATGAGGATTGTGAAGAACATTTTCATGATGCTTGCAAAAGTACTCTCTCTTCTCTACCCAATGTTGAGACCGTTGCCTCAATTGCTCCGTCATTGACTCCTTTTGGAGAAAGTGACTTGGATGATTTCGAAGCTAGCTTGGGTCCTCTCGATCTTAAGTATGATGATTCTTCCACCGATTGGGATGAAGACATTCGTACTATTGAGAGACTTCTTAATGAAGACCCGTTTTCTCCTCCTTCTCCTAAAGAGGTGACTAATGATGATCTATCGTTAGTTACACCATCTATTGAGGGTCCTCCTAGTCTTGAGCTTAAGGACCTACCTCCTCATCTTGAGTACGTTTTCCTTGAAGACAACAAGAAGTTACCAGTCATCATTGCAAAGGACCTGAAAGAAGAAGAAAAATCCCGATTTATCGCCGTGTTGAAGAAACATAAAAGAGCTATCGCTTGGAAAATCTACGATATTCGCGGAATTGATCCTCACTTTTGCACACATAAAATTCTCATGGAGGACGACTTTAAGCCCACAATTCAAAGCCAAACAAGGGTGAATCCTAAAATCCATGACGTCATAAAAAAAGAGGTTATTAAACTTCTTGATGCGGGTATGATTTACCCTATTTCGGATTCACCATGGGTTAGTCCAGTCCATTGTGTGCCTAAGAAAGGAGGCATCACCGTTGTGCCTAATGCAAACAACGAGTTGATTCCTACACGTCTCGTTACTGGGTGGAGAGTTTGTATAGACTACCGCAAACTCAATGATGCCATGAAAAAGGATCATTTCCCTCTTCCTTTTATGGACCAAATGCTTGAACGTTTAACGGTTAATGAATATTACTGCTTTCTTGATGGTTTCTCGGGTTATTTCCAAATACCCATCGATCCCCAAGATCAAGAGAAGACAACATTCACTTGTCCCTATGGCACATTTGCTTACAAAAGAATGCCTTTTGGCTTATGCAATGCCCCCGGGACTTTCCAAAGGTGCATGTTGGCTATCTTCCATGACATGGTTGAGCAAACCATGGAAGTCTTCATGGATGATTTCTCGGTCTTTGGGGATTCCTTCTCTTCTTGCCTTGCCAATTTGGAACGTATGCTTAAGCGGTGCGAAGACACTCGCCTTGTTCTGAATTGGGAAAAATGCCATTTTATGGTAAAAGAAGGCATTGTGCTAGGACACAAAATCTCTAAAGCCGGTCTTGAAGTCGACCGTGCTAAAGTAGATGTCATAGCCAAATTACCTCCACCTCAACCGTGAAGAGTGTGAGAAGTTTTCTGGGTCATGCGGGCTTCTATCATCGATTCATTCAGGATTTCTCTAAAATCGCTCGCCCGATGACCCACCTCTTGGAAAAAGATACTCCTTTTATCTTTTCTAAAGAGTGTATCGAAGCCTTCAATCTTCTTAAGGATAAGCTAACTAAGGCACCGGTCTTGGTTACCCCTAATTGGGAGCTACCCTTTGAATTGATGTGTGATGCTAGCGATTTTGCTATTGGTGCGGTTTTGGGCCAAAGAGTGAATAAACACTTCCAACCAATCCACTATGCTAGCAAAACAATGACGGGGGCTCAATTGCATTATACGACAACCGAAAAAGAGCTTTTAGTTGTTGTCTATGCTTTTGAAAAATTTCGCCTCTATCTTGTTTTATCCACCACAATCGTATACACGGACCATTCCGCGTTGAAGTACTTGATGACTAAGCACGACTCTAAGCCAAGACTTCTTCGCTGGGTTTTACTCCTTCAAGAATTCAACATTGAAATTCATGACAAAAAGGAAGCCGAAAACCTAGCAGCGGATCATCTGAGTCGACTTGAGGATCGATATCAAGGGGATCATCTGAACCAAGAGATCAATGACTCTTTTCCCCTTGAGACCTTGATGTCTATTCACTCCAATCTTGATGACACCCCGTGGTTTGCGGACATTGCAAACTACTTAGCGGGTGGTATTCTCATCAAAGGGTTAACATCCCAAGAAAAGAAGAAGTTCTTTAAAGATGTTAAGACTTACTTCTGGGATGACCCTTATCTATTCAATCAATGTGCCGATCTGATCATTCGTCGATGTGTTGATGGACCGACAGCTTTGCAAATCCTTGATGCTTGCCATAAAGGACCCACCGGTGGTCACTTTGGTCCCAACTACACTGCTAAGAAAGTGTTTGACTCTGGATTCTATTGGCCCTCCATTTATCGTGACGCTCATGAAATGCTTAAGCATTGTGATGCTTGCCAACGCCAAGGCAAGATCACACATAAAGATGAGATGCCTCAAAATTTCATACAAGAATGTGAAATCTTTGACGTATGGGGCATCGACTTTATGGGGCCATTTCCATCATCAAAAGGGCACAAGTACATCCTCGTAGCCGTTGACTACGTTTCTAAATGGGTTGAAGCTAAGTCTCTCCCAACGAACGATGCGAGGGTGGTTGTGAACTTTTTGAAGCAGCTGTTTGCTCGATTCGATGTTCCTCGTGCTATAACCAGTGACCGCGGGACTCATTTTTGCAATGATCAATTTGCAAGAGTCATGGCTAAGTATTGTGTTAATCATCGTCTTTTCACCGCCTATCATCCCCAAACCAATGGGCAAGCCGAGATTTCTAACCGTGGATTGAAGCGAATTCTGGAGCGTACTGTGGGAGAGCATCGTGCCGCGTGGGCCGATAAGTTAGATGATGCTCTGTGGGCTTTCCGTACTGCTTATAAGACCCCGATTGGTTGTACACCTTATCGTCTTGTGTACGGGAAAGCATGCCACCTCCCCATCGAGCTGGAACATAAGGTGTACTGGGCCTTGAAGTGGGCTAGCTTTGACATCAACAAAGCCGGTGATCTTCACAAGATTCAACTCAACGAGCTCAACGAACTGAGGAATGAAGCTTACGAGAACTCACTGATCTACAAGGAGAAGACCAAGATCATTCATGACGCAAGGATTAAGAACCGAGAGTTCCAAGTTGGAGATCAAGTCTTACTTTTTAACTCTCGATTGAAGATCTTCTCTGGCAAGTTGAAGAGCCGTTGTCTGGTCCATTCACCGTCACCAAAGTCTTTCCATATGGCACCATTGAGCTTTCTCAGCCAAATGGGCCTAATTTTAAGGTGAATGGCCAGCGTTTGAAGCTGTACTTTGGTGAGGACGTCTCTCATGAGATGATTCCATCCCTCACCACGTTTCCCATGAACTAAAGTTGGGTCGAGTCAGGCTCGTGACTCGGTGAACAAAAACAAGCGCTTCTCGGGAGGTAACCCGTGATCTATCCTTTACTGCTTTCATAATAAGTGTAGGGGGAGCCCCGTATGTGTTTGTTGTCTTGTTTCTTATCTTGTGCAGGGATTCAAGCTTCAAAGAGCACCTTGATGACTTTTGACGAACCGTGATACCGTGTTCCCATCTTCCCGGTTCTATCCTAAACTCTTGTGATTCAATATTTCATATTTTATATGTTCACATTGAATTCACTTTAGTTGTCCTTTCCTTAGCAAGATTTAAACAAAGTGCACAATGTCATAAGTGTAGGGAAGTTTACTCCCACATGCTTAAACATTGAGGACAATGTTTATCTCAAGTGTAGGGGGGACTTCTATCGAAGTAAGTGGTCTTTTACTTGTATTTGTCCTCATTTTAACCGGAAAATTTGATTTTTCGACATTTTTCAAAATTTTTAATCTATTTTGGCCTAGTTGTATAGTTGTATTTTCCTTTGTTATGGTTATTCTTTCCTTGCTAGAATAAATTTTCAATAAGGTGGTTTAAAATTTTTCAAAGTCATGAACATTTTGACTCAACCCGAGTTTACTTATCTAAGTTTGCTCTAGCTAGTATCCTTAACGTGTTTAAGTCAAGTTTTGCTAGGCTTTTATATAGGGAACTTTAAAACGTGAAAGTCTTAACTCTCACGGGTTAAGAACAAGAACTTTTCGCAGGTTCCTATAATTGATCCTAGAGAGTTGTTTATCAAGGGAACTTTAAAATGCGAATTCTAAACTTGAAAAAGTCTAAGAGTTTGCAAGATCCTATAGATGACTCGAAAACCCAAAACTTTGATTTAATAGGCTAAGCATCCACGAGTCTCATTCCTTGAGATTTTAAACTGTGGAGAACGAGAGATGATAGAGTCAATTATAAGTTTGGTATTCTTTCGTGAATTTATGTGAGTTAATTATGAGCCTATTCCCCCATCGCTTGTTAATAAATTTATCTGCAATAAATAAGGTTGTCGATTTGAAAAGTTACTTAGCTTCTATCCCAAGATCGTTTAAAAGTTGCTCGGTATGGATTAGAGTTCATAGCCAAGGCATAACTTATTGAAGCGGGATGCGAAGATTGGCGAGTCCGAAAAGGCCCTAACAAGGCATGAGGGCTGCAGTTTGTTGCTAAAGATCCAAAAGTGATGTGAAGAATCATTTACCAAAAATCAATATGAAGGATCGAGACACACGACGAAAAGCAAATACTCCCCTAAAGATCATGGAGAAGTCTATCCAAAAAGGCCCTAACAAGGTATGAGGATAAATAGATCCAAGTCCTAAAAGGAGGCGGATCGTTGTATATCAAAGTCCAAAATAAAGATTGAAGAAAAATGAAGAAGTCGTGGTCCAAATATGAAGAATCTCTCAAAAAGTTCAAGTGAAGAAATTCCTATTATGAAGAGAAGACCTTAATTTCAAGAACGTCTCTCAAAGATTTGAAGTATGAAGTCGCTGCCAAATATCGGTCCGAGAAAGGTCTCAAATCGTGAAGCGAGTTATGCCAAGATATGAACTTTATGAGGTCCCGAGAAGCAGTTTTAAAAGATTTCGTCCTTTAGCTAACTATTGATTAAATCGTTCACTTTATTTTCGGCCTAAATAACTATCGAAATAAGTCAAACAATGCATCCTCGTGATCATTCAAGACAAAAAAAAAATATAAAAGATACACCTAGGAATAAGGGAGTCTAAGTGAATAATTAGCCCACATGAATTCGTGTTAGTCTGCTAACTTATAATAACAATGATCTCGTTTTTAAGCTTGGTATGGGGAACGTGAAACTTGAGGATGATAAACGTTCATGGCAGCCAAAACCCAATGTAAGTCTTTGATTTCTTTACTTGTTTCTATCTTTTTATGTTTAGTATTTAATAAAGGCCAAGGTGGGTTATTTATGATGGAAAATGTAAACCGTGCTTTAAAATTAATGCATTGCATGAGGGCATTGCAATGGTCAAGTGTAGGGGATTTAATAAGTGTGAAAACACTTATCCTTTTACCACTTATTTCCAATAATAACAAGACCAAAACGTGTATTTTATGTCGTAAAAGTCGGAATTATGCGTGGTTTGTGTTTTTATTGTGTTTTAGGACCAGAAGATGAAAAAGGAAGAAAACACAGGCTTTCACGGGCTTTTATCGAAGAAAACAAGAAAAGACGAAGTCAAAAGATCAAGAGTGCAAAAAGAACGGAAGTCCAAGGCCTATTCTAAAGATTTATCGAAGAAAAAGTCTAAAGATGGAAGTTTAATGAAGTCGAAGAACTCAAGTCTAATAGAAGAAGAAAATTACAAGACAAGTTCAATATATATCGACAAATCCCGAGACGACGTCGAGGAAGACAAAAATTTAAATCGTGTCGAGAAGAAAGAAAGAAGAGGCAACACATGCACACCTTCCTATTTTCCCTTTAAATACCCTCCTAGAGGGTTGGTTAGTTTTTAGTAGTTAGTTTCATTTTCATTTTTCCTTTCTAATTTTAGAGAGAGAAAGTTCTCAACTTTCTCTCACTAAGTTTTCATCTTTTCTTTCTTTTAATCTTTCAAGATTAAACCTTTTGTATTTCGATTTCATTAATCAAGTTCAAGTTAAGCTTTTAATCTTTCATCTCTTTCTACCTTTCTTGATTTTAGTTTACTTTTGGTGCGAAATCTATTCGATCCGTGTTGTTCTTAATGTTTTCGTGCCTAAAAGTTAATCTTTTTATGCCTACTTAAGTTTTCATACGAATAAGCTTTAAGATCTTTGTGCTTATTGGCTTGTTTATATGTTTAGCTTATTTACTTTTAAAAGTTTTCTTAAAAAGTTCATCTTTTTAAAGTTTGATTTAAAAGTTGCTACTTTTAAGATTGGATAAGTTGTTATTCGTGCTTATTTAGTCTTTTTCATATTGGATTCGTTCAAGTTTTAGTTTGAGCTTATTCCTATAGCTTATAACTTGCTTATTTCAAAACAAAAGGTAATAGGAAAGGATAAACCCCTTTCCGATTTGGCTTTCCGATCATCACCCCCTTATTCCGATCACTAGATCGGATTAGGGTTTATCTCATTCCGATTTGAGCATCTTTATTCCGATCACCTAGATCGGATTAGGGTTTCAACTTTCCGATTGTGGGTATTTTGTGACATTCCGATTAGACTTACTTGTTGGTTATTCCGATTGGCATTGTTTTTAAACATTCCGATTAGCCTTGTTTCTAAGATATTCCGACTAGAGTATATTCCGATCAGCCATATTTTCCCACATTCCGATTGCACTTTCCGACCACATATTCCGATCAGATTTACATTTTGCATTCCGATAGTTTAATTTCTTGTTTTTCTATAAAGTTTCCAAGTTTTAGATTTATCAAGTTTTCAAGTAACTTTCTAATCTTGTCTTTATGTTTTCAAGCATTTACTTTTTACTCGTTACTTTAGTTTAATCTTTAAAGCCTTTACTTTACTCAACGACATTTACATTTATTTGCTATTAGTTTAAAATAGATAATCAACCAAACCATTCTCTTGTTCACCAAAAGACAATTGAGTCGCACTTTCTACCAATAGTCAATTCGAAGAGATTCGGACGATAAGATTTTATACTTGGTGTAAAAGCCGAGTATTAGTGATGTTATAGATTATGTAACCATAGGCATGGTATTTATACAACCCATAACAACCACAGTTTTTTATCGGGGCAAATGAAGAGGTGCAAATCATAATGGAAAATAGTCTGAAATCAATGCATGCAGGGAGGAGTAGCAAGGAAGCTTCGACACACACTCATAAATGTGTGTGACAAATTTTTTTTGATGGGCTTAGTTAGTCACATAAAAAATACTTGTTGAGACAAACTATTATTTTATGGGCTTAGTTAGTCACATAGAAAATACTTGTTGTGACTATGTGTAGTGACTTTAGTCATACAAACACTAAAAAATGTGACTAATATCAATATTAGTGAAAATTGAGATTACATTTGGTTCTAAACATTTGTCACATGAATATTTTACTGTCTGACTTTTTCAATGTGTTGGTCACATATAATCCCATTATAATGTGACCATAAATATAATTTAGTTTTACATTTCTCAAATATTGTGACTATTGGCAAACATATAGTCACATAATTGTTTGATGATTGAGTATGATCATGTATTATATTTGATCATAGTCTTCAAGTAATTGTAAAATATTTGTCACATTTAAATAAATGTAGTAGCAAATGTTTCAATACCTACTTTCCACTTGCAACACATACAAAATTCATGTGTGGTTAAAATTTAACAAAATATACTAGTCACATTAAAATAATGCGTGTGACAACCGTGTTTATCAATTTGTCACTTGTAAAATAAGTTCATGTGACCATATATGATTTTTGGTCACATTCGATGTGTGTATGACAAATATTTGTCACACATGTATAGGTATAATGTGACTACCACTTGAACCAGACATTGATTCGGTAACACTCTCAAATTATTAAGTGACTAATGACTCACTCAAAAAGTAGTTGCTAGCCCTAGTCACGTAAATATTCATATGCGTGACAAACAAAATACGAAATGGTCATACAAACTGACTTCAAGTGTGACTGTTTATTTATGACTAGCGAATTCAGTCACACAAAAAAATTATTTGTGACTACACGAAATTCGGTCTGTGTGACCGAAACCCATTTTTGTACTAGTGGAAAAATAGCTGATGGTTATGCTGTTTTTTGTTTTAGGAAATAGGATGGTTTTCAATTTGGGGTGACAAGAGATGTATTAGAAAGGGCCTAGCAACAAATGAAGTATAGCTCTGAATCTGCTCTTGGCAAATATGTAGTAGCGTTTACTGAAATCTCTAATGCGCTAAATGTCTACATTGCGCGTTTAATCACATGTCGATATTATCATAGGATCAGTCACCCGCGGCGAAGCGCGGGCACCCTACCTAGTGAATGACAAAATGTCAGTTACCTAAACGTCATGTGGTTATGTCTTTTGGTTGAGTATTTCAAACGTTGTTACATTAGTACATATAAACAAAGGCAATGATGTTAAAACATGCTACTTGCATCTTAAAATTATTGTCTATTTTTTTAGAATTATTTTAAATTATTATCTATTTTTAAAAATAGAAATAAAATTTAGATCGAGATTATTATATTACCTTAACTTATAATTATAATTAAAAATTTTAAAAGAAACTTCTAAATTAATTAGTTAAAAGTAAAACTGACTTTATGCAAAAAAACTAAGAAAAAAACCACTTTTATTATAATGTTTTTTAAACTATTTTTTATCGATAAACAATAATATTAAAATAAAAAGAATAAATTGTTTGTATCATTCTTTAATCAAAAAGATAATATAAAAACATATAAATTTGATCAATTATAAATTTATACATGGTGGTGGTTGATACGTCTCATTTGACGCCTATATTGGACCATATAATTTAAATGATTATACGATAAAAGGCAGGGCCGCATTTAGGCTTGTGCAACAGAGGCAATGGCACAAGGCCTCCGTTTTTAGGGACCCCCAATTTGTAAAACTTACATGATACTATTTGCAAAGTTCGAGATGATTTAAGCCTTTGTGATAGCTTTTTATTTGTGTAGAGTTCCCGGTTAAAGCCATTATAAGAAAAAAATGAAGTTTCGTATTTTAATGGCGTTGAACAACATCTAGGGTGGGTGGGGAAGAAGATACAGCTAAAACTTTTGTTCTTGGTGCCTTACTGACCCAGAACATGTATTAAGTTATCTTTTTTATTACCTTTTAATTATTCAAAGTTTTATTTTAGCTCTCTAACTTTACTTTTTTAGTTTAATGAGGTGAAAAATTGCATAACTCAAACTTCAAAATTCTTTTTCAGATAGGCAAAACACATATTCTTTTACAAAATTACTTTTGATAGGACAAATAATTTTACCATGTGCTTACGTTGTACAAAATAATATACACCTTTAACTTTTTTTAATTACTATCAATACTTTGGCTTGGTTTCTTAAATAAGTTACTAATTTACTTAGGATAATTACACTCTAAAGCTATATTACTTTGATATGCTCTTACTTAAAATAGAAACGATTTAAATTGATTTAGTACATAAATCTCATCTAACATCAATAATAATGACATCTATTGAGTCATTTGTGTGCACATTTAAAATTTTGAGATCAAGGGTCGATTTAAAAATTATCACACCGGGCTTCAATATTGATGAGACGGCCCTAATAAAAGTTGAAGACTGTTCTGTTTACTATATAACATGATTTGTGGTGTCCAAAATGTCACCTTTTTGCAACTATTAAAGATTATTCACATGAGTAAGTTATATATTCTTAAAAGAAAACCTTACTCCATCTTGCGAGCTTTGGAAATTCATTTAATCAGAAACGGACACTCCGGCGGCACTCGCGATCGGACAGTCTCACGAGCAACATTGGAAAAATATGTCACGTAAAACCGCGATTAAAGAGACACGGTGGACTGTCTTTATACATTTATTCACTAATATTGTCTTCATATATCATATTTAGAGATAAAACCTAGAAAGTGTTGTGTATTATTCATCCTACTGATGAAACTCTAATAAACTCATCACAAATCAAGCTTGAGACATTTATCCTAGTACTGTCTTCATATAAATCAATTTCTGAAGTTTTTTTTTGGAATGATTACTGTAGTAATACTCATTTGGATATTATTGTGGATATTATTGTGAATAGTGCATGCATGCATTTGGATATTATTGTGGATATTATTGTGAATAGTGCATGCATGCATTTGGATATTATTATAGTTGTGTCGTTTAAGCAACACACCAAAAGATAAAATAAAGTTTTGTTGTGTATTACTTGTATTTTGGACCACTGCCTTTAAAAAAAGTTGATCAATTCAATTATGTTTTTCCTTGTTTCGATCCTTTTTAAAACTATTCATTGTATTAGAATTTCACGACTAAGTCTGTACTTATAATATACTCGTCTAGTCATCAAGACATTGATGCCAAGTTTAGGTATGCTCAAATGTTTGCGTTCTAAAATTTATAGTACCTGTAATCTGAAGTAACAAAATGAAGTAATCGTTATAATAGCCGTTTGATAGGTACTCGATAACTTTAGCACATGCATATTAAAGTCGTTACTTTGTGGATACGTCGATCCAAGGATCCAACGTCGTTCTTCAAAGCAACCACACTAGTGGATCGATCTCCTTTCCAAAAATAAAAGATAGGCTTCTTTTTTCGCCTTTTACCTCTTTTTGTGTAATGTATCGACGACTAATCGACATCCATTAATTGCTGAATGTAAATCTAAATTTTATGAAAACATAGTTTTTCAACAAAAAAAATTTGTATTATGGAAATAAATAATTATACATAACAATACTTTTCTTATAACAACACATGATGACACGAAAAAGTACATAATTCTCTTAAAATGATGTCCTTGATCACCTAAAAAAATGGAATTTGTATCGACTGAAAACTATGAAATCACAAAAAGAAAAAGTAAAATCACAACTTTAAAATGTTTTAAATCCAAACTATAACAACAACAACTACCTTAAAACTGATATGTATCCCACAAATCATAAAGCAAAAACATATCTTACATTTCTAGTGGGCCCTTAATGGGTCACCACTATCCTTAGAAGTTTCTATAAATACCAATCCATATTCTTCTACTAAAACTTCACTCAGTGCAATCCAACTAATTAAAAAACATTCAAATATCACTATACTTTTGTTCCAACAATGAAGCCTCAAAATCTATCTAGTGATCCCGTTGTAGTTCACGAGTGTACAAGACTAGTCGGAAGACTCCGACAAGTTTTCCAAGCTACTGTGGTCGTCCATGACGACCACATAAGTGAAAGGTTAGCTCTAAAGAGAGACGTTTCTGGTACCAAAGAAGCTACAAGATTAAAACGAAAAGTAAGCGTCGAGGATCCAATAAGAACAATCATGTTCTTGGCATCATGGAGTCATACATAGTCAAGATTGTATGTAGGTGTTTGTGTATGTTAAAAGGCGGTCGATCGATGTATATGTCTTGTATTATATGACTTGTTGGTCGACTTATCACAATTTTTTGATTTTTAAAAAAATCATGAAATCAATGGTACATGTAATAGATAGTCCATTTGTGATACACAAGTTAGTAGTACTTTGATTTTGGTTGGTTATATTTATCATATATCAAATAAAATTTTACTTCAAATCTGCATTTTGTTCTAGAGATGCAGTTCGTCAAAACAACGTAGTATTGGTGAGTTATCGTTGATATATACAGTGAAAACTAGTTGTTCTTGCTGTAACCTATCGAACTTTGTGCAGAGTCGGCTTTTGCACCGGGAAATATGTGACTAAAAATAATACCAACTCTATTGGTGTTTTTATAAAAGCTGGTCATCGGGTAATTATTATGCTATATTTGCCAACGAAACGTGACCTTTAACGATAAGCCATGACAACTCGATCAGATATACAACCTGGTTGGCTTGGACGGGTTGTACCGGGTTTCAAAGGTCAAAAGCAGATATGCAATCTATATATGTAACGTCTCAGGATAGTCACTAGAATCATTGGCGCAAAGTCCAGTCGTTACTTTGGTCTGCCAACTGAACTAGAGGCTTTTGTGAAATCACATAAACCAAGAATTTTAGTGCAAAACAATATTCGAAAGTCTGATGACGAAAACAGAAACCAATATATAAAGTATACAAAAAGCTCGTGCGAAACAAAACTAAATAAAACACGGTAGGCACCCCGCTTAATCTTCCTCTTCATGTTTGTTCTCAGCAACGTTGAAGTAACTGAATCACCAAGGTTTCCAGCTTTGCCACGAACCTTGATTCTCTCTTGGAGAAACTTCTCAAGCGATGCAATCTCTATGATCTTGTCCTCAAGAACCACAATCGATTACGAAGGTTGAGACCTTCTTACCACCCTTTGCTATACTCCTCCGTGACTCATCTTCGTCTCATGATCTTTCTCCTACGAACTGTAACAGAAAAATCGACAATGATTAGTCAGAGTCAACAACTTGACGTGTAAGGAAAGTATCGCATACACATTTTCAAGCAACACAATCTACTTTCACGACATCAACTCAGAAAGTATCAAAGTTGAGACATGTACATTGTATACAAGTTATAACATGATCACACACTACACCTTGATACGACCCTCTCGGGTAGTATCAGGATAGGGCACCACTATAGCGTGTGCTGGCTCCTTAAGAACGAGAGATGAGAAGACTAGACATTTGTGTAACTTTGATTAACTTCATTGATTGATTGATTAAAACGATTACATATGAGACCTTAAATACAAGTTACGAGATAAACATAAAACATAAAAGATACTAAACAGATAAACATAAAACATAAACATATATCCTAAATAATTAGAATATATCCATGCGTAACATTCCTCACTCCTTCAAATTCACCTTTCCCTCAAGGTGACGTCTTTAAAAACACTCTTGATTCCTGGGTCCCAAATTTTGAGACATTTCCTAAGCATTTGCACATTCACAATCAACATGTTGTGTGGCTCGAGTAGTAACGATATCTGGACTCCTATACTAAAGTCTTTTCGTTCGGATAAAACAAACCACATAACCCTCTTTGACGATTCATCAATAACAAGATGTGATTCATTAACCACAAGTCGCGATTCATGAACCACAAGCTGCTATTCACCCACCATAAGCTGCGATTCACTCACCATAAGCTGCGATTCATCAACTAAAGGTTGTGATTCATTAGTAGGCTGTTGTGATTCACGAATAAGCTGCTGCGATTCCCCAACAAGCTGAAGGTGATCTTTGTTAGGTCCGAATGTAACATTCCCCACTTATTCTGGTGAAACTTGTAGTGCATCGGTTGATGTTGTAGAAGAATCAATCGCTTTCTTTTCAACGGTCTGCTTTTATTCTACAATTGCCTCAAGCCGGGTCTCTACTATACGGGCTAAATAGAAGGCTTCGCCTAATGTTGTAGGTTTCGGGTAAAACCTTAACAATTCTAACTGTAGCTTTGGTTTTAGTCCGGATATATAAAACGAGGCAAGTAAACTTTCAGAGATATCCGTTACTTGAGTTATAAGATATTTAAACTGACTTTGATATTCAACCACCGTACCCATTTGCAAGAGTTTAGATAAACCATCCCGGTCGCTAGTGTTCGATGCCATAACAACAAATCGAAAAAAAAAATTAAAATAATTTTTTTTCTGATGAATAGTACCGGATGAACAGTAGTCGATGAACAGTACTTCCGATGAACAGTGCGCCAGATGAACAGTGATCTTGATGAACAGTGTTTTTTTTATTTTTTTTATTTTTGAGATTGGAATCCTAAATTAAAAACCCTGAACAATTGAGGGCTCTCAATGAAAGTACCAATTGATACGACCCTCTCGGGTAGTATCAGGATAGGGCACCACTATAGCGTGTGCTGACTCCTTAAGAAAGAGAGATGAGAAGACTAGACATTTGTGTAACTTTGATTAACTTCATTGATTGATTGATTAAAATGATTACATATGAGACCTTAAATACTAGTTACGAGATAAACATAAAACATAAAAGATACTAAACAGATAAACATAAAACATAAACATATATCTTAAATAATTAGAATATATCCATGCGTAACACACCTCTTGTATGTGTTTAGATTCTGTCTTGAGTTTGGGGTGTCTGTGTTTTTTTTTTAGTTCTTAGCATAGTGTGAATTTTCATCAGGTTTTAGTAAATGACTATGTCATATGTGTCCATTCAACTCAAGTAACTTTGTAGGTAATCTATTCTTTTTTTTTAAATTATCCGTAGTATTGAAATTACATTGATTATAATCATGGTTCTAAATAGCTCGCTATAGCTTGCCTTAAGGCTCGTTAAAGTTTGAGGCGTTACCTCCACACTACGCAATAGGTTGAGGCGCGTTACGAAATAAGGTGCGGAGGTTTTTTGAATTCAACTTCAAAAATAAATATTTTTACATATAAAAAGAGTTTTTTAACTTTAATTATTATGTACAACACTTATTGTGAACTCAATGTAAATATAATATTGAAATATGATAAAATAAATAAATATTTGTATATATTGTGTCGCTATAAGTCACGCATTAAAAACGCTAAAACTTCGCCTTAGCCGCTAAAGCGTGTAGCTTGGAAATGCCGTCACGCCGCACTTCACGCTATTTATAACCATGATTATAATTAAGTGCTAAGTGTATCCTTTTTCTCTTTTTTTAATTAAAGGGAAAGAAAACAAAAAGCTATCCATAATTTGAAAAGAAGAGAAAAGACTGAAGAGATTCTAATGACCTATTTTTAATTCAATAAGTCAATGTTTCTTAAAAATGTTGTTTTGTTTAAGTAAATCAATTTTAAATTTACATAATTAAAAATTACGATAAACGAACATAAACATAAAGTATATAATTATAAACGAACGAATAATCGAACGTTCACGAATATAAATGAACGAACAAGACTTTTGTTACTGTTCATTTATTTAATTAAAAGAAAATAAAATATTGTTCATGTTCGTTCGTTTAATAAACAAACGAATATAAACGGACTTTTTATCGAATGATTTATGACATGTTCGTTAAACGTTCAGTTCGTTTACAGCTATACTTACCTCCGACTAATTAACTATGCTAATTTTTACATTAGGACTAATGTTGTGTATTCAAAATTTATGATGCTCATGACATTTCCATAAATCATAACCTAATTCAATTCTTGATGACATTGCAACAAGAAATACAGATCTTTACATTTCAACAAGAAAACGAAACCTCTTAATGCTTTTTCACATGCTTAAAGAAAAGTCGAAATTTTGTTGATAGATGCCCTCGACATGCTCCTTTTGATGCAGCAAATCTCTTTTCGGTGTGAGTCGATCGTCGTATTATGTACTTTAAGTTCAAAAGCGACTATATATGAGTCGACTCCCATTTTGAGTAGGTGTTTTTCAACACGTCTTTTCACCGTTCGTAGCTTTTTTTATTATCGAAGGTCGACTGATCGTATGCCTTGCTTATCAAGTGCTTGACTGATACTTTTCGTGTCAACTAGGAATATAAGTTAACAAGTAAAGCTTTGTACAAATATTTAACTAGATGAAGCCTGATAAACTTCAAAGGCAAGCTAACGCAAACATATAGAATTTGAAAGGATTTTTTTGTTTGAACTTTTTGTTTTAACTTGTGGCTAGGCTTAGCGAATCCAACCGAAAATCGAGCCGAACTGATAAACCGAGCCGAACTAGACCTATCAAAACCAAACCGATCATTTTCGGTTCGGCTTTGGTTTTATATATGTATGTCGGTTTTGCTCGGTTTGGTTCAACCAAAAGAAAATATGCCTGAACTATATGTATGGTTTGATTTTTCTCGGTTCATTCGGTTTTAGTTCGGTCGGTTTTGCTTAGTTTTATTTAGTTCACTTTTTGGTTTGTGTTTTTTTAAGTCAGATTTCGACTCAATTTGATTTTTCTCGGTTCATTCGGTTTCAGTTCGGTCGGTTTTGCTTAGTTTTATTTAGTTCACTTTTTGGTTCGTGTTTTTTTAAGTCACATTTCGACTCAATTCGATTTTGGTTTTGCTTCGTTTATTTAGTTCACTTTTTGGTTTTGCTTAGTTTTTCTTGTTTATTTTTTGGCCTACACACTTGAAACAATCATTGTGGAATAAGTAACAACTTCACGCTCCAACAGATTTAGGTTGGGCAACCATTTTGTAAAGAACTGTTTTTAAAGTATGAGAAAAAGCGAGGCGGCAACCATGAGGAATGCTTTTGATAGTAATGATAGGCAATTTAAAAACATAATCATGAAGCTCAACATCCAAAGCCAACCTCTCAGTTACTTTTATCTCATAATCCTTATTAGAAGGCTTGGAAATGCCAATAATATAACCACTCATGTCAACGGACTCTTTAGAAAGACGAATAATGTCATCCTCGTGATGACAAGAGCGACTCACACCATGTAAATTCATACACTTCCCATATAGCCATTGTTCAAATGCCTTCAAAGTATCCTCGAGAGCCATATATAAACTGTTGTCCGTAGAAATAGCCTCGCGTAATTCGCCTTTACGATATTTTTTTTAAAATTTGATTTTGTAGTTGATAAGGCTCAATAGTACAATTAATTTATGAACGAAATGTTTTTTTTTAAATTTGTTTTTTCGAATGTTTTTTAAGTATTATAATTTGTATTTTAGTTTATAAATAAATGAAGTAATTATTGAGGGAATTTTCTTAGAAATAAAAAGAAGTGGTGTTTGTCGGTGTTATGATTAAAGGAGTTGGTATTGGTTTTGTGTTATGCTGATGTGATGCTAAGGTGACTATACTTTTTAGCTTATGTGGTGTTGTTATGCTGAGTGGGGTTTAAGGAACTGTTTATACCCGAGTGATCTTACACCGACGAAATCATCTTTATACATATAGTCCATTGGGTTTCAGATTATTTCAGTTAGGTCCTTAGGCTTTTATGATTTCATGAAAGCTTTTAGTATATAGATTTGAGTTAATTGCAAAAGTTATCTCTGTATTCTGTCGGGTTTAACGAATTTTTTTCTTTTTTCTTGGATAGTTTTTTTGGTTACGGGTTTGGTCCTTTTTATCAAATTATGTTAGTTTGACTATTAACTGTCGGTTTACTTGATATAAATGACGTAAATACACTCGTTAGTATTTCATAAAAAGTCTTGTTGTTTGTTAATTATTTTATTTTTTGTTTCTTTCATTTATTTTTTGTCTCTTCCAAGACGATTGGTTCTACTTTTTTGTGGCGATGACAGTTTCTCCTTGATGAAAGGTGTGGTAATTTCCACCATCTCGTCCACTGTCTTGGGGATCGTGTCGTTCAGGCGCTTTGTTTGAAAAGGGTTAATGACCCAATGCATTAATTCAAAGATTCGCATGAATTCGGTTGCTCATTGCACATGGGCACTTTCCATCTTGAAGTGTTCCATAATTGCTTCTACGGACTCTCCGTCCTTTTGTTCGATGTTATGGATTTCCACGGGGTCTTTAATGAACTTTTTCTGCTACGTGTAGTTCGACAAGAAAGCTTTCTGGAATTCCTCATAATTGTCTATGCTTATGTGAGGCAGGTCGTTGAACCATACCCTCGCATTGTCGATTAGGGCCGAGTTAAACATGTGACACCACGTGGGCATCGAACAATGACCTATCTCGGTTGCCGCTTGAGAAACCTTCAAATGATACCCCAGATAACCAGTTTTGTCATAACATGGGACGACATCCTTGTTTTCTCCGGGTCATCGAGGATACGGATCCTGTTGTGAATGGACCTATCCTTTTGTGTTGTCAAGGCTAAGACAAGTCCTTTTCTTCGCGCTTTGTTTTTCGCCTCTTGGACTTCCAGTTGCCTCCTTCACTACTCCTACTCTCAGAGATTCGAGGCAAGGGGATATGTTATCCCTGAGGCGCATGTACTAGGAAGAGTCGGTCCCGAAAATCGAGTTTCCCCTGTCCCGAGAACGGCCACGGATAGCCTCGGGTCACTTCCCATCTTGATTTCGATTTTCTTGAATCATATGTACGACTTCTTCTACTGCTCCCCAACCTTTCGAACACACTTCGACAGTTTTTCTTTGAAAGAGTGTGCTCCCTGAGTTTTTCTACGTGCTCGGTGGCTTTGGGTCTTTCTTTGCGATTACGGATTTCGGTACGCTCCCGGCGGTTGCGAAATCTGGGACTTCTGAGGCGATCGTGGGAACTTGGCCTTGCCTTGTGGTTGTCGGGTTCTCTTCGTGAGGGTCCCGACTGCGAATGCCGAGATGTCTCGCCCGTCCGGTAACTCTTGAAGCTAGTGCCGAAGTTAAAGTCTCGCCTTAACGTCTTCCCATTTCTCCATACGCATCTTTTTTCCATTATTGGCAGAAGTTCATCATAGTATTTTTCTACGAAGTCTTGGACAACCTAAGTGTAAACCGTGTTTCCTTCTTCTCTCTTTGGTTGAGATTTTTTCCTTTATGTGCTCCTAACAGTAGACACACCAGGTGTTTATTCGCCTAACCTGCTCAGCTTTGAGTATCATCCTAAGTGTCTTGTCCCACGGATGATGCCAACTTGTTAATACAAAACTTTGGTTGGGTATCTAGCGGCCTGAGTAGGATGCTATTCAGATTAGAATGACTTGAATCTCGTACTCAGGAAATGTATTGAATCCTACACAAGGGAATAAACACCGTTAATCTTACCGTGGGGATACCGTTAAAAAAAAGTCTTACCGTGGGGACGTACCCCACGATTAGACTCTGGCGTGAGAATAAGAAGACATGTTTTAGGTTATCGATTATGATTAGGTTTTATGAGATACCTGTTGTGATGTTTATGTCGTCCCTTTTATAGACGAAATGCCCATTAAGGCTTTCTAATCGTTCGGCCCAAGTATGGCTCGTGATACCCGGAATTTACACTTATCCGAACTCACTAAATATGTAAATTATGTCTTCTACTTATTTGAGTTATCTCCTTACTAAATACTAATCACCAGGCCTCTTGTGATACCGCGTGCGGCATGGATGTGACCTAAGTAAACCGGTTTATCATGGGCCGACCTTAATGCGCCATCCAAATTTTATATGATTAGTAGACTGCAAATGAACCAATGTAGCAAAATGAAAGAGGGTTTAAGGAAATGAAATCATCCTTACACATGTTTATAGAAATAGTCCATTGGGTTTTATATTATTTAAGTTAGGTCCTTAGGTTTTTTATCATTTCAGGAGTAGGTATTATTTTCTTGAAATATTTTATAGATTTGAGTTAATTCCAAAAATTATCCCTTAATTTAGGAGTGGAAACAAGCCGAGCCGAGCTCGAGCTCAGATTGTTTTGAGCCTTATAATTTGAGCTCGAGCTCCGCTAATGGTATATTAGATAGGCTCGAGCACGCCTTGGCTTGATCTCGGCTCGTAGTATATTTAATTTAGGCTCGTTAATAAGCTTGTAGTTAAGCTCGTTAATAAACTCGTATATAAAAATTAGGCCCGTTTAGGCTCGTGAGCCCAAACGAGCTTTGTGCGTAAAGCTCGGGATCGAGCTCGTTTAATGAACGAGCTCCAGTTTAGGCTCGAGCTTGAGTTCGGGCTCGCAGCATGTTTAGGCTCAGTTCGTTCAAGATTTTTACCGATCCGATCTTGAGATTTTCTCGATCGGCTCGGCTCATTTCCATCCCTACTTTTACTCTGTCGGGTTTAACGAAATTTTTCCTATTTCTCGGATTGTTTTTTTGAGGTTTTGATTCGTAACGGGTTTAGTCCTTTTATCAAAAACTTTGTTAGTTTGACTATTAACTGTCGGTTTATTTGATAGAAATGACATAAATACACCCATTAGTATGTCATAAATAGTCCTTGTAGTTTGTTAATTATTTTATTTTTTATTTCTTTAATTTATTTTTGTCTCTTCCAAAATGATTGGTTCTTCTTTTCTGTTGCGACGGCAGTTTCTCCTCGGATGAAAGTTTTGGTGATTTCCACCATCTCGTCCACTGTCTAGGGGATCTTGTCGATCAGGCGCTTTGTCAGTTCTGGGTTATTGACCTCATGAATTAATTTGAAGATCTGCATGCATTTGGTGCTCCTTTCACATGGGCACTTTCCATCTTGAAGCATTCCATAAATTCTATTATGGACTCTCCATTCTTTTGTTTGATGTAATGGATTTCCACTGGGTTTTTAATGAAATTTTCCTGCTACGTGTAATTCGACAAGAAAGATTTTTGCAGTTCTTCATAACTGTCTATGCTTGTGTGAGGCAGGTCGTTTAACCATACCCTCGCATAGCCAATTAGGTTCAAGTTAAACATGTGACACCACATGGGCATCGACCAATGCTCTATCTCAGTTTCCACTTGAAAAACCTTCAAATGATCCTCTGGATCACCAGTTCTATTAGTTTTAACATGGGACGACATCTTGGTTTTCTTCGGGTCATCGAAGGTACGGATCCTAGTTGTGAATCGACCTATCTCTTTGTGTTGCCAAGGCCGAGACAAGTCCTCTTCTTCGCGCTTTGTTTTTTGCCTTTGGACTTCCAGTTCCCTACTTCATTGCTCCCACTCTTAGAGATTCAAGGAAAGGGGATATGCTATCCTTGGGGAGCTTGCACTAGGAAGAGTCGAACTAGAAACCGAGTTTCCCCTGTCCCGAGAACGGTCGTGGCTATAGCCTCGGGTCTCTTCCTGTCTTGATTTAGATCTTCTTGTATCATGATGACGTATAGTCCCCAGCCAGATTTTAGACCTGGCCCACGGGTACTACCCGTATCCGGCACAACACGGATGGATTGGACTAATATTATTCTGGACCTATGGGGTTTGGATAATAATGGCCGCATGTGCGGCCCACGTCCCGGTACGCGCGGTAAGGGTTAGACATGATCACAATCTAATTAGGACTGTGATTCACCCCCAGGCATTAAGATATTCACTAACCATAGATAGAAGATAACAATCAAGAAAATTATGGTAGTTATCTCTTGCTTGTGGCCGGAGATTCGGTAAGGCCCAACAAGGACTATACCGCCTATATAAGGAACCCCCAAGGGTTACACAAAGGTACGATTCAGTTTACCCTCTCATACTCCACCGATATCTAACCCTAAAACCGATTACTTACTCTCACATTGGAGTCTAATCATGGGATACGTTCCCACGGTAAGCCTAACAGCGTGTTGTTTAGTGTGAAGGATCTCAACCAGAAATTCACTTGGTGTAAGAGCCGGAGCTTCAGACACCCAAATTAAGCCTAATTCGAGTCAAACAAGGTCCATCGAACTTTTTTATCAACAAGTTGGTGCCATCTATGGGACCCTACACTAAACTCTACCAATGACGAAGGGAAATCCTAATCAAGGATACCAGCGGAACGCGAGCAGAAGACTGGGAATAGAGACACCGGTCATCCAGCTAATCACGAGCTCGACAAGAGGAGGTGTTGCTCGAAACGTGGCAAACCAGTCCCCACGCGGGACAGATGTGCAATTCAATACCCCCACACCTACCATTCCTGTGAATAACCCAAATTAAGGGTCTACGACTATACCTCCCCATAGGGAGGTACAGAGACCTCCTGTCACCGAGACAGTGGTCGACGTTAACACCCCTGTCAACGATGGAAGCATCAAGGATTACGTTACGCGGAATTTAGAATCAGTTGTCCCCGTCATAACGGCGAGATTGAACTTGGGGAGAAACCTATAAGCTAGGCTAAACTTTGACAATGTTACAAGTGACGCGGCCAAGCGGTCACGAAAAAGGGACAAGAAACGTCAGGTTGTGGTACTCCCCCGAAGGGAAGAACATCCTCAACCGCGGAATGTCTTCGAACGTATTGGATACAAGATACTCGAGGACCTTGAAGCAAATCAGGGAGACGTAAACCTCTCGGACGAATCTATAGAGCGTGATTTCCAAGAGACACTACAGGAAAACACTTGTCGCGTTAGTGTCTTTGAGATGACAGATCCTCCTAAGGGGAGGGATGTTACCCCCACCACGAACGAGCAGTTACCGCAGTCGGTCTAGGCGCGGAATACGTTCACCCAGCTATGATCCATCCGGATCCGATTCCGATGATCATCACCCCAGAAGTCGCAGAGTGAGATACCCCTCTTCTAAATCTTCAGATAGTAGTGGGGAGCGCCAGAGTCGATCATGTCGCTGCTCCCAGTGGGGTGATGAAGATCTTTCCCTCCCATGGTGCCAGGAGAAAGAAGACGCATTGACAAGTCGCATCCGGGACTACTCCAAGGACAAAAAGAGGTGTATGCCCACGTGTGTGAAAACTTATGATGGATCCGGTGTTAGCCTTAAAATATTGAGTCAAACAAGAATGCTCGGTCATAGTTTATTATTGTAACATTTATTAGAACGTTGTAATAGTTAGTTAGTTAGTCGTGGTTTACGGGCTTGGATTTAAACTACTTAAAGTCCAAAAGACAAGCCCGGCCCAATATGCCCATTAGAGCCCGCATGTGGGTGGACTATATATACTACCCTCCTAGCATGTTAGGAGGGTGTTGGTTGTCTCATTTTGTATTCTTACTTCTAATTTAATATTCACCTACTTTCTCTACCTTCTCTCTACTTTTTTCTCTCACTACTTTCTCTCTCTAGAATCCATCTTTTATCTTCCTTTCTTTCTTGTTTAATCTCATATATTAGGGACAACAATTGGTATCAATCGCCATGGGGTAGATTTGTGTTTAGTTCGTGGTTAAGTTTTTGATTCATGTGATTTTGATCTTAAAATCATCTTGTATCAAAAATATTTTTTGTGTTTTTCACCAAAAATCTTTCTTACAAATTGCCTACATAGTTGTGGTAGGGATTTTTGATATTCTTATTGGTGATTTTCATAAAAAAAAAGGTGGTTGTTTTGGCTTGATTCTTGGGTAAAAAGGTTGAAAAAATCAAATATTTTCGGAATTTAGGATTTCTTATCCGGAATAAGAGGGTTTTGTGGATTTCGGATAAGAAAAATAAGGTGTTTTCTTGATAAGAGACCAAAAAGTGTTTTCCGGATAAGAAACTTCAGCACGTTTTCCGGATAAGCCTTATAAGTTTGTTTTCCGGATAATCACTCACAATTGTTTTCCGGATAAGAGGTTTAAACTGTTTTCCGGATAAGAGGTTAAGTTTGTTTTCCGGATAAGCAATTGAAACTGTTTTCCAGATAAGTATCAGAAGACATTTTCCGGATAAGATCCAGCAGACGTTTTCAGGATAAGCGTTCTAAGAGATTTTTCTGGATAAGCATAGCATAGATTTTCCGGATAAGAAATAGAAGTGGTTTTCCGGATAAGCGTACGAATTCGTTTTCCGGATAAGTTACGGAAGCATGTTTTCAGGATAAGATCCAGAAGTCGTTTTCAAGATAAGCATATACTTGTGTATTCCGGATAAGGAGTTCACGTTTTCAGGATAAGGCTACGAAATCAGTTTTCCGGATAAGCCAACGAAGGCATTTTCCAGATAAGAGTTCGAAGTTTTATTTCCGGATAAGCATAAGAAGTTTTTTCCGGATAAGCATACAAAGGTTTTTTTCCGGATAAGCATAAGGAGTTTTTTCCGGATAAGGAAACATCACGTATTTCGGATAAGAAGAGAAACACAGATTCCGGATAAGCACATATGTTGATTCCGGATAAGGGTGTTTGCCATAAAATTTTCAAAAAACGTGATTTTGAAATTTTTTAACCGTGTGATTTTTCGCTTAAGAATTTTTGGTTTCTTACGAAGACATTGTTTGGGGTTTTCACAACAATTCTTGAAGTCTCAACCATAATCTATTCACAACAACATCTACTTATGATCCGTTTTAACTTTAACACCTTCACGGTTTTCGACATGGATTCTACTCAAGAGTATCGTGTCACGAACAACAACATCATGGTCGCGGGTAATAAGGAGAGACCACCAATGCTTGTGGTCGGTCGATATGCTCAATGGAAATCACGTTTTATCCGTTATCTTGATACAAGATCTAATGGTGATGCATTGAGGCAATGTATTAACCATGGACCATATATTTTTTCCGAGATTGATGTTCCTTATAAACCAGCCACAGACACAAGTCCAGAAGTACCCGCAACAACGAAAAAGGAAACTTTATCTGATCTTACACCCGAGAAGCGTGCTTGGCATGAAGAGAGAAAGAAGCGATCTATATGATACTAAGTGGAATTGGAGATGATATTTATTCCACGGTTGATGCATGTCCTGCGGCACAAGAAATGTGGATGGCTATTGAACGCTTGCAACAAGGAGAGTCTCTCAACAAGCAAGATGTCAAAACAAACTTGTTTTGGAACTTTGGTAAGTTTACTGCATTGGATGGAGAATCAATTGAGTCTTATTATTCAAGATTTTACAAGATGATGAATGATATGACAAGAAACAACTTGGAGGTCTCCACCATGCAAGTCAATGTGCAATTTCTACAACAACACCAACCAGAGTGGACATGTTTTGTTACTTTGGTGAAACAACAGAAGCAGCTAGACAAGGTAAACTATCACACTCTCTTTGATATCCTGAAGCAATTTCAGAATGAAGCAAATGAGGTTCGAGCTGAACGAGTTGCAAAAACGGCTAATCCACTTGCTTTAGTGACTACCACTCAACATGTTCAAGATCATCGCTCTCGTGCTCCAAATCTATACTCCACTCCATCATCCTCACCACGATATTCCACATCATCCACACGATCACGCGGCAAAGCACCAAGAGCACCATCACCACCATCTGAGTCATCCTCTGAGGAAGATAGTGATGAAGAGCAAGCTCAGAAGAATCGAGAGATGAAACAACAAATTGCTTTCATTATGAGGACTTACCAGAAAATCTACAAACCCACCAACAACAATCTTCGAACATCATCTAATACCAAGAACCAATATGTTGAGAGTCCTCCACGGTATGACACACGCCGCCGTGGTGAAAGTCCTTCTAGGTATGATCGACATAATCCAACACATGTTAAGGGTTCTGCAAGGTATGATCGACACACTGCCAAGTATGATACTCATAGGATAGCTGCTGCTACTGGAAATAGGGAAACTGTTGGAACTCAAGTGGTTCAAAAAAGTGGGATTCAATGTTATAATTGCCAAGGTTATGGGCATATGGCCAGGGAATGCCGAAAGCCAAAACGCGTTAGGGACTCTAGCTACCATAAGGAAAAGATGTTGCTATGCAAGAAGATGGAAGCAGGGATCAAATTGTCAGCTGAGGAAGGAGCTATGCTTGATGACACTGATGATGAAGCCTTCGACCAAGAATTAGAAGCACATAACTCGTACATGGCAAATGTTAAAGAAGTTCTCAAAGTCATTGAAGATGACAACGGTCCTATCTTTGACACTGAGCCAATCGATAAGGTAAACACTCTTGATGAATATAATGTGTTTGGTGATATTCATGAGCATAGTGATCTACCCAATGCCATTAATGACACATGTATGATGGAAACGGTTGATAGTAATACCACACCTAATTCATCAGACATGTGCACTAATGAGTCTGTGGATGAGTACCATGCAAATGAGTATGATGAAGAGGAACGTTTTGCGCTTGATAATTTAATTGCCACTTTACAAAAAGATGTTAAAGAACATAGGAAGAGTCAAAAGCAATTAAAAAAGATAAACGCTACGCTCACTCAAAATTTTGAAGAATGTAAAGCTGCGCTAATTAAATCTAGTGAGGCCACTGAAAGTTACAAAGATGAGCTTCTTCAGAAAACCAAAGAGCTTGAGGGGTATAAGGGTAGTGCGTTAAAACATCAAAAAGACGATTTTGAAAACAAATATAACATCACTCTTGAGTTATTAGCCAAGGAAAAGCGTCAATATAATGTTCTCTTAATCGATGAACGTCAAAAAACGTACCTTGCCAATACCAAAGTTAATGAACTTGAACAAAATCTCTCTATGACCACTATTGATTTTGCTAAAATTCTTGAGGTTAGGAAACAAGAGGTAGAAGCATTAAAACAAGACTTCAAAAGTAGACATGAAAAAGATACTAAAAAAGTAACGAAACTACAAGAACAAGTCGACTTTTTGAAGAAAGTTGTTAATGAAACGCATGACTCTATTCAAACTGTTAGAATGCTAGCACCTCCATCGATTTTTAAGGGTCAAGCTAGCTTTGCAAGTCCTAAGTACCTTGCCAAAGCTCAAGCTGCGAACCCGCGTCTTTATCTTGATGAGTCTAAAAGGACCGATCTTGATTGCATGATTGTTAGGGCCGATAGTGACGAGACTGCCTTTTGGGATGATGAGATTCGATCACTAGTTAATAAGGAGTTTGTGAAACCATATAATTATGCTTATGAGAATAGTCTTTATGGTCTTTTCAACAAACAAACTCAGAAATCTCGTGAGGAAGTGTTTTTAGAATGCAAGCAAAAGAGAATTCAATGGAAGAAAGCGTTTGCCACTAAGAAAACAAACGTTTCTAAGTTCATCAACTACTTGCCCCTAGATGCTTCTAAAAGCAAGAGTAAGCAAATATTTGGGTTTCTTAAACATTACATTGATAATATTAAATCCATTGTTGACAATGATTGGAAACAACGAGAAAATGACGAGTAGAAGAAACCTATTCCTCAAGATATAATTGTGCTTGTCAAACAAATCTTAATACCGAACGCGGCCACACTACAAGAAAATGTTCTTAAATTCGAAAGCTTAATTCGGTCTGAAATGTTTGATGATTTAAAATATGTTGAGTCTCTTGAGAAAGAAATTGATGATCTTCAAATGGACAAATCTGTTTTTTCTGATGTATATGATTTACGCTTGCAAGAATGCGTTTCTAAAGATGTTATGTGTGCTTATTTTACATTTTGTGCTGATATTGATGAATATTCTGATGTTGCATGCAAATATCTTGATCAAGTGAGAGAATGTGAACGTCTTGAAATTGAGCTTCTGAAACGTAAAGAAAATGTTGATAAAAAGGTTTTTAAACTTCTTCAACACCGATGTGATTTCCTTCAAAAACATTGTCATGATCTTGAACTTGCCTTGCAAAAACATGTCGGTAGTTTTTCAAACGATAATAAATTGCAAGAAAAACTTTCCAAAATGTGTCGAGAAATGAATGAAAAGAGTTTGGAAATTACGGATTTAAAAGCTCAGTTACAAGACAGGGGAATTGCGATAGCAGAGTTGAAGAAACTCGTTGCTAAGATGGGTGGGAAAGTTGTGGAACCTAGTGTTAAGAAACTTGTTGTTAGACAACACAATGCTCAAAAAGTGAATAAGTCCTCTATCTTGGGAAAACCATATGCTTTTTTAAATTCTTCGTTTGCAAAACCCGTGTTTGCCCCCAAAATGGATGCAAAGGAAAGGTTACCACAGACTCAACCCATAAGTAATACTCAAGCACCAAGCGTTAAGCACACTAATGTGATTAAACCAGGGATGTATAGAATGACCACTAAACCCACAACCAAAGTTAGTCAATCGTCTCAGATTTCTAGAAACACTAATTCGCGTGTGTCTTCTACTACAGGAGTAGTCTCCACTGCTAGTGTTAGCCGACCTCAGCTTAAGAGCACTCAAGTGAATGATAAGGTCTGGAAACAAAATTGTCAAGGGAAGATGAAGGAAGTAGAAGAACACCCAAGGAATTTTAATGTTTTTAAGAATAAAAAGTCTGTAATCGCTTGTAATGACGATTTGAATGATTTGACAGCTTTGAAGGCTTTGAATGTTAAGTTTGTTTGTGTCAAATGTGGCAAATGTGTTGTTAATGCTAATCATTCTATGTGTGTTGTGAGTAATGTCAAAGGCGTAGTTACTAGAACTAAGAAGCAACTTGTGATGCCTGTTAGTGCTAGTAAACCCAACCGCAAAGTGAACCATTCTGGTGCTACCCCCACTAAGAAAAGTAATGCATCAGACTCCACTACTAAGGACACTAGAAGCCGAATTAGGGAACTATATGAGTCTGCTAGCAAGTCTTGGAAATGGTGGTTTGCTAATCAGTGTCCTCCAGGATATAAATGGATGCCTAAAGTTAGGACAAAAAATGTGACAGTGAGTGTTAGTATGCCTTTAACTGGTACTAAGGACACTAATAATTCTGAAATCACAACAAACGTGGTATCCAATTTAGCAAATGCTCCATCGTCTTCTAATTCTTCTATAGGTGATACAAATAATTCTCTTCATAATGGACTCCGGGTGTGCCAAGCACATGACGGGGAATATCAAGCTTCTAATTAACTTCGTAGAGAAGTTTCTGGGAACGGTCCGTTTCGGAAATGACCAATTTGCACCGATCCAAGGCTATGGAGATTTGGTTCAGGGGAATATAACGATAAAAAGGGTATACTACGTCGAAGGGCTCAATCACAATATTTTCTCGGTTGGTCAATTATGTGATGCAGATTTGGAGGTTTCTTTCAGAAAGAAGACATGTTTTGTCGATTTCTATCATGCTCTTAGGATAGCACTCGAAACCAACGATTTGGTTAAGTACCTTGAGCAACCTATTCTTGATATTCCGTTTGTCCCTCCTGGCCACCAGGGCCCTAAACCTAACCCAGATGATCATACCATTTGGATTAAAAGGTCCAGGGAAATTGCTGATTTGATGTTTATGACTATGTCCCCTAAACACTGTGGAAGGTCATGGCGCATGGTATATGCTGGAGGAGTTGAAAACTATGTTCACTGAACAAGCTGATCAAGAACTCCTTGATGTTACATGTGCCTTTCACGTGTGTTGACATGAGGAAGGTCAATCTGTGAGCTCATATGTCTTAAAGATGAAGGGATACATAGAGAATTTGGAACGTCTCGGTCATCCAGTGTCACTTAAACTTGGAGTTGTCCTAATTTTAGTCTCACTCAACAAGGAGTATGACAAGTTCGTGCAAGATTACAATATGCATGGCGTGGGAAAGACAATAAACGAGTTACATGCCATGTTAAAGCTACATGAGAAAACATTGCCAAAGGAGGTTGCACCTGCTAACAATACCATTAATGCTATTAGGACAAGAAGGATCCAAAATCCTAATAAGGCTAAACCGTCTAATGCTACAAAAGGTAAGAATCAAGGCAAAGGGAATAAATTAGCAAACTTTACTCCTATAGCTAAGATTCCCCCTCCACCAAAGAGAGAGAATCCTACTAAGGACACCACTTATCACCAATGCGGTGACATTGGTCATTGGAAGAGAAACTGTCCAGAGTATCTCGCTGAGTTATGGAAGAAGAAGCTATCTTAAGGAGCTAGCACTTCAGGTATCTTCACTATAGAACTCTTTACTTTTCATAATAAATATTGGGTTTATGACATTGGTTGTGGTACTCAGATCTGTAATACTTCTCATGGAATAAGGATAAGTAGGAAGCTGAAGCCAGGAGCTTTGAACCTGTACATAGGCAATGGTCATTGTGCAGCTGTCGAAGCCATTGGAGTTTATCAATTATTTCTCCCTAGTGGACTAGTTTTTATTTTAATAATTGTCATTATACACCTTCTATTTATAGAGGGATTGTTCTAGTTTTCCGTTTGTATGACGATGGTTTTGTTAACCGTTTTGAAAATAATGTAAGTATTTCAGTTTCTAAATATAATATGTTTTATTTTAGTGCTATTCCTCGTGATGGTATATTTGAAATTGATATGTGTGATTCTAATGCAAACAATAGTTCTATTTATGTTGTAAGTAACAAAAGGGCCAAATCTAATTTGGACTCTACATTGTTATGGCATTTCTCCTTGGCCACATAAGCAAAAAACGCATTAAGCAAATACAAAGTGATGGATTGCTTAAGTCAAATGATGATGATTCCTTTAACAAGTGTGTTTCATGTTTATCTGGAAAGATGGCACGTAAACCTTAATCACATCAAGTAGAGAGGGCTAAAGATCTACTTGGACTTATCCACACCGATGTATGTGGTCCATTTAGAAACGTGTCAAGACATGTGTAAGGTACTTCATCACTTTCACTGACGACTTTAGTCGTTATGGTTATGTTTACTTGCTAAAGCATAAACATGAAGTGTTTGAAACATTTAAGGTGTTTCAAAAGGAAGTAGAAAATCAACTCGGGAAAACCATAAAGGCACTACGTTTTGATCATGGAGGTGAATTTATGAGTTATAAATTTTTGGATCATCTTAAGGAGCATGGGATAATTGCCCATAGAACTCCTCCATATACACCACAACATAATGGTGTGTATCAGAGGAGAAACATAACTCTACTAAATATGGTTCGCTCCATGATGGCCCAAACAACTCTTCCAAAGTCCTTTTGGGATTATGCTCTTGAGTATGTTGTACGCATTCTCAATATGGTTCCAACTAAGAAGGTTGAAAAGACTCCGTACGAAGTATGGCATGGGCAAGCCCCTAATTGTCTTACTTAAAGGTATGGAGATGTGAGGCTCTTGTTAAGCGTAATACATTCAATAAACCTGATAAACTTGAACCCAGATCTATTAAGTGTATCTTTGTAGGATACCCAAAGGAAACGATGGGTCACTCCTTCTACTACCTACACGAGAACAAAGTTATTGTTGCTTGTGGTGCTAAATTCCTAGAGAGTAATCTTATGAATCAAGAAGCAAGTGGTAGTTTAGAAGATTTTGAAGTAATTCAAGATGAATATATACATCCTTCTGAATACACTAGCGATCATGAAGATGGTGATCACGAAATTGATGAACCTATAAGTGATATTGCTCCCATTCGAAAGTATACAAGAACTAGGCGTGCTCCTGACCGTATGTGCTTATACATTGACGCTGAGGAACATGAGTTAGGGGATCATGGTGAACCTACTAATTACAAAGCTGCATTAGCAGATCTTGAATCTGGAAAATGGTTGGATGCTATGAACGTGGAGATGTAATCCATGAAAGACAAGGATGTTTGGATCTTAGTTGACCTTCCTCCTAACCCTAAAACCGTTAGCGACAAGTGGTTATACAAGAAGAAAATCGACATGGATGGCAACGTACACACCTTTAAAGCTCTATATGTAGCGAGGGGCTTCACTCAAACCTACGGGGTTGATTATGAAGAAACCTTCTCTCCGGTTTCATATATCAAAGCTATAAGGATTCTCTTAGCCATAGCGACGTTCTATGACTATGAGATTTGGCAAATGGATGTTAAAACCGCTTTCCTCAATGGACGACTTTATGAAGAAGCCTATATGAAGTAACCTAAAGGTTTTGTTAGTCCTAAATATCTAAACCGTGTATGCAAGCTTCAAAGATCCATTTATGAACTTAAGCAAGCATCAAGGCAATGGAATAAGAGGTTTGATGATGAAATTAATAATTTTGGTTTCACTCAAAATCCCGATGAGTCATGTGTATATATAAAATCTAGTGGAAGTAATGTAGTTTTCCTAATCCTATATGTTGATGACATACTACTCATAGGAAAAGACATTCCAACGTTGCAAAGTGTAAAAGCTTACCTTGGAAAGTGTTTTGCCATGAAGGATTTGGGAGATGCTGCGTATATTCTTGGAATCAAGATCTATCGAGATAGATCAAGGTGGTTAATTGGTTTATGTCAAAGTGCTTACATAGAAAAGATTTTAAAGAAGTATGACATGGATAATTCCAAACGTGGCTTTATTCCTATGCAAACTTATTCAAAACTATCTACTCCCTGTGTCCCAAAGTTATTATCACCAGACAAGAACTACACAGTTTAAGAAAAGTGTATTAATTACTGCTTTGAATCTTATAAAAGTAAAAGAAAGACAATTTTACCCTTTGATAATCATTTAATGTCTTCATAAAGTTTTGTAAATAACATTTTTGATTAATGATACAAGTTGACAATAATTTTGGGACAATCCGAAAAGGAAAGATGGACAATAATTTTGGGACGGAGGGAGTAAAACTCAAGGAGCATCTACCCCTGCTAAGGTAAAACATATGCAGAGAGTTCCTTATGCTTTGGCAGTAGGACCAATCATGTATGTTGTTAGATGCACTAGACCAGACGTTACGTTCCCACAAAACGTAACAAGCCGATTTCAGCAGAATCCTGGTGATTCTCAGTGGACTGTTGTTAAGAACATTCTAAGGTATCTTAGACACACAAGGACATGTTTCTTGTTTATGGAGGAGATATGAGACGAGAGCTCAGGGTTTCTTGATACACTGGCGTTGGATATCTGACAGATGCTGATGACATGAAGTCTCAAAGTGGATATGTTTTCATATTGAATGGAGGTTCTGTACGCTGGAAAAGCTTGAAGCAGACCATCTATGCCATCCCATCTACAGAGGCTGAGTATATAGCCGCTTCAGAGGATGCTAAGGAAGCAGTTTGGATTAGGAAGTTTATTTCTGGTCTTGGTGTTGTTCCCACAAATAATGAACCTATGAAGATGTATTATGACAATACCGGAGCCATTACTATAGCTAATGAACCCGAATCACTAAATGTGCGAAACATTATCGTGCTAAAGTTCACTAACTAAGAGAAGTGATTGAAGTGGGTGATATTATACTAGACAAAGTTCACACATACGAAAACTTAGATGACCCCTTTACGAAGGCTTTGGAACTTAAAAGGCATTCAATACTTTCACATAATATTGGTTTGCTTCCAGCTAATAGTCTCATGTAATCTGTGTTATTTTAGTATTTGGATAATTTGGGATTGTAAGACAATTATTATCTTCCGATAAATAAAGATATTTGATGTTTGTTATCATTCATATAATTATTGTTGTATTGTATTTGTATGTTTATATCCGTGAATATTTGATTATTCTAAACATGTCTATTGTCGGTTAGCAATATGGGAATATTATCCACATTAAGACAAATATGAGTGTTGGTTATATTCTTTGAATATATGGTGGACGGTTCCAACCAAACTCATATGTTATTCATAAAGGATGCGTATTGGACACCCCGAACTTTCAAATATTACTTTTGGATCCTTGTCATGGGTAAATTTTTGAATAAATGGTGATTAAGTCATCCTTAGACTTGAGATGCAAACAAGTTGTGCATGTGTGAATATCACTTATTGATTATATGTTAAACGCTAGCTCGTAAGAGTTAGTTATAAAGGCTATAGTTGGAAATGTTGTGAAGCAGCATCAACAGAGACTTGCAGTCAATATATAATTTGTTCCTCCACTTGATATAGTGCAAATAAGTACCACTGGATCCTCTCCAGATTAATTAGATAATTGTATGGCCGTACCAAAGTGTGATCAAGATGATTCTTGTTACATTTGGACTATCTAGATTAATATGATCACGAGAACTAAAATTAAACTATATGGAATGAGTTAGGATCAATATCCATGATTTAATGGTACTAGAAACAAAACGATGATTACGAGCAAGCTTTATAATCATATACCATCAGATACTTTTGAGATATTATTCTTGAAATCGTTAACTCAACATTTCCGGTTATAATGAAGTGTTGCTAGATGCTTCATTATGGACGTTGTATGTCTAAACTCTCACAAGTGGGAGCTGTAGAGACATGCGATCACTTAGCCATCGGAAAATGCGTGAGCCTATCGGGGGCACAAACTCAATACGGAGAACACATTTTTATTTGCGTTTATTTATTTATTAATTAAACGTTTAATAAAAACTTCACTATTATTTAATTAACGGTGATTAAATTAATTACGGGATTTAATTAATTTATCGTGAGTGCGTATAATTAAATTTAAGGAAATTAATCGACTCTAGAACACCCCTAGCCATAATCGGCCGAATATCCCCAAGGTGGTTCTAGAAGATTTTTTGGTTTGTTAATTAAGCTAAATCTTTACCTTAATTACGTTTTCTTGGAGTAGGGACCAAGTTTTGAGGATGTGGAGATTAGTATAAATATAGATCACAATTTTTGTCTCCCCCCCCCCCCCCCCCCCCTCTTTTGGTTCGTTTGACCGATCAACAAAACACCAAAACCATACGATTTTTCCCTTAAACCCTAAAATCACATTAAAGTGTAAACCTTTGTAAGATCGACTACCTTTAGTACTCCCTTGTGAGGTTTCTAAGCCTTAACTAAACTCTTGATCCTCATGTCATGATTTTAGTCTTGTTTTTGGTTCCCTTGTGGTTCGTCCAACATAAACCCTAAATTAGGGTTTCGGGTGATTTTTACAAGTATCTTATAACGCTTTATAAACTGATCCTTACGTAATCCCAATTAGGGTTTTGAATCTAGGGTTTCTAGTTACAAGATAAATCGAAGTGAAGTTACTACTAGCATCGTAGTGATTGTTCATTTGACATGTCGTGTGAGCAACGATAGAGGCGGTTATTTAACCGTTATAGTTCGAGATCAAGATCAATCAATTGATTGCTTCAATTAATTCAAAGTTGGTTTTAAATTGTTTTTATTATGTGATTAATCATGTTTTTATACTAGATCCATTCTACTGCGTACTCGTAGTTAATGGTTTAACTAGTTTTTAAATCCTAACCCATAGAACATGCATGATACTTTAGAACATATGGAACATGAGTAAAAAGTGTAAAACATATGTAAAGTGATAAAAAAAGACCAGGTGTAATGGGACAAGAATGAAACAATATATTCTCTAAAAAAAAACCCTATTTTTAGCATTGAGATTTATGAATGCGAAAACAGTGGCGGGTTTGAAATAATAACTCACAAACAATAAATAAGATTTGATCATGATCACTTCCAACCTTAAAAACCAAGATCACAAAAAACAAAATGAGCGACAGTGACGATGAAGATGTCTCACAACATGTCTCATCATCAAAAAGCAAATCGCGTAAAACCAAAAAAGCAGCAAAACCCGTTGTTAATTTCATGCAAACGTGGGGCATGGGTGGCATGGGTATACCCATGCCCAAAAGAGGTAAGGGTTCTAAGGCACAACATCGTCGTGAACCGTCCGAGGATTCTGATGACTCCGAGGTGGAAATGCTGAGTATATCGTCCGGTGATGAAGATGATTCGGTTGATGTGAAAGGTGGAGGGAAGAAGGGAGGTGGTAAAGATGACGATAAGCTGCCTCCGGGCGGTGAGCCTACTAAATGGAAACAAGTTAATGAAGACGAGGTAAAATTATTACTAGTAGTCGTCTACTATAATGTATGTGTACGGATTTGCTTCTAAGTGTTTAGACGTCATTAGTACGATGATGTATATAATGGGATAAATTTAGCTTGTAAAGCTTATTAGTCGATGATATTATATAGAGCATTTAGGTCTTTACTTCAAGACTAGAAAACTCATAAGTACTAACGAATGTAAGTCTTGTTTAGTTTTGGAAAACGAATAGATTGCTGAAGTGTTACATTAATGTGGCAGCTTGCTAGAAGGGTTCGTGAGATGAGGGAATCGAAAGCAGCTCCTACTATTGTAGTATCTCAAAAAATTGAGAGGAACGGGTGAAGAGGGTCTCAACAATTTGCAGTCCTTGCCACGTGGTATGGAGTGCATTGATCCTTTAGGACTCGGGTAAAAATCTTCAAACGCATTCGTTTATTGATTGTGTCAAGTTGACCATAAAAGTAAATAAACTGTATTAGCTTCATGTTTCATTATGTTAGTACTTGATTTTTTACTCAAGTCTTCTCTGCATGACGGTTATTGTCGTAACTGCAGATGATTGCGAGGTTGCTGAATAATTCAGTCAGTTTATTACTAATGTTGCTTTACTTTTTGTTTTAGAATCATAAGCAGCAGAACAATGAGGTTGATGACCGAGCGTTCAGCAAGTTCTCCATCTAATAATGAAGTGGCCGATGCAGACCTCCGAGGTATTCATTCTTTGATAAAATTGTTACAGATGAGATGTACTTTGTATCATACATTGTGTAGTACTAATACTGGCAAATTATAATGCAGATAAGTTGATGTTTTTCTCCGAGAGGTTTGATCCAGTATTATTTATTAGTCGGATACATCAATATACCGCTGCTGCAGACTTGGAGATTGGAACTGCAGCTTTAAAAAAAGACCTCAAAGGATGGACTCAGCAAAGAAAACAACTTGTCAAAGAAAATTTTGATTGCTTTGTCTCTTGTAAAACCACTATTGATGGTAGGTATATGTGTGCGACATACAGGTGCAATTTTGAATCGTTTACTTCTGAATGGGTTGATTCAGGTTATATATTATATATCTAATGGGTGAAACAGGTAAAAAACAAATTTAAGCTAGAAAAGAAACGAGTAAAATTCTGCCAAAATGTAATTTCGATCAATACGTAAAAGTATAGGACCTCTTAAGTATTCAGTTTTTCTATCAATTAGACTATTATGAGTCAAAAAATGTTTCTGGTCAACCCAATCCGACCTGTTCAAAAATCACCCGTTACCTCAGTCCATTTTGCCACCTCTAGTTATCTACATGAGAATCTGCTCTAGAATCAGTAGCGAGCTCTTGTGCTTATTAAGTTCACTTGGGAAACTTAATGCCAATAGGGTGATTAGGAGTGTATTGCTTTTACAGATATTGAGTCAAAACTGAAAAGGATAGAAGAAGATCCTGAAGGTGGAAGCGCTAATTTACATACTTGTATCCAAGGAGTCAATTCAATGGCTAACCGTGCTTTTGAACCTCTACTTGAAAGACAGGTTTGAAGTGTTAACATTATTTTTTTCTACAATGGTGATGTTAATAATAGGTTGATCATTTTCACTAGGCTCAAGCAGAGAAAATCAGGGCAGTTCAAGGAACACTTCAAAGGTTCCGTACATTATTCACTTTGCCAAGTGCCATTCGTGGAAATATTCGTAAAGGGGAATATGACTTGGCGGTCAGAGAATATAGGAAAGCCAAGTCAATCGTCCTCCCTTCTCATGTACACCATTTTATCTTCACTTTTTCTTTTGAAAGGCCATTTTTTTTTGCATAAGGTTGTCGATGTATTTCATTATCAGTATTGTTATATAAACTCGACAACTCTGTCAAACAGGGAACCAGATTTCTAAACGGAAGAATTTACTAATATAGGCCATCATGGATTGTAGTAATATACTGTCTTTCCTTACTACACTAATTATGTAAATTACAGGTTGGAATACTAAAACGTGTCCTTGAGGAGGTTGAAAAGGTGATGCGTGAGTTCAAAGGCATGCTTTACCAGTCAATGGAAGATCCAAACATAGATCTAACAAATGTAAGTCTTCTGTTAGGATTTTTCTATTCGGTTTCATGTATTTCAAAAACATTTTCTATGATCATGAATTTCCACTATTTGCTATCACATGTTATGTAGCTTGAGAATGTTGTGAGGAGCTAGAACCTGAATCAGATCCCGTGCGACGTTATTTTGGCATACAGGTGAACTTTGGTCAACAGAAAAATTGGCATTTCTTAATAATCCGACACTGATATTTGAGACATCTTTTGGTCACCAGAATCGCAGGATTGGATGTTTGCTTGAGGTGTGTGCAATGGATTATGATAAAAGGATGGAAATCTTGGAAAATAAGCTACACGAGAAAGCATTAGCAGATGAAAAGTGGAAGAAAATTCAGCAGGACATACACGAATCAGTGAGCTATTTCACTTCCTTTTTCTATTAATAAACGGCTGAACTCTTTTTTATTTGTATTTTTAATGTTTGTGTTATGTAGGTGGATATTAGTGTGTTACATACACACCATGGTGATTCAGGCAGTGAAGAACTTGATTCTCTTAGAGGAAGGTATATACGAAGATTAACAGCTGTACTTATCCATCATATACCACCTTTCTGGAAAGTTGCCCTTTCTGTGTCAAGTCGAAAGTTTGCAAAGGTAGCCTCGGACAGTAACTTTGGTTTTGAAAATCATTTTCATATTTTTGGAATTTTCTGCATAATTACAATATATTTTACATATGTTTAGTTTTAGTCATTGAGTTTGTACATCTAAGTCATCAAAAGATGGTTTTGTGTCCCGTTTGTGCCAAAAAACCTTCAGAAAACTAGCTTTCGAAATATACTGTAGAATGTTTAGCTTATGTATAAATGGTATAATCTATAAGTTTCGATTATGATACAACTTAGATTGTGGGTTACAAAATGAACCAAACAGGACACAGTCATCTTTTAATGAACGAAAGGTACAATGACGTAAAGTCACAAATGAAAAGTAGATTGTAGTTTATGAAGAAAGCAGTGTGTGCTAAAATTGTCCAGAATAAGCTGTTTCACATTCTACCAATTTTCCCAGGGCATTGCTGAACAGAACACAAACACTTCGACAAATAGAACTGTGGAAAAATTAGATGGAAGATATTCCAATCATTCTGTTGATGTTGTGTCAGGAATGATACACGATACTATATCAGCATATGTATCTGAGGTACAAGTCGTTTCTAAGAATCTATATTTTTAACTTATAAGTATATAATTATGCTATACATGACTGGCTTCCTGAGCTGCATGAATTATCCTTGATTTTGTTATTGTTATTAGTAATCATACCATTGTAGTGTCAAGGAAATATTAGACAGTTATGTTATTGCTTGTTCAGGTCCAGAACACATTTCATGATCTTGATGAGTCGAATGTTCTTTGCCCATATATGAGTGATGCAATAATGGATATATCTAAAGCATGTCAAGCTTTTGAATCAAAAGAAGCAGCCCCCACAAATACAGGTTCGTGATACTTTCGGCTCCATTTTTCAAAATATTTTATTTGGGTTGACTTTAAACTACTTATCATGACGCGCGACAGTTGAGGCACTACGTGCACTTTTGTTCGAGAGCACAAAAATTTATATAGTGAGGATTTGTTCATGGATGAGACTTTCTATTGAAGAGATATCAAGAAATGAGTAATGGGTCCCAGTGACTGTTCTAGAACGGAATAAATCTCCATATGCATGCTATTTCTTCCTTACCGTTGGATTTTCGTTATGTTATGGAATCAGCAATGGATCAGATTGACATGTAAGGTCCTATATTCTAAAAGCTGTAATTCTAAGAATTAGTATGTCCCTATTCGTTATTCATCAAACTACAAGATCAAAATAATAAATTAACGTGACAACTCTTTTACAGGATGATTAAGTCTTTAAGGAATGAAGCCACGTCAGAAGATACTTTAATTCTACTTCATGAAGCTCAGGAATCCGTTAGGCTTTCATATTTTAACTGCCTACTTGGTTTTGCTGGTATGGAACATATCAGGTTATTTGGATGAGTATTAGTTTTATATTCATTTATTCATAATACTTACCGTGCATTGTTTTAGGCCACATGGAGCAGATTGGAGGCGAGCTTGGAGAAAATATGTCAAACAAAGACTATTATGATTATGTAGAAGCAAGATCATCTTTACACCTTCTTGTGTTTCTTATTGGATCAGATTTGACTCTAAATCTGAGTGTATACCAATCATAAATGGACTTATTAGCCTTTTGAGCTTCATTAAGTTCGCGTAAGTTTAAAGCAACTTCTTACTTGACAGATGTAACTATTGTCTCAGGCGAACTATATTAGAACAGCTGCTACAAACTATTTGGTAGATGCTGGATCGATTACACTGGGGAGGAGCTCCAGCAGTAAAAGTGAGCACCATCTTAATCGTTTTTAATCTTACATCATACATGCTTCCGTTATGTTCTTGCGTTTTCTTGTTGTGCAGGGTGTGCGGGACCCTTCTGTGGAATTAATGCATACTCTTGTCGTTGTCCATGCAGAGGCATGTTCTATACTGAGCTTTTTGTCCCTCATCTTTTGTAGAGTTTACAGATGTCCGGGTTGAATAACGGGTAGTATAGTAGTAATTTATCTTTAAAATAACATGATAAGGAGGTTTTATGCATCATCAAGATACGCTTTGGGTGACTTTAACCCTTTTGACCTATTTTCTTTCACGCTATATGTTTTTATACCTTTTGACCCATTAGAGACAGGGGCGGATGTATGTAAAGGGTTGGGGGGGGGGGGGGGGGGGTGCCCCCCAAAGCTAGCCCGATAAGACGATATTTTTGTGTAATTTTTTTACGATTGTGAGTGTTTTTTTTTAATTGCCCCTCACTCGAAACTCAAAATGCCCCCCACTCGCATACCAAATTCCAACATTTGACACTTTAAAACCTTATATATCCTTTATTTCTAAGTAAAAATACTCGATTTTTTATTCCGATTCTTGTTTTTTTACCTTCCTATTGCCACCAAAATTTTTTGCCCCCCGCGATTGAGTTTCCTGGTTCCGCCACTGATTAGAGATAGAACATAACCCAAAATCAACCCACCTCTAGTATTTTGTTCTACTTGGATTTAGCCTACTAATCACTTGGGATATTAATTTTTGAAGATGGAATAAAATCTGTATTGCAGGTTTTTGCTGGTTGTGAACCTTTGCTTGACAAGACCCTTGGAATTCTTGTTGAAGGTTTAATGGACACGTTACTCAGCCTTTTTTATGAACATAAGGAAAGTAATCTGAAGTTATTGGATGCAAATGGTTACTGTCAGCTCATGCTTGAGGTCAGTGAGCTTTTCACATGTACTCAAAATATACGAGTACAATTGTTTCATGCAGTATGTTCATTATTAGATATCAGATGGACTTTATTTACAATGGTATCTGTGTGTTTGCAGCTTGAGTACTTTGAGACAATATTGAATCAGTATTTTACATCTGAAGCAAGTGAAGCTCTTAAATCGTTACAAGGGATTTTATTGGAGAAAGCCACTGAGAGTGCCTCTGAAGCTAGTGATACGGCTGGTGATGACAGACAGCAAGGAAGTATAACACCAGATGACCTCATAGTAAGAAGCTTCCTTAATTTTCTGTATCTTCCATTAGTTAGAGAGTCAGTTGCATAATATACTAACAAGCTTATTCATGCGTCACATTTTAGTTATTGTACCTAGATAAGCATGTTAAGATTGTGGGTTATGAAATGACCCACACGAGACACGGAACTATCTTCTAATGACTCATATGTACAAAAGAAAAGTATAAACACAAAGGGTATTCGAAGATAATATATTAAATATTCAAATCATGATTAAATATGTATTCAGCTATGCCTAACTTGTTAGACTACATTGAAACCCGTAGGTATAACTTCATTATTAACCTTAATATATAGGAGGAGATTACATGAAACCCTAATAGGCCTTATACCCACAAACCGGGCTTGGGCCTATTTATCTACTAATATTCCCCGCAGTTCGAGCGGGGAAATCGCAAAAGCTCGAACTGAGTAGTAAACTAGAAAAGAAATAAAATAAAACATGGAAAATAAAACATTAATAAGGCCCTGCACTTTCGATTATCTTCCTAAACTCCAACCACATCAACACAAATTCACAAAGCCCTGCACAACTTCTTATTCTTCTTCATAAACGTCAACTGTGGATTGTGAACTTTGCACAAACATCCAACTAAATAGACAACCGTGTGAATTTGTGACCTTTGCACAAATCACCAACACACGAAGTTGAAACAAAAAAAAGTTTAGTTATTTTGTAAGATTGAGCGAAAGATTGAAAAGTATAAGGGTGTTAAATCAAAAGACAGTACAAACAATAAAAAAAAACAATAAGCATTAAGTAGGCTTTTTTTTATAATTTATTTTAAACCGTATGTATCAAATAAATCCATATGAAGATATTAAAAGTCATCTATATACAACACTGTCTCCACAATAGTAGTCATGGAGAATGTCACATAGACAACAACTATGAAAAGCATGAAGAGAAAAAGAAAAGAAAAAAACCCACTGGAAGTGAAGATCTGGGATTCATTATCTTTTATTCTTCTGCCGTCACTTTATCTTACAATGAACAATAAAAAAGAAAACTATCAAGGGTTTGGTGACATAGTTTGAGATTGCTGTTTTGATGAAGCGTAGACAACGGTTCAAGGTGTATGATTAGGTTTAGGTCATAGACCTAACCCTGCTCTTGATACCATGTTAGACTACATTGAAACCCGTAGGTATAACTTCATTATTAACCTTAATATATAGGAGGAGATTACATGAAACCCTAATAGGCCTTATACCCACAAACCGGGCTTGGGCCTATTTATCTACTAACCCTAACACACCATAATCCACCCCAAAATACCATCCACTGCTCCTTTTCTTTTGGTCGACCGTTGGTTGATTGTGATAACCAGTCGATCTCATCTCCCTAAACAACGACCGTTGGTTGATTGTGATAACCAGTCGTTGAATTAATAGTGGACTGTTGGCTTTGTTGATAGCCAGTGGTTATTAATATTATCTTTTCTCTGTTGTTATTACATTAGAACACTTCACAGTCCTAACCTTCATACTTACCACCAAATTCTCATTATCCACAATGACTGGTGTTACTCCCCCCATACCCACAATCTTGCTCTCGGATAAATTAATGGCAATTACAAACCTACATATCTTGGTTCCTGATAAGTTGGATATTGACGAGATGAACTACTCGTCTTGGGTGTATTTTTTTCTTAAGCTTTGTCGCAGTCATGGCTTATTGAAGCACATTTTGGGCGAGGATAAGCCCAAAGATGATGCAACCCCTAGTGACCCTACGCCTCCAACTGAGGAATGGGTAAAGATCGATTCCATTGTTCTTTCATGGATCTTTACAACCATCTCCAAACCTCTCCAACAGCGGCTTGTGGTTGAAAATCCTATGACGGCTAAGCAAGCTTGGGAAATTGTTGCATTGATCTTTCATGACAATAAACGGTCTCGTTCTATTGCTTTGAAGGCAGAGTTACGTTCGATGCGTCTTGGAGATTTAACCATCGATGCTTACTTTCGTAAGATCGAAACTATTGTTGCTACGTTATCTAGCCTCGGGTCTCATCTAGATAATGATGATGTGGTTAATATAGCACTTGATGGGTTGCCGGATACTTACGCTCATGTTTCCGACATTATTATTCATCGGGATCCTTTCCCGGATCTCAAGACGGTCCGTTCCATGCTTACCACGGCGGAGATGCGCTTAAAATCGAGGGCTCATGCTTCATACGTTGACTCTTCATCATCATCACCCATGGTCTTGTTGGCTCACTCCGGTAATAATACTCGACGCCCTACTCCTTCCGTTGAAAAGATAAACAAACCTTGCTTTCATTTTAATAAGGGTTTGTGTCGGTATGGTGAATATTGTAAATATTTACATAACGGGGTGAATGGTAGTTCTTCTACAAATGTGAAGACTACCACTGATACAAAAGAGGATGATATGAAAACTCTTCAAAACCTAATGACTAAACTTGGTTTTAATAATACTACACTTGGTCTTAATAATACTACACCTAGAACCTCAAATGTGCCCATAAAACCCCCTGTTGCACTCCATACGTACACCAACAACCCATCACCAGCCCATTATTATAATCCACCACCACCACTGGCCCAAACTTCATTTTATCAACAAGCCCAACAGATGCCACAACCTCATGCCCAAAATTTGTTATATCACCCAACCCAACAGCTCCCACTGGCCCAATTATATACTCAGCCCAGTCAACCGGGTCAACACAGTCATCCCAGTCAACCGGGTCAACCCAATCAGCCAGGTCAAACCATTCAACCGAGTACGTCGGGTCAGCAAACTTGCGTGGGTTCCCGAGGAGCATTTTCGGGACATGAGACGATTTTACCAAGTGCTTTTAATGCCATGACACTTCAAGATCCTATTTCCGGAAATTGGAATATGGATACAGGTGCGAGTTCTCATCTTAATGATAATGTCTCTAGTCTTAGTGATATATTTAATGAGTGCATTTACCCATCTGTCTCTGTTGGTGATGGTTATTCTATACCTGTTACCAACTCTGGCCATAGCATTTTGCCTACGCCATATCGACCTCTTCACTTAAATAATGTTCTCATTACTCCTAATATTGTCAAAAATCTAATTTCTGTTCGTCAGTTTGTTCGTGATAATTCTTGTACTGTTGAGTTTGACGCTTTTGGTTTTTCTGTCAAGGACTACCTAACTCGACGGGTGCTGCTCCGTTGTGATAGCACTGGAGATCTTTACCCTGTCACAAAGCCATCTACCATTCCTCATGCTTTTCTCACCAGTCAGTATACGTGGCACCAGCGTCTTGGTCATCCAGGAAGTGAAGTGTTACGTCGTGTTCTTTCTAGTAATTCTATTTCGTGTAATAAAGAAGAACCTCCCGTTCTTTGTCATGCTTGTCAGCTTGGCAAACACGTAAGGCTTCCATTTGTTAGTTCTACTACTTCAGTTAATTCTTGCTTTGACATTATTCACTCGGACTTGTGGACTTCGCCAATTCCGAGTCTGTCTGGTTTCAAATACTATGTCTTGTTTTTGGATCATTATTCGCAATATGCTTGGGCCTATTTATCTACTAATATAACTATGGTTGTTATTTTTGCTTAGGCCCTTGCGCAACAATGCAGCAGTGAGCTGCTACAATCTGAACTTGAAAGGACTAGAATCAATACTGCATATTTTATGGAGTCATTTCCGTTAGAGTTTGCACCAGAGTCCGTCAAAGTTGCCTACGCGTCATTTAGAGGATCAATGGATGCTTCAAGCAGCGTTTTCATGGGTGCGCAAGCTGCTATGGGATTGGGCTCATCACAAAGATGGAGATAATTTTGTCGCACGAAATAAAAGCTACATAATGTTAGCTAAGGTAGTTGTATCATAGTAGTTACACTATTCTTTTTTCATAATATGGCGAAAAGCATCAAACAGTAACCAAGATTGTAAAAACGTGTTTCAATAGTGTTTCATTCTTGTTTCATAAACAATGTGTATAACATCAAACATGATACGATCAAAACCCAAGTTTCAATCAGTGAAACAGGAGTAATGCAACACAAAAGGGGCCGAGATTTTATAAGAACAATAAACAGATATCAGGACACGATTTGGTTAAGGGTTTGTTATTGGATTGATGAATTATAGGAAGAGAATTTGTTACAAGAACACATTGTGGACAAAACTTAGGGTGTCCTTTGCTTCGGTTTTCGCGTTGTTCGGTTTATTCGTTTCAGGTTATTCGGTTAATTTTTTTTTCTGGGTCAACCCGAAAACTGAATTTGAATTCGGTTCGGTTCTTGGGTTGACCCGAATTATCCGAATTTTTCTAAAAAAATATATAATTATTTACATATTTAGCAAAAAAATATAATTTCAAGTATAAAAATTGTATTTTTATATTAAAATTAAATTTTAATAATTATTATTATATATATAATTATAGTTAAAAATATATATATTTGTATAACTTCGATTTTCGGGTCCGATTGCCAAACCCATATCCAACCCAAAATCTAGTTCGGTTCGGTTCGGTTATGATCCACAACCCGAATTCCATTTCGGTTCGGTTCTAATTCAGGTTTGATTCGGTTCGATCTTTGGTTTTCGTGGGTCATCCAAACAATGGACACCCCTAACAGAACTGGTGTTTGGCAATGACAGTTTGTATTCTACCTCTCCCACCTTAACTTGAATCTGGAAAGGACCATAGAACTTTGGAGAAAACTTATGTTTCTTGTGCATCCTGGGAGTAACATTCCTCTCTTGTCACCAAAGATCTATCAACTACATATACATGTGAGTCTCCAACCATATATGACACATGTGTAGAAGCTTGAACATACACCACTGAGGGAGTTGTGTTAATAGTTGTGTGATAATTTGTGTTGTACCAGAAATCTGACAATGACAACCATTGAACCCAATTCTTTAGCTGTTTACTAGTCATGCACCTCAAGTAGCACTCCAAACACTTACCACTTCTGCCTTGCCATCTGTTTGAGGATGGTAAGAAGTGGACAACGGTAAGGTAACTCCCAATTTCTTAGACAACTCATTCCAAAAAGTACTTATGAACACCTTATCTCTGTCACTTGTGATTGTCTTAGGTAATCTATGCAATTTGTACACATAATTAAGGAACACCAAAGTAATTTGAGTAGCTTTAAATGGATGAGACAAAGGAATGAAATGTCCATTGTTACTCAGTCTGTCAATGACCACCATGATAACTGTTTTCCCATAGGAAGATGATAGTCCTTCAATAAATTCCATAGAAATGTCAGTCCAAATCTTAGTAGGGATAAATAGAGGTTGCAATGATCATGTATATGATAATGGTGCTAAATCAAGCTTGTGGCACTCGCAAACATTGCACACCCTTACATATTCTTTAGCTATTCTTTTCACTCCTTTCCAATAAAATGCAGCTTTCAATCTGTTATAGGTAGCCTTACCACCTAAAGGCTCATGGTGGAATTTGAGTAGTTCTTGTCTCAACTTAAGATATGCCCCAATAACTAGCGTGTCATTCCTTCTTAATTGACCATCAAGCCAACTAAACTTTTACCCTCCTACTCGACCATCTTTAACTTTGTTGATTACTTGTTGCACACTAGGATCAGACTGTCAGCTATCCTTAATTTTGAGCAACAAATCATTTAAAGTATCTTTACCTGGTTATTATGAAATTAGTTTACTTCATATATATGACAACTAGGTTTAGGGTTGTGGTGTAGTCTTTGTATATCAAAACCTCAGCCAATGGGCCTTAACCTAAATTACTTTACGAGTGATTTGTGCTGGGCACTAAAAATTTGATCATGCCTGTGGGCCTGAAAATAACAAACAAGACTGCTTTATAGGACATACACTTTAACCTTAGAAAGTCAAATGTTTCTTAATAAATTTTCTATGCAAACTATCTTCACTTCCAAGATATTAGAAGGGATTGAATCGGATATTCCGGGATTGCCTGGCAGATTTGAAGTCACTAAACTTCATGCTACCGGATTTTCTAAAAAGGATTTGACAGATGGTAGAAAAGGTCCATGTCCATGGTTTGAGGTCGTTCGTGCGTTTTTTGAAACAAGTGTACCGTCAAAAGAACCACATGTAGATGCCATCACAAACTCCTCCGATGCTTGGGTGATCATACACCGACTGTTGGTACTAAAGGTATGTTAGCTTTTTTTGTAGTTTGTGAATATGTCTATCTTTACCATGTTACCTTCAGCTTCCCAAATCTTATACGTATGTTTTACTATTGCCACATACCATGTGCGCAAACTAAAACCCTGTGACCAAACGAATATAAAACATTCTCTTTTGCATAACTATCAGATATGTGTAGGTTTCTTCCCATTCCTGTAACAATAAGTACACCTGCAAATTGTGTTATATCTACTACTACTTAATTATAATCTACTTTATTTTAGGTAACCAAAACTTCACAAACAGAAATCTAACTTCACAACGAGACATAGCTCCCCGAGGCAACGCGCGGGTCAAGTTTCAACTCGTTCAAGACAAATGGCATGGAATGTCCAAAAACTGGGCGTTAGCAAGACAAAAACATTTTTAATAGAGTTTATGTGAAGTTTTGTAATAGGTGGAATTGGTGAAAGTTGAAAAGTGGGCATTCAAGAGGAGGCAATTATATATTCGATCTGACAATTTCCAGATTCCTGTACCATCGTCCCTGAACTCTTTAAGCCCTGCTGGTGTCTCTTCCGGAAAATACGAATGCAAGTACAAAAAAAAGCATTGGCCCAACACATCCAACACAAAGTTTCCTTAATTTTTAACAATCTAAATCATGACCATGACCATTCCAAGTTTCCTTAATTTGAAATTGTTAGGCAAATGAATGTAAGTTTGCCTTCCAAATTATGTCTTCCAAAGTATGAACCTCAAAATAATAAAGGGTTGTTTCGGATGCTTAGTTTTTGCATAAAAATAAGTACTGTCAGGAACCAGTGTTTGGATTAGCTTATTACAGGCTCACAAATAACAACACTATACTTATCTCAAAAGAGCATTTTCTGAAAAAACAACACTATACTTATCTCAAAAGAGCATTTTCTGAAAAAAGCAGCCTCTGTTTATCTTAATTGGAAATAAGCAGAACTACTTTTGCTTAGCTAAAAACAAGTGATAAAGGCTGGAAAATTAAGTGTAACAGTATATAAATTTCTTTCTTTACGTCAAACTTTAAGGTGTGCGTTGTTCATGTGCTATTGAGGTGAAGTACCCGGCCTGTTATATACTCAATACATATAGCACATAGAGTTGAAGTTATCATTGTTTTTGCACCAAATGATATACAGAAAGTTAACTTGAAAAAACAACGAAAACAGATTAAATAAGGTACGAACCATGTTCTAATGCAGATCAATGGGTAAGCTTGATTCTCATAAGCAATGTTACAACATCTGAACCACCAATTTAATTAATAGGTGTATGTTCAGAATGAGTTTGAGATTCACCCTGATGATCATCAGATTTGTCTACAGATTCTATAAGTTCATGCACTATGGTGTGGCAAGCAATACGTCCAAATCCATCAACCTCCACCACGAATAATGATAGTAGCATGTAAGGACCACATTATGAGAAATACGAGCAAACAATTCACATATGCTGTCTCCCTTCTTCACAGCAACAAGTCCATGTTTTTAAAACCAATATTATGCGCTATTAGTTGGTTGGGAGAAAACATATGCGATTTGTTTGCATGTCGAAGCGTTGTCGATCAACCTATCCTTGACCACTTGTATTCATCTCCGAGCAAATAACTCAAATAGGCCTCTAATATGCTATAAACGTGATTTGATAAAGGGTGACCTGGTTGGAGGTCATACAAGTGTCAATATGTTTCGACTCGTCAAGAGCAAAATAAATACTGAAGAATGGTGATAACAAAGGCATATATTAAGCATTATCTAGATGAATTGCATAAAGAGAATAAGTATGTATAGATTCCACGTGAGCAATATGGATACAACCTGCGTTCCTCCAGATTCACAAGTAAAGCAGGTTGTGAATCTTGAGGAACTCAGGTTGTATCCATATTTCTTATGTATCGTAATTATGAAATATGGATACAGCTTGAGTTCCTCCAAATTCCACCCGACCAATGGGTTTTGATCTTGTATCGTAAAACAAAAGCAGGTATATGTTTTTTTATAATACTCCTAGGTTTAGGGTTTTAAATAGGGACTTGGTAGGGTTTCTTGTGGATTTGGGTTTTTGTTATCTATTTGGGCCAACTTGTTTTTAAACGTTTTTTTATTCTAATCAACAGTGTTGCAAAAATCATTTTATGAGTTTGATTAATCCTCGTTCAAGCTTAAGTACTAGGTGCTCATTAACCGTCTCTATTTTCACTAATCGTCTTTATTAATCATTATGGTCAAAATCGGTCAACATAAATTGGGTAAAAATTGGCCAAATCGAGCATAAATTGGTCAAATGGGACAAAAATCAATAGATCGACCAACTCGGTTACGGATAAAATTCGGCCAAATCCGACAACAATCGACTAAATCAGTCAAATTGGGCACATAGTATTAAAATTATATAGATTTACATATAAAACTCCAACCCGATTAATCCTCGCCTAACCGATTAATCGCTAGACCCTGCTCGTCCGTCTAGCTAACGCCTAGCATATTTGCAACATTGATTCTAAGTAATATGACAATTTTGTAACAACTATTTGTAACAACGTGGGAATGGCAATCAGATTTTCAGAATGCTTATCCAGCTTATGACCTTGCGGACAAGGTCATTTTTGAAGGAAAGAGGAATGATACACCGGCTGTTCGAGAACCAGAACCTCGGCGCACAGCAAGGGCGTCGGTTGCACCAGTGTGGCACAAGAACTTTGTGAAACACTAGGATATCTATTTTAATGTTTATCTTGTTTAGGATAATTGTTATTGATTCATTGTGCTAGGATTGGTCATTGTTGGTCTTTATCATGTTAGGTACGTATTGTGTTTATCCACTGTTTTGTGTGGCTATTTAAGCCAAGTCAGTTAATGAGAATAGCAGCTAAAATTTGAGTCAAAAACACAACTCTTCTTCTTCTTAACTTTTTAGGAGCAAGCATCCGCTTAAAGTGGTGCTAACTATCGATACTTCCTCATCCGGGTCGTATCATATAATATCTAAAAATTATCAAAAAAAAATTATGTCGAGCTGCTACTCCCTATTTTCTATTAAGTGTTCCATCCATAATGTCGCGCCGCGATCACATTATAGGCCTGTCAAACCCCTATATCGTATTAGTATTTGATATTGAGCTCCCCCAACAATTTTGTGGTAGAACTGCAATTCCATTCATCCATGATAAAAACAATGTGTTTGATATTTTATAAGCCATTTCGCATGTAACAATTACTAGCGACCCGTTGCAGTAACGAAACCATCGTCGAGTGTCAAACGGCCGCGGCGAAACGTGGGTCTAATATCTCGTTAATGTTAAAACTCTTATATATGTACATTTTTTATATACATCTTGTATAACTTCGTAGTAGGGATGAGCAAGATACCGGTATTTGTATTGTACCAATTCATACTGAATTAGTAGTATCGATTTTTTTCAAGCATAAATTAATAGTACAGGTACTGTATCGAACGGGATTCAGATAACAGTACCGGTACAGGTATCGAGAAATCGGGATTTTCCTTTTTTTCGGGAATTTCTCGGTTTAGTACCGATCCCGTACCGAATTAGTGGTACCGAATTTTTTTCACCTTATTTCGTGGTACCGGTACCGTACCGAATAGAATTCGGGGTACCAAAAATCAGTACGATTCCAGTTCAATTTCAAAATTCGGGACAAAATGCTCTATCCTACCTCATAGTAACAGCATAATTAAATCATTAATGAGAAAAGTAACCATTTTAATGCTTATAGTTCATAAAGGGCTAAAGGCCCATTACTCTTTGAACCGGGCTTTGATGTGGGCTTTTGACAAATAACTTGTAATTTAAAATCCTTACAAATTAGTTTTTTTTAATTTAAATCGATTCTTTTTCTGTTCATATTACAAAGATTTATAATCGTGTCTTAAATCTTCTCTGTTTTCCGATTAGCTATAGAGAGAAATATATACAACTTCACGTATCGTTTAATCTAAAAAAACCGGGTATGAAACTTTGTTCACAATGTTGAGTTCAACCCATTACTTTTAGTAGCTTGGTCGCCATGTTAACGTTATTTCTCTATTGGTATCGCCGAATCCCTCCAAACTAGTCACAATCAACCATGTCTCGAACATTAAATTATTTTGGACGATCCAACAACAAAACTAGTAACACGACAATGACCGTAGACCTACCGTATCGATCTCTAGATTTTTTCGACCATCGTAAGCGTATGGACTGTATGATTTCATTGTCACGTACTTTTTTTTCGTATTGTTAAGATCAAATGATGCACATCATGTCACTGTTTTTGGTCCCTATGGGTCATGTCATAAATCATGATTTGGACTCAGTGGTCCAAATACTTTTATGGACCATTTATTAGTATCATTGGGTCCAACGTTGGACTAAGGTCATAAATCATAGCATATTGTGGTTCACATAAAGCCTTTGTTAAATAGCTGATATAGGCCCACCATAAATATCCTGTCAAGTGTCAATTAAATTATAAAAACTGATAAAATTAACGTTGTTGTCAAAATTTCGATCTTAATCTTATGATTTTACCAAAAAAAAAAGTAAAATATCTCTGTTGTAATTTCTATCATACAATATGAATGTGTGTCATTAAGTTTTTTAAATGAAGATCTTAATGAATAAAACACAAGTGCTATAGTTTATGAAATGCTATACAAAATTGAAACCCAATTTTTATTCACCGGATACATTTAAAAAAAAAAGTTCGGCGGAAGGACTAAAATTGTAAATTTACCGAATTGATTTTTTTCAACGGTGATATTTCATTAGCGAAAAAAATAATGAAATATCACCGGTGATAAAAAGAAATATCACTAGTGATAAAATTATTTTATCAGTGGTGATATTTCATTGTTCTTTTCACTATTGAAATATTACCGTTGATAAAAATCAGTTCAGAAAATTTACAACTTTAGTTCATTTATTCGATTTCTGAAACATTTGGACTTTTTGGAAAAAATGGTCTCTTCGTATTTTTTTTTTAAATCTTAGATTAATCTTCGCATTTAAATCAAATCAAAATAAACAGTAAGAATTTTTCTCCCTGCTTATAAAAAAAAGGAAAATTACATTTAAATTTTGTTAATAACTTATGCATCGTCTCTAAAAAAATATAGATATATGACATATCTATAAAGTGTATTTAAATTTGTCTATGTGTCCATGTAAAGTTGTAGTTTGTGATTGTTTTACACAATGTTTTAAAAATCGTTTTTTTAATTGTTCTGATCAAATCATCGGGTCACGGTTCAATCAGTATAATCGATTTTTTTAAGTAAAAATCAGTGTCCGATTACAGTTCTACCCGCTGAGACTCAACTCGGGTTTTAAAATATTGGTTTTGCAGGCTATATACAAGAGTGTTAATATGAAATTAGTTGAACTGAAATCAAAGTTTAGCATGCTGACATAGAAACAACACATAACCTATATAATGTTAAATTAATTAACACAAATCATGTGATTAAAAAATATAATATCCAATGAAAACATATAAACTTATGTTTGACAACCAACCAGGTGGTGTTTTAATAAAAGGACAATTGAAGTACATTATTTTATATAATTTAATTAAATCAGAAAAGACAAAAAGAGTAATGGTTTACCACTTGGCGACTATCAAAGGCCAATAGCTTAATTCAATAAACGACAAATATGACAAAAAAACATTATCTTGTGATTTTTTTTACTCTGTTTTCAATTTGGTTTATCAAAATGTAATTTTCACACTTGTATGTAGTTTGTATTGTTTTTGTTTTTAACTTTTGGTATTATTATTCATACACTTTTCTTTTATAATATTTCATCCAACATTTTTTATGACCATTATCTTAATTCTTAAACAGTAAAACAAATGAAATAAGAAATGCAATATATGACATCAACCTACATCACAAAAAAAAAAACATTAAAGGGCCGTTCGGTTGGGATATTGGAGGATATTGGAAAATATTGAGGATATTTAAAATATTTACATTTTAATTTTCTCAAATATTGTGTTTGGTATAACTAACGAAGGAATTTCAAATTCTCCAAATTCTTAAAATGGAGGATATTAGAATTACTCTAAAAAGTGAGGAATTTTAATTTATTTCAAAATTATCTTTTATAAACTTTATTCTAGTCGTTTTATTTGGGTTTTTATATTTATATAAAAACATTATAAATTTTAAAAATTTGTATAAAATTTATTTTTTTGGTTTTTACTTTATAAATAGCAAAAATAAAATTTATATAAACAATTTATATAAATTGTTTATAAAATTTAAAGAAATTTTTTATAAAATTTATATAAATTCTATAAAAAAATTATTGAATTTTTTTATTAAATTTATAAACTTTTTTTTAAAAATTATTGACTTTTTTCATAAAATTTATATAAGTTTTTATAAAAAAAATTAGAACTTTTATATAACTTTTTTATAAAATTTATATAAAAAATTTATAAAAATTTTTATAAATTCATTTTATAAATAGTTAAAATTCGATTTTTATTCTTTTCAAACTTATAAAAAATATTTATTCGTTAATTGGTTCAATACAAATCAAGATTTCAAAATATTATAAATTGTTGCCAACCAAACATGCTTAAGCACTTAAAATTCTACAATTTTTAATTCTTAAAAATTTTAATTTACTAGAATTTAGAATTTTATAATTTCAATATCTTAAACCAAACGACACCTAAGTTAATTGCATAAATAGTCCGTGTGTCGTGTATAACGAAAATAGTCATTAGACTTTTTTTCTACCTTTTCCTCGGTTTGATTCGTATCAACTTTGGTTCATTTTTCATACAGTTTGACCGTTAATTAAAGGGGTAAGATTGTTAAAATGATAAATATCCTCTCATGTTTAAAATTATAGTCTTTCTTGTTTATGAGATATCAAAGATTTAGGCTACCCGCAACGGGCAACTTTTGTCTCGGTCACGATTCGCTCGCGTTGTTGCGGTGATTCGGTCGTCGAGTCTCGGTCGACCCAATCCGACCCTAGGCACGACCATTTTACTATCCGTTGGAAAATTTGAACGTTGGGTGCTAGCCGTTTGAATAAAAAAAATAATTTTAAACTTTTACCTAAACCTATATAAATACCACATTTAATCAACCATTTTTCACACAAATTAAACACATAATTCTCCAAAATACAATGTTTTATGAATTCTTTTTTTGTCGACTCTTCCGACGACGAGGATGAAGTCAACCAAAAAACATACATAAAAACATTATCCTCTTCGTTACAAATCCATTTCACGTATTTACTTCCTTCTATTTTCATGACATCCTCATCTATCTCTTCGAACGGAATTAGGCCGTGCCCGTTTAGGAGTTTTCATTGTTCCTCGGACGGTGAAGTGGGCAATAAAGGGTTTCCTCGTTTGATATCTCTTCTCAAGAGATTACACCTTTCATCCAATGAACGTAAAGACGCATTACGCGAGGCTATCTCCACGGACCTTGGATTATATATCGCATTCGATGATACTTTGAAGGCATTTGACCAATGGTTATGTGGGGAGTGTAATAATTTACATGCTGTTAGCCGGACTTGTCATCACGAGGATGGTATTGTTCGTCTTTCTAAAGAGCCCGATGACATGAGTGGTTATATTGTTGGCATTGCGAAGCCTTCTAATAAGGATTCTGAGATAAACGTAACCGAGGGGTTGACTTTGGATGTTGAGCTTCTTGGTCGTGTTTTTAAATTTCCTATCACTATTGTCAAAAGTATTCATCATGGTTGTCGTCTCGCTTTTTCTCAAGCTTTAAAAACATTTCTTTACAAGGTGGTTGCCCAACCCGATTCTGTTGCAGCATGGGTCAAGTTGTTACTTTTTCCACGATGTACGTTACAGGTGTGTAGGCCCAAGAATAGATAATAACGTAGGTCGGGAAACAGAAAATCCTTGCAACAAAGCTATATCTTGAAGTCACTAGCCACATGAGGGAAAGATGACGGTATTGAAACGTTAGTTAAAAGGATGTTTGATGGTTTTAGGTTAGGTTTCATTGGACCAGGGTGGAGGTGATTTTAATGAGGAGAAAACATCAGGTAATGCCAACATCAAGCAATGTCTACGCAAGGTTGCAGATGGGCACTTTACAGCAGCTGTGAAAGTATTATCCTCTTCCGGTGTAGCTCCATATTGCGATGATACCGTTAAAGCATTGGAGGCCTAACATTCTTACAAGCCACCCCGATCCATGCCGAGCAACACATATTCTGAGCCTCTCCTTGTAGCAGAGAATGATTGTGTCCTTGGTTGTATTAAATCATATCCTAAAGGTATTTCATGTGGTAGAGATGGTTTGAGGGTACAACATAACTTAGATGCTTTATGTGGAGAGGGGTTTGTTATTTCCACATATCTCTTAAAGGTCATCACCTCGGTCGTTAATTTATGGTTAGCTAGGAGGTGTCTGTAGAAACTAGAAGGGGGGGGGGGTTGAATAGTTTCTTATAATTTACTTGTTAAAAGGTGGTTTTCAAAAATCCTTTTTCAAAAACATAGACTTGAGGAAATGTGTGAAATCTTCTTATGCATAATATGAACAATGATAGTGTAACTAAGCTAATACTAACAAATATATATGCACAAAGAATAAAGAATGTAAAGAGTTAAGGGTAAAGAAAGATCAAACCGAACACCAAGGATTTATAGTGGTTTGGCAACGAAGCTCACTCCTCGTTCCTACTCCACTCCTCGAGTACTCCTTACTCGAGAGTTCACTGCACAACAAGCTCCTTATGGTGGAGAAAACCGTACACGTCGCTTAACCAATTTCCGACTCTAAGCTAAAAGTCGAGCCCTAATGGTAGCTAGGACCAATCTACACAACTATACTTAGTACATACACAACTTTCAAATAGACACAACTACTTGGATCTTCTCAACTAAGACACAACAACAAATGTACAAAAGTAGATCTTCAATGGATCTTTGGTGGTGGACTCAACACTTCACAAGGATAGTGTTCTTCTCTTTGCACTTGGAGAGGAAGGGATGGAAGAACAAGATTCACTTCTTAAACAAGTAGTAATCAAACAAATGATCAAAGATTTGAGTGATTAAAGAAGAGGGTTTGAATCTGGATAGATGTGCAAAAGAGGTGATTTGAAAAGCTGAGAATGGTCTACTATTTATAGGACAAAGGCCCAACGGATATATCTGGCCGCGGTTCTTTAGCTCAGCCGGCGGTTCCTTATCGATAAGGAACCGCCTAGGCACTAGAGAACTGCTGCCTAGACTCCGCTCTATTTTTTGTCCTTTAGTGGTGGAGGTCTTATCTGGATATAAAAAATATCCTGAAAGGATATTCTTAACCAAATAAGAATATGCCATTTTCAAATTTCAAATAATTAATTTAATAAAATATTTTCTTAAAAAGAAAGTTTAATAAAAACTTGTCACACTTACTAAAAAGTGAGTTTTAAGAAAGTTTAAATCACTTGATCACTTGATTAAGGTTAGTACTTGTTTATTCATACCTTAAGTGAAAATGGGTAAAATGAAAAAATACTTGAACTCAAGAATTCGTTTTTCGTTGTTTTCGTAAATGCTTGTTTTTACATATTGTCGTAATCAAAACAAAGCGATACCGAAAAATGCAAGTAACGTTTTTAGGCATTATTGCATTAACAATCTCCCCCTTTTTGATTCCGACAATACATAAACTCAATCACACAAAAAACAAGATTTTCGAAGACGAGTTTATTCATTTCTCCCCCTTTGTCGAAGCAAAAAGTTTGCACAAGTCGGTGTTGAAGAAACGGACTTAGCAAAGACTCCCCCTTGGTGCTTACTCCCCCTAGCTTGGGGCACCGAGGAATCGAGATATGGTGACAAGCTACATAGAAGGGTTAGTTGAACAAAAGAAACAATCAACAATATATAGCAATAGGTCACAAAAAGTAAAAGAGAATGAAAGTCCCTAATCAATGCTAGAAACCCTAAACTTAACTAATCAACACAAGGTATTACTTTTCAAACGTAATCTTATTATTGTATAATTAAGAATTACAAGTGTTATGGATAACACTGTTTGATGACAATGTGTTGTGCACACTTTGAACAACTATAAACCTTAACTTATGAATACAGTCGCAGCTGTTTGATTCTATAAGTTCAAAGCATTAATGTTATGAATATACTCAAAGTGTTAAACATTAATGCATGGATACACATCCTATTTATAGTGATACGAGGTTGACCTAAATAGTACTTGATGGTGACTACACAAGACTTTCACTTTTCAGACATCAGTCACATGATGCTCTTCTATTCTTGGTAGTCTGCCATTATGCTTTAAGGAAACAGTTGTCGAAACAGTTTCCTTTTTCTTCATAGTCTCGAACACACAAATGGCATGTCCAAAGTGTGCTGAGTGTTAACAGGGTATTGCCACCCCTGTTAACCCTCAACCCCTCAGAGTCCCTGATACATCTTGGCTATTATCCATCACAGCCAATGAGTATGTCTTCAAGTAATCTTTGACTTCCTTGACAATGTATCTGACATGGACTCCTTTGAGGTTGCTTACAGAGACTTGGATCTCTGTAAGTCTTGCGATACTTGCCTGCCTCCTAGGCACAGGCAAGGGACTATCTAATAGCTTAATTATGTTTAAATCTATGATCAGGGAATCTAACAAACTTAGATTCCCAACAATCTCCCCCTATTTAAACATAAATATTGCTAGATCTATCTAAGTTAAGGTAAATGAGATAACAGCTTCTTCTTACTCATAACAAATCTAAACAAACATACCTCAGATTTTATTCATACTTAAAGGAAACTACAAGTACATTACAAAAGTGAAATAAAATGTGAAGGTAAAATTGGGCTGTGAATTTCTTCAATAGTCATCATTTTTAATCTTTTCTTCAGCTTCAGCTATGTCTAATCTATTATCCAACTCTTACTGCAAAGCTTTTGCAAACACTTTGGAATACTCTGTGTTGATCTTGAGTCCCTTCTTGTGACAAAGTAGCTGAATTGTTGATGCTAAGCACAGCTCATCTTCTCTTTGAAATGCATACTGTCAAGCTCTGTTCATGAATGTCATTCCTTTTTCAGGCTCTGTGTATGTCTGACCATCAACAGGGCCAACTATACCATTTGGTAGGATCAAATCCCTGTGCATTCCATCCACTTGAACATCATCTGTGACAAAAGTTTCCTTAACAAGTTGAGAAACTCTTCTTCTTTTCTTACCAGTCTTTGGGGGTTCTTGTTCAAAAAGCTGTGCTGGGGGATCTATCTTGAGTTTGGCAACCGTTTCTTTGATCCAGGTAAACTTGGCCTTAAGAGTCTTAAGCAGAAGAAAATTAGCCTGTCCGGTTCTTTTGGCAGCTAAGGCTTCAAGTTCGAACCATTCAGATAACCCAAGTGTCTTTAGCCTGAAGTCGTCAAACACATTCATGTTTCCCTGTTGGTTGTCTCTCCACAAGATCATCTGTGGGGTGTTGGTGGATTTGTGAATTGTGTATTTGAACTTGGTTATCTTGCCAGGTGCATACCTGTTGTTAACGCAGGCATCATAATCAGCTTTGACTTTTCTTAGTGCCTCAGCGCGTTTAACTTCCATTTCCCTCAACCTTTGTTTTTGCTTCTCCCTTTCAGGTGGAGTCATTTTCCTCAGAGTAGCTTCATTCAATTCTTTGGATGTCTTGAGTTCATTTAGACGTTTGAATTCCTCAACCTATTTCTCTATTTCTTCAGGGGTTAAAGGATTCTCATTGGAAGGTGTAAAGGTTGAAAATTGGGAAAGGTCTGTGGTGGATCCTCCTGTCTCTAGCATTGCAGCTATCTTCTTTAGTTTGGTATTTGTGTCAACCAAAACTATCTCCTTTCCTTTCTTTGAGACAGAGGATTCCACACTCATGTTTTTCAAAACTTCAGCTCTTCTAATAAATGTTGTCTGAGCCTGAGTTTGTATTGCTTTGGGAAGCGAGCTAACAGTGAACTTTAGCTTCTTGGCAGCTGGTTCACCATCATCCCCATACTCGCTGGTGTTAACCAAAGTCAGGGACTTTGATGAATCAGCTCCATCTTGATTCTGTTGCTCCTCCTGAGTATTATCCTCATCATCAGATATGGTAACAGGTGTGATGACTTGGAGGAGGACAGGTGAAATGGTGTTGTCAGCTGATGTTGAGCCTTGTTTAGCAGATTCAAGTTTAAGTGTTGTTTCCTTCTCCCTCTCACGTTCATCCTGTTTGCACTGACGTTTGGATGAACGTGTTTGAAAGTGCCTTGCAATCTGTTCAACAGAGGCAGCCATAGCACGTTGCCTTTTCCTTGAAGCCTTGGAAATCTTTAGCAGAAGGTTGCAGTTTCCATTAGTATTGCCCTGAACGCGATTAACAATGAAGTTTGTATGACGGTATTGCCTGTTGCGAATAGCTTCAAATCGTCTGTGCATAGTTTGCTCATGTTCATGGAATAACCCAGGGACCTCTGAGTCAGTTACACCCTTGATTCTTGTGGATAGGTGACTAAGTCCTTGTGCCACACCTTTTCGTGCACCATCCTTGATGGGTTCAGTAACCGCCTCAGCAACAGCCTTTTGTATGATCCCTGGAAATGTGACAGTGAAGTTGTGCATTTCAGACTTGATCACATCCAGCTTCCTTGATAAGCGTTCAATGTCAGATTGATGATGAACAGGCTGAAGATTATGTATGTTGAGGCTTTGTTGAGCATAATCATCCCCCCTTGGTAAAAGATCAAGGTTGGTTTGGGCAGGATGATCAAACATGAGAAATTCAGCTGTTGGATCATAGGCTGGGCGTTGGAAGACTGTTGTTGTGGAGGTAGCAGAGTTGGGAGTAACAACAGCTTCCTTGGGAGGAGGAGTATTATTTCCAGCTGGAGTGGACACAGCTATTTCCTTGGGAGGAGAGACAGATTGTTGATCATCTTCTTCTTCTTCATCCTCCTCCTCAAACATCCCCTCAGGGATTTCATCTTCAGGCATTGATTTAAGATCAGAGACATCATACACTAATGACAGCATTTCTTCTTCAATATTAAGCAGAGGCTCTTCGTCATTTGTTTGGTCTTGAATAATTGTATCAGCCTCTTTCTCCTGCTGTACCTGGGATTCAGTGGTTGGCTGTACAATTTCAGCCTGCAAGTTGTTATAATTAGTACCAGGGAAAAAAGTAAGGGGAATGGTCGCCATTTCGCTGTCCCAGAGAGGCTGAGGGTGATTACTCAGCCACTCCAAAGGATAAATCATTGGGATTCTTTTAAGTGTGAAAAGTATATGGTTAATGATCGCCATTCGCTGCCCCTAGGAAAGCTGAGTGTGATTATTCAGCCCCCCCCCCCAAAAGGTTAAAACCTTTGGGACTATTTTGATTGTGAAACATATATTGGTTATAGATTGCCATTCGCTGCCCCTAGGAAGGCCGAGGGTGATCATTCAGCCCCCCCAAAAGGTTAAGAAACCTTTGGGACTCTTTTAAGAGTGAAACATATGTGGGTTAAGGTCGCCTGTTACGCTGCCCCTAGGAAAGCTGAGGGTGATGATTCAGCTCCCCCTGAAAAGGATAAATCCTTTGGGATTCTTTTAAGGTGAAAAAGTTAATTGTTAAGATCGTCTTATTACGCTGTCCCTAGAAGAGCTGAGGATGATTATTCAGCCCCCCTAAAAGTAAAACTTTTGGGATTCTTTTTCTGAGGGAACCAAGAGGCTGTGTGAAGTACAGCTGATCAAGGTTGAGACATAAGTGTATTCAGGTTGTTGTTAGCCTGAATACTGAGGGTGCAGGGTCATCGGGGTGCTTTATGAACACAAATGAATCATTCCCTGGTGCATAGACATGGTGTACAGAAGTCTTAAAGAGTTCTAAGTGCATGGACAGACTTCTATGGGTCGAGGATTACCCTAACTTCACCACTCTCACCTACAGACATTTGAGAGTGGCTGCTTGTGAACCTCTAAAATTTACATTGATTACCTGTGAGATATCAGCTGGATTTGGCTGGTTTCCTGTTGTCTCAGCTGAGATTGAGACGCTAGACCCCTGTTGTTGGTCATCCGAAGTCTCTGATTCCACAAGAGTATCTGGAATAGAGGAGGTGTCTTGGTTCACAGTCTTCTTTCCTTTGGCCTTAGCAACAGATTTGGTGTGGGAAGAAGATGGGATTTTCTTCTTCTTAGGCTGTTGGCCAGAAGAAGCCTTGGACTTCGTAGTGTGCTGCCCAGAGGTCAAAGACTTAGACTTGTCAGACACACTAGAGGTAATCACCTTCTCAGAAGAAGGGAGCAAGGACTTCTCAGCTGTTGGTTGTATGCTGGCAACGTTCATCATATGAGAGGTGACAGGGACATCTTCAGCTCCAATTTCTTTGTAGATGGCACCTGTGATGCGATAGGGCTTCAGAGCAGTCAAAGCAGAGTTATGATAGTTTTCTCCCAACAGGCTTTCAAAGATCAGCGACAAGAAGCGAACATAGCAGATATTCTTTTCCCTGACTTGGTTTCTTCCCTTCAGCTGTTCAACAAGGATGGAAAAGAGAATGCTTCCTACATCTACATCAGCTCCCCAGATCAGCCCATAAGCTATAGATTGATGGTTAAAGGACATTTGATCTTGTGATCCCTGCATTCCTCCCAAGGATTTAACAATGTGGGTGAAGAGGACACGCCACATAGGTGTAAAGTACTTAATCTTCAGAGGAGATTTCGAGAGGACCTCGGCGGGTGTAAGAGCAGGGTTTACATCATGAAATGGTTTGAGTGTGGCCAGGGCATCCTTAACAGCCTTTTTGTCAACCACCTTAAGGCATTCATCACCATGTTTTAATCCAGCCATACTCGAGAAATCTTTAAGGGAGAAAGCAAAAGGGTTTTCATTGCAAGAAAGGCTAAAGGTTATAGTGTCATCAACTACTTTAGCAGAGTACCAGAATTCCCTAAGGTATTCTTGGTAGAAGGTGGTTGGGGATTTGGTGAAGGCTTCACTTACATCACAGTTTTGCATGAAATTTACCAGATCTGAGTAGGTGTCATTTGGAGCGTTGATCCATCCAATGGAGTTGTTTGAGGCGAGGATGCTTTCGTTGAGTTCGAAGTTAACGTTTGCTGCCTTGGGAACGGGAAAAGCCATGGATTCAAGGTCGAAAGAGAATGAAAATGGAGGATGGTTTAAGAGAGAGAAGAACTTAGAGAGAGAAATAGATTTGTGAAATGAGAATAGTGGTGGGTGAGGAGAGACGAGTGACAATATATATATTCAAATAAGTAAACAGTTATTCAACCGCATTTAATGCAAAGTGGGAAAATGACTGCTCATGTGGGTCCCTTGACCTTTCAAAACTTATTTGTCTCCTCGTTATTCAAAAAATAAATGATTAAATATTGAGAATGTTTTTTGCATTTACTTGGAAAGTAACTACCTAGTTTTATGTGAAAAACATTTAATATAGAATCAGTCATTTAATGAACACATTTATTATCAAGCCACATGCTTTGAGATATTGAGCATCCCTAGCTCAGCAACTAGCCTGTTGAACGAAGGTTCAGCCAAAGGCTTTGTGAAAATATCAGCTAGTTGCAGCTCTGTGGGAACAAAGTGCAGCTCAATATCTTTCTTCATTATATGATCCCTGATAAAATGATACATGATATCAATGTGTTTGGTACGAGAGTGAAGAACAGGGTTGTTGGATATGGCAATGGCGTTGGTGTTGTCACAAAAGATTGACACTTTGTCATATAGAATTTCATAGTCAGCCAATTGACTTTTCATCCAGAGCACCTGAGCACAACAGCTGGCTGCAGCGACATATTCTGCTTCAGCTGAAGACATAGCCACAGAGTTTTGCTTCTTAGCACTCCATCCAACCAATTTTCCTCCTAGTATTTGACAGCTGCCTGAGGTGCTTTTCCTGTCAATACAGCATCCAACATAGTCTGAATCTAAATAGGCCTTGAGATCAAAGCCTGATTCCTTGGGATACCACAGACCTAGGGATGGTGTTCCTTTGAGATACCTGAAAATTTTCTTAACAGCCACTAGATGGGATTCTTTTGGGTTAGCTTGGTACCTTGCACAGAGACATGTGGAGAATTGGATATCAGGACGACTAGCTATCAGATACATGAGTGACCCAATCATGCCTCTATATAAAGTCTCATTAACAGAGACCCCTGACTCATCAGGGCCCAAGTTGTTGGGTGGAAGCATGGGGCATTTCACTGATGCACAATCAGCTAAGTCATATTTTTTAAGTAAATCCTTAACATACTTTTCTTGACAAATTGAAATTCCCTTAGGACATTGTTTAATTTGAAAGCCCAAAAAGTAAGTTAATTCACCCATCATACTCATCTCATATTTCTTGGTCATTAATTTGGAAAATCTTTTACTAAGATTAACATTTGTTGACCCAAAGATGATATCATCCACATAAATCTGCACAATGATGAAATCACTCTTATCCTTGAAGGTAAAGAGTGTTTTATCAATAGAACCCCTGACAAATTTATTTTCAGTTAAGAAATTAGAAAGAGTTTCATACCATGCTCTTGGAGCTTGTTTTAGCCCATACATGGCTTTGTGTAATCTGTACACATGGTTGGGAAACTCGCTGTTCTCAAATCCTTTAGGTTGTTCAACATACACTTCCTCAGCCAAATCTCCATTGAGGAATGCACTCTTAACATCCATCTGATACACAGTGAAGTTCATATAAGCAGAATAAGCCAGGAAGATTCTGATGGCCTCAAGTCTTGCAACAGGAGCAAATGTTTCATCATAATCAATTCCTTCAGTCTGAGTATACCCATGTGCCACCAGCCTGGCCTTGTTTCTGATGATGTTTCTAATTTCATCCATCTTATTTCTATAGATCCATCTAGTGCCTGTGATATTCTTTCCAGGTGGAGCTGGCACTAGTGTCCATACTTTGTTCCTTTTGAACTGATTGATTTCTTTTTGCATAGCAGCTACCCATCATTCTTCTACAAGAGCCTCAGCTACTCTCTTAGGTTCAATTTATAAGAGAAATTCAGCAAAGAGACATTCATTGGCTGAGGCAGATTCTGAGTCATGAATTCGCTGTCTAGTAGTAACCCCTGCATTAGGTTCCCCATGTTGACAAGAAGAATGTGTTGATCTCTAGACCACTTATTTTGAGGAGCTGGGGACTCAAGGACAGGAACACTTGTGGGGACAGCTGGTACAATTTGAGTTTCATCCTGCTGACTAGGAGGGCATTCTTCAAAGACTACTTCAGTGTCAGAGTCTTCTTCAGCCATATCAAGAGGTACAAGTTCATCATCAGCAGGAGATTCTTCAGAGATTTAAAGAATTGGTGAGTCATCAATAGCATTAGAAGAAGAGGGACTACCAGAGGTTTGTGGTTCTTCTTCATCAAGTTCCTGAGAGGTAGGAACTTCTATGTTGTGAGTAGACAGAGGGTCAAAGGCAGTAACATAAGGAGTGAGAGTGTTGGAGTGATGATGGTGATGACTGGTAGGTCTTGGTTCTGAGAATTCATCACTTGGGAAAGACACATTTTCATTAAAATCAATTTCATCACCCTCTGTTCCAATTCTCTGTATGACTTCATCATCTTCATTGAATCTGACATGAAAGGTTTCTTCTACTTCTTGTCTTCTGATGTTAAATACTCTGAAGGCTTTGGCTGTTAGAGAGTATCCCAAGAAGAAACCATCATCGACTTTTTCATCAAATTCTCCAAGTTTATCCCTGTAGTTGTAAATGAACACAGGACATCCAAAAACATGAAAATAGCTGACATCTGGAGATCTTTTTCTGAAAACTTCATAGGAAGTTTTACCATGTCTTTTGACAATGATTGATCTGTTTTGTGTATAGCAGGCAGTGTGAATAACTTCTCCCCAAAATTGCTTTGGTAAGGCTGCACCATTCAACATGGTTCTGGCTGCTTCAATCAAAGTCCCGTTTCTTCTTTCAGCCACACCATTTTGTTCAGGGATGCCAGCTGAAGAGAAGTTTTGTGAAATACCTTTTTCATCACAAAAAGATTCAAGTTGATGATTCTTGAATTCAGTACCATTATCACTTCTTAGAGCTTTGACTCTAACATCATTCATATTTTTAACCTGTCTGATGAAGGACATGATGGTATCAGCTGCATCACTTTTCCTTCTGAGGAAGAACACCCATGTGTATCTTGAAAACTCATCAACTATGACCAAGGTGTATTTGTTGTGATTAATGGTCTGAGGTTTGACAGGCCCAAATAAATCCATGTGAAGGAGATGTAAGCACTTGTCAATCGAGAATGATTGCCTAGTCTTGAATGAAGACCTGTGATGTTTTCTTTTGACACAGGCAGAACAAGTCTTGTCTTTGGAAAACATTACTGAAGGTAGACCAGCAACCAGGTTTTGTGTGGCTATCTTTTTGATGTTCTTGAAGTTGAGATGAGACAGTCTTTTGTGCCACAGCCAATTGACACTTTCAGAGGCTTTAGCAAGAAAACAATTTGAGCTGTCTTCAGAGCAAACAGCCATGTTGATGACATAAACATCTTTCCTTCTAGGTGCAATAAGCACAACATCATTGTTTTTGTTGAATATGGTTCCCTGAGTCTTAGTAAACAAAACCTTGTAGTCAGCATCACACAACTGGTTGATGCTAATAAGATTGTGTTTAAGACCATTCACATATGCAACCCTGGTAAACGTTATCCCATTGCAGTTCACTAAGCCATATCCCTCTGTGTCACCTGAAGAGTTATCTCCAAACACCACTTTAGGACCTGGCTCCTTTGAGTATCTGTGTAGTTATTGTTGAATCCCTGTCATGTGTCTAGAGCAGCCACTGTCTAGATACCATACCGATTCCTTGAGATGTTTCTGCACAGATACATAGAAACATATTAGTTCCTATGGTGAACCCACTTTCCATTGGGTTCCCTGAATTGCTGATTAGCAATTCTTGTGTTCCTGTAGAACTTTTGGTGTTGGGAGGGACAATTCACTGTCTCATGGGTAAAACTTCCACAGATATCACACCCAGGGAAGTCTCCACACTCGTCCGAGTGATGGTCTGTGAATCCATAGAATTTACAGGGAGGATAAGGTCTATAGTTTCCATGTTGTCTTTTTGAACCCTGTTGTCTATCCCTAGAGGGTGTCTGAGCTCTCTTAACTGCCATACGTCTATCATGATCTAAGGTCATGTGGTGAGAGTTCTTACATATATTGCAATAAGGTTTGATTAACCTTTCCCATGACATACGCGGCCACTGTTCATTCGAAGCCCATAAGCTCAAATAACATTAATCCAACCCATTCGTGATGGTCCGGATACGGGTAGTACCCGTGGGTCGGGTTCATGGCCCGGTTGGGGACTATACATCATTAAACCGCATAGGCACTTAAGGAACCGCGGATGTAGAGTCCGCTTCTTTTTGTCTCTTAGTGGGTTAGGAATATCTGAGGCAGTTTGAAACCTTCAAATGATATTCTTATGGCATTTGGAAGATGCCATATTCAAATTTTCATTTTTCATTTTAATAAAACAATTTCTTAAAAAGAAAGTTTATTAAAAATCTTTTGTCACATTTGACAAAAGTGAGTTTTAAGGCTAATCACTTTTATGATCACTAAACATGATTAAGATATGTTAGTGTAATGATTATTACCTTGATGATAGTGTTTGTTAGAAAATTCGTTTTACGATTGTGTTTGACTATAAATGTCTTGTATAGTTTGTTGTGATCAAAACTAAGAAAGATTAGTTAACACTTATAATGTTTTTAGGCATCACTTGCGTTAACAAGCTGTTTTTCAGTGTTTACGCGCATCACATGTTCAAGATTTTCTACTAGTTATCCCTAATGACGGGCTCAGTCAACATATGTCACCAGTGGAATACCGTTCTATTCTTAAGTATCGCCTCATGATCCCATTATTTCCAGCTGATAGAATGTGCCCTGTTTGTCGCAAGGCATGTTTGGATTCTTTTGGGGAACATGCGGCTCATTGTAAAGAGCTCCCGAGCTTCAAGTATCGACACGATATGGTTAGAGACGTTCTTTTTGACATATGTAGGCGTGCTGGTATCTCCGCCAAGAAACAAACACATGTGAACTTCTTAACTAACCCGTTAGATAGAAGATCCACACTCAGACCGTCAGACATTTTGATTTTTGGATGGGTTAGAGGGAAACATGCGTGTGTGGATCTGACTTAAGTTTCTCCTCTTGTGGGGTGAGTGGCCGAGGTTTTACAGCGGGTCAGGCTGTTTTGAAAGCTGTCTCATGCAAAGTGACAAAACACGAAAAAAATGCATTGAAAATCAGCACGTGTTTATTCCTTTTGCATTTGATACATTCGGTTTCCTTCCACCTGAAGCGTTGAAGCTTCTGTAGAGAATTCAACGCGTTATGAATAGCAATGTTATAACCCTTAAATCTACAGATGTGCGACGCAGCTTGTTGCTCACTTGCCTTCTACAACTATATAATTAAATACTTTCATTAAGAAATTGGGTCCCACATATAGATATTAAGCTATGTTAACACATAAATCAATCAAGAAATGTAAACATTTGGTTGCTCAAACGGTTTTAAACAAGAAACCCCTTAATACAACTTAAAAGGCATTTGATCAAAGCATATTAGGACAAAAACAACAGGCACAAGGCCTGCACTTGCCTTGACCATATTCACAAACACTTTTCAACGGCTGTAAATCATCACAAAGTACACGTGTCATAATCTTAATGGTTGATTTACTTACCACCATATCTACAACAACATGTACCCCACTTTCATTTTAACCTCACATGCATCACTATAATACTTTTAAATTATACAATCTTAAATATGTCATACCCAAACAAATACTTTTAAATTATATTTTGCAAAAGCAGGTGTAACTCTATAAAACACCTGTAATACAAAATATAAATCTCTTAACATGAGTTATAAGCATGGTTACAAATAGTGTGAGATGTGACGTGATGACGTATTTAACCTATACATTTTAGCAGCTAAAACGAAGTTTTTACATTTTTACAGCGTGACTTATAGGCGGCATACTATAAAAAGTATTTATGTATTTGATTATATTTCAATATTATATTCATATTTAGTTCACAATATGTGTTCTACATAATAACTAAAGTTAGAAAACTCCCATTAAATGTAATAATAATCATTTTTTAGAGTTGAATTAAAAAATTATCGTATTTTATGTCGTAGCGCGCCTTAACCTATTGCGTCGCGTGAAGGTCGCGCCTCAAGTTTTAGCACGCCTTAAAACGAGCCTTAGCGAGCTATTTAAAACTACGGTTATAAGTTATTTTTCAATAAAAATGTTTAAAAAATATATCAGTAACCTAAATATATTTTTAACATCTCTAGATAATTAAAAAAACTATAAATCAACTTTTTTTTAAAAGCTACTCCATTCGTCTCATAATTATACACCCTGCGTATAGATTTAAGAATAAAGATATACTAGACATGTACTACGCATATCTGTGTATATACACCGTTGTAACTTTTTAGCGACAGATAGTTAATGATACGTTTATTGACTTAGTGGATGAATCGTAACCTAGTAACTCGACAGGTTGACTTGATAGTCGAACTCATGACTTGATCGAGTTGACCCAATAGTCAAACTCGTGATCAGGTGACTTGCACGGGTTAACACGACGGTCAAACATTTGACCCGATAACTTGATCAAATTGACCCGATAATAAAACTCATGACCTATAAAACTATATTATTCTATATTTCACACAATTATTGAAAATGTCAAACAATTTTGTAAGATATTTTACAACTACCTTCTATAAATAATATTGATACGTGTTATAAATAATAAAATGTTTTTCTATCTTATGTCTTAAGGGCACATGATAATAAGGTAAAAAGTACACTGGCTCCACAGAAAAGTATACAAGGATTCATACTTTACGAATTTCTGTATACTTTTATGTAGGACCTGATATGTTCTTATCATGTACTCATAAAAAAAAATATGATATTTTTGTGTAGTAAAATAAAAATGGAAATGATTTTGAGGTAATATGTATAAAAAAATGGAATATTATAGTGAATCAATGAATGAGAGAAAGTAGGAATAAGGGTCCCACTTTAGTATAAAAAGTTAAAAAAAAAAACACAGACATTGTACTTTTGTAGTATCATTAAACTAGTGTTCTTGTTCTTCATCATCACTCTCAACTCAGTACTAAGTTTACTTTGTAAGTGTTTGATTTATAATTTTAAGTTTACATTGTTGTTTGTTAGTTTAGTACATAGATTTGTAGGTAGCTTTGTTTGTTATACTGGCTTATGGAAGCTTTTAGAATCCAAAAGCTCATAGAAAAGAGCTTATGAAGGACTTATATATAGGGGGTGTTTGTTTAAGTTTATGTTTCATAAGCCCCATTTTGAGACTTATTCTTATATAAGTTTATTATGATATGATAAACTTATATAAGCCAATAAGTCTGCATAAGCTCATTTAGGCGTATTTTTCATAAGCCTTTTTATGGCTTACTTGGAGACTTGTGGGCTTTTATAAGTTTATTATGATATAATAAACTTGTATAAGCCAATAAGTCTCAAGATAAGCCAGAAAATTAGAGCTTATGAAATATAAGCCGAAAATAAGCCAGATTTCGAGACTTATAGGCTTATATAAGTTTATTATGATATGATAAACTTATATAAGCTTAGAAGTCTGCATAAGCTCATTTAGGCTTATATTTCATAAGTCCTTTATGGTTTATTATGATATGATAGACTTATATAAGCCCAAGTCTCAAAATAAGCCAGAATATTAGAGCTTATGAAATATAAGCCGAAAATAAGCCAGATTTCGAGACTTATAGGCTTATGTTAGATTATTATGATATGAAAACTTATATAAGCCAATAAGTCTCAAGATAAGCCAGAAAATTAGAGCTTATGAAACATAAGCCGAAAATAAGCCAGATTTCGGCTTATTCCATAAACCCCAATTTGTGTGGCTGATCTTGAGACTCCCATAAGTCTGCAAATTAGCCACAAAATTGAGCCTTATGAAATATAAGCCGAATTGGGCTTATGTTTCATAACCCCCATTTTGAGATTTATAGGCTTATATAAGTTTATTGGAATATGATAATATAAGCCCATAAGTTTCAGGATAAGCCAGGAAATTAAAGCTTATGAAATAAGCCAGATTTCGGCTTTGTGGCTTATCTTAAGACTCCATAAGTCTGCAAATTAGCCACAAAATTGAGGCTTCTGCAAATTAGCCACAAAATTGTGGCTTATCTTAAGACTCCATAAGTCTGCAAATTAGATCCGAAGGCGTATATCATATATTATACATGTGCTGTACTTATATATAGTGCTGATTCATTTGGTTGTGAATACTGACCCGAAAACGTTGTGTACAGGCGAGACCGATTAGGATTATTTGTGGTGTTGGTGAATTATGGTGTACTCGTTACCCGAGGAAGTATTGGAGCATGTTTTCTCGTTTCTAACGACTGATAAGGAGCGGAACGCGGTTTCGTTGGTGTGTAAGTCGTGGTACGAGATAGAGAGGTGGAGTCGCAGGAGGATTTTCGTAGGGAATTGTTATGCTGTGAGTCCTGCGATGGTGATTAAGAGGTTTCCGGAGGTGAGGTCGGTCCACTTGAAAGGGAAACCGCATTTTGCGGATTTTAATTTGGTGCCGGAGGGTTGGGGAGGGTACGCTTGTTCTTGGATTGATGAAATGGCGAAGGCGTACCCTTGGTTAGAGGAGATTAGGCTTAAAAGGATGGTGATTTCGGATGAGAATTTGGAGTTGATCTCGACCGCTTTTAAGAAGTTTAAGGTTTTGGTGTTGTTTTCGTGTGAAGGGTTTAGTACGGACGGACTCGCTGCCATTGCCGCTAATTGCAGGTATATTTTGTCGGAATCTAGTTATTAAATGTGTTATCTCAACGAGCTAGTTAATAGAGACAGTCCCGTGAGTTTCGATTATGTATTAACGCGTTTCTGCTTTACAATGCAGAAACTTGAGGGAACTGGACTTGCGGGAGAGTGAAGTGATGGATTTTACCGGGATTAAATGTGTTATCTCACCTTCACAGCCCTCGAAGACTTGGTTGCCCGCTCACCCAACTTAAAGATTCTTCGGCTCAATCGTGCGGTACCCCTTGGAAAGCTCGTTGCCCTACTACGCCGGGCCCCACAGCTGGTTGAGTTAGGTACAGGTGCCTATACCTCAGGAATACGTTCTGATGTATATTCGGATCTATCCAAGGCTTTCTTAGGCTGCAAGAAACTTACGGGACTGTCTGGATTTTGGGATGTGGATTCATCGTATCTTTCAGCGTTCTATTCCGTTTGTTCTAGGCTGACTTCGTTGAACCTGAGTTTGGCAACCACTATTAGAAGCTCGGAATTGATCAAGGTCATTGGTCAATGTCCTAAGCTGCAGCGTTTATGGGTACGTTCTTTTTTCAGACTCGTGACAAAAAAATCGCTACTTAGTTATATATCACGTTCCGCTAATATCACTGTTCCTTTATACGTAGTAACTAATAAAAGCTGTTATTGCAGGTGCTTAATCATATTGAGGACAGCGGCCTAAATGCTCTTGCTTCGTCGTGCAAGGACCTACGAGAACTGAGGGTGTTTCCTTCTGATCCGTATGCCGCAGATGCAAATATAATCTTAACAGAACAAGGCCTTGTTTCGGTTTCAGAGGGGTGTCCAAAGCTCCAGTCTGTCCTATACTTCTGTCGGCAGATGTCAAATTCAGCATTGATTGCCATTGCTAAAAACCGTCCCAACCTAACATGTTTCCGCCTATGCATTATCGAACCTAGAGCTCCTGATTACTCAACACTCGAACCGCTTGATGAAGGCTTTGGAGCCATAGTAAACCACTGCAAAGAACTTAGACGCCTTTCGGTATCTGGTCTTCTCACAGATCGTGTATTTGAGTACATCGGGACACGTGCCAAGAGATTAGAGATGCTGTCTATAGCCTTTGCCGGGAACAGTGATCTAGGCCTGCATCACGTGCTATCTGGGTGTGACAGTCTCCATAAGCTGGAGATTCGAGATTGCCCATTTGGTGATAAGGCTCTATTAGCTAATGTCGGCAAGTTGGAGACAATGCGATCCCTTTGGATGTCGTCGTGTGCTGTTAGTATTGGAGCGTGCAAGTTGCTAGCTCAGAAGATGCCTAGGCTTAACGTTGAAGTTATAGACGAAGACCGTAAGTTAAATTTAAGCCTGGATAGCTGTATTGTTGATAAGCTTTACATATATCGCTCTGTTGCTGGGCCGAGGTCCGATATGCCTGGTTTTGTATATACTATGGATAAAGACGCTGCAAGCAGAAAAATCTCCGCATGAACTGGTTCGTCATGCTGAATATAAGAGGTAAACACTCATACGATCCCCCTCGAGTATTTTCAAAGATTTATTAGCGGTTTCTAAGTGATTGAAATCTTGAGTAGCTGATCTGAAACAATTTTATCTCTTGTTGATTGCAGTGATGACGAGTAGCTGCATGTCGGAGCTATTTAAGACGCATTTTTTTTATAGTCGACATACTTATCCTTGTACTCTTATGCACTTTAACGTTATTTACTATTATCCTAATCGACTCAGCATTTGAGCGAGATAAATCTCGAGATACTATCCCAAAACACTGTTGACGCCTGCTTTTTTGTATGTTTATCGTTTTACAATTCATTATCGTACGAGGGCTAAAGACAACAAGTTTAGGAATTTTTTGTCTGTTAGGCGATAACGACTCATCTTCAACGAGTCCAGGCTCAGGCTCGAGTCCAACTTACTTGACTGTACATAAGTCATTCGCCCATTCGGTACATAGACATGATTCGACAAGTGATGTAGTCCTTTTAGTCCTTGATGCGGTGTCTTAAGCTCAGTTCCTATATTCTCCCACTGTTAAAAAAGTTTCACTCGAGTCTTTACTGCAAAGTTTTTTAGGAATCTCTTTTGAGACAATAAATCTGCCACTAGTACCGGACTACCGGCAGTACACTACAGCTTTTTCCTGTTGGTAATATTATCCCGTCGGACGGACGGGGTATGAATGTAGATAGCCAATAGGCCTACATTCATACCCGTATCCGAGGGTAAAGTCATTTGAAGGTGGTTACAGGAAATGGTTGCTTTACGCAGAGACAAACACGCAGTGTGACGCAGAGGGACCATGCCATAGATTCCAAGGTGTTTGATTATGTCCACAAGTTTTTCCTCATCTAGCCTGCAGACAAGCATTGTAAGTTTTATCTCCCTTTTTTCTTACTCGGGACCGCTGTTATTATGGTCAACTTTAGGTGTTTTACTCTCGGGGTAAAAAAGTTTTACCTTTAGTCCTTTAGTTTCTTAATCAGAAGAAAAATTCATTTCTAGTACATGTTTTTCGTACTTTCGTTACTGCTAGAAGTCTAGAACCAGGCCATATTAGTTGAAATTAGTATAGACGTCGACCACCGTCACTAAAATGTAAGAGGTCTCATCATATTCAGTTCTCGTTAGGTGCAAACAACTTTGACGTCGGCCAAGAGGTTTGACACTATGGTTAAAAATATAAAAAAAATTAGACTCGGTAATTATGGTCAACTTTGGGTGTTTTACTCTCGGGGTAAAAAAGTTTTACCTTTAGTCCTTTACCCTCTAAATTCTTAATCAGAATCCAGTACATGTTTCGTACTTTCGTTACTGCTAGAACTAGGCCATTAGTTGAAATTAGTATAGACGTCTCGTTAAAATGACCATCGTCACTAAAATGTAAGAGGTCTTGTATTCAGTTCTCGTTAGGTGCAAATAACTTTGACGTCGGCCAACAGGTTAAAAATTACGGTAAAAAAAAAACTTTGCAAGTTACTCGGTTCTGTTTTACTATGGACAGTTACGTTCTAAAAAGGATTTTTTACCTAGATTTGAAGCTGTCGCCTTTTTTCTCGAGCCAAGATTCCCGTTACCTAGAGCGATGTATAACTCATTGTAGCAGAAGAGACACAACGTACGTACGTAAGTTAAATCACACACCAGTAGTAAATTTAAAAGCGCTTTTTGTTGGTTGAAGATGTACCGTAGTACTTTTAAGAATTTATGATGATGACGATGACGACGACGACGATCATCATTTACTCGATCACCACCCGCAATTATTATTCCCACTCGGCATAGGCATAGGCATAGGCATATATCCTCTCTGCAGCACACTGCCACTGTTTTTTTACCAAACCATACGCTTAATGGTATTGCTGATGGTCCACACCGGCTTATTAATGGCTCGTTCTCGAATCTGTATCCCTACATTGCCACTGTCTCTCTTAACTCCTGTGACGTGTTGTCCGGAAGTCCTGAATTATGGGTTGTTCGGGTCATTAAAAGTTTAAAACATCTTCTGCGCGTGTATTTATTTGCTTACTTGTACTAATTGTCAGGCGTGCTTACCTTTACAGCACATTTCGTGTAACGTCATATTTTGGTACTGTCGATTTGCCTTAAATCTTTAGTAATGAACCCACGAACGACATTGGTTCAAGGTGTCAGCGAGACTTAATGAAATGACGTAGACACGTTTTCTCCCTAGGGACATCTGTAAGAACGACTCCGTATAATTTAGAGTTAGCTACTTAGGAGCTCGGGACGATGGTATGCAAAGATCCCGCTAATGGTTTGAGATGTTCTTTGTGTTTCGGATACATAAATCTTCGGAGTTTTTATGTTTCGAAAAGATTGTATCAGAACGCGTTATTAGGGTTGCAAACGAACCAGACACACGAGGCTTGTTCATGTTCGTCCATTTAATTTTAACCGAAAAATTAAACGAACATGGTTGCTTTAACAAATGGATATCTTTGTTTATTACGAAACTAAGTTGTTCATGTTCGTTTATATTCCTTCATTAAACGTAAACTAGCGAACTCTCATAAACATAGAAAAATAAACATAAAATTTTGAAATACACGTAATATTACGTTTTACAAGTGTTGTTTTGTTTAAGTAAACAAAAATGAAAAGTATATAATAAAAAAGACACGTTAGACGAACATAAATAAATAAACATCCACGAACGCATAATCAGACTTTACCGTAGACAAATAAACATATATAAAGACTTTTGTTTTATGTTTCGTGATTTAACTAAATGAACGTAAAATATTGTTTGTATTTTTGAACCTCAATCGCAATAATTTTAGTTCGTTTGGTAGACAAAAACATGTTTGTTAAATGTAACAACCTTATTAAATTTGTCGATTAATTAAATTAAGTAATAATCTGTGTACCAAAAAAGATTAAATTGCATTGATATAGGGATGAGTATTTCGACTCGAATTTTGAATTGAACCCGAACTGCTTCTGGAATCGTACCGATTCTCGAATCCTGAATCTCGTTCGGTACGGTACCAGGACTACGAAATAAGGTGAAAAAAATTCGGGACCACTAATTCGGGACGGAACCGGTACCAAATCGGGAAATTCTCGAAAAAGAACGGGAAAATCCCGATTTCCCGGTACCGGTACCGATTCCTGTACCGGTACCGATACCCGAATCCCGTTCGGTACGATATCGATACTATAAATTTATGCTCGGGAAATAATCGGTACCACTAATTCGGGATGTCTTGTCAATTGTCATTATAATTCTTTCTTGGGTTTTTTATTCGTAAAGAATGTACTTTATTTTATGAAATAAAGTTTGTCGTTCAATGAACCTTTGCATAAAAAATGTACTATTTCAGACCAATAATAATTAATATGTACTATATTATGTCATATCATATAGCTACCTGTTAAATTAGTTGAATTATGACCTAATTAGGTGATCGAAAGACGATTTTAAAACAAAAATCGATTAAACTGATTGAACCCGTCGATAATATGTACTAGATTATCTCATTTCATATAGCTATCTGTTAAATTAGTTGAACTATGACCTAATTAGGTGATCGAAAGACGATTTTAAAACAAAAATCGATTAAACTGATTGAACCCGTCCATAATATGTATAATACCTATATTATGTCACATCATATATTATATCTATCGTTACCACCACTAAATTGACCTATTAGTATGATGTTTTAAATGAAATATGTGCATAACTTGACGGTGAACCAGTTTAATCGATGATTTAATAATGTTTTTGTAGGGAAACGTGTATACTTTTATCAATAAAATCGAATTACAATGATATAAGAATTAACAGAATTTAATAACGGAAATTAAAAGACAATAAATTAAATAATGAAAGTAAAAGCAGTAAACGGTCGTGGAACGAGGCTCGTGTTTAACACGATTCCCTTAAAACAGATTCGCCGTCTGTTTCCCAGGGTACAACGTTCAAAGCTGTTGTACAGCCGGACCTGACATACTTGCCTGAAAGATCACGGAAAGTAGTGTGCTTCTGATCGAAAAGACCGCCAGAAATATATCAATGGAACTAGTAAACTTTGTGTGTTTTTTTTTTTTTGTTGGTGCTTAGAAATGATGGAGATTGTCATCTATTTATATGCATCCACATGCATCAACTAGTTGTTATCTTCCAAATTGATAACAATCAATGTCTTATCTATCAATGACTCATGCACATTATCATCTTCACATGTACACGTCTATTTCATTTGAAATATGTCAATCAATTGACAAGTGATTGCAAAATGATAGCATGTCAATGACTCATGTCACTCTTTATGCCAACCATATACTAGTTAAGAGATAATGATGACAAGACATACTCAATTTGTATTGTCAATCACATTTCTTAGTCAATGATACTAATTTGCAAATTATGATAAGAACAATTTGATATCAATTAATAACTCAAATTGTAAATGATAATAACTAATTTAATTGTCTATTATTGACACATTAATTTTTAGTTATTACTCAATTTCCTCCATTTCAATTACCCGTAGAGACTCGATGTCTCATTCACACTAACTCCGTTTTAGACATATAATGGCTCAACTTGGCCTTACACTCAATAATTATATTCGCTAATAATTATATATGTCCAAAGTTAGTAAAACACTGTTTTCCCATTATATTTTCCAACAATCCCCCACATGAATGGAGATCGGTCGAAATCACACGAAATTTTCGACGAAATTTCTGCAGTTGAGTCCTGCATAGGATAGGTAGGTGTGACCCTTTGAACCTTCCCTTGTGAGATGTACTTAGTCTCCTAGATCTAAGTAGACGCGATGTCCTTGAACTTAGCCTCTGTTTACGTAGACGACAATACATACTCACACACGACTCTCCTTGACATTGTCAAGTCCTCATAGTCGTGCCCGTTATGGTCATAGGCACTAGCCTGGTTCTGTAAGAGCTTTTAGAAATTGCGCCCCCACAATTTCCTTCGAAGCGACCCCACTTCTCTCTCACATAGGTGATTTCATCCTGAATCATTAAAAGCATATGTTTTATGATTTCATCTTGAATCATTTAGCTTTATGATTTCATCCTGAATCATTAAGCCATATGTTTAACCTCTCAACAAGTCACATTGTTCTAGGAATGGACTAGGAAAGTTACATGTTAAGTAACTCCCCCACATTGACATGACTTCCCCCACATTTCTATGATTAGGTTTTCCTATTGAACCTAGATCTTGGGACCTCCAGTCAACTAGGTTAGGTTTTCCTTCATAGAAACTCATTCCTTTAAGGGCTTTAGTCCCATTCCTTTCGACGACTTACTAACTAACTCTCTGCTTAAGCCTTTTGTAAACGGATCCGCTATGTTATCCTTTGACGCCACATAGTCAATTGAGATAACTCCACTTGAGAGTAGTTGTCGTATCGAGTTATGTCGACGACGGATATGTCTGGATTTCCCATTATACATTGTACTATTGGCTCTTCCCATGGCCGATTTACTGTCACAATGTATACTAATGGCCGTTAATGGTTTTGGCCATCTTGGTATGTCCTCTACGAATTGACGTAGCCATTCCGCCTCTTCTCCGCATTTATCTAGCGCGATAAATTCAGATTCCATCGTGGACTTAGCTATAACTGTTTGCTTGCAAGACTTCCATGATATAGCCGCCCCTCCTAGTGTAAACACATATCCACTAGTCGATCTCGAATCCTTTATGTCGGAGATCCAATTTGCATCACTGTATCCTTCGATAACAGCAGGATGTCTTTCAAAATGCAGTCCATAGTCGCGAGTGTATCTCAAATAATGAAGTACCCTCGTTATTGCTTTCCAGTGTGTATAACTTGGATTACTCGTGTACCTGCTTAGCCTACTAACAGCGTATGCTAAGTCAGGTCGAGTACCTGTCATCAAGTACATTAACATGCCAATAATCCTTGAATACTCTAATTGGGCAACACCTAAGCCTCTATTTTTAGATAAATGCAAACTGGTGTCAATTGGAGTTCTAGCTAGGCCGGAATCCCCCGCATTATGAGTATTGAGAATTTTGTCCACGTAATGTGCTTGACTCAACACAAGTCCATTATGGGTTCGTATGATCTTTATTCCAAGGATCACATCAGCTAAACCCATATCCTTCATGTCAAATTTTGATTTTAGCATGTCTTTGGTAGATCTGATCACCTTGTCGTTACTACCAACGATAAGCATATCATCGACATACAAACACAAAATCACATATCCGGCACTTGTGTCCTTCACGTAAACACACTTGTCGCATTCATTGATTTTGAACCCACTCTCTAACATGGTGTGATCAAACTTTTGATGCCACTGTTTGGGAGCTTGCTTTAAGCCATATAATGACTTAACAAGTCTACAAACCTTGCCCTCTTGTCCAGGAGCTATGAAACCCTCAGGTTGGTTCATATATATTTCTTCTTCTAAATCTCCGTTTAGAAAGGCCGTTTTGACATCCATTTGGTGAACTTCCAAATTTCTCACTGCGGCAATCGCAAGTATCATTCTGATAGAGGTTATTCGCGTCACGGGCGAATAGGTATCAAAGTAATCTAGACCTTCACGTTGTCTAAATCCTTTGATTACCAATCTTGCTTTATACTTTTCCACGGTGCCATCAGCTTTCATCTTCTTCTTGAAGATCCATTTATAACCTAGTGGTTTACAACCCGGAGGTAAGTTCACGAGCTCCCACGTATGGTTTTGTAAAATAGACTCTATTTCACTTTTGATGGCTTCTCTCCATTGTTGGCCTTCCGAGGAATTTACCGCTTCCCAGTAAGAAGTAGGTTCATTTTCTACCATAAAAGAAACGAAATCGGGTCCAAACGATTTCTCGTTTCTTGCCCTTTTGCTTCTTCTTGGTTCAACCTCTTCTTCCGCAGTTTGATCTTGTCTCTCATCTTGGAGATCATTATCATCTCGTTGTCTCTTGTCTTGGACAACATTGTCATATAATCTAGATGAACTTCCAGTTTCCTTAGATAAACAAGGAAATATATTCTCAAAGAAGGAAGCATTTCTAGATTCCATCACTGCGTTCTTTTGTATATCCGGATTTTTCGATTCATGTACAATGAAGCGATATGCAGTGCTATTCTTAGCATATCCAATGAATATACAATCCACAGATTTAGGTCCGATCTTTTGGGTCTTTGGTGTCGGTACAGCCACCTTGGCTAGACACCCCCACACTCGCAAGTACTGATATGACGGTTTTCTCCCCATCCACAGTTCATATGGAGTTTCCTCTTTATCCTTACGAGGTATCTTATTTAAAAGATAAGTGGCCGTTAGAATAGCTTCCCCCCACATGTCCTGCTTCATACCAGAGCTAATTAACATGGCAGTCACCATTTCTTTCAAGGTACGGTTCTTCCTTTCTGCAATACCGTTTGATTGAGGTGAATAAGGGGCAGTGACCTCATGTTTAATTCCATGTTTCGCACATACATCGGCGAATGGAGCCACGTATTCACCTCCTCTATCACTTCGTACAACCTTGATTTTCCTACCAAGTTGATTCTCAACCTCGGTTTTGTATAGAACAAACTTGTCTATAGCTTCATCTTTACTTTTCAACAAGTAAACATAGCAATACTTTGTACAATCATCAATAAACGTGATAAAGTACTTATTGCCACCCTTCGTGGGTAGTGATTTCAAATCACATATGTCCGTGTGTATCATATCAAGAGGTTCGGTTGTTCGCTTAACCGATTTAAAGGATGTTCTTGTAAGTTTGGCTTCCACACAAGTTTCACATTTATATTTTGAATCAATGTGACAGTTTGGTATGCTTTTAAATTTCATCAAACGACGCATCGAATTAAAATTTACATGCCCAAGACGAGCATGCCACATATTAGAAGATTCAACAATGTAAGCAGAAGAGTTCATCTTATTCATTTCATTCTTAACAACCATTACATTAAGTTTGAACATGCCATTCAAGGCATAACCCCTACCAACATACATTTGATTCTTAGACAAAACAAACTTATCAGACTCAAAAACTAGTTTAAAACCAAACTTGTTTAGCAGCCAACCGGACACAAGATTCTTGCGAATCTCCGGAACATACAAGACATTAGTCAACTTGAGCTCTTTCTCGGATGTCATCTTCAGAACAACATCTCCTTCGCCCTTGATATCAGCAGTTGCAGAGTTGCCCATATACAGCTTTTGCCCATTGTCAACAACTCTGAAAGAGTGAAACATACTCTTGTCAGCACATACATGACGGGTTGCCCCAGTATCAATCCACCAATCACCATGATTAGTACCTACCAGGTTAACCTCAGAAATCATAGCACACACGTCAGACACCATTGCAATCATGTCCATGTCATCATTCACCATATTTGCCTGACGTGGATTCACCCGCTTCGGCATCTTGCAATTAGCAGCGCGGTGACCAGGCTGGTCACAGTTGAAGCAAGTCCCCTGGAACTTCGGTTTCACAATTCCAGCTTTAGGAGCAAGGTACTCAGACTTCCCTTTGCTTTTCTTGTCATTCTTCCACTTGCCTTTACCTTTTCCCTTGGGATTAGACCTTGAAGATGACCCAGCATGCTCAACCATATTGGCCTTGGCAGAATCTGGTGTATAAGTGGTTTTCTGAGCCAGCTTGTTGTCCTCTTCAATACGAAGACGAACAACCAAGTCTTCAACACTCATCTCCTTTCGCTTGTGCTTCAAGTAGTTCTTAAAATCTACCCAGCTTGGAGGTAACTTTTCAATAATAGCAGCAACTTGAAAAGTTTCACTCACGACCATTCCCTCAGCATGGATTTCGTGGATCAAAACCTGGAGATCTTGAACCTGGGTTATCACACTCTTTGAATCAACCATCTTGTAATCCAAAAAGCGAGCCACCGCAAATTTCTTTGTACCAGCATCCTCAGTCTTGTACTTGCGTTCCAACGACTCCCATAGTTCTTTGGCAGTCGTTGTCTTGCAGTACACGTTGTACAAAGAATCCACCAGACCATTCAGAATATAGTTGTGACACAAGAAATCTGAATGTTTCCATGCTTCAACAGCTTGCACAGCCTGTTGATTAGAGGGCTGATCTTCCTTAGGAGGTTCCACATGAGGTACAATCTCTTTCAAGAACCGCGCAAGGTTCAAGGTAGTGAGATAGAAGAACATCTTCTGTTGCCACCTCTTGAAATTCTGACCATTGAATTTCTCTGGTTTTTCAGCATGATTAGCCACTGTGGTGGAAGCAACTGGCGCACCGGTTGTCACAACAGTAGTCACAGGAGGAGGATTTTCAGTGTTAGTCATCCTGAAAGATCACGCATAAACAGTTAAGTCAACTGTTATAGATATGTATATATTAGAAATTCAATCGTGATTTCTATATATGTGTACAAAATCTGTTTCACCAAAACTCTATCTTGGTCTTAATGAATCAGATTTCACAATCAAATAAATCAATATATAAGAAACTCAATCTTGGTTTCAATATATCTAATTTGAACCTGCTTAAAATCATTAAATAATAATAAAATCTGTTAGCAATACTGATTTCCAATGAAACTCACTGGTGGTTTCGTCAGAAAATAGTTTAAATAAACCTGTTAAAATATATTTAATCCGATTTAATAAAAGAATTTTAATTCTGTAACACAGAATCTGTTTTAAGACTGTAGGGAAACGTGTATACTTTTATCAATAAAATCGAATTACAATGATATAAGAATTAACAGAATTTAATAACGGAAATTAAAAGACAATAAATTAAATAATGAAAGTAAAAGCAGTAAACGGTCGTGGAACGAGGCTCGTGTTTAACACGATTCCCTTAAAACAGATTCGCCGTCTGTTTCCCAGGGTACAACGTTCAAAGCTGTTGTACAGCCGGACCTGACATACTTGCCTGAAAGATCACGGAAAGTAGTGTGCTTCTGATCGAAAAGACCGCCAGAAATATATCAATGGAACTAGTAAACTTTGTGTGTTTTTTTTTTTTTGTTGGTGCTTAGAAATGATGGAGATTGTCATCTATTTATATGCATCCACATGCATCAACTAGTTGTTATCTTCCAAATTGATAACAATCAATGTCTTATCTATCAATGACTCATGCACATTATCATCTTCACATGTACACGTCTATTTCATTTGAAATATGTCAATCAATTGACAAGTGATTGCAAAATGATAGCATGTCAATGACTCATGTCACTCTTTATGCCAACCATATACTAGTTAAGAGATAATGATGACAAGACATACTCAATTTGTATTGTCAATCACATTTCTTAGTCAATGATACTAATTTGCAAATTATGATAAGAACAATTTGATATCAATTAATAACTCAAATTGTAAATGATAATAACTAATTTAATTGTCTATTATTGACACATTAATTTTTAGTTATTACTCAATTTCCTCCATTTCAATTACCCGTAGAGACTCGATGTCTCATTCACACTAACTCCGTTTTAGACATATAATGGCTCAACTTGGCCTCACACTCAATAATTATATTCGCTAATAATTATATATGTCCAAAGTTAGTAAAACACTGTTTTCCCATTATATTTTCCAACAGTTTTTACTCAAAACCGTCGTCTGATCACCCGATCGAGTCATAATTCAATAGGTTCAACTAAATGAGTTAACCGAGTTTTAAAACACGGCTAATTTCTTTTATGCTCGTATTCAATGATCAAGGCTATGAAAATAGAGGTGAGCATCACGTCAGAATCAACCTGAACCGAATAAAATCAAAACCAACCCAAAACTGAATAAAGGAATATTTGCTGATCAAGAACCGAACTGAGTATACACTACTAAACTGAAACCGAATTAAATAAAATTGATTCAGGTCAATTAAGAGTTTGAACTGACTAAGCATTGGTTTAATCTGAACAGAACCGAAACCTCAATTAAGAAAGTTCAAGATTTTTAATAAGGTTTACAAGGCCGTTTAATGGCTACAAAACTATCAACCTTGCACATTTGTATAAAAGATGATTAACAACTGTATACTGTGGTCAACGACGGTGGTCAAACTTACCGAAACCTGCAAATTTTGCCGAAAAATTAAATACTCATTATAGACTTGTGTTTATTACTTATAATAACTATTTATTTGTATGATAAGTTGAATTTTAAGAATAATATTGCTGAAAATACCTAAAACTCGTTAGAAATACCAAAAACTTGTTAGAAATGCTCAAAATTTGTTAAAAATATCGATCTGATTAATCACCGATTAATTTGCTTAAAACGATTATAAGTTACAAAATGATCGACTAACCAAATAATAATCCATGATTTTTACGACCTTTGCAAAGTTTCATCATTAAAGACGAACCCACATAAGAGCCGGGTGTGTCATAGGATACACTCATTTTGAAGCCACGAAATGCAACACCCAAAATCTTTTATGTTATTTTATTTTTTTTAGCGTAACTTTAGTTGACTTAAATTTTCTTGTAAAACATCTTTTTTAAAATCCTGAATCCACCACTGTCCATTATATGATATTATATGATAATGCTTGACATTTCAAAACCTCATTTTCTTTCCCATAATATTGTGAAGTGAAATAAACTTATGACTTGTTGTTATACACATGTTAAATGCTATGAACTCAAATAGTTTGCTTTTGTTGCACTTATCCTATGTTATGATTAACATTAGAGGATTAAAAACTTTAAAACAAACATCACTTTTTGATCTTTTTGAATTATCTTCCTTACTTTTCAATATATTCTCATTCAAACTTCTTTTCAGCTTTTAGATTCATTCCACAAATATTGATCTTTCTAAGACTCATTTCCATCCATTTATCCAACTAATATATCTAAAATCTTTTGATTGGACTTATAGCTAATTTGTGATGCATTAGAACAATAAGGTTTTAACTTTGTCATATGGGTGAAAAAAAAAGAAAAAAAAAAACAAAATCGAACAAAAAAAAAGACTAAAACTAGAAACTAATGATTCGGTTTTTATATTTTTAAAAGACGAAAATTTCTGGTCAGTTTTAATTTTCATTCAAAAACCGAACCGTAAAAATTAAACCGAACCGAACTATTTATCTTTATATAACATGCTTGCCATTTATGTATTCTTACTTGAAAATATATTATTATATTATTACAAGTTAGTTAATATAACTTGACCGAACTTAAATATATACGGTTTTTAAAACTAAAAATACCGAAAACAAAACCAAAACCTTTTATAAACTAAAAATCCGAACCACCCAAACCGATTGGTCTCGATTCTTGGTTTTATAAAAATCGAGTAATACGATTAGGTTTCAGTTTTAGCCAAAAACCAACTTAAACCAAACCGTGCATATCCTTATCGTCTACCGACAAGATGTTTCATATACATCCGTCAATCCTCGCTAGGTATACTTTAATTGTACAAAGAGTAAGACCCAACATAATAGGCCGCAAATCGACTTCAAGTCGAGATATCAGATAGAACATATATCTGTTCTGTCTGGTTCTCGGCCTTTTTCTTTCTCGTATTCGGTATTTTGTTTAATTCGGTCTTAAGTAAAGCCTATTATGCCTTTTTAGATCAGGTCGGAGAAAAACCGAACTAAACTGATCTGACTCGACCCACTAATTAGTAATATTTGTCGTTCTAAAAAACAGTGGCCAAACGTGCGACTCATACATAGATAAGATAATATAGATTAGTGATAACTTAAGACATATACTCTACTTAATAAGAATAAAAAAAATGTAGATTTATGTTGACCCACCCACCAATACCATTTTATTAAAATTTGTTGTACGTATGCAAAATTGGTAATACTAATATAATTTATGTAACCATGCGTTGCATATGTTGTTAATCCATATCATTTCATATCTAGAAGGATATATTTATATTTATATGCATAATAATACTAATACATGATGGTCATTAAGATTGTTAGTGGTGCCTAGTTATTGTTTTTTAGTGGACTTGACCTAGCCAAAACCAATCCCAAATATCTTCTTCATATCTACAACTATGTCATTCCACTTTTTTACTAAAATGAAATACCATACTTTGTTTGTACATGAATGAAACCATTTGTACTAAGTTTACCTAAAAACAACACCTTTATATTGTGTAGTGATAACAAACCCATTCATCTTTATATTAGCGTCATCTTAACTTTTAACAAATTCATTAAAACTTACTTACGAGTATAACGACACTCATCAAAACTTACCCATACTCACATTCCATACATATTTTTTTATTACTTAAACATACCCTACTCACAAAAAAACACCTAAAAAATAAAACCACATGAGCCCACAAATAATAACTCGCGCCAAATAAGTATGATATTGTTTTTTACTGACGACAAAGTCACGCACAACTTTAGAAGGTGAGAATGACACTCGCGCGCTGCTTTAGGCAAGTCGCTCGTAGCTTACTTGCCACTCACCTTATAACACAACCATTTGTACCATTTTCAAGATCAACAAGTCACATGTTCAAAAATTAGTATCGGCTCTTTTATTAGGCTGCTCATAATAACGATCATCAACGATCATAATTTTTTTGCCACATCATTTTTTTTTCTCTAGTGACATACATGCGATTTATTTTCATAGCAAGATAATCAAATTCAATTTTTTTAATTTCTGTTATTCAAATTATTAATTAAATAAAATAAAAATATTACAATAAATTTATATTAAAATATTGTTAAAAATGATTAAATAAATTTAATTAGAGATAAAATGAGTAAAATGTATTAACAAAAACTAAATTTAAAAATATTAAATTAATATATAGTGAAGAAATTAAACAAAGCAATATATTAAAACTTAAAAATTTGTTACAAATGTTATCTAATTTTTCTTTTAGATAAACTTTTTTATTTAATTAAAACATAATTGAAACTAATCTTATCTAATTAAAAAAAAGAAAAAAAAGGAGAAGACTGAATTTCCAATTGGGTCGTAGATTCAAACTAGTTCGTATGAAGAGCTGATACGTATTGGTCACCGCAACGCGATCGACTTTAAAATCGGTCGACTAAATAAAGACCGATATCGTTGTGAGTGGCTTTAGCTTATAAAATACTAGTTAGTTATTATATATTAGCATAATTTAAAAGCTTAAATTTTAGCTATAACACATAGCATAACTACAAATTCACCAGCCAAGCTATCGAGCATTTTTTTTTTTTTTTTGTACGTTTTATTTTAAAAACTCCTAGGCTAATAAAAGAAAAAACATAAGTGAAAAACTTTTTAATATAACCTAGCCTAGATTGCTAGTAATAGATTTTAAGTTGCTTTTGGGATAACCAATCTAACTTGTAGGTTAAGTTCGAGTTGCGAATAATTAAATGAGCCGACTTACTAATTCGTTTAAGATTTTTTCTTGAAACAAAAATTATATGTGTTAAAGAGGGTTGGTCGGATCGTCTCGCTATACCTTTTAACCTATTTAACTCATGTAATGAGTTAATTTTTATATATAAAATGAATTAAATAAATATATTCGAAACTCGAACCTATTTAACTCGTCAATCCAAATATACATACGAGTTAAAGTGGTCAAATTTAAATTATATGCGATCTAGTTAGAGTTTACATAGATAATCCGATTATGAATAAGTTTGGTTTAATTAAATTTTTTTAACCCGTTAACTTGTCAGCCCGAATCTATCATATTCAGCTAATGCTCTTACAAGTAAAGGTGTGATTCAGATTGATTCGGTCGGGTTCTGATCAACTTGGCTCAGCTCAATTTGGGTCGAGTCAACTCGGGTTAAGACTAAAAATTCATATTTAAAACTTGAGCCTAATTAAAATTCGAGTCACTCGGGTTCAGATTAATTCGGATCAGGTCAATTCGGGTTCGGATTAACCAGAATATAAGTAAAAAATCTAAAAAATAGCTTATTTAAGTATATTTTCATTGTAAAAAGTGTTAGTTGAGTCGAGTCGAGTCAAATGGGGTTAGTCGAGTTTGGGTCAAGTCGAGTCAGATCAATTCGGGTCAAGGCTAAAAAATATAAACTCGAACCTGACCAATTTAAAACTTAGTCAACTCAAATCAACCTGAATTGACCCAAATAAGTTTTTTTTTTTGACCCAAATGACCCAAACCGAATAAGTTTATTCGGATTCAAGTTCTAGTCGAATCGACTTTTTCAACACCCCTACTTACAAGCAGCTCCAAGTTAGTGTTAGGCAGCTCCATCTACAAAACTAAGCTAGTTTGAACTTATAAAAAAGCTGAAGGGGCTAATAAGCCAGATCCCAAAAAGCCAAAGGCTAAAAAGACAAATAAGTCCACATATTTAAACCTCATTTCACTTACTTTATCATCTCATCTTCTCATTTCTCATTTCACAAAACTCAAAACACAAAAACAAACACTCCTTTTTCTTTCTATTTTTATTCTCATTAAATTAAACCCAAACCAAACACTTCTCTTTAGATCTGTTTCATTTCCCTTATCTCACGCGCCCTCACGCGCCTTTTTTAACACCATATTCCTCACCTGAACATTCTAGGTTTTGACGGTCACGCGCCTTCTTTACGCCACACGCGCCGATCAGACATCTTTTAATCATGTTTTCAATGTTGGTGGTGTTGTTTTGAGGTTCTGAAACTATCTCACGCGCCTTCACTCGCACTCACGCGCTTGTTTTAGTTTACGAGGAACATTTTCAGGCGAACCCGTTTGAGATAATGTTGTGTTAGAAAGGTTTAGCTAGTTCACGCGCTCCACGCGCCACTTGTCGTTTCTCACGCGCCGCCGTTTTGTTAACCCATTTGTGATAATGTTGTATTAAGAAGGTTTAACTAGTTCACGCGCTCCACGCGCCACTTACCGTATCTCACGCGCCGCCATTTTTGAAACCCATTTGTGATAATGTTGTGTTAACGACAAAAAACCACTTCACGCGCTCCACGCGCCACCTATCATATCTCACGCGCCGCCATTTTTGAAACCCATTTGTGATAATGTTGTATTAACGACAAAAAACCACTTCACGCGCTCCACGCGCCACCAGTCACATCTCACGCGCCGTTCTGAAACCCAGAAATGGCGTTCCCGGAGGAAGTCTTGGAACACGTGTTCTCATTCCTGGAAACCGAAAAGGACCGAAACTCAGTCTCATTAGTCTGCAAAACCTGGTACGAAATGGAACGTTGGTGTCGAAAACGCATCTTCATAGGCAACTGCTACTCCGTGTCCCCTCGCGCGATGGTCACGCGCTTTCCGGAGGCGAAAAGCGTCGAATTGAAAGGAAAACCGCATTTCGCGGACTTTAACTTGGTCCCGGATGGTTGGGGAGGGTATTTTTATCCGTGGGTGGTCGAATTGAGTAAAGGGTATCCGTTGTTAGAGGAGATTAGGTTGAAACGAATGGTGGTCAGTGACGAGTGTTTAGAGGTTATAGCGAAGAGTTTTAAGAATTTCCGGGTTTTGGTTTTGGCGTCGTGTGAGGGGTTTAGTACTGATGGGCTTGCTGCCGTTGCTGCGAATTGCAGGTTGTGTTTTGTTGCTATAAAGTTCTGATTTTTTTTTTGCGGTTTTTAGGTTAAGTTTGATTTGCTTATACGAACGATAAATGTGACGTTTTGGCCTTCGTTATGTGTAACATGATAAGTTGCGTTTTTTGTTATGTTTAGGTCAGTTTGATTTGCTTATATGAACGATAAATGTGACGTTTTGGCCTTCGTTATGTGTAACATGATAAGTTGCGTTTTTTTGTTATGTTTAGATCAGTTTGATTTGCATATAGGAACGATAAATGTGACGTTATGTGTAACTTTTTAAGTTGCGTTTTTTTTTGTTATGTTTAGGTTAGTTTGATTTGCATATAGGAACGATAAATGTGACGTTATGTGTAACTTGTTAAGTTGCGTTTTTTTTGTTATGTTTAGATCAGTTTGATTTGCATATAGGACCGATAAATGTGACGTTATGTGTAACTTGTTAAGTTGCGTTTTTTTTTTTTTTTTGTTATGTGTAGGTTAGATTGATTTGCATATAGGAACGATAAATGTGACGTTATGTGTAACTTTTTAGGTTGCGTTTTTTTGTTATGTTTAGGTTAGATTGATTTGCATATAGGAACGATAAATGTGACGTTTTGGCTTTTTCGTAAGACTATTTGTGATTACTAAATGCGTGTATATCGAGTAAACTTATTTTTTCTTGCGATGTTTAGCTTAGTTTGATTTGCATATAGGAACGATAATTGTGACGTTTTGGCCTTTGTTATGTTTAGGTTAGTTTGATTCGCATATAGGAACGATAAATGTGACGTTTTGGCTTTTCGTAAGACTGTTTGTGATTACTTAATGCGTGTATATCTAGTAAATTTATGTTCTCTTACGACGTTTAGCTTAGTTTGAATTGCATATATGAACGGAAAATGTGACGTTTCGGCCTTTTGGTGAGGGTAATCGGGATTGCTGAAGCTATATGTTTTTTTGCGATATTTAGGTTAGTTTGATTTGCGTATAGGAACGATAAATCTGGCGTTTTGGGCTTTGTTATGTTTAGGCTCGTTTGATTCGATATATAATGCACGTGTAACTTGCTTAGTTTCGTTTTTTTGTTTTGTTTAGGTTAGTTTGATTTGATATGCGTATTCAAAATGTGTCCTTTTCGGGTTCTTGCGAGTGCGTTTGGATTCTCGACAACAAAAAATATTTTTTAATGATGATTTGCAATAATGTTTGTATTTTTGGAAAGTTTAGTTCTCTTTTTATGTTTAGGTTAGTTTGGTTTGCATTTAAAAGTGGAAAGTTTAACCTTTTGCTATTTTCGGCAAAAAATGTGACCTTTTGGCGTTTCTGTGTGCGTGGTTGGTAACCGAAAGTTTGGATCTTGTGTGAGATGCATTGAACGCTATTTATAGATTACTAACGACAAAAATGTGGTTTTTGCCAAGAAAAATTTGTTAAAATTACCATACTCAGCTACTTTCGGAACAATTTGTGAGCGTGTTTTTTGTAACTCAAAATTTGTTAAAATTACCATACTCAGCTACTTTATACGGTGCAAGCGATAACGCTATATGTTCTCTATTAGCTTCTTTGAAGACATAAATAGCGTTCCGCTTATTTGATTTCGTTCAACGGAGTTGTTTAAGTATTTCCTTAATTTTCTATGCAGGAATTTGAGAGTGCTGGATTTGCAAGAGTGTGACGTCGAGGATCTAAGTGGACATTGGCTGAGCCACTTCCCGGATTCGTTTACCTCATTGGAGACTCTTAACATGGCTTGCTTGACCTCTGAAGTCAGTTTCTCAGCCCTTGAACGTCTGGTTGCTCGCTCACCCAATTTGAAGACTCTTCGACTCAACCGCACAGTACCCCTTGAGAAGCTCTCCATGCTCTTACAGCGGGCGCCACAGTTGGTCGAGTTTGGTACTGGCTCCTACTCTGCTGATATTCGGTCGGATGTATATTCAAGTCTAGCGGATGCTTTTTCAGCTTGCAAGAATCTTCAAGGGTTGTCAGGGTTTTGGGACGTCGTTCCAGCTTATCTTCCGGCTTTTTACTCTGTGTGTTCTCAGCTTACTTCTCTAAACTTGAGCTATGCGACTACACAAAGTCCCGATCTTACAAAGATTGTTAGCCAGTGTCATAAGTTGCAGCGGCTATTGGTATGTCTTAATACTCAAATAATTACTTCCAAAACACAACGCCAAACACTCGACTTATTTATATGCATTTATTTCGATTCTTATGTGTACATTCGTATTGAACGTCACCAATCTATGTTATTGCAGGTATTAGATTACATCGAGGATACAGGCCTCAATGCCCTTGCTATGTCTTGCAAGGACCTCAGAGAACTGCGTGTATTCCCTTCCGATCCCTTTGTTGCCGATGCAAATGTGCTATTAACAGAAGAAGGCCTTGTTTCCGTTTCCGAGGGATGCCCAAAACTTCATTCCGTTCTGTATTTCTGCAGACAAATGACAAATACCGCATTGATTTCCATTGCTAGAAACCGTCCCAACTTTACATGCTTCCGCTTATGCATTCTCGAACCCCGAGCTCCAGATCACGTCACATTCGAACCCCTCGACGTTGGTTTCGGAGCCATAGTAGAAAATTGCAAAGATCTTCGCCGTCTTTCAATGTCGGGTCTCCTCACAGATCGTGTATTTGAATACATCGGAAAGCATGCCAAGAAGCTAGACATGCTTTCCATAGCTTTTGCGGGTGAGAGTGATTTAGGCTTACATCATGTTTTATCGGGGTGTGATAGCCTAAGGAAGCTGGAGATACGGGACTGTCCTTTCGGTGATAAAGCTTTGTTAGCGAATGCTTCGAAATTGGAGACAATGCGATCCCTTTGGATGTCTTCTTGTGGTGTTAGTTTTGGAGCATGTAAATTACTTGGTCGGATGATGCCTGGTCTTAACGTTGAAGTTATCGATGAACGGGAAAACTTAAATTCAATTCCTGAAAACGTCCCAGTTGAAAAGCTTTACATTTACCGCACGGTTGCTGGACAAAGGTTTGACATGCCGGATTTTGTACGCACAATGGGCAAAGATGAGGTACGCGCTGCATATCACATGCTATAAATTTCATTTCCATAAAAGCTTCTCAGTTCTCAAGGGAAATCTATAAAAAAAAGGTCACATTTTCGACAGTTGACATGGCTCTCGGTACGTGGTTCTAACAAAGATCTGAAGCTCTTGTAGCGTTCCGATATGCCACACTGGTCCAGTCAGCAACGTTGTACTCGTTATAGAATGTATTTGTATTTTTAGTCTCTAAATAAAGATTCTTTGAATTATGCGACATCACTGTTTATTATCTCATTGCTTGAATCGAAATGACTTAATTATTCGTATTTGTTGCGAGACCTGATCATTTCTTGATACCGTGTTCTTAACTGTTATCGCGTTCAACTGTTGTGAAACCTGTTTTTTTTTCGGTTCCAAGGATTATTGTCTCAAGTCCATACTTATTGATGTATAGTTACAGTATTTGCGAGTTTTGTGATTCAGTATACTCTGGGTCCAATGCTCGTTCGGCTTGGATATAAGCGTAACCTGTTACTCAGACACTTGTGTAGGGGTGAGCATTCGGTTTGGTCGGTCTGGTCTTGTCTTACCAAAAATTCATCGATTATGCCTAATAGGACCGGACAGATGACCGACCCGGCCCGGACATTCTGGTCTGGCGTTTTGACCATTTTGGTCTCGGTTCAGTCCTGTTTTAGACCGATGCTCACCCTTGTGTGGCTTGGCGCGATAGGATACCTATTGGCATGTTTCAGCTCATATAGGCATCACCCCACAGGCCCACAACGAATAGCTTCGGCAACTCTCCTAGCTCAGCAGGGCACTAACCGGAGTAGTCATGAGCCGAGAAACTCGAACCTGGTTACAAGTAAATACAATTTGGATGTTTAAATATTTTCCAAATCAGAAAGTAAAAACAAGTGACATATTGACTACTATGTCAAATAATTGAAAATGATTAATATGTCATGTCAAAATGCAATTAACATATACTAATCATTCCTAAATGGTTATGTGTTGCTCCGACAACTCTCCTGGCCTGGTTTCAGTTCATATGGGTCCAAAATTACTCCGACAATTCTCCTGGCCTGCTTAGCCCATATGGGTCCAAAACTATGACATGGTTATGTCGGAGCACCAACTGAAGTAGCTTTGGTGACTCTCCTAACGGGTCAGGATACTAACCGGAGTAGTCATGAGCCGAGAAACTCGAACCTGGTTATAAGCAAGGTTGCAAATATCGTGAATCGTTTACCTGTTGGTCGATCACTTTGTAGTTTGTTATTGTTTTAGGCGGGATGAATTGGTAATTAATCTGATTGGCATTTTTAGCAATTTTTTGGTATTTCGGGAAATGTTTGGGTATTTCTAACAAGTTTTTGGTATTTTTGGCAAAATTATTTTTAAAATACAATTTATCATACATATACATAGTTACGATAAGTGATAAAAACAAGTTACAGTGGGATTTCGGTATTTTCGACAAAATTTGTAGGTTTTCGGTAAGTTTGACTTCTTTTGACCGTCATTGACCACAGTTGACCGCACTTAATCGCCTTTTTATTACTCCATTCGTCCTTAAATAAATGTCCACTTTGACTTTTTACGATTTTTCTTGTGCAATTTTGACTTTAAATACTGTAGTATTTTATATGTTATATAATATTTGATGAAAATTATATCAATGAAAAATTCATTTAAAACCCAATCCATCCATATATTTTGCATCAAGTATTATATAACATAAACGTAAATATTTAAGGTCAAAGTTAAACAAAAAAGACCAAAAAAAGTCAAAGTGGACATTTATTTAAGGACGGAGGGAGTAACTGACAAGGTTGAGGGTCTTGTAACGATATCACCTTTTCATTAACCGATAATGTTGAAAGCCTTGTAACGATTAGTCGGAGATTAATCAACCTTTTAGACTTTTTTGCAACATTGGTTACAAGTGACTTAACTCAGTTGGTCATCAAGGTTGGGTTCAAGACCTGCCATGCCAAGGACCTTTCAGGCGAAACGGATAAGGAGTCTAACATAACTAGGCGAGGGTTCGAAGAAGACATTCTTCCGCTTGGATATCATTGCACGACTCGACCCACTAACCACTAACATTCGCCGTTCTAAAAAAAGTGACATTTGTAATAATTGAAAATGATTAAACAAATGTCATGTCAAAATGCAATTAACATAATACTAATCATTCATAAGCAAAGTGATTATTGGGACAAAAAGTAGCAAGTATGAATTGAAAAGGCAACTTTTAATAAGAAGATTGGAATTGTTGAAGTGACAAATGGATAAGCTAATAATCAATCAGCTAAAAGCCAAAACCAAAAAAGCTTTTTGATTTTTGTATTGGATGATGATATCCACTCCTTTATACTACTAGTACAATAATCATCATCATCATTCACATGTTTCATTTTTCATCATTTCCATCTTCAATTTTTCATTATGATTTCCATAAGCTCATTTTGTTACCCCCCTATGGTCCAGATTTTACCATCAAGTAGATGCTTATTAAAGTGAAAAAATTCTTAACTTTTTTCATACAACTTTAAGAAGAATGAGTCTTTTTGTTACCTTTATTTAAGGTTAACAACTTGTTCCTTTTGTCCTAAAGCATATATATACCCGAGTTGATCCGACGCGAGTTAATCAGATCTGAATTGACCCGAACCCGAGTAATCTGAGTTCAAATAAGGTTGGGTAGGGGTATGGATTTTTTTTTTGTCTATATCCGACTTTGATCCGATCTGAATTGACCTGAACCTGACTAACCCGACCCGACTTACATCCCTATTTTGTTACCCTCTATGGTCCAGATTTTACCATCAAGTAGATGCTTATTAAAGTGAAAAAAATTCTTCTGAAACAGTAACTTTTTCATACAACTTTTAAGAAGGATGAGTCTTTTTGTTACCTTTATTTAAGGTTAACAACTTGTTCCTTTTGTACTAAAGCATATATACCCGAGTTGATCCGACGCGAGTTAACCAGACTGAATTGACCCAAAACTGAATAATCCGAGTTCAAATAGGGTTAGGTAGGGGTATGGATTTTTTTTTTGTCTAGATCTGACTTTGACCTGATCTGAATTGACCTAAACCTGACTAACCCGACCCGACTTACATCCCGGTTTGTAAGTATGTAGTTTAAGACTCGATACTTGTTTCTCCCTAATGGTTATCTATGAGCTTATGGGCTATTTTAGATTTTACACATTAAAAAAAGCCGATAAGCTCACTTTCAAAAAAGCTAAATTTGAGCTTGTCACTTATTCAAGTCCACAAACTCGGTTGATTTAGATTACCAACAGTGAGAATCCTACACAAAAATTAACAAGTTCGGATTAGTCTAAATATATTTCGAGCTGGGATTTGGGTCGACCCACCTAACTCGTTTAATAAACAGGTCAGATTCAGGTTAAGAATAAATTAGTCGAGTTGACTTATCAACTCGTTTAATTTTCTTTCATATTAAAAATTGTTTACAATTTATTATACATGTTAAATGAGTTAAACGGGCTACCCACAAACCCGTTTAACCTGTATAATGTGCCAACCCTTTATACAAAATGGATTAAAAAGGTCAACCTGAAACCCGTTTAACTAGGGATGAGCATTTTGATCCGAATCCTGAAACCGAACTGGAATCGTCCCAAAACCGTACCGATTCCTGGTACCTGAATCCCGTTCGGTACGGTACCAGGACTACAAAATAAGGTGAAAAAATATCACGACCACTAATTCGATACCGGTTCAGTACCAAATCGGGAAATTTCCAAAAAAAAAAAAAAAAAATCCCGATTTCCCGGTACCGGTACCGATATCCAAATCCCCGTGGAAAATCATTAAGGTTACCGAAGGTTTAAGAGCCAGTGGAAAATCATTGTTTGTGGGTGGTAAGCGTTCCCCGATGAGGGCATAAAATGTCCACAAGGGCATAAACGTGGGCATTGAACCTCCCATCGCGCGCACGAATACTAGGGTGCAAGGACACCCTCCGGAGGTGAGTTGTCTTGTGCCGGACATACCACTATGAGTCTCCGGTCACCCGTTCACTCGAACATGGTTGACCCCTTCTTAGCTCAACGGTAACTTTTTATAAATCATGGACCTTTGGTTAGTGGGGGGCATTAAAGTTGTTGAAGGGCTAAGAGCTAGGGGCAACTTTGACTCGAGCGCGTCTGGGGGGATTGGCTGTCCGAGGTGAGAGTAGTCGTCTGGTGTTTGCACAAGAATTTGCGTACCGTGTGGCCCCGTGGAGACTAGGAAGGTTTGGCTCAGCCTTCTAGTTAGGGGAATTGGAATTGCCAAGAGTTTGGCTAGGTTGAAGGCAATGTGAGAAATGCACATAAGCTGTTTCGAGACACTCTGAAAAGCCCACAGCTGAATCTCCCCGTTCCCTCGATCATGGTTGACCCCTTCTTAGCCCGACAATAACTTTTTATAAGATCAGGTATTACATTTTGACTTGATAACTCGATAACAGTGGGAAGTATCTTGTTTGCATTGGTCATCAGTTGAACGAGAAACTCACCAGATCATCGCTAGAACTCTAAGGTAGGAACTTTAACACAAAAACCCGATCTTCACTAAAATAAGTTGTCGGTCTAAGCAGGAGCTGGCACAACTTGATCGAGTAAAGTGGGCAACACGTACCGCTAGAAAGTTGTGTCAAGCCTTCCTAGTCTCCCTCCATGAGGCCACATGGTGCGCCACATCATACAAGTCGCTGATAAATCTTTTAAGCAGACGACGAAAGTCACTAATGAAGCATATATTTCTTCGCACACAAATCTTCCAAATGTTCCTATTAGTGACTACAAAAACTTGAAGCGATGCGGTTGCAAGTCCCTTTACAAGTTCGTCACTTGAAATGGTAACGGTACATTATATTTTTGGCAAAAGAAAAGCATTTAAGTTAAAAACACATAACGAAATTGCACTTTGAAGTTTGAAACAATGTAAGCAGATTTCTCACAAGTCGACACCATCTCTGAAATAGCTAAAGTAGCTGAAATTCCGCTTAACTACAGCCCGATACAACACTATCTCAACTTTTATGACTTGTGTTCATGTGGTCTTCTTTTTGCTACATTACCGTACGATCAGGAGATCAATACCAGTTACTTATTTGAACCTTGTAACGTCTGCAACAGACGTTCAATCCTATACTTCATTACTGGCTGACCAGAACTCGTTCTCTTGAACATATTTTCCCTCTGAGTTTTACGACGAGCATGTGATTTGTCTAAAACTTCTTTCTTTGCTTGAATTATTGTTTCCTTTTCTTTTCTCGCCTTATCGTCCTCTTCCCGCTTCTTGTTGTAAATTTCATTTAAACTGTATGCTATCTTTTTCCCGGTTTTCCGCCTCCCTTGGGACGTCTCGCCATTTTCCCCGTTTTCAGTTCTACCCTGCAAATAACAATCATCGAAATAAAGGTTTTATAATCCCTTGTTGAAAGAAAAAGAATGCATTTAATGCCATTGTGGTAACCGGGAGCATAGCAAGTCCCAACCCAAATCTGTTGTTCGACCTCTAGTGAACGAAGAAGAAAAGAAGAGGTCTAAAATATCTTTATCCTAAAGTTCCTGTTAGTATTAACCAACCACAACAGCTCGAGTTATAGACTTAAGATCACGACCTCAATGGATTTTGTAGGTTGAGAAGAACCTTCCCCGTGGTCTGGTCGCTTCTGTATCTTCTTGTACTTGTTAACATATTTCGCATTCTTGTAGAACTCCCTTTGCTTTTCTGTGAGAATTAACATTCGTTAAAAAACGCATAAAGATACAAAAATTACAAATTACAATTCTGTATAGTCTAACGGGTCTCAAACCAATCACTAGTTCTAAACTGGTATATCACATAGCCTCCGTGATCTACTATATGACTAGCAAGTTAGTAGCTTGATAAACAATAAATATGTAACTTTTACTCTCATCGGGACTCAGCCTCTCAGGTTATTAGCTACGGGTTGTACTGTTTGGCACTGCATATTTAAAGTGATCGTCTCATTAACTGAATTCCCAAGTTGGAGTTACTTAGTTTTGCTATTTGGGTAAAGCAAGGGCCTTTTTTTGGGCGTATTGGCTTATTTACTTGGATAAGCTTAGTCTTATGGGCTTATTTGGGGAGAGATAAGAAAGGATGGAAGGGAACTTGTTTTTGTGGCTAAGAGCTTATTTAGCAATGTCCTTTTTGTTCATCTTACCAACATAAGCTGTATAGCTAACCCAAACACCTTAGATTTAAACGAAACCATCTTTTTTAGATTAAAACCAAACCGTATCTGTAAAAGCTAATAACTTCACCCACATAAAAACGTAATCTTCACTCCTACATATATGCGGGTAAGAACATTTGTACACTCGTTATCATTAGTCTCCTCTTACATCTCTACTGGCGCTACTATTCAATCTTAAAACCAAGAACAGCTATTGACAAAAACATCGTTACGCAGTTAGTTCTGAAATCTAGTATTCAGTACGTTACAATTCTACTACAAAATGCTAGCAATTAACTATAGGCTAGCAGCTGCCGACAACTAGGACTCAAACCTATCACTAGTTCTAAGCTGGTATTATCATATAGCCTCCATGATCTACTAGTTAGTATCATAAGGTCGTGTTATTTTGATAAGCTAATATAAGTTTGAAAAAAAAGACAGAGCTTATATAACATAACCCGAAAACCAAATTAGCCATAAGCCAGCTATATAACGCTAAACAAAATTACATACAACTAGTACTAATTACAGTAACCTTAAAAATGTTGCATATAACAGTAAACTTAAATATATGTATCTAATCCTTCTATCAACATAGGGGTTGTTTGTTTCGGCTTATATAGCAGGCTTATGACTTGTTTGGTTTTCGGGTTTATAAGCTTATTATGACATAATAAGCTTATATAAGTTAGAAAATAAGCCAGAGCTTATGAAACATAAACCCGAAAAGCAAATAACGCGAAACAAAATTACAAACAACTAGTACTAATTAGTAATTACAGTAACCTTAAAAAAACAAAACAAATTGAAGTAATTTAGTGGGTGTTCGTTTCGGCTTATATAGCGCGCTTATGACTTATTTGGTTTTTGGGGTTATGTTTCATAAGCTCACTTTTTGCGGCTTATTTTAAAACTTTTTGGCGTACATAAGGTTATCATGACATGATAACCTTATACAAGTTTGAAAATAATCCACAAAATATGAGCTTACGAAACATAACCCGAAAACCAAATAAGTCATTAGCCCGCTATATAAGCCGAAACAAAATAACATACAACTAGTACTAATTATAGCAGGATTATATATTTAATTCTTGTACCAACTTGCGGGTGTTTGTTTCAGTTTGTATAGCGGGCTTGCAACTTATTTGGTTTTCAGGTTTATGTTTCATAAGCTCATGGCTTATATAAGCTTATTATGACATGATAAGCTTATATAAGTTAGAAAATAAGAGAGAGCTTATGAAACATAACCCGAAAACCAAATAAGCCACAAGTCAGCTATATAACGCTAACCAATATAGCGGGCTTATGCTTTATTTGGTTTTCGGGTTTATGTTTCATAAGCTGACTTGTTGTGGCTTATTTAGAAACTTTTCATCCTATATATGCTTATTATGTCATAATAAGGTTACAAAAGCCTAAAAGCTTCTAAATAAGCCACCACAAGTGAGCTTATGAAACATAAACCCGAAAACCAAATAAGGCATAAGCAAGCTATATAAGGCGAAACAAAATTACATACAACTAGTACTAATTACAGTAACCTTAAAAATGTTGTTGCATATAACAGTAAACTTAAATATATGTATCTAATCCTAACTTAGGGGGTGTTTGTTTCGGCTTATATAGCAGGCTTATGACTTGGTTTTCGGGTTTATGTTTCATAAGCTCATGTTTTACAGCTTATTTTGATAAGCTTATAGTATAAGTTAGAAAATAAGCCAGAGCTGATATAACATAAACCCGAAAACCAAATAAGTCATAAGCCTGCTATATAAGGCGAAACAAAATAACAAACAACTAGTACTAATTACAGTAACCTTAAAAATGTTGCATATACTAACTTAGGGGGTGTTTGTTTCGGCTTATATAGTGGGCTTATGACTTATTTAGTTTTCAGGTTTATGCGTCATAAGCTCTATGTTTCCGTCAAGCTTATATAAGTTAGAAAATAAGCCAGAGCTTATATAACATAAACCCGAAAACCAAATTAGCCACAAGTCCGCTATATAAGGTTCAAACAAAATAACATACCAACTAGTACTAATTACAGTAACCATTAAAAAAGTTGCATATAACATTAACCTTAAAAAAACATCCAAATTACAGAAACGTTAAAAAACATACTAATTATAGCAGGGTTATGACTTATTTTGTCTAATTCTTTAATAAGCCCAGGAAATAAGATAAAACAATCTTCTTCCAACTTAGGAGGCGTTTCTTTCGGCTTACATAGTGGGCTTATGACTTATTTGGTTTTCGGGTTTATGTTTCATAAGCTCACTTGTTATGGCTTATTTTGAAACTTTTCATCCTATATATGCTTATTATGTCATAATAAGCTTACAAAAGCCTAAAAGCTTCTAAATAAGCCACCACAAGTGAGCTTATGAAACATAAACCCGAAAACCAAATAAGTCATAAGCCAAGCTATATAAGGCTCAAACAAAATAACATACCAACTAGTACTAATTACAGTAACCTTAAAAATGTTGTTGCATATAACAGTAAACTTAAATATATGTATCTAATCCTAACTTAGGGGGTGTTTGTTTCGGCTTATATAGCAGGCTTATGACTTATTTGGTTTTCGGGTTTATGTTTCATAAGCTCATGTTTTACAGCTTATTTTGATACGCTTATAGTATAAGTTAGAAAAAAAGCCAGAGCTGATATAAGATAAACCTGAAAACCAAATAAGTCATAAGGCAGCTATATAAGGCGAAACAAAATAACAAACAACTAGTACTAACTACAGTAACCTTAAAAATGTTGCATATACTAACTTAGGGGGTGTTTGTTTCGGCTTATATAGTGGGCTTATGACTTATTTAGTTTTCAGGTTTATGCGTCATAAGCTCTATGTTTCCGTCAAGCTTATATAAGTTAAAAAACAAGCCAGAGCTTATGAAACATAACCCGAAAACCAAATAAGGCATAAGGCAGCTATATAAGGTGAAACAAAATAACAAACAACTATTACTAATTACAGTAACCTTAAAAATGTTGCATATAACAGTAACCTTAAAAAAACAAAACAAATTAAAGTAACTTAGTGGGTGTTTGTTTCGGCTTATATAGTGGGCTTATTTGCTTATTTGGTTTTCGGGTTATGTTTCATAAGCTCATGTTTTACGCCTTATTTCAAAACTTTTCGGCCTACTTAAGGTTATCATGCCATGATAACCTTATATAATAAGTTTGAAAATAAGCCACACAAAGTGAGCTTATGAAACATAACCCGAAAACCAACTAAGTTATAAGCCCACTATATAAGTCGAAACATACAACAACTACTAATTACGGTAACCTTAAAAATGTTGCATATAACAGTAAAATTAAAAATATGTATCTAATCCTTCTACCAACTTAGGGGTGTTTGTTCCGGCCTATATAGCGGGCTTATGACTTACTTGGTTTTTGGGTTTATAAGCTTATTATGACATAATAAGCTTATATAAGTTAGAAAACAAGCCATAGCTTATGAAACATAAACCCGAAAACCAAATAAGTCATAAGCCAAGCTATATAAGGCGAAACAAAATAACATACCAACTGGTACTAATTACAGTAACCCTAAATATGTTGCAAACAACAGTAACCTTAAAAACAACTAAAAAAACATACTAATTACAGCAACCTTAAAAAACATTAAAAATGAAAATTAAAAATTAAAAATGAAAATTAAAAAAAAAACATACTAATCACAGTAACCTTAAAAAAAAAATTAAAAAAAATTAAAAATGAAAATTAAAAAAAAAAAAAACATACTAATCACAGTAACCTTAAAAAAAACCTTAAAAGAATTAGAAAAGAAATTAAAAAAAATTAAAAAAAAAAACATACTAATAACAGCAGGATTATATCCATCGTTTTTGGATTTAGCATTAGCAAAAGCATGAAGAGACAATCCTCCTTTCTTTCCACCTAATCTTTTTTTATTATTCTTATACTGCTTCTCATTTTCCTTCATCTTTTTTATCTTCTTTTTTTCTATGAATTAATGATTCTGGGTGGGGTATATGAACCCTAATCCAATAGTTGACTTATCTTAAAGTCAAAATGGGCTTTAGTGGGCTCAAACATTCTGGGCCGGCCCATTAATGACCCATTATGTTGTCCAAAAGCTTCCAAATAAATGGAATAAATCAAAAACCAACCGAACCAAATTGCAAAAAACCGAACTAGATCCAAGTACAATTTTTTTACATCCAACCAAATATATATAAGGCTAGGGGAACCCTGACTTGATGAACGTTTATCACGATTACACATTGGTAAACAAAGTAAATCCATTACACTTAAATCATTATTGGTAACACAAAATCACCAACAATATTTATAATTAAATATCGTTTAATAAATGATTAAAAAAAGACTTAGGCTGTGTTTGGCAAAGAGATATGAGTGATGCTATTTTTTAAAAGATTTTTAAAAGTATTTAATTTTTATGCTTTTTTTAAAGAGTGGTGATAAATGAACAGTAAACAAATGAGCGATCAACTATGAAAGCTACTGCTATCAGCTACTGCTTATTTCAACAAACACACCCTTAATATATGTTACAAGGAGTTAAATATAACTCAATATATTAAAATTTAGAAATTTATTACAAATTTTACTAATTAAAATATAATTTAAATTAAATAAATTTAATTTAAAAAAATAAACCCTTTATTTTCCTTCATTTTTTTCGATTATATTTTGTACGCCCCAATTTGGAAACTGTTTCTCAATCTCCTTCACCGTTCTATTTTTTTATCTTTTTTTTCTGTCAATTAATGATTCTGGGTGGGTATAAACCCTAATTGAATGGAAATTGAATGGTTGACTTATCAAAAAGTCAAAATGTTTTTGTGGGCTCAAAGATTTTGAGCTGGCCCATTAAGGACCCGTTATATTTTATCTTAAATAGTGTAAAACATTATGCATGTTTAGGGAATGTTGGTGGTTGTGTACTTGTGTTATCTAGAATCTTATACTAACATGTAATTACAAAAAACGTCCCGACACCGTTCAATTCAGTGCCTAATAACCTCACTGGTGGATTTGAATAACAATCAGCCTAAGTGAAGTATTAACCTTGAACATAACGAAGTCACTGAGTGAACAGTCACTCAGTGAGTTGCCTTCGAGTTCCTAGACTGAGTCTAAAAGAAAGACTCGAGCATTCAGAGAGACGAAGCTCAATGAATGACTTCTATGACGAAGAAGAAGGTGACGGGTTCAGTGAGTTGTAGCAATAAACTCACTGAAGCCCATACGATCTCCCTGAAGAAAACAAGCATTCTCCAAGACTAAAGTAAAGGTGGAATAAGTTGAATTGTGACAAGATGAAGTACATCACACAATTAGCGTGATTTACCCTTTTGGGATAGATGGGGTACTGACAAGTGTAAAGGGCTTACGTCTTACTACTTAGTATAGGGTAAGACAAGATACTACACTGTACCAATAAGACAAGAATTGCGCATGGGCAATTATTGTCTTCTACCCAACTTTCCTTCTATAAATAGGATGCTTGTAAAAGGAGAGAAAATGAGTTTGTGCACTTAATGCTTTAGACATTCACAAACACAGTTTTCTCTCCTCCAAACACGATCAAACACTTGAGTTCTAAACTCTTGTTGATAGAATCTTCAAGCTTAGCAATCGTTAGGATTGGACTAGCTTGTTAGTGAGGAGATCACAAAACCACACATTGTCTATTCAATCCCTATTGTAGCTTCGTATACAATAGGGTGTAATTCTTTAATAAAGCTAAGAGTTAAACGTTGAAAACCTTTGTGTTATTTACTTACTTGTATTAAGTTTATTGCATTACTTAACCATGGGTTAGGACTATACTTAGTATACTTAAGTATAGTACTAAATACAAGGGACCAACAAGTGGTATCAGAGCGGTAGGATTATAAAACTTTTAACCACCATCTCAAAGTTTTTAATATCTTGATCCATTATGGCTGAAAGTAATGTACCTCAACTTGTTAACAAAAAAGGAGCGAGTTACTCTGTTAACGCTCCTAAGTTAGAAGTTGAAAGATTTAACAAATGGAAGAAAAGAATGCTATGTTATTTGATGGGAATGGAACCTTATTACATAACTTGTATTAAGAATGGTCCATTCAAACCAAAAACAGCAGCTGGTGATGACAAACCTGAAAACCAATGGTCTGACAATGAAAAGAGATTTGGTCAATCAAGACCACCGTCTCAAAAGCATCATAATATCTTGTCTTCCTGACGATATTATGGAGGCTGTCATCGAGTGTGAGACGGCCAAAGAGACTTGGACAGATCTTGTTCATAGTTTTGAAGGACCATCCGACACTAAGGAGAATAGGATTATGGACCTAAAGTTTGAATATAACACTTTCAGGGCCAAACCATCTGAAACACTTCCTCAGACTTACACCAGGTATAAAACCTTGTTCAATGAGCTAATGAATGATGGGGTGAAACTGTCTAAGCATGAAATCAATGTTGGTTTTGTGAACAGTCTCCCTGAAAAATGGCTTGGTTTTTCTCAAGGATTGAGAAATGCTAATCACATACAGACTCATGATCTTGCAGACATTTATGGGAGATTTATCTAGGAAGATAATCTAATAAATAGAAGATATCCTGAGTCCAAGAAGGCCTTAATAACAGACACCTCAGCCAAACCTACCCAAATTGATCATGGCACCATTACAACTGCTTTTTACTCAAATGCAATTGTTCAAGATTTTCAGGAAACCTCAGATGATGAGGTGGATGAAAGATCTAGTGTCGAATACCTAAGGGATTTAAACAGGGAATATCATGAAAGTGCCATGTTGGCTAATAAGTGTGAAAACACTTATCCTTTTACCGCTTATTTCCAATAATAACAAGACCAAAACGTGTAATTTATGTCGTAAAAGTCGGAATTATGCGTGGTTTGTGTTTTTATTGTGTTTAGGACCAAAAGATGAAAAAGGAAGAAAACACGGGCTTTCACGGGCTTTTATCGAAGAAAACGAGAAAAGACGAAGTCGAAAGATCAAGAGTGCTAAAAGAACGGATGTCCAAGACCTATTCTGAAGATTTATCGAAGAAAAAGTCTAAAAGATGGAAGTTTAATGAAGTCGAAGAACTCAAGTCTAAATTATAGAAGAAAATTATTAAGACAAGTTCAAATCCTGAGACGACGTCGAGAAAAGACAAAGATTTAAATCGAGTCGAGAAGAAAAGAAAGAAGGAAGCACACCACACATGCACTCCCCATTTTCCCTATAAATACCCTCCTAATCCCGAGACGACGTCGAGAAAAGACAAAGATTTAAAAGTTACTTTGTTCTTAATCCGAAAGTTCATATTTGATCCGAATGGTTCTCAATTCGTTTCGATTTTGATGTTTCGTGATTAAAAGGTTGATCTTTCTATTCCTACATAAGCTCTCATACGGTTTAAGTTGTAAGCTCTTTGTGCTTATTGGCTTATTTGTTGTTTTAGCTTATTAACTTTTAAACTTTCTTAAAATTTTTTATTGTTTTATACTCGGTTTATTAATTCTCGTGTTTAGATTCAAAAGTTTTCGAAATTGTGCTTATTTATCTTTGTCTAGAAGTTTGAAAGTGCTTATTGGTTACTGCTTATTCATTTAAGCTTGGTTACTCTTGGGATTTCATTACGATCTTAGGAGGGTTTTGTTGTTACGATCATCTGGCTTCGATTGCATTGACTGCGATCTATACGTTTTTCCCTGGTACGATCCACACCCACAATCACTCATTACAATCTGTGGGTGCGATCTTGTCACAATCCCTTGTTACGATCGCATTGATTGTGATCTATTTGTTTCGATCAGGCCACGGTCCACATTGCGATCATTAGTTGCGACGAACATTACGATCAGGTTGCGATGGAACATTGCGATGGTGAGTTGCGATGGAGTGGTTGCGATGGAGTGCGATCGCATTGCATAGTTACTTTAATTTTTATTTTAATTTCCTTAGATTTCAAATTTAATCTTTCCCGCCTTTTGTCTTAGTTTATTTTTACTAAGTTTTCAAGTCTCTAATCATTTACATTTCCATTTCCAAAGATTGCATATTTTTATTTGTAGTTTAAGTTTTAAAGCTGTCACTTTACTCAACGACAATTTTAATTATTTGCTTTTAGTTTTAAATTAGATAATCAAACCAAACCATTTTCCACCAAGAACAATTGAGTCGCACTTTCCACCAATAATCAATTCGAAAAGATTGGAACAACGAACTTTCATAACTAAGTAAAATCTAGTTATCATTGGCAAATACCAAACGCTATATCAAAAGAACTAGATTTGCTGGTAACCAATCCACTGAGGGAGTGGATTGCTACCGATGTGGTAAAACTGGGCATTTTGCTAAATATCGTCTTTCAAAAACTCCATTGGCCTCTTATAAAAATCAAAATTATTCATCAGGCAATGACAATTTTCAACCCAAGTTTACACCAAAACTAATTCAGGCTTCTCCAATTAACCAAAGTTTTCAAAATAATAAGAAAATTGATAAAGACTATAGGTCTGAGTATAAAAATTTTAAAGCAAAACTTGCACTCTTAGAAGCTGAACCTACTGTTGCTTAGACTCAAAAGCCTGCTCAGAACAAAGCCAAAGGGCTGGTAGCTGAAACTTTTGATTGGGATGATGAAGACTTGTCCTCAGAAGAGGAGGAAGTCAGGTATCAAGTGTTAATGGATCTAGCTGATGATGAATTATCAGTTGGAAAGAATCATGCTCGAAATGGAGAATGGGTTGACATCACTATGAGAAAGGTAAACATGCTTCTCTCTATGGATGAAGAATCTGATTGGCAAAAATTCCTTAAGTATATAAACATTGACCTATCGTTCGTTGAAGAGCCTAGATTGGATCTTCTTTCAAAATATAATAAACTTGTCTTTGAATTAAACAAATGTAGAGAAGATTTATTAATTTTAAAACAAGCCAAACTTGAAGCAGTAAGCTGTCAACTTCAGAACACTGAACTTACTAAAATCAATCATGCTCTTCAAGAACAACTTAAGAAAGAAAAACGCATCAATGAGAAATGGACAAATAGCTCTACCTTAGCTTCTCAGTGTATAAACAGTCAAATACCTGCCCAAAAGAAGAAAAATCTCGGGGAACGACAACTCACTGAAAAGGCACCTACTAAGGAAATGAGCGAAAAGGCATTTCTCCCTGCCTCAGTTGGGTTTGATCATGAAATGATTCCTAAGTCGAAAGACTGGGTTGAGAGATCAAACCCTGAGAGTGTTTTGCCTAACTTTGATACTAGAAAAATATTAATTCCTGAATCTCAGGCTATTAATGAAAAACTTGGTCTGAATGAAGAGACTGATAAAGTCAGTAACACTGAAACATCTAGTGTTGCTAAAGACATTCAGACTCCTCTACCTCCTTTGAAAAATCTTCAAGGGGAAAGTCCATGTTCTGAACTAATTTCATTGTCTTATCAAGAACACTCACCTAGAGGAAGAGCTGGGTTAGGTTGTATTGAACAAACAAAGCCTGACTCAAAAGTGATACCAAATCACACAGAGTCAGGAACTGTCACTGAGAAAACAACCAAACCTATATCTCTCTCAGCGACTCCTACACACTCAGTCAACTCTACTCCCATTGTAAATCAAGTGGAGTTAAGTAGATTGTTCCAACTTTTCATGGAAGAGAAGCTGAACTCACCCTCTAAAACTCAGGGTGAAACATCTGTGTCCTCACAGCCTGAATCATCAACAAGTAACAAAACTGAACCTGAGTCTTCTAAGAAAGTTAAAACAAAGAAACCCTCCTGTGAGCTATGTCACTATACAAATCACACCACTAACAACTGCTTTAGAGTTCTCTATTGCATGAAATGTAAAAGTGAAGATCACAGGACAGCAGATCATGAGATGCACATAGCTTCTATTAGAAATGCTAAAAGATACAATGCTCAGCCTTACAACTATGGGCCCACCTCACAACAAACCAGAAAATCCAAGGCTAAGCCTTACCCACCATGTACACATTGTGGCATTCCTGATCATAGACCTGATGATTGTGTATACTACCCTGAGTGTGAGATTTGTGGAAGCAATGAGCATACTACCTCAGGACACAATAGAATAATCATGGTCAGAAGAGGAATGCTAGCTGAGTCATCTCAAAGTACTGAATCCTCAGTCAGACTAAGCTGCAAAACATGTGGAAGCAATGTTCATTCTACCTCAGATCATGCTAGGTTTGAGTACTTCAAACGAGGTGAAAGACGCCAGGCTTTTCGTGCCAAAGAGCCTACTAAAAAGTGGGCTCACAAGAGAAACTAATCCACCGCGTTATTTGTGAAGAAACACTTCAAGGAGCCTGTCTGGTACTTAGACAGTAGGTGTTCAAGAAGTATGACAGGGGTCAAAAGTTATCTGCACAAATACGTGGAGCAACCAGGTCCTAAGGTAGTATTCGGTGATAATTCATCTTGTGTTACTGAGGGATATGGTTCAATTAAATGTGGTGGAATAGTTTTCTCAAAAGTGGCGTTTGTAAATGGTCTGAAGTACAATCTCATCAGTATCAGCCAACTGTGTGATGCTAAGTACATCGTTCAGTTTAATGATAAGCAAGGAACAATCTTCAATGCTAACAAAGAAATTGTGTTGACTGCTCCAAGAAGAAATGATGTATATGTCCTAGACATGTCATTTGTAACACATTCAGGAGCATGTTTCTTTGCTAAAGCCTCAGACTCTGTCAATTGGCTTTGGCATAAGAGACTGTCACATCTAAATTTCAAAGATATGAAAACTTGCAAAACAAAACAAAGTTCTTGGCTTACCATCTCTTGTGTATTCAAAAGACAAGCCTTGTTCATCCTGTGAAAAAGGTAAACACAAGAGAGCTTCTTTCAAGCCAAAACAAAACTTTTCTATCAGGAAGTGTCTTCATCTTCTTCATATGGACTGGTTTGGACCAGTCAGTCCAATGTCTATAAATCATGAGAAATATACGCTTGTGATTGTTGATGAATACTCTAGATACACTTGGGTATACTTACTGAAAAAGAAGAATCAAGCTCCTGAATTCATAATGTCTTTTATCAGGCAAGTAAAAAATCAAAATGATACTAAAGTTAAAAAAATACTAACTGATAATGGAACAAAATTCAGGAACCAAGAGCTTGAGAGTTTTTGTGATGAGAAAGGAACTTCTCAGAACTTCTATTCTCCTTACACACCTGAACAAAATGGTGTGACTGAAAAGAAGAATAGAACTCTCATTGAAGCTGCTCAAACCATGCTCAATAGATCCAATCTTTCAAAACACTTCTGGACTGAGGCTGTAAAAATAGCTTGCTATACTCAAATGTATTATTGTCAAAAGACATGATAAGACTCCTTATGAAATATTCAGGAAAAGGATTCCAGATATCAGCTACTTTCATGTGTTTGGATGTCCTGTGTTCATTCACAATCAAAAGGACCATCTTGGTAAATTTGATGCCAAAGCTGATGATGGATACTTTATTGGATATTCTTTTGTCTCCAAAGCCTTCAGGGTCTTTAACACAAGGAGACAACAAGTTGAGGAGTCATTTCATGTCACCTTTGATGAAAGTATGGATGTCGTTAACTTCACGAATCAATCAATGGAAGAGATTGGGATCAATGAATCATCAAGATATCCTCCTGATGAGTATGAACATTGTCCCTCAAAGCAGTATCAAACTGATGCTGATATATCCTTCCATATATCACCTCACAATAGGTCAATTGATAATTTAATCACACCTCAACATGTCCCTGAAGTTATCACTTCTCAAACTGAAGAATCAAATGATTCACCCATCTATGAGAACACTGAAGGGACAAGTGATGAAAATATCGATCCCCCTATTACTGAAAATCCTTCAGTAGGAGGTGATGTCCTAATACAATGTACTGAATCTCTAGTCCCTGATAATCATCAACCATCGACAAGCTATAATCCAAGTCCTCAGGACAGATGGTCAAGACAACAACATATAGAGCTTGTAAATATAATTGGTGATGTATCTGAGGGGATGCTCACACGCAGTCAGGCTGCTAAACTCTTTGTTGCCTCAGCCCATGAATGTCTGTTTGCAAACTTTCTCTCTGAAATTGAACCAAAGAAAGTTTTAGAGGCCCTGACACATCCAGGGTGGGTTGAGGCCATGCCAGAAGAGCTCAGCCAATTCCTCAGGAACAAAGTATGGAAACTTGTTCCTCTCCCTGAAGGGAAATCAACTCTTGGTACAAAATGGGTATTTAAAAACAAGACTGATGAAGATGGAATTGTCATTAAAATCAAAGCTAGGCTGGTTGTTCAGGGGTGTGGTCAACTTGAAGGGATCGACTATGAGGAAACCTTCTCCCCTGTAGCAAGAATGGAAGCCATCAGGATCTTCCTTGCCTATGCTACTTACATGAACTTCAAAGTGTTACAAATGGATGTAAAAAGTGCCTTCCTGGATGGAAAGATCACTGAAGAAGTTTATGTTTCTCAACCTCCTGCTTTTGAGAGTTCTGAGTTCCCAAACCATGTTTGTAAACTTGACAAAGCTCTTTATGGACTGAAACAAGCACCAAGGGCATGGTATGAAACTCTCTCTACATTCCTGATAATGAACAAATTTGTCAGGGGGAAGATAGACAACACCTTGTTTATCTTCAGAACCAAGGAGGATGTTCTACTAGTCCAGATATATGTTGATGACATCATATTCTGATCGACTAACTACAACCTTTGTAGAAAGTTTGAAAAACTTATGACAAATAAATTTGAAATGAGTATGATGGGTGAATTAACATATTTTCTTGGACTACAAATCAAGCAGGGGGACAAAGGGATCTCAGTCTGTCAAGAAAAATACACCAGAGAAATACTTAAGAAATATGATATCTCTGAGTGTGCTTCAGTAAAGACTCCCATGGTTCCCCCCAACAACTTAGGTCCTGATCTTACTGGTAAATCAGTCAATCAAACCTTATTCAGGGGCATGATTGGATCATTTATGTACCTAACTGCAACCAGGCCTGATATTCAGTTCTCAACAATCTTATGTGCAAGATATCAGGCCGATCCCAAAGAATCACATCTTACTGCTGTTAAACGAATCTTCAGGTACCTGAAGGGTACTCCCTCACTAGGTGGTATCCTTGTTGCTCAGGCTTTGATCTTAAAGGATACTCAGACTCAGACTATGCTGGCTGCAATATGGATAGAAAAAGTACCTCAGGTGCATGTCATGTTAGCCTCAAAATATTGAGTCAAACAAGAATGCTCGGTCATATGTTTATTATGTATCGTATTTTAGAACGTTGTAATAGGTAGTATGTTAGTCGTGTATTACGGGCTTAACTTTAAGCTAAGGTTCATTCATAAGTAACCAAAGCCCAAAAGGAAAGCCCGACTCATGATCTTATAGCCCATTAAGCTACATGTAAGCAAAGGCTATATAAACCCTTCCTATCATGTTAGGAAGGGTGTTGGTTATTCATTTTCTCTACTCTAATATCACCTAGTTTCTCCAACCATTCTCTCTACTTTCTCTCACTACTTTCTCTCTCTAGAATTCATCTCATATCTACCTTTCTTTCTTCATTAATCGTATAGAATCATCATATATTAGGGACAACAATTGGTATCAATCGCCATGGGGTAGTTTTATGATTGGTTGTTGTGTTTTCATTTGATTTATTTGATTTGATCCTTATTTCTTCTACGAATTCAAGATTTTTTATGTTTTTTAGTGTTCTTCAAGTAGTATAACTTCTTTATTCGTGTCGTAGTGATTTGGGTATCTTGGTTTTGGTTAAAACACAAACTTTCTTGGATCAAACTTTCAAAACTTTCTGTTTTTCTTCATTCCGAATTTCCAGCAAGTGTCTCCATCGGAAAGTATAAGTTAGCGTGGCTTGATAGCAATAACTATTTGGTTCTACTTTGCGATCACAAGATTTCGATACCTTATTCCGACGAGACATTCCGATCGTACATTGCGATCTGGGATTCCGACGGTTTCAAGGGATATTGAGTCGTTACTCTGTCCAATTTGTATCAGCCATATTGCGATCTAAGCATTCCGACAGGTAAACAGTCCGACAGTGCATTGCGATCTAAGCATTCCGACAGGTAAACATTGCGATCTAAGCATTCAGACAGAAGGACTTTCCGATAGATTGATATTCTGATAGAACCAACATTCTGATACCAGCAACATTCTGACAGAAAGAGTATTCCGACAAAAGCAACATTCTGATACTTGCAATCATTCCGATAGAACCCACATTCTGATGGACATTCCGATGACACGTTTAGCTAAATTTTTTTCTAGTAATTTTTAGACTTAGCCACCATCTAGACTAGTTTCGGACCATCGTTTACACGAAGATTTAAAAAAAAGAGTTAAAATTTTTCCGTCAAGTAAATTCAAATTTTTTCCATACTAGTTTTAGGACATTTCTAGCCCGATTTCAAAATTTGGCGATTACAATTTTTTTTGGTCTACCGTTTTGTCGGACTGAGGAATTTATTGTCGGACTGAAATAGGAATTTTCGGAATTTCAACAACAACTCAATCACATCATATCTACTTAAGATCCATATTCACTTCATCATTTCAGAGAATTTTGAGATGGATTCTACTGCAGAATATCGTGTGACAAACAACAACATAATGGTGGCGGGTAACAAAGAGAGACCACCAATGCTTGTGGCCGGTCGATATGCTCAATGGAAATCACGTTTTCTTCGTTATCTTGATACAAGACCTAGTGGTGATGCATTGAGGCAATGTATTAACAATGGACCATATGTTTTCTCCGATATCACTGTTCCTCATACACCAGCCACTGACACTACCACAAAAGTACCCGCAACCACAAGAAAAGAAACGTTATTTGATCTTACACCAGAGAAGCGTGCTTGGTATGATGCAGAAAAAGAAGCGATCTATATGATTCTAAGTGGAATTGGAGATGATATTTATTCCACGGTTGATGCATGTCCTACGACACAAGAAATGTGGACGGCTATTGAACGCTTGCAACAAGGAGAATCACTCAACAAGCAAGATGTTAAAACAAACTTGTTTTGGAATTTTGGTAAGTTTACTGCATTGGATGGATAATCAATTGAGTCTTATTATTCACGATTCTATAAGATGATGAACGACATGACAAGAAACAACCTGGAGGTCTCCACCATGCAAGTCAATGTGCAATTTCTTCAGCAACTTCAACCAGAGTGGACACGTTTTGTTACTTTGGTGAAACAACAGAAGCAGTTAGACAAGGTAAACTATCATACTCTCTTTGATATCTTGAAACAGTTTCAGCATGAGGCAAATGAAATTCGAGCTGAACGAGTTGCAAAGACGGCTAATCCACTTGCTCTAGTGTCTACCACTCAAGATCATCGATCTCGTACTCCAAAGTCATATTCCATTCAATCATCCTCCCCACGATATTCCACATCATCCAAGTCTTCATTATCCACAAGATCACGCGGCAAAGAACCAAGAGCACCATCACCACCATCTGAGTCATCATCTGAAGAGGATAGTGATGAAGATCAAGCTCAAAAGAATCGGGAAATGAAACAACAAATTGCTTTCATTATGAAGACCCACAAGAAAATCTTCAAACCCACCAACAACAATCTTCGAACATCATCCAACACAAAGAACCAATATGTTGAGAACCCTTCATGGTATGACACACGTCGACGTGGTGAAAGTCCTTCTAGGTATGATCGACATAATCCAACACATGTTGAGGGTTCTGCAAGGTATGATCGACAAACTGCCAAGTATGATACTCAAAGGATTGTTGCTGCTACTGGGAATAGGGAAACTGTTGGAATGCAAGTGGTTCAATAAAGTGGGATTCAGTGTTATAATTGCCAAGGTTATGGGCATATGGCAAAGGAATGCAGAAAGCCGAAACGGATTAGGGACTCTAGCTATCATAAAGAGAAGATGTTGTTATGCAAGAAGATGGAAGCAGGGGTCAAATTGTCGGCTTAGGAAGGAGAAATGCTTGATGATATTGATGATGAAGCCTCCGACCAAGAATTAGAAGCACACTACTCGTACATGGCAAAGGTTGACGAAGTTCTCAACGTCACTGAAGATGACAATGGACCTATCTTTGACACTGAGCCACTCGATAAGGTACACACCACTGATGAATATAATGTGTTTGGTGATACTCATGAGCATTGTGAGCTACCCAATGCCATTAATGACATATGTATGACAGAAAAGGTTGATAGCAATACCACACCCGATTCATCAGACATGTGCAATAATGAGTTTGAGGATGATCAACATGCAAATGAGTATGATGATGCGGAGCGTGTCGCGCTTGCTAATTTAATTGCCAGTTTACAAAAAGATGTCAATGAAACTAGAAAAATTCAAAAGCAATTAAAGATGGCAAACGCGTCGCTCACTCAAAATTTTTGAAGAATGCAAAGCCGCCCTAATTACATCCAGTGAGACCATTGGACACTATAAAGATGAGCTTCTTCAAAAAACCATAGAACTTGAGGGATACAAGGGTAGTGCGTTAAAAAGTCAAAAGGACGATCTTGAAAAGAAATACAACGAAACTCTTGAGTTATTAACCAAAGAGAAACGTCAATTTAATGTTTTGTTAATGGATGAACGTCAAAAAACGTACCTTGCTACCACCAAAGTTAATGAACTTGAACAACGGCTTTCGATGGATAACACCGAGTCTGCTAAAATTCTTGATGTTAAGAAACAAGAGGTTGAAACGTTAAAACAAGATTTCAAAAGTCGACATGAAAAAGATACTGAAAAAGTAACGGAACTAGAAAAACAAGTCGAATTTTTGAAGAAAGTTGTTTATAAAACACATGACTCTATTCAAAACGTAAGAATGATAACACCTCCGTCTATGTTTAAGGGTCAAGCTAGCTTTGCAAGTCCTGATTATCTTGCCCAAGCTCAAGCTGCGAACCCGCGCCTTTATATGGATGAGTCCGAATGGACCGATCCTGAATATCCTCTTGGTTATGACGAGACATCCCTTTGGGAAGAGGAGAGTAGATCACCGGTCAATAAAAAGTTTGTGAAACCATACAATTATGCTTATGAGAATAGTCTATATGGTCTTTTCACTACACAAAAACAAAAGTCTCGTGAGGAATTGTTTTTAGAATGCAAACAAAGAAGAATTCAATGGAAGAAAGCTTTTGCTACTAAGAAAACAAACGTTTCTAAGTTCATCAACTACTTGCCTCTTGATGCTTCTAAAAGCAAGAGTAGGCAGACATTTGGTTTTCTACAACATTACATTGATAATATTAAATCCATTGTTGACAATGAATGGAAACAACGAGAAAATGACGAGTGGAAAAAACCAATTCCTCAAGATATAACTGTGCTTATCAAACAAATCTTAATACCGAACACGACCACATTAAAAGAAAATATGCTTGAATTTGAAAGATTAATTCGGTCTGAAATGTTTGATGATTTAAAATATGTTGAGTCTATTGAGAAAGAAATTGACGATCTTCAAATGGACAAGTCCGTTTTTTCAGATGAATATGATTTACTCTTAAAAGAATGTCTCTCCAAAGATATTTTGTGTTTTACTCTTTAATCTTGTGCTGATATCGATGAATATTCTGATGTTGCATGCAAATATCTTGATAAAATCAAAGAATGTGAGCGTCTTGAACTTGAGCTTTCGAAATGTAAAGAAAATGTTGATAAAAAGGCTTTTGAGTTACTTCAACACAAAACTGATTTCCTTCAAAATCATTGTCATTCTCTTGAACTTGCTTTGCAAAAAGACGTTGGTAGTTTTCCACATGATAATAACTTGCAAGAAAGACTTTCCAAAACGTTTCGAGAAATGAATGAGCTGAATTTGGAAATTAAAGGGTTGAAAGCTCAGTTACAAGACAGGAAAACAGCGATAGCAGAGTTGCAGAAACTCGTTGCTAAGATGGGTGGGAAAGTTGTGGAACCTAGCGTTAAGAAACCTGTTGTTAGACAACCCAATGCCTCTAAAGTGAATAGATCCTCTATCTTGGGAAAACCATCTGCTTTATCAAATTCCTCGTTTGCAAAACCTGTGTTTGCCCCCAAGATGGATGGAAAGGAAAGGTTACCACAGAATCAACCCATAAGAAATGTCATAGCACCAAGCGTTAAGCACAATAATGTGATTAAACCAGGGATGTATAGAATGCCCACTAAGCCCACAAACAAAGTTACTCAATCGCCTCAGACTTCTAGAAACACTAATATTTGTGTGTCTTCAACTACAGGAATAGTTTCCACTACTAGTCTTAGCCGGCCTCAGCTTAAGCGCACTCAAGTGAATGATAAGGTCTGGAAACACAAGAATCAAGGGAAGATGAAGGAAGTAGAAGAACACCCTAGGAATTTGAATGTTTTTAAGAATAAAAAGTCTGTAATCGCATGTAATGACGATTTGAATGCTGTGAATGATTTGAATGCTATGAATGTGAAATTTGTTTGTGTCAAATGTGGAAAGTGTGCTAATGCTAATCATTCTATGTGTGCTATGAATAAAGTCAAAGGTGTAGATACTAGAACTAAGAAGCAAGTTGCAATGCCTATTAGAGCTAGTAAACCCAAACGCAAAGTGAACCATTCTGGTGCAACCCCCACTAAGAAAAGTAATGCATCAGACTCCACCACTAAGAACCCTAGAAGCAAAATTAAGGAATTATATGAGTCTGCTAGCAAGTCTTGGAAATGGTGGTTTGCTAATCAATGTCCTCCAGGATATAAATGGATGCCGAAAGCTAGGACAGAAAATGTGAAAACGAGTGTTAGTTTGCCTTTAAATGTTGATAAGGACACTAATGATTCTACTATCACAACTACTATGGTATCTAATTTAGCAAATGCCCCATCGTATTCTAACTCTTCTGCAGGTGATACAAATAATTCTCTTCATACTGGACTCCGGATGCACGAAGCACGTGACGGGGAATCTCAAGCTTCTAATTAACTTCGTGGAGAAGTTCCTGGGTACGGTCCGATTCAGAAATGATCAATTTTAACCGATCCTAGGATATGGAGATTTGGTTCAGGGGAATATTACAATCAAAAGGGTATACTACATCGAAGGGCTCAATCACAATCTTTTCTCGGTTGGTCAATTCTGTGATCCGGATTTGGAGGTTGCTTTCAGAAAGAAGACATGTTTTGTTCGTGATTATGATGGGAATGACTTACTTACCAGTACACGGGGTACTGATCTTTACACAATTTCACTACAAGACACAACTTCATCAACTCTAATTTGCTTCATGGCTAAAGCTTCAACGACTCAGGCATGGTTATGGCATCAACGTTTATCTCATCTTAATTTTGATACCATCAACTTGCTTTCCAAGAAAGATATTGTGAGAGGCCTTCCAAGTTTGAAATTCATCAAAGATCACCTTTGTTCTTCTTGTGAGCTTTGTAAAGCTAAATGAAGTAGCTTCAAAACAAAGACTACACCAAGCTCTAAAGGACGGTTAGATCTTCTTCATATGGATCTGTGTGGTCCCATGCGTGTTCATAGTATCAATGGAAAGAAATATATTATGGTAATTGTCGATGATTACTCAAGGTACACATGGACTCACTTCTTGAGGTCCAAGGATGAAATACCCGAAGTTCTCATCAGCTTTCTTAAACTGATACAACGTGGTCTTCAAGCTCAAGTCAAAGTGGTTCGTACTGACAGAGGTACAAAATTTTTGAATTCAAAACTGAGAAACTATTTTGAAGCCGAAGGAATTGAACATGAAACATCTATTGCTCGAACACCCGAACAAAATGGCGTTGTTGAAAGACGAAACCGTACTTTAGTTGAGGCTGCTCGAACATTACTATCCGCTTCAAAACTTCCACTATACTTTTGGGCCGAAGCCGTGTCAATCGCATGCTACACACAAACCCGTTCCTTAATTATCCCAAGACACGAAAAGACACCATATCACATAATTCATGATCGAAAACCTTCACTCAAACACCTTCATGTTTTTGGATGTACTTGTTACATTATTCGAGATGGTGAAAATTTGGATAAGATGAAAGAGAAAGGTGATGCATGTATTCTTGTGGGATATGCAACTCAGTCTAAGGGATATAGAGTATACAACAAGAGAACAAAATTGATTGTCGAGACCATTCACATTCGATTTGATGAATTACAAGAAATGGCACTTGAAAAAAACAGTTTAAGTCCTGATCCACAACGACAAACGACTTCCGTTCACAACCGCACAGAACTCGGAACTCAAGACCACAGCAATGAACCGTCAAGTTCAACGTTGGTTCCAGAAAATGTTCCTAGAGCTGATATGACAGTCGACACGATAATTGAAGAGTTGGAAATGTTATATGGACCAATGTATGATGAATATTTTACGGGGGAGAAACAAGTTGTATCGAAGTCTTCCGCTGCCACTCATGATAAGAATGATGATACCGATCATCGTCAACAAAAGGATACAACTTCATCTACTTCAACACCGGTTGCTGCAGATTTACCTCCTCAGAATATCACTTCAACAATCGATCCTACAACATCCACAACTACTGTCATTGCTCCAGAGAACACAAATCAAGCAGAAAATGCATTATTTGACGAAGACGAATTTATCAACCCATTCGGTACACCGGTACACGAAACTGGAGAGTCTTCTACTCGCCATGTTGATCCGTCAAATATGGATACATTCTACCAACGAAATCCATCAACACATCATTGGACCCGAGATCATCCTTTGGTTCATGTAATTGGAAACCCTTCACAGCCCGTTCGCACAAGACGACAACTTAACACCGATGGCGATGTTTGTATGTTCGCACTCGCCGTGAGTTCAACTGAACCAAAAAACATCAAAGAAGCCATGGCTGATCATGCTTGGATTGAATCGATGACGGATGAACTTCAACAATTTGAAAGACTTAAAGTCTGGGAACTTGTTGACAGACCATACGATGTAATTCCATTAAATCTTCGATGGATCTGGAAAAACAAGATGGATGAAGAGAACACGATCATCAAGAATAAATCTAGGCTAGTGGCTAAAGGGTATGGACAGAAAGCGGGTATTGATTTTGAAGAATCATTTGCACCAGTAGCTCGAATGGAAGCGGTCAAGATTTTTCTTGCTTATGCTGCACATAAGGGATTCATTGTCTATCAAATGGACGTAAAGACGGCGTTTCTTAACGGTCCTTTGAAGGAAGAAGTCTATGTCACACAGCCGGAAGGATTCGTCAATCCTCATTATCCTGACAAGGTGTATCGTCTCCACAAAGCACTTTATGGACTCAAGCAAGCTCCAAGGGCGTGGTACGACGAGCTCACAAAATTTCTGGTCTCCAAAGGTTTCTCAAAAGGTTCCATTGATCTAACTTTGTTCACTTATAAATATGGGGATGACATTTTGCTTGTGCAGATTTATGTTGATGACATTATTTTCGGGTCTACAAACCCAAAACTTTAAAAATGGTTTGAAAAAGTAATGCACAGCAGATTTGAAATGTCAATGATGGGCGAACTAAAATTCTTTTTAGGAATTCAAGTTCACCAATCCCCAAGTGGTATCTTTATAAACCAAGCTAAGTATTGTCAAGAGATAATCAAAAAACATGGTATGACCTCATGTGACCCCGTTGGGACACCATTATCAACCACATCGCTTGATGCTGACTTAGAGGGTTTACCCATAGATCAAACGAGATATCGTTCCATGATCGGGTCCCTCATGTACTTGACAACAAGCAGACCTGATATTCATCATGCTACATGCTATTGTGCACGTTATCAAGCACGACCTACTGAAAAGCACCTCAAGGAGGTTAAACGGATCTTTCGGTACCTAAAGAATACTATTCATTTGGGACTCTGGTATCCGAGGGAAACCGGTTTCTTTCTAACGACCTATTCAGATTCTGATCATGCAGGGTGTCTTGATACACGTAAAAGTACTTCTGGTGGTGCACAATTTCTAGGTCACGATAAGCTTGTGGGATGGTCTTCAAAGAAGCAGGATTGCACGTCACTTTCATCAGCCGAAGCGGAGTATGTGTCTCTATCTGCGTGTTGTGCTCAAGTTCTTTGGATGAGAACACAACTCGCGGATTATGGCTTCCACTTTGATAAGTACCTATGTACTGTGACTCAAAGTCTGCCATAGCCATCTCCTACAATCCGGTACAACATTCCCGCACGAAGCACATTGATGTCAGATATCACTTCATTAAGGAACAAGTTGAAAAGGGTATTGTTGAATTATACTTTGTTGGAACTGATTACCAATTAGCTGACTTGTTTACAAAATCTCTTTCGAAAGAGAGGTTTGCGTATCTAGTTAGGCAAATTGGTATGAGATGTTTGACTCCAGCAGAACTGGAGGTTCTGGCAAAGAAGCCTGCTTGATTCATCTATCAAACATCTACTTGTAAATATTAATGAAAAAACAAAATACAAAAATATAAAACATATAAAAACAAAACACAAAATTAAAAATCTTTCAAAATCCAAAAATATTCTTCTCGACATGTCTTTCAGTATCGATAATATGGACGTTCCTAGAAATGTCGCTCAATAACGACACGGGTGTGTACATAAAGCTCGAATGAAAGTTGTAAATATTTTTCAAAACATGTCATTTCTTATTTTATTAAAGGAAATTGTCTATTTTGGACAATATTTCCAAACAACGGGTAGAGCAATCTATCACGGGTTGAGCTTGTCACAAAACATTCCATGTTTTGAGCTCAACACAATGGCTTGTAATCACTTTCAGATTGCAACCCGGATCGATATTCAAGGGGGAGTGTGCGATTTAGTGCTGTTACCCTCAGCAAAAGAAGAGAAATCGTCTTACACTTGAGTGGATTCGTCAAGACATTCAAAGTCTATGAACTCAAGTTTATGCTTTAGAAAAACCTCTTCGACAAAAAGAAATAGGATTTTTCAAAAAGCGTTGAACACAATTTTTTCAAGAATTTTTCAATGATTATTCAAAACCTTTCAAAAATTGAGTGTTCAACAACTCTCATCCTCACAAATAGAAATGTGGATCACATCCTCACAATGACAATTCAATTGGATCAATTTTTGAGGGGGAGCATTTTAACTTCATGCAAAATATTAACACATCTTTCTCCTGGAGATTTTCACGACTATTTTTCAAAATATATTTTAATCAAATTTGGTATCTCTAATATCAAAAGATTTTATATATTAGATATAGGGGGAGAAAATGTGATTAAAATGTGATCTTATATAAGACTCAAGCACTTTAACTCTTACCTACACGTGCGAAACACTTTTGATTATCGATGCACATGTGAAGGGGGAGCATTTCTGAAACGACAAAACTAGCAAGGTGTTAAATGTTTTTCAAACACTTTATTAGAATTTAAAGTGGTTTTCATGGTTACGATCAAATACCCACAACATCTTTAATTCACGACGTTATTGGTGTCAAAAGGGTGGTTAGGTTTAAGTCCTATGATCCAACCAGAACCGGATGGATCTTCCCAGGGACAATCCAATAGATTATTAGAAGTCCTTAGGAAAGATGGAGTAGAATGTGAACGTAGCTGAATGCTGACTAAGTACTGATGATAGCACTAGAACAATCACAACAAGGTCCTATTAATGATGTCTTGGTAAGCATTTAAGGGGTTGAAGAATGAAAAGGAAATGTAAGGATAAAGGGTGTAAAGAAAGAAGCCCTCCATACAACTTAGGCAGAAACCGGGTCAACACATCATGAAGACAACTCATCATGGACCCAGTGATGTGAAGCACAACCCTTTCCTAGCTACTCAGGCTTCTCTCAAAAGAAGTTTGTTTTATTGTCACGGAGATCAACACGACTTCTATTAACTTTCTCACTCCGAGATAGTTGATATTGAATAGGTGGCATCTGCTCCAGCCTCCGACCACTAAAAGTTCACAAATCGAGTCTAGAGCCAAGAGATCAATCAAATCTCGTTAGGACACACGGATGAAGATCAAGAGAGTCCTACGCTATATCCTTGAGATATTTCCAGAACACTCAGAGTAATACTACTTAGTATTCACAATGATGAGTGGAAATCCTTCCAGTGTTAACATCTAACAGCACTGCGGTAGGTCATATGCAAGATTCTTTATGAATTGAACATGTGTAAAACTGAAAAGCAACAGTGGTTTGATTCTAAATTGATTCAAACTCGTTTTAGGTTTCTACGCAATATCTTTATGGTCTTGCCAGAACATTCAGAGTGATATTTATTAATATTCACAGTGACGAATGGAAATCCTTCTAGCGTCAACATCAAACAGCGCTACGATAGGTGACTTGTGAGATTCTTATGAATCAAGCTTGTGTCAACTGGAAAGCAACAATGGTAAGATTCTTTATGAATCACACTTGTTCCAGGAATTTGAATTGACGACTTTAATCAAGCGGATATTTATCCAATTGATTCACTCTTTATGTTCGCAGTCTTGCTTTGAGACGGTCGAGTAAAGAGAACGACTAGTACAGTCGCGAAACCCTGTCAAGGAGATTCTTAATTGAATCTACCTGATCACAGGTACGATATTTAATATCGTATAATGGTCTTCATCGACCGGAGGTAAAACGCTACCGATTTAGGACGAATGTCAAAGCCGTTCAGTCCGTGTCTATGTTTTGTCTCTAGAAGGTGGCGTCACGGTGTACTCAGCAAAGTCAAAGATTCAAAACCACATACTCATGCCTAAAGACATATTCAACAATTAATAGTGTGAGCATGTGGATGAAGACACAAGATTGCAAGATGGCAAAGACAAGTCAAGGATGATTTGAAGATCTCAAGATCAAAAAGGACAAAGTCGGAAGACAACGACAAAGGCTCAAAGATCACAACATGAAGAAACAAGACTACTATTACACGTTCAAGACTCATTTATGGCGAGATTAGTAATCTCTACAATTCTCCAAATGACCAAGGGTAATGACCTCTCATAAAGGATAGTGACCTCACATTGGGGGAGATTGTTAGCCTCAAAATATTGAGTCAAACAAGAATGCTCGGTCATATGTTTATTATGTATCGTATTTTAGAACGTTGTAATAGGTAGTATGTTAGTCGTGTATTACGGGCTTAACTTTAAGCTAAGGTTCATTCATAAGTAACCAAAGCCCAAAAGGAAAGCCCGACCCATGATCATATAGCTCATTAAGCTACATGTAAGCAAAGGCTATATAAACCCTTCCTAGCATGTTAGGAAGGGTGTTGGTTATTCATTTTCTCTAATCTAATATCACCTAGTTTCTCCAACCATTCTCTCTACTTTCTCTCACTACTTTCTCTCTCTAGAATTCATCTCATATCTACTTTTCTTTCTTCGTTAATCGTATAGAATCATCATATATTAGGGACAACATGTCAATTCCTAGGTGGCAAGCTAGTATGTTGGAGTGCAAAGAAACAACAGTCAGTCGCAATGTCCTCTGCTGAGGCTGCATACGTGGCAGTTGCTGGTTGTTGTGCGAACATCATTTGGATGAAAAGTCAACTCAGGGACTATAATGTGGAATACAAAGTAGTCCCTATCTTTTGTGACAACACCAGTGCAATTGCCATTTCAAATAATCCAGTCCTACATTCAAGGACTAAACACATAGACATAAGATATCATTTCCTCATGAACCATATCTTAAAAGTAGATATTGAATTACATTTCATCCCCACTGAATATCAGCTAGCTGATATATTTACCAAACCTTTGGATGAACCAACGTTCACTAGACTGAAAGCTGAACTTGGTATGTTGAATATTGATTAATCAGGCTCCCTGATGACAATGGATTTAGTATAATGTATATTCTTGATCCTCTCTCTGAGTAAATATCTCTTATCGTCTTCCCCTTGACACTGAGTACATTAATTGATGTAACTAAATGCTCTAAGGATTTAGTTACTTAATGTCCTAGGTTGGTGAGTCACAATATTAAATAAGGAACATATATTCCTTCAATAAATTGTCATAAACCAGTCAAGGGGTCACTCATGTCAAGTATCCCACTAAGCATTAAATGCTTACCATTTTTCTAGCAAAATCCATTGTAAAAACGTCCTTTCAAATGCACGTGACCCCACGTCATCTCTGCAAAAAGCGTTATCTCTACAGTAATGGAACAGTTGCCAAGAAAATAGGGGGACCACTTGTACGCTTTCATTTAATGCGGATGTGAAAAGAAATTATAGCAAATAAAACTCTATTTCACATCCGAGCCTATAAATACCCCTCAATCAAAACAAACACACACACAAAGAACTTGCAATTTTACTCTGCCGAAATTTTCTCTCAAAGAAAAATTGTGTGTGTTCAAACGAGTTTCTAGAAAAGGTTTCTTGTAAAAAGGCAATCACATTGATCACTTGTTTTATTGTTATATAGCACAAACAATCAAAGTTACCTATTGTTTATAACTCTTGATCCTTTTTATAAGGCGAAAGTTCGCATTAGGTCACTTGGTGAATCTTGTTGCATTATAACAAGAAACAAGTCTTGATTTGATTTCCAAAAATTGCCATTGTCCTTTTTCAAATCTTCAAAAGCTATCTTTAATGGCAATGTCCAAAGCTATCAAATATGCCCCTCAGGCTGAACATCTCACCAATGAGGGTGTCCATTTTGAAGGAAACAACTATGAGGGAAATTTTAATTACCCTAGTAGTGTATCAACCTACAAACCAATTTGCAAATTCTTGAAAAACTGTGATTGGGCTAATGCTTTTACAAAAACCCCCTCAGTCTTTTACCATGAATATCTCAGGGAGTTCTGGTATACGGCTGTGGTTGTAACCCCCACTACCCAAGGGCCTGAAGGATCTCAGGGGTCTGAGATCAAGTCACATAAGAACTGTGTCATCATGTTCACTGTAAACAATGGGAAGACACCATTGATTTTAGACTTCAAAACATTTTGTAAAACCAATGGACTTGATTATAACAATGAAAAGTATGTTGCACATCCTGACATGGAGTCAGTTAAAAAAGGACTAAAAGAAATCGGGGTCCCTGAGTTACTTGTGACTAAAACCCCATTGATCAAAACTACTTTCCCCATGGCTTGGAGGATCCTGGTCACTTTTGTGATTCAGGTGATCGGTGGAAACTATTCATCTACTGAGCAAGTTAATTCTACTCAGCAGATGCTAATCTATAGTCTTATTAATGGACTGAAGATTGACATAGGAGAGATCGTTTATAATGATCTCGTAACCAGGCTCCTGAAAGAGACCAGGCAAAAGTATGTTTCTTATCCACGATTCATATCATGCGCCTTAGAACGGTTACTGGGTTCCCTTTACACTCAGGAAAAAATCAATGTTTTTTCTACTCCCATCCTGAGTTCCACAAACTTTTCAAAGAACCCATCTGAAGTCAACCCCATTGCATTGACGGCTCACATGACTGAGGTGATCAGTCGTGAATCATCCGTGTCTCCCATTCCCTTCTTACCAAAGAAGGGGAACAAGAAGACTCAGACTGTGCCAAAGACCAAACCAACAAAGGCACAGGGCCCTGAGGCTTTCGAGGCACAACCCAATAAGGCCAAGGCTAAAAAGACTACCCTTGTTCAGACCAAGCTTCATCTACCCCAAGGGAAATAGCTTTCGGGAGGCCCTGATACATCACAGTCAGGGTCGACGGCTCAACCTACTGGTCCTCTTGATGGAGAAGGAAACAAACAACCTTCTCCTACGGGACTGCCTTCCACTCAGACTGATGAGGGCATTCGTAAATCACAACCTTTGCCTGAGTTCAAAACTAAGGCCAAAGACTCAGAGAGACGCCCACGAGTAACACACCTCGCTGATAGGCCTATCACTTCCACCAAGTCCTATGAAGGCACACTAGCTCAAAATTCTTTGCCTGAGGACCCAAAACTTGATTCCTTAGACTCAGAGGGACGCCCACGGGTAAAGCACCCCGCTGATAGGAATCTCACTTCCACAACTCCCGATGAAGGCACACTAAAACAAAAGTCTTTGCCTGAGGGAACCACTCTTGATCCCAAAGACTCAGAGGGACGCCCACGGGTAAAACACCCCGCTGATAGGGATCTTACCTCTACAACTGATCAATCACAAACTGCTCCTGAGTATCAGTTGGCTAAATCCCAAGCCTCAGGATTTGGGGCAGGGAGTGACGATAACCAAGGCAAACCTTCTTTTGAAGGGGAGCTGGACAAACCAAAGGGTTCACTGAACTTTGGAGATTTTGTAAGTTTACTCGAGAAGCCTGACGAGTTACTCCAAGGTTTCAATGACGACGATGATATGATTAAGGCTGGGGATGAACCTGAAACTCAGGCCCCTCCTCAATCAGACCAGAAGCCACAGTCCCCACCATTGTTAGCGGACATATAGCCCTCCCCTGAGGCTCAACAAAAGCCCTCCCCTGAGGCATCCGAACAAAAAGAGCCCTCCCCTGAGGTACCGAAAAAGCCCTCCCAAAAGGCAAAACTTAACACCTCTTCGTTTGGGGACTCAGACTGTGGTTCTGGATGAGAAGGTTTTGAAAACAACTCTCAAGGATGTATTAACTCATGCTTCCACAAACTTGAAAGCTGAGGTCACTCAGGTTCATGAAGACTTGGCTTCAAAGGCAGATGAACTCCTTGATGAGTTCAGGACATATGGTGATAGATTTGACCTGGCTGAGGAGAAGATGAGAATTCAGGTGGACAACCAAATGGAATTCATCAGCTCTGTTAACAATAGTCATGAAAATCAAGAGAAGAAGCTCATCAACTTCCTCAACCATGCTCTTCCTACTGTAGAAGCAAATGTGTCCTTGAAGACAACTCTGGATGGACTGATCACTAGTACCACTGAGTCCAATTAAAGAGTTAGTCAATTACTTGAGTTACTGAAGGAGGACAGGCTCACCGAGGTTTTCACCAGGTTAGACTCTCTCAGGTCTGACTTGGATATGGTAAAAGGGAAATGTGATGCCATCTATGAGGATGTTCATATAGATGTTGAAGCAGAGTTCAAATTATCAAGAGCTGCACAAGGTTACATGGCTAATGCCTCCAATCTCTCTAACATCTCCAAGTCCCTGAAAGAAGCTGATATTCCTAGACTTAGGACAAGGATTACCACCATAGAAAACACTCAATCCCTGATTCAGTTGGATGTTAAAACTATCAAGGCTGACACTCAGTCCATGAAGGAAATGGTGACTGAGATGTTTCAGGCGTTCAAGGGATCCTCCACCACCTCAGGACCCTCACATAGGGCAAAAGCTGGGATTAGTCAGGCTGATCCTTCAAATTTTGAGGGGGAGAATGTGCCACCAATGATGTTAACTTGGACTGAACCTCCTTCTCACACTGAGGGGAAGCAGGAAGAACTGGTACAACCCCAACCCTTAAACTCAATTCCTCCCAACCCTGAGCCCTCAGTATCTAAGTTAGATAGGGGCAAAGGTATTGCTGATGAAACCCTAACACCTCCACCAAAGAAACTTGTAAAAGCTTCAAGAGAAAGAAGGCCTGATCCTGATGTCGTTGTCTTGGTACCATATGAGATTAATGGAATAATGTACAAGATGACTCCTGATCAAATCCAAGTATAATTAGATAGAATGGAGTTGGCTAAGGCTAGTGAAGCAACAAAGGCTGAGATATTGAAGGTATCCAGTGAGTTTGTAAAAGAAGTAGATGGTAACCCTGAGGCCTTGCTAAGCAAGAAAGGGGGAGAGGAGTTCATCCAAAAGCAGGACGAAGAACTCAAGGTCATTCAGGATGAAATGGTCTTAAAGCAACAACAAAGAACCACCCAACTTAAGAAACTGTATGACCAATATACCAAAGTCGTCACCCAAAGAAGAAAGCCTGAACCAATCACTAACCTTCAGATCATTCCTCATACCACACCTGTCTCAATATCTGTCTATAGAAACAATGATGAGAGGAATTTTAAGTTATGAAGAAATTTTCGTTTGGTGATTTCGGTCTTAGTGAGTGGGACGAAATAGGAAGAATCTTTAGGACCAAAACAAACACATGTGTCCCTGAGATAATCAACTCTCCTAGTAAGAGATATGAGATGTTGAATCAGATGAAGGAACAATTAGGAATTACTGAAGATCTTTCTTTAACTGAATAGGATCCTACCAAAACTTAGAGAAGAAAGATAAAAAGAGTTAAGCTTGAAGCTGAGACTAAGATCCCTGGGTTAGACTGTAATCGCACCCTCCCTGACAATATCCCCTTTGTGAACAACATGGTTATAGAAGAACCTGAGTGGGGTATCTTCTTCATTGATTTATTTGAGGATCAAGCTTTTCAAAGAATGAGTGACATATAGAAATGTACTATTGAGAGTGTTCTCATCTTTCTTGTGATGGTTGGACAAGTTCAGACTGATGAGAATAAAAGATTTGCTGAGAAGCTCAGGGAGATAATTGCTAGGAGGCCTGATAAAGAAAAGGTGTTAAAGTCATCAAGGGTGAAGAGGGAAGCAATGGATTCCTGAATAATTGTAATCTTTTGTTTTATGTATGTTTCTTGTATCAGACTATTTAGTCTTATGTAATGATGAATGAAAATGAAGTACTTTGTTATATCAAGTCTTTTCATCAATAGAATAGTTTGTAATAAGAAGAAGCCTCTTTGCTCACTTATAACAATTTCACTTAGGCAAATTTTATATCCAAATAGGGGGAGATTGCTAGGTCAATTCAGTACCTAATGACCTCACTGATGGATTTGAATAACAATCAGCCTAAGTGAAGTATTAACCTTGAACGTAACGAAGTCACTGAGTGAACAGTCACTCAGTGAGTTGCCTTCGAGTTCCTAGACTGAGTCTAAAAGAAAGACTCGAGCATTCAGAGAGGCGAAGCTCAATTATTGAATTCTATGACGAAGAAGAAGGTGATGGGTTCAGTGAGTTGTGGCAATAGACTCACTAAACCCTATACGATCTCCCTGAAGAAAACAAGCATTCTCCAAGACTGAAGTAAAGGCGGGATAAGTTGAATTGTGACAAGATGAAGTACATCACACAATTAGCGTGACTTACCCTTTTGGGATAGATGGGGTACTGACAAGTGTAAAGGACTTACGTCTTACTACTTAGAATAGGGTAAGACAAGATACTACACTGTACCAATAAGACAAGAATTGCACATGGGCAATTATTGTCTTCTACCCAACTTTCCTTCTATAAATAGGATGCTTGTAAAAGGAGAGAAAATGAGTTTGTGCACTTAATGCTTTAGACATTCACAAACAAAGTTTTCTCTCCTCCAAACATGATCAAACACTTGAGTTCTAAACTCTTGTTGATAAAATCGTCAAGCTTAGCAATCGTTAAGATTGGACTAGCTTGTTAGTGAGGAGATCACAAAACCACACATTGTCTATTCAATCCCTATTATAGCTTCGTATACAATAGGGTATAGTTCTTTAATAAAGCTAAGAGTTAAACGTTGAAAACCTTTGTGTTATTTACTTACTTGTATTAAGTTTATTGCATTACTTAACCATGGGTTAGGACTATACTTTGTATACTTAAGTATAGTACTAATTACAAAGGAACACTACGTGCCGCGGGGAAAACTCTTGACCATGTCAAGAACCAAAGATCGAGAAACAACAAGGAGATGAAGATCAAGAGATATATCTGGCAAAGAAGGAGCATGAACAAAAGGGTGCTTATTTTTTAGGTCTTCAAGAGTAATATCATTGTAAGGAGCCACACCCGATGAGGAAAGAACTCTGACAACAGCAGAATAATGCCCATCAAAAATCTTCCGTCTACACTGCTTAATATTCTGCTCAACCAACCCACTATCCTCACTAAGAACATCAGACAAAGCGGGGTAAGGTTCAGCCAAACACTCTCTAAGAAGCTGTAAACTACCATCCAACGTCTCCCAAGAACGAATAGCATTAATAATAATTCCTCTTGTCTTTGCCTCTTGATAATGGACCTACACTCCAAATTACTTCTCGGACGAAAGGTTTTAAGAAGACAAAGAGGCAAAACAAGCAAACGAACCCAAGAAGAGATGTCATCAAGCTTGTTAACCACCCTGTCAATGGCCCCTTTCAAGGCGCGAGAAAAACCCAATCGACACTTAGGAGGGATAGATTTAACTGTACACAATCCTTTTGAAAATAAACAATCAAGAGCCCCCAAATCAAAGCCACAATGCAAGTCCCGTACTTCATCATCACCACTAACAAGATGCAAATGACAAGATGGAACGGGAGGCTTAGGGAGGTCATAAAGAACAAAATGAACAATACCATCACCACAATCAGGAGGGGGTACAAAATCCGAACCCTTACCATGCCGGCACTTAGACCGAAACGTGTGCGTAGTGAAACAACCACCACATAACCAAATCCCCATACTCTTGAAGGTTAACTCGGCCCTCTCATAAGCAACCAAATCGGATAGAATGGATTGTTTTGTACAAGCTAGTGCATCGCCGCAAAAATGTTTATCACGAAGATGAATAATCAAAGACGCCTTAGTAAGCCCATTCCCACTACCATCCCGACATCCGTTAAGACCAACAAACAGACAATGAAACCGAACAACCGCCATGACACCACGAATCCCTAACCAAACACAACAATCAACCACAAAAAAATACCACCAAACCGCACCAATCGACACAAACACCACGCCACCAAGCCACTCGCCAATCGCCAATCGTCAAACAAACAAACAACCCCAAAGCCACAAACAAACCAACCACCCTAACCTAATCTATAAGGAACACCACAGCCGCCTCAAACAACCTAGCCCAACGAACCAACTAGACCCAAGCCAACATCACAACAGCCAACGAATCACAAATAATAATAATATAATATATAATTAATAATAATAAACTTTAAAAATAAAAATAAAATAATTAATAATATATAATACATAAAATAATAATAATAATAAATTTTAAAAATAAAAATAAAATTAATAATAATAATAAAAAATAAAAGAAATAATATAATAATAATAATATTAATAAAAATAAATAAAATAAAATAAATAACTATAAAATAATAATAATAATAATAATAATAATAAATAATAATAAATATTTAAATAATAAAAAATAAATTAATAAATTAATAATAATAATATTAATAATAAAATTATAATACAAATATGTTTTTTATAAAAATATCATTTATAATAAAAAAATAACAATAATAAAATTAAAAAAATAAATAATAATAATAATAATAATAATAATAAGGTTTATTATTACTATTATAATATCATTTGTATCCAGAAAGGAGTAAGAGCGCAAATTATGTCTAAACTCTCATCCAACTTTGTGTAACGTTTTTATGTCATATTAATGAATATAAGGTTTATTATATAATAATAATAATAAAATTATAATACAGATAGCATCTCAGCTCCCCACTTATTTCATGTAAATCCAATTATTCTAATGAAAAAATAAATAATAATAATAATAATAATAATAATAATAATAATAATAATAATAATAATAATAATAATAATAATAATAATAATAACCCATTACTGTATAACCCATCTCCTTTATTACTGAATTCCTTCATCTCCTTCATCGTATAACAGATACACCTTCATCTCCTTTAACCCATTACTGAATTCCTTCATCTCCTTCATCGTATAACAGATACACCTTCATCTCCTTTAACCCATCTCCTTTAACAGATACACCCATCTCCTTTAACCCATTACTGAATTCCTTCAACCGTATAACCGTATAACCCATCTCCTTTAGCAGGTACACCCATTACTGTGTAACCCATCGTATAACAGATACACCATTACTGAATATTATTCAACCGTATCATCTTCATCTCCTTTAACCCATCTCCTTCATCATCATCTGTATCATCTTCATCTCCTTTAACCCATCTCCTTTAACCGATTCACCATTACTGTATAACCCATCGTATAACAGATACACCATTACTGAATATTATTCAACCGTATCATCTTCATCTCCTTTAACCCATCTCCTTTAACCGATTCACCATTACTGTATTATCACCCGTAACCATCACCTTCATCTGTAATAATCATTCATTTAGTATCATCTGTAAACCCATCAGGGGTTTCGTTTTAGGTTCAGTTTCGGTGGTGGGTTTCGTTTTGTTTCAGTTTCCATTCATTAAGTATCATCTGTTGTGGGGTTTTGTGTGGTGGGGTTGTTTCGGTGGTGGGTTGTTTCAGTGGTGGGTTGTTTGTGGTGGGTTTTTTCTGTTTTGGTGGTGGGGTTGTTTCGGTGGTGGGTTGTTTCGGTGGTGGGTTGGTTGCGGGTTACTGTTGTGGGTTTCGTCTCAGTTTCAGTTTCGGGTTTTGTTTCAGTGTCGATATTGTTCAGTGTTGAGGTTTGTGGCATCAAGGGTTGTTTGCTTGTAGCATTAGGTTGGGGTTTCGTTAGCGCGTGGTGGGTTAGTACTTCAGCAGTGGTGAGTTTGTTAGCGGTACAGTAGGTTGTTTGGCAGTGGCTCGTTTCAGATTGGGGTTTTTTGAGTGGTTGGTTGTGAGTGTTGGTTTTGAGTATTAAAACCTGCAAATATCCTACAGGGGTGGTATTACAGGTTCATTTGCGGCATTTGGTTTGTTCATTTACTTGTTGTTCGTTTGGTGGTTGGTTTGGGGTTGTGGTGTGGGGTTTGCGCGTTCTATTGGTTGTTTTGTGTTGGGTTTTATTGTGTTGATTATGGGTGATTCACTTAGAATTTCTTGCCCTTTGCAAGGGGGAGAAGGGTGTGGAGCTGGTAGAGGTGGGCGGGGGCATTCTAAAAAGTATTTTATCGACCACTTGGGTACTCGCCATTTTAAGATGGATGTGTTGAAGGGAGTTTACAAAGCGCGTATCGCGAATGATTTTTCCTTGTTTTCGGCCCTTGATCTTGCTTTGCATCAAGCGGGGATTTGGCTATGTGGTGAGTGTCTTTGTACGCATACTTTTGGTAAGAATTGTAGACACATGGATGGTGTTGTGGTTGAGTCTCCAGATTTTGAGGATTGTGCGATTCGGGGGATTGTTTTGCCGGTTTGTTCGCCTAGTGTGGATGTTGATGTTGATCGAGGTCAGGTTTCGTTGTCAGGTTCTGGGCCTCCTACAGATTGTGACGAGGGTTCTGTTAGAAATGGCTTAGGGGTGGGTTCACTTTGTTTAGATGTTGACCTCCTTGACCGTTTCTTTTTGACGCGCATACGCACGGTCAAGTGCATCCCGCCTAAGTTGAGGCTTGGTTTTGCTAGGATTTTTCTTAGTGCTCTTGACAAAGTTTTATCTAGCCCAAGTGATATTGCAGCGTGGGTGGAACTTCTCATCTTACCGGGTTGTATTTTGGCAGTGTTCGTACCGTCTTGCAGGGCTCAGCGGCGATCTGGTGAGAGGGAGCGTGGCCAGTTTGTTAGTATTTCTAGTGCCATTGCTCGGTGGAGGGATCCTGGGGAGAGGATTGGTTTGATTAGAGATCGTTTAGGTGGTCTTTCCTTTTCTTCGCGTAGGTACTTGAGGTCGAAAGATGCTATGGCGGCTAATATTTCTCAGTGCAAGCGTAAGTTGAGTGATGGCCACTTTTCAGCGGCTATTAAGGTCCTCACTTCTTCGGGTGTTGCCCCTGATTCTCCTGACACCCTGGGGGATTTGGAGGCTAAGCATCCCTTTGCTTCTCCTCCCGTTGTGCCTTCTTCTTCCTATGGGGTGGACACGCTTTTTGTTCGCAAGGATCTGGTATTGAATCGGATTCGTAGTTTTCCCAAAGGTACTTCTTGTGGTCGAGATGGGCTTAGAGCTCAACATTTTTTAGATGTTTTGGGAGGAGCAGCTTCTGCTGTGGCTGATGATCTTTTGGTTTCTATCCCTGGTGTGGTTAATCTGTTTCTTTCTGGTAAGTGTCCTAGTCTGCTTGGTGAGTTTATTGCCAGTGCCCCTTTGACTCCGCTTGTTAAGCCTGGAGGGGGCATTCGGCCTATTGCTATTGGCACTGTATGGAGGAGGCTTGTCTCTAAGGTTGCATCTTCTTCTGTTGGGGAATCGATGACCTCTTATCTGCATGATTTTCAGTTTGGTGTGGGGGTGCCAGGTGGGTGTGAGGCGGTTCTTCATTCTGTCAGCAGGTTTGTGGAGGAGAGAGGGGATGAGGCCGGACTTTCTATGCTTTTGGTGGATTTTTAGAATGCCTTTAATCTTGTTGATAGGAGCACCATTATTCATGAAGTTCGGTTGAGGTGTCCGACTATCTCGCCTTGGGTGGAGTTTTGCTATTCTCGGCCAGCTCGGCTTTATTATGGGGATTCTATTCTTTGGTCTTCTCAGGGGGTTCAGCAGGGTGATCCATTGGGTCCCTTATTATTCTCTCTTGCTCTGCATCCACTTATTCATGCTATTCATCAGGCGTGTGAGCTCTCCCTTCATGCATGGTACCTTGATGACGGCACTATTATTGGTGATACTCTTATGGTTGCTAAGGCTTTGGATATTATTGGTGTGGAGGGACCGGCTCGTGGGCTTCATCTAAACGTTGATAAGTCTGAGCTTTTCTGGCCGGTGGAGGATCCTCGGGGGTTGGTAGATGGCCTCTTCCCTGCTTCTATTTCTCGTCCGAGGTCTGGTGTCAAGCTTCTTGGTGGCTATATTAGTCGTGATTTAGGTTTTGCTGGTAATTTTGCTGCGCGTCGGGTCTCTAAGGCTATTTCTTTGTTAGAGGCTATTAGGGGGCTTGATGACCCGCAATGTGAACTTCTTCTCCTTCGTTACTGTGCTGGTGTTTCAAAGTTGGTGTATGCTTTGAGGACTTGCCCCCCTGGGTTTCTTGAGGGTGTTTTGTCACAGTTTGATCAGGCCTTACGCGCGTCTTTAGAGTTGATTGTTACGGGTTCAGGGCCTGGGTTTGGTGATTTGCAGTGGCGTCTTGCTACTCTTCCTATCAGTATCGGTGGCCTAGGGGTCTTATGTGCTGAGGATGTCAGGTGCTTTGCCTTTATTGCTTCTCGTTTACAGTCTGGTGATTTGCAGGATCGGATTTTGGCGAGGTCTGGGATTGTTTCGCCGGGCCCTATTTTTCAGTCTGCTCTTGATGCTTTCTCGACCTGTTGTGGTGTCGACCCTCTCTCTGTCACCACTAGCTCTCCTGTCCCCCAGTTTATGAAGTCTTTGGCAAAGAGTTACTTTGGTTTCATTGATGGTTGTTTGACGTCGCGTTTCGGGTTGAGTCGTCGTCAGGAGGCACTTCTCAGCTGTGTGCGTGCTCCTCATGCGCAAGATTACCTCTTCGCTATTCCGATTGATGGGCTGGGACAGCGGATGAACCCGAGACAGTTTCGTGCGATATTGTGTTATCGTTTGTCGATTCCTTTATTTCCTGATGGTTCTTTGTGCTCGGGTTGCCATGTACATCGGATGGATCTGTGGGGTGATCATGTTGTTCATTGCGCTAGTGATTTGGGGGTTAAGTTTCGGCACAATCTTGTTCGTGATGTGTTGTTTGATATTTGTTCTAAGGTTGGTGTGTCGGTGAGGAAAGAAGCTGATATGGGATTTGTTTCTGATGGTGGGCGTGATCTTCGGCCAGCAGATTTATTGTTACACAATTGGTCCCAGGGCAAAGATGCGTGTTTAGATGTTACAGGGGTTTCTCCGTTTGCAGGGGCGGGGTTGGATTCGTGGGTTCCTGGGAGTGCTTTGCAGTCGGCTGTTCAGAAGAAGAAGAGGAAGTATTCTTCTATTTGTGCTGAGCATGGTTACTCGTTTATTCCATTCGCCTTCTCGATTTTTGGGGAGTTTGAGGAGGAGGCGATGGGTACTCTCTCGCGTATTAAACGGTTAGCTGGTTGTCATTCTAATGACGCGAGGAGTGGTGGTTTTTTGATGTCTAGACTTAGTTTTTGTATTCAAAAAGGGGTGGGCGCGCAACTTGTTTCGCGGCTCCCTTCCAATTTTGTGTGATTAATAAAATTGGAATTTCGAAAAAAAAAAAATAAAAAAAAAAAAATAAAAAAAAATAAAATAATAATAATAATAATAATAAGTGTGCAGCTCTCGGATATGGGTTTCTTCCTTTCTCCTTTTCTTCTTTAGGGGAGTTACAGGAAGATGCAGTTGCGTTGCTGAAGCGGATTCAGAGATTTTCAAAGGCTCAAGACATTGGAGCGCGCGCTGCTGTACATATTTTTCATAGAATAGGTTTTACCATTGCTAAAGGGGTGGGAGCGCAGATAGTATCTCGACTCCCATCCAATTTGTTGTAAATCCTTGTTGTTTCTAATAAAGGTGATGGTTTATAGTAAAAAAAAATAAAATAATAATAATAATAATAATAATAATAATAATAATAATAATAAAAAAAATGGGGTGGGAGCGCAGCTTATTTCGCGACTCCTTTCCAATATTGTGTGATTAATAAATAAAATATTTTCTAAATTTTTTTTAATAATAATAATAATAATAATAATAATTAAAGTAATAATGATAATAGTAATAAGTATTAATATATAACAAAAAAATGGTTTCCACACCAAAAATAATAGAAATGATTTCCATACAAATTACAAAGGATCAAATTTTTTAGGAATTCAACTCTTCACTCTTTTTGTTTCCCAGCCAACCAAACAATAGAAATGAAATCATTTCCATTTCTCTCTCTCCGATTCCCTCTACCAAACATACCCTCAAGGTATATATATTAACCAGATTAAGCACATAAATTTTTCTTATTATTCAAATGATCAAAGTGTAAAATTGTTCTTTAAATCACCATTATTGAAGCACTAAGTATCTCTCACAAGTTTTTCCAGCTCTTCACCTGCCCTAAATTTTAGTGGACCTTAGACTCACAAACGAGCTTTGGTCGACTACTTTATTATCTAATATTCCTCCGCAAAAGTAAAAAGAAAAAAAAACATTAAACCAAGAGCAAAATTATTGATGAAAACATCCGACAACATTTTAAGACTATCTTCACTTCTTCATCAAAATAATTCATATCTTCTTGACAATATCAAGATAACACTTAAATAGTAAGCGAAATAGGTTGATTGAGGATGGCTCAGCATCCACTAGTCCCCTACTAGCTCCGCCACTGTCCATAAAGTATCAAAGAATCCTTAAGATAATCAAACAAAACACCTTCTAAGTATTTAAAAATTTCCATTATGGGTTTCAAGATCTACGATATACCAAGTTATTGCTAACGAATCACCACAATATGATTAAGGAGTTACCGAATCATCATCCCTTATCATGAGGGACAAGAGATTACCACTTACAAGTTCCTTATCATCCGTGTCACTTGTGAAGTTAAGAATTCCGTTAAGATGTTTCATTTTTTCATTTCGTTGTAGTTTTGTATGTTTATAAGTGGCAAACATGTTGTTTTTAAGCAAAAGTTAAATTGGAAACTTGTTTTTCCATAAAAATTAAGAGACACATCCGGTCTTTCCATTTTCTTTTGATCCAAAGGCTTATATTAACCTAAGATTTAATCAAAAAAACCTTATAAATTTATTAAATCCATATCCATCTTCTAAAGAGGTTCATCGGTGGCGAAAGACATATACATCTTCTAAGGGAGTTTTTATAAGTACTCGGTTTGAAAATCGAGTGTATAGCCGCTTTTTACACCATAACTGGATATGCAATTTGATCAATTATAATCAATTATAAATTTAATCCTTCAATTGTTCTTCAATTATAATCGATCGATCATTATAATTCGTTAATTTAATCCGATCAATCAATTGTTCAGGAATGATTTTTGATTTGAATGAGTCTGTTGTTGTAGATGTCGAAGGTGATGATGTATCTCGAGGAGATCGTAGAGCGTTTGAAATGTATCCCGAGGAGATTGTAGTGCGTGTGATGATCGTTATGGAAGTCTAAAAATTATGAGACTCAAACCTGTAATTTCCAAAAAAAAATCTATATCATGCAAAAACTAGACACAAAACTGAACATAAGCCCTTTTCCTCTAGCCTTAACTTGACCAAGCTATAGACATCACATCTTGGTGCAACTAGGTCTGGATTATGCCCTGCTTAGAAACACTAAATGTATAACTTTGTTGAAGGTAAAAATAGGTTACTCATCCCTTACTCATTACTCATTATAGATAATTATATAAACAAGAATACAAGGTTGCACTTCTAGTAGTAAGATAGTAAGGATTGAGAAACTTGAAGTTGTTTGTATATAAAAAGGAACACACCTGAACATTTTTTTATCCCGAGGATGGAGCACCGATACAACTTGATTTACCATTCATCGTGTATTGTGGATCTAACATGGAACCCCACCCAAACACTATACCTTTCGCATCACCTTTTGTATTTTCTTTAGCACATTGTTTCCGTCGGTCATCATCATAGATGGGATGCTTAGCAGGATATGATCCATATTTATCAAATACAGAGGCATTATATGCAACCTATAAGAATAAATATGCATATAAGAATAACTATGGAAATACCTATTGAAGTAAGAATAATTGTCGCCACTCTCTCTGATTTTGACGTAATAAATGCTCCACCCTTCACGTGTGTGAACTCAAATAGTTCAGCAACAGTTGGAGGGCGTTTGTGTACTTGTTCTTGAAAATTCATAAAATTGCAAGATTAGAAAAGGGTATAAAATAACACTTAACTGATACTCAAAGGTATAAAATAGAAAACACAAATGGAAATATAAGTAAATCTTATGAATTTCCTTTTATGTTGAGAAATTGTAATTGAGCCAGCACAATGTTTTGACAGAGATCCTTCTTTCACGGTGTTCTGATTCTTACTACCTGAAGCTGATTTATTTACCTATTTTCCGTTGCACCGGACACGATCAATCATGTCTTCCCAATGCTTTGATTTTATCCATTCCGGGTTATAACGCTTAAGAATATAAATATCAGCATCTTGAAGGTTAACACCGTCCGCCACTACCAAGATTCACTAACTCTCCTTTAGCCTTTGACATGATATATGGATAACGCTTCTTCATACTCTTTCCCACACATCATGGACCAACACATCAATCGATCACTTGATCAAAACCCATACATGCAAAATTTATGATGTTAATTGATTTATGTGCAGTCCAGAGAGTTCCAATCTCTAATTTCAAGTACCATAATAAATCTATGTTAATTTTTCATGGGAACACAATCGATGAACATATTAATATATGTTGATGTAAGTAGGCTTTGTAGCCTCCCGAACTAGGTGCTGAGTTGGCTATTATCATTTATGAATTGGCATGGCAATAGTTATTCCTGGTCTGTTATAAAAGCAATGGGCAATTGACCAATATGTTTGATGCAAAAAAATTCGTAAATATTATTGTACATACCTTAAAATACGTCCATAATTCGCCACGAGCTGACTTGTCAACCTCCTTCTATGTTGTCCAGGAAAGAAACCATTAAACATGGTCTTGAAGAAAGAGGTTATCTTACGAGGGACCTTTGGGTCAGTAAACCTACAAGGGAAACATTGCAATAAATGAACACTAATTATGGCGTGTAACACCCCACTTTGACAAGTGGACCGTTACATGATAATTATGGCGTGTCATCAAAGCATGCGAGGTAAATGTCTTAAAAACATAAATGACCATAAAGGAAACCAGAATTAAACATCGGTCCAAAACATAAGCTCACACATGCATAAGTAAAGAATATAGAAAAAGGACTAAACAATGTCCAAGAAAAGCATAAGTATATAAATGCATAAAGGAAATGAAGTCAAAGGGAGCCTCCATCCTATGCACGTGCTCTTAAATGCCTAGTTTTGTCATATAGTACCTGCCATATGGAACATGGAAAGAAGAGTACGGCTGAGCAATACGCTCAGTGAACGAATATATGACATGATAAGAATAAATGAAACATAATTAAAGTATGAAATGCAGCACAAAATGTGTAAGTCCTGGAAAACCTGGAACATATTTTATAAACTGATTTATATTTGAAAAGTCTTATGTTTATTACTGAAAAATGTAATTTGAATGCCAAGAGCTCATATAGGTCATGAAGGTATCAACGTGCATGAATACACTAGAGGGGTGACCTCGTCATGCAATTAGAGGGGTTACCTTTAATTATATAAGTTTAGGTGGAGGGATCAGCTCTAATGTAACGGATATAGAGCACACACCACAGTTACCTTGTAAACCTGCAAAACATGTACTAGGATACACCCATACGCCCTACTTGATGATAATAATAATGGCCAATAACTGAAAGGGACGCTGCGAGAAATTACTCTCGTCGCGGAAGAGTCATAACACCGACGCCTCAAGTGTTATGGTTATGGTACCTTCATAACTAGGTAGACATGGTCATGCATGTATATAGCTCAGGAGTTTAAAATGATAACATAGTATTTACTAAAATGTTCTATGACATGTAAACTACTGAGGAAAACAGATGGCAGTAAACGGAGAATCCTAATCATGCATAGAAAGAGAGAATGTTCTTACTGAAGGACGGAATATCCGTACCTTATGTCCAGTAATGAAATGAAGATGAAGGCGAAAAGTAGATACTCCGACTTCACGAGTGTCACATAATTAAGGACGTGAATGAGTTGTCTGTTTAATGTATAACTTACTGGTTCTTAGTTTACTTTACTTTTTCTTGACTTGTTTTACTTGTTTTACTTGTTCTAGACTTGTTTTACGTGTTCTTGACTTATTTTCCTGTTTCATGTTTTATCATGTATTTCTTAGTGTTTCATGTGTCTTGATTATCATACTTCATGTTTCATGTGTTATTATACTTGTTGTTTCATAATGAGTAACTTCCTAAAAATAGCAGGTTTCTATATATAGTAATCTTTCTAAAAACAACAGGTTTTCATATATAGTAACTTTACCAAAATAGCAAGTTTTCATAAATAGTAACTTTCCAAATATAGAAAATTTCCATAATTAGTAAGTTTCCAAAAATAGAAAGTTTCCATAAATAGTATGTTTCCATAAATAGCATGTTTCCATAAATAGTGTGTTTCCATAAATAGAATAAGCTTGTTTAATAAGCATAAGATATAAGCAAAGGCTTAATAAGCATATTTTATAAATCATGATTAATTAAATGTCATATAGTAAAGCTTATTAATAAATAATACTATAGACTTAACATAATTATTATTAATTAATAATATAATACATGGTTTATAGGTGATTATTAATTAATAATATGACATGATTTATATTAATAAAACTTTATCATAAGTGATAATTGTATAATTAAATTAAGTATAGTATTAATTTAATTAAACCATGGTTAGAATATAATTAAATAGCTAAGCTCTTAATTAAATTAATTAAATATGCCATGTAATTTATCATGGATAATTATATTAAATAATTATTATAGTCTAAGTTAAATTTAATTAATGGAACCATGTAAATTTAATGGATAATTATATACAAAATAATTGTATCCTAAGTCCATGATTTAATTAATTAATTATAACATGTTTTATTTAATATAATTAATTAAATTAATCTTAATTAACTTAGCAAAAAATAGTATCCAAACACACCCTTGTGTGTTTTGTGTATCCGAGCCTCGAAACAAATCCACACAGAGACACCCATGTCTCGGCAGCCAAGTCATCATCACCACAGCCACCGGGCTGTGGTTTATTGCCACTGTTCGTGTGGTGGTTCCCACCGGCAGTAGCCGGGTTCCCACCGTTTGCGAAACAATAACCCATCGAGAGCTATGGCTCTTGGTTGCCACTGTCCTAACCAAACGCCCCCTGTTTGGGGTGTGATGTTGCGACCGACTAAGTAAAATAACCACCGACCCCTTATAGGGTTCGTCTGTTCGAAGCAAAACCCCACCAAGAGTCTTTGATTCTCGGTTTCCGTGTACACCCGAACCAAAACCCGATTAAACTTTGATTAGTTCATGTTTTTAATCCATTACTATGTGTTCTTATTTAATTTAATACATTCAAGATCAAAGAAAGAATAAATTTAAAGAAAAGAATAAGGTTTTATGGATACCGAATGTATAATGATATAAATAAATAAACAAATTTAGTTAAATATACACACCATTAAATAAATAAACACAATAATGTCATAAACATAAAAATGATAACTGACCTTTATGTCCGCCCAAACGCTCGTCTCGAGCTGTCTAGGGACCTCATTCTAACTTGGCTAGTACATTGGCACGAGCCTCCTGATAGAATACCGGATTTAACTAGAAAACTGCTGAGCATGCTCGTCGAGAGGCCGGGAAGAGGGTGGTACACCCTTAAAATTTATCAGGACAGGGCCATGCAATAACGGCAGGATTATATCCATCGTTTTTGGATTTAGCATTAGCAAAAGCATGAAGAGACAATCCTCCTTTCTTTCCACCTAATCTTTTCTTATTATTTTTAAACTGCTTCTCATTTTCCTTCATCTTTTTGTATATGATTTTTTTATCTTTTTTTTCTGTATTCTGGGCGGGTATATAAACCCTAATTGAATGGTTGACTATCAGAAAAGTCAAAATGTTTTAATGGGCTCAAAGATTCCGGGCTGGCCCATTAAGGACCCGTTATGTTCAGAGGTGTCCAATAATGATCACGATCACCATGTAAACCTATATGTGTCATTTAATTGTTTTCAATTTCATTAACTCATTTTACTCCAATCCCCTCATACCCTGATGAACCCTAGGGCATGTGTCCTATCTCTATTGGTTTTACCACCTCATCACATCCCTGACACCACTAAGAGAAGAAGGTGTCATGACACACCAACCCCTCAAAATTTTGTCTGCCAACTCAGCGCCACATCACACCAACACAACTAACAAAAATACCCCTTAACTCACAACACACCCAACCCCTATTCATTTGGGCCCACCACTATCTTTTATTTTTCTTTTTTTCATTTTCATACAAACTAAAATTTATTTCACACAAATAAAACATTACAAATACGAAAATAAAAATTACAAATACGGATTAAAAAAAATTCCGTTACTAATTTTTTTTTTAAAAACACAACAAATAATATAAACTACTAATTTTGAGGTTGACGATGCTCCCAAATATGGTCAATAAGACAACGTTCATAAAATTCAAGTGCATCTGCTCAAGGAGGCATGGAAGAGGGGAATTACTTTTTATGTTTTCTACAAATAGCTAGTTAAACTGATTAGCTTTAGTTTAGTGTTTAAATTTGGTTGCAACTGTTCTTGCTTAGTGAATTCATTCATAGCATGTAAGCCTTAGAGATTTCTTGATTTTGTAACAACAAGGTGTTTGGGGTTAGTTGTAGCTTATGATTTGTAATATTTCATAACATGACTCTTTTAGTGCTAGATTATAGGTCATAGATAAGATAGAAAGTGTACACTTTAAGTCAAAAAGTCAATAGTTTTAAGTCAAAAAGGCAATTGGTGAAAAAATAGACTGGGTTGGTTAAATGTCAGTTTTTGAATTAAACATCAAAACAAGTTGCTTAGTGACTTAAGAAATCAGGACTAGTGGCTTTTAGTGACCTCTAATATTGTAGCTTGGATATTAACAGATAAGTAACAATAAGCCTGTAAAAGTAGTTGATCAAAGCAATTTAGAGAAATTAGAAATAAGTTATTTCTTTCATTAAGCTTTCTAGACTTTTGAAATTAGTATTTTTGGTTTTAGAATGACAGTTAAGCTTGTTAAAATCGACTTTTGCTTAGAACTTGGGAAGTAGCTTATTAAAGAGAGAATTGCATAAATCGTCCCTGAAGTTTGGACATTTTGCAGGTTTTGTCCTAAATATTTTAAAAGTGCTGATATGGTCCCAAAATCAAACTATTTTGCAAATTTTCATCCTGGAGGTTTTGCTATCTTGCATGTTTCGTCCCAAAAAATTTGGCCATTTTACGTGTTTTGTCCCAAGAATTTTCCCCATAAGGACGATACTTGCATTAAAATTTCCAAATAGGGATGATTCTTGCACTTTCGTAACGTTTAGGACAAAACATGCATTTTGGTCAAACTTTAGGGACGATTTATGCAATTTACTCCTTATTAAACAAGCTTGATTCAGCTTAAACGATCAATCTTTTAATTTTGTTAGCCTTATAGTGAGTTTTGTTGATCCCAAACTCAGATCTTAACCTTAGCATAATGATTAGGTTCAATTCTAATGCATTAACAATGACAAATAGTAGATGTGTGTGCTGTGATAATAAGAGTAAGTAAAGAGTAAAGAAAGAAACGACCTAATAGGAAGACACCAAGATTTATAGTGGTTCGGAAACGAAGCTCTATCTTCGTTCCTACTCCACTCCTCGAGTACACTTTACTCGAGATTTCCACTATATCCACAAGCTCCCTTCTAGCGGAGAAAACCTTACAACGTCCCTTACATTATTTTCCGACACTAAGCTAAATGTCGAGACCTTATCTTAGCTAGGACCAATCTACACAACGTCGCCCACTTCACCATTTTATGACACAAGGCTAGATGTCGAGTTCAAATCGAAAGATAGAACCAATCTTCACAACGTTGCCTACTTCACCATTTTACGAAACAAGGCTAGATGTCGAGTTCTAATCGAAAGATAGAACCAATCTTCACGGCTCTTCACTTTGAAGCTAAGTGAGAACTCACAAGACACAACTACACATCACTTTATAGTTTAGTGAGAACTCACAAGACACAACCACATCACTTTATAGTTTAGTGAGAACTCACAAGACACAACTCTTACAACTCAATAAAACACATATCCAAGTATACACATATACAACGGATTTACACAAGACTTAATCAAAGTATTCACCAATACAATGGATTAACACAACTAATCCAAGTATTCAAAAATACATTGGATCTACACAACACAAATCCAAGTATACACATATACAATGGATTTACACAAGACTTAATCAAAGTATTCACCAATACAATGGATTAACACAACTAATCCAAGTATTCAAAAATACATTGGATCTAAACAACACAAATCCAAGTATACACATATACAATGGATTTACACAAGACTTGATCAAAGTATTCACCAATACAATGGATTAACACAAGTAATCCAAGTATTCACAAATACATTGGATCTACACAACACAAATCCAAGTATACACATATACAATGGATTTACACAAGACTTAATCAAAGTATTCACCAATACAATGGATTAACACAACTAATCCAAGTATTCACAAATACATTGGATCTACACAACATAAATCCAAGTATACACATATACAACGGATTTACACAAGACTTAATCAAAGTATTCACCAATACAATGGATTAACACAACTAATCTAAGTATTCACAAATACATTGGATCTACACAACATAAATCCAAGTATACACATATACAATGGATTTACACAAGACTTAATCAAAGTATTCACCAATACAATGGATTAACACAACTAATCCAAGTATTCATAAATACATTGGATCTACACAACACAAATCCAAGTATACTAATCAAAGTATTCACAAATACATTAGATCTACACAACACAAATCCAATATACAATGGATTTACACAAGACTTAATCGAAGTATTCACCAATACAATGGATTAACACAACTAATCCAAGTATTCACAAATACATTGGATCTACACAACACAAATCCAAGTATACACGTATACAATGGATTTACACAAGACTTAATCAAAGTATTCACCAATACAATGGATTAACACAACTAATCCAAGTATTCACAAATACATTGGATCTATACAACACAAATCCAAGTATACATATATACAATGGATTTACACAAGACTTAATCAAAGTATTCACCAATACAATGGATTAACACAACTAATCCAAGTATTCACAAATACATTGGATCTACACAACACAAATCCAAGTATACACATATACAATGGATTTACACAAGAATTAATCTAAGTATTCACCAATACAATGGATTAACACAACTAATCCAAGTATTCACAAATACATTGGATCTACACAACACAAATCCACGTATACACATATACAATGGATTTACACAAGACTTAATCAAAGTATTCACCAATACAATGGATTAACACAACTAATCCAAGTATTCACAAATACATTGGATCTACACAACACAATCCAAGTATACACATATACAATGGATTTACACAAGACTTAATCAAATTATTCACCAATACAATGGATTAACACAACTAATCCAAGTATTCACAAATACACTGGATCTACACAAGACTTAAATAAAACAAATGATGAACATGACTAGATCTTTTAGGAGATGATGATCTTCATCAAGGCTTCATCTTTAATCACATCACAAGTGTGTGAGTGATCTTCTCTTTAGACAAGGTAAAGAAAGAGACCAAGGGGATAATTATAAGTAAATATACTTAACACATTAAGTGATCATTTACAAATGATTAGGAAATTAGAAAGGACAAGGATAGAAGAAAGAGTGTCCAAAAAAGGTTATGAAAAATGTAGATTTGATCCACTATTTATAGGAGACAAAAGCCAACGGCTCTCTGCCTGCGATTCCTTAATTGTCCTGCGGTTCTTTATCACTAAGGAACCGCATAGGTATTTAAGGATCCGTGGTAGCAGACTCCGCTCCCTTTTGTCCTTTAGTGGGAAAGTAATATCCGAGGTAAGTTTTTACCTTCAAAGGATATTCCTATGGCATTTGGAATATGACATATTCAAATTTACATTTTCCATTTTAATAAAACATTTTCTTAAAAAGAAAGTTTATTAAAAAATCTTTTGTCACATTTGACAAAATATAAGTTTATGACTAATCACTTTTATGATCACTAATCATGATTAAGATTTGTTAGTGCAATACTTAAATGATTATTACCTTGATGATAGTGTTTGTTAGATAATTCGTCTTATGATTGTATTTGACAATAAATGTCTTTTTAATTTGTCGTGATCAAAACTAAGAAAGATTAGTTAACATTATTAATATTTTTAAGCATTACTTTACATTAACAATCTCCCCCTTTTTGTTTACGACAAATTATAAACTCATTTATGTAAAATAAAAAATTATTCGAATTATAACGAGTTTATCACTATCATTTCTCCCCTTTTGTCGAAGCAAAAAGGTTAGCACAAGTCAATGAGGAAGAGATGAATTGACTTTGCTAGAAGCTCCCCTTGGTGTTTACTCCCGCTTACTTGGGGCACAAAGTGAATGAGCTAAGGTGACATGCTACACAAATGTTAGTAGAAAGCAAAGAAACACCAATGTATAGATAGTCACTACCTACTAAATAATTTAAGAGGGAGAAAGAAAAAAAACAAAATAAGACATAAGCCAGCTATATAAGGCGAAACAAAATAACAAACAACTAGTACTAATTACAGTAACCTTAAATATGTTGCAAACAATAGTAACCTTAAAAACAACTAAAAAACTAGTACTAATTACAGTAACTTTAAAAAAACCTTAAAAAACCTTTAAAAAAATTAAAAAAATGATATTAACAAAAAAACATACTAATAACGACAAGATTATATCCATCGTTTTTGGATTTAGCATTAGCAAAAGCATGAAGAGATAATCCTCCTTTCTTTCCACCTAATATTTTCTTATTGTTCTTATACTGCTTCTCATTTTCCTTCATCTTTTTTTTATATATAAAATTATTATCTTTTTATTTTCTGTCAATTAATGATAAACCCTAATCGAATAGTTGACTATCAGAAAGTCAAAATGTTTTTGTGGGCTCAAAGATTCTGGGCTGGCCCATTAAATTTTATGCGAAAAAAACATACTGTTACGAAAATCTTTCTATAGATATGCTATATGATACACTTTCAACAATTTTTTTCTTCATTTTTTTCACGTTTTCAAAAATTATCATATATGATATTAATATCATATATGATGTAACACCAGTATCATATATGATATAACCTATCATATAATACTATAAGCCAACATCATATATGATTTAACACTAGTATCATATATGATGAAACACTATTATCATATATATCATATATGATATTTCGCGTAAATTTTAACAAGAAAAAAAAAACGATTTTCTTCGAAAGTATATCATAGTGCATATTGGTAGAAAGATAATTACACATTCGTCTCGATGATATAATTATTTTCGTTTAACACTTAACAGTTTAGGAGATATTTAAATTATAAAAAATAGGTAAAAAATAAAACATATTTAATTTTATCCATTAAATTAAAATAATGAATTAGAGTTATAGAGAAAAAAACATTAAAACCAAGAGCAAAATTATTGACGAATACACGCTGTAGAAACTAGAAGGGGGGGGGGGGGGTTGAATAGTTTCTTATATTTACTTGTTAAAATGTGGTTTCCAAAAATCCTTTTTCAAAAACTTAGGCTTGAGGAAATATGTGAAATCTTCTTATGCACAATATGAACAATGATAGTGTAACTAAACTAATACTAACAAAAATATATCCACAAAGAATAAAGAATGATAGTGTAACTAATCTAATACTAACACATGTATATGCATAAAGAATAAAGAATGTAAAGAGTTAAGGGTAAAGAAAGATCAAACCGAACACCAAGGATTTATAGTGGTTCGGCAACGAAGCTCACTCCTAGTTCCTACTCCACTTCTCGAGTACTCCTTACTCGAGAGTTCACTACACAACAAGCTCCTTATAGTGGAGAAAACCGTACACGTCGTATAACCAATTTCCGACTCTAAGCTAAAAGTCGAGCCCTAATCGTAGCTAGGACCAATCTACACAACTATACTTAGTACATACACAACTTCCAAATAGACACAACTACTTGGATCTTCACAACTATGACACAACTACAAATGTATAAAATTAGATCTTCAATGGATCTTTGGTGGTGGACTCAACACTTCACAAGGATAGTGTTCTTCTCTTTGCACTTGGAGAGGAAGGGATGGAAGAACAATATTCACTTCTTAAACAAGTAATAATCAAACAAATGATCAAAGATTTGAGTGATTAAAGAAGGGGTTTGAATCTGGAAATAAATGTGCAAAAGAGGTGAGATGAAAAGCTGAGAATGGTCCACTATTTATAGGACAAAGGAGCCAACGGCTAGTTCTGCCCGCGGTACCTTATCTTAGCCCGCGGTACCTTATCGTAGCCCGCGGTACCTTATCGATAAGGTACCGCCTAGGTGCTAAGGTACCGCGGACTAGACTCCGCTCCTTTTTGTCCTTTAGTGGTGGAGGTCTTATCTGGATATAAAAAATTATCCTGAAAGGATATTCTTAACCAAATAAGAATATGCCATTTTCAAATTTCAAATAATTAATTTAATAAAACATTTTCTTAAAAAGAAAGTTTAATAAAAACTTGTCACACTTAATAAAAAGTGAGTTTTAAGAAAAGATTAAATCACTTGATCACTTGATTAAGGTTAGTACTTGTTTATCCATACCTTAAGTGAAAATGGGTAAAATGAAAAATACTTGAACTCAAGAATTCGTTTTTCGTTGTTTTCGTAAATGCTTGTTTTTACATATTGTCGTAATCAAAACTAAGCGAGACCGAAAAATGCAAGTAACGTTTTTAGTCATTATTGCATTAACAATCTCCCCCTTTTTGGTTCCGACAATACATAAACTCAATCACACAAAAACAAGATTTTCGAAGACGAGTTTATTCATTTCTCCCCCTTTGTCGAAGCAAAAAGGTTGCGTAAGCCGGTGTTGAAGAAACGGACTTTGCAAAGACTCCCCCTTGGTGCTTACTCCCCCTAGCTTGGGGCACCGAGGAATCGAGATATGGTGACAAGCTACATAGAAGGGTTAGTTGAACAAAAGAAACAACCAACAATATATAGCAATAGGTCACATAAAAAAATAAAAGAGAAGAAAACACAAAGACAAAGATCTAAGATAGGTTACTAAAAGAACATCATACAAAGAAGTATGGAAAAATAAACAAGCCATAAGCATAAATCTAATCCTAGTTATTCTAGAATTCTAAGATTTGCTTGAATTTGGTGTCTTGTGGATAAGCAACCAATGCTTATATGAAACACAAGGTAATGGCGGAGGGTGGTGGTGGTAGCTTGTTGGAGATCTCATAATCAAAGTGAAGAGAAGGCTTGATTAAGAGACTCTTGATGTAGCTCAACTCCTCATAGATGTGTGCCATAGCAAGGTGTTGATATTGACAACATTGAAAATATGTTCCATGATGCATGACATTATCATGAGAAGGAGGAAGAACACCAAAGGGTGGTGGTGGAAGAAAAGATGTTCCACAATCAACATTCTTGGTAGGAGACATGTGATTAAGAGTGTTCTTGGGTGGGTTTGGATTGAAAGCAATTGGAGAAAATGGAGGAGATTCAAGGCTTTCATTGGGAGAATAAGACATTTTGTGTGTGAAGTAATGAAAAATGCTTATGGTTTAAATAGGGAAGGCTTAGGGTATTTTGGGGTGGTCAAAGGGTTTGAAACAAAGATTCTCAAAAATGTTGGAGCAAATCTGGAGTTTCAGACAAAAACCCGAAAAAGGAAGGCACTGTAGGCGGTTCCTTATCTAGGCTGGCGGTACCTTATCAATAAGGTACCGCGGTTCACATATGGAACCGCCTGCAGAGGCAGGGTTTGGTGTTTGGAGGAAGATTTTTCAGCAAATCTTATTTTTCTAGTCTAACTTATCATAGGGATATGCTTAAAAGCAAAGATAGACAAAGAAAACATATGCAAACTTACCAAATAGAGATTTGACTAAAATACATGGATTAAAAAATCGATGTAGGAGGTGTGTAAGACAAGACCTTAAGTCATGACACAATGATCCTCCATGATTCTATCTTGTTCTTGCTATGTTTGAGAGAATCATACATATGAATTATGTAAGCTCTAGATTAATAGCGAGAATCTATGAAAAATCGTTTTTAGATTGAATTAACAATGTCAAACGAATTTCTCAACCATTTTCGAAAGAGACTTTGAGAATTTTGAAAAGGATAGGAGAAGATTTTTCAAAAGGAGTTTAAAAGACTCAAAGACTCAAAGTGATAAATTATAAAAAGAAGGAAATCAAGGAAGATGTTCCATTAATCCTAGACCTAGACGCAAGTAATTAAAAGGTTCCCTCTTAAGTGGCTTAGTGAAGATATCGGCTAAGTTGTCCTCGGAGGGAACCTTTTCAATAGTAATGTTCCCCTTTTGAACATTATCCCTAAGAAATGGTGTCTAATTTCTATGTGTTTGGTTCGCGAATGTTGCACGGGATTCTTGCTAAGGTCTATAGCGCCTTTATTATCGCACATGATGGGAACATCATCAAGAGAAATCCCGTAATCAACAAGCACTTGCTTCATCCATAGAGCTTGTTGGCATGCTTTTCCGGCACTCACATACTCGGCTTCCGTGGTGGATATCGCAAGAGTGGTTTGTTTGTTGGAGAACCAAGAAGTTAAACAACAACCCATGAAGGTACAAACTCCACTAGTTCTTTTCCGGTCCACATAGTCTCCCGCATGATCCAACAATGGTTTCTACGCCGGTCCCTTTAGGATACCATAATCCTAAATGTATAGCGCCTTTAATGTATCGGAAGATACGCTTAACCGCTTCAAGGTGAGAGGTTTTGGGAGCCTCTTGGAAGTGAGCACAAAGGCAAACACTAAACATGATATCCGGTCGACTTGCCGTTAGGTATAACAAACTACCAATCATACCTCTATATTTGGTGTTGTCTACCGACTCACAATCATCATCTACGGTGAGTTTGGTATCCGAGGCCATATGGGTCTTCATTGGTCTAGATTCTTCTAATCCAAATTTCTTTAGCATTTATTTAGCGTACTTAGATTGACTAAAGAAAATACCATCGTCCATTTGTTTAATTTGGAGTCATAAAAAGAAGTTAAGTTCTCCCATCATACTCATTTCAAACTCATCATGCATGATTTTGGCAAAGTCATCACACAATTCTTGACAAGTTGAGCCAAATATAATGTCATCAACATATATTTGTACGATTATGAGGTGAGGACCTTTCTTCTTTGTAAAGAGTGTATTGTCTACCATCCCCATGGTATACTCATGTTTAACAAGAAACGCTTTAAGTCTATCATACCAAGCTTTGGGTGCTTGTTTGAGTCCATAAAGTGCTTTCTTAAGCTTGTAAACATGGTCTGGTTTCTCAAAATCAATGAAGCCGGGAGGTTGAGCCACATATACCTCCTCATTGATCAAACCGTTAAGAAATGCACTCTTTACATCCATTTGTTGAAGCTTAAAATCTAAGGCACAAGCGTAGGCTAAAAGGATTCTAATTGATTCTAATCTAGCTACCGGTGCATATGTCTCGTCATAATCAATCCCTTCTTGTTGATTATAGCCTTGTGCTACAAGTCTAGCTTTGTTACGAGACACAACACCATTCTCATCTAACTTATTCCTATATACCCATTTGGTTCCTATAATGGTAGAACTTCTAGGTGGAGGAACAAGTTCCCAAACATCATTGGCAACGAATTGATTCAAGTCTTCTTGCATTACAATGACCCAACTCTCATCCGTCAAAGCTTCTTTAACATTCTTTGGTTCAATCAAGGAGACAAAACAAAAGAAGTTGATTTGGTTTTGGACTTGAGATCTTAGGGTCCTTTGATTTAAGTCACCAATGACATTATTGAGAGTATGATCCCTAGATTCCTTAATGTTTACTTCCTTTTCAACACTAAGGTCTTCAATTCCTATTTTTCTAACCTCTTTGGCTTTAACTACTTCTAATTCATTCAAGTCATCATCAACCAATGGTGGTGTCTTGGGTGAAGGAGGGGTTTCATCAAAGGTTATGTTGAGTGATTCTTCAATAACCCCCGAGGTTCTATTTAGGACTATGTAGACTTTACTAGTTTGGGAATAACCTAAAAGGATACCTTCGTAAGACTTTGGGTCAAACTTGGTAAGGTAGTCTTTGGTGTTAAGGATAAAGCACTTGCTTCCAAACATCCTAAAATATTCCAATGAGGGTTTCTTACCTTTAAGAATCTCATAGGGGGTCTTTCCTAGGAAAGGTCGAATAAGAATTCGGTTGAGAATATAAGTCGATGTGTCCACGGCATTGCACCAAAACTTTTGAGGCAAAGATTGCTCGTTTAACATCGTCCTACTCATCTCTTGGAGAGTCCTATTCTTCCTTTCAACTACCCCATTTGATTGTGGAGTGCGAGGAGCCGAGAAGTTATGGGTAATACCATGAGCTTCACAAAAGGCACCAAATTGCACTTCATTATCAAATTCCCTACCATGATCCGTCCTAATAGAAACAATTGAACATCCTAGTTGATTTTTAATTCTTCGACTAAAGATTTCGAGTGATCGAAAGCTTCATTCTTAGATGCCAAAAATCTAGTCCAAGTGAATCTAGAATAGTCATCAACTATAACTAGGGTATAAAGGTTACCTCCATAACCCCGTATGACGGAAGGTCCAAAAAGATCCATATGTAGGAGCTCTAAGCACCGAGAGGTCGAAACCAAATTCTTGGCTTTGTGACTTGAGTGAACTTGCTTTCCAACTTTACAAGCATCACAAAAGTGACTATCAAACTTAATCTTGGGGAGGTGTCTTACCATCTCCTATGCCAAAGAGTAGAACTATCATCTATAGTCGCAAGACATATGTTGTCTTTTGACTTCTCATTAACCTTCATAACATAAAGCCCATGCTTTCTAACACCTTTTCCAATGACTTTTCCATCTTTTACGATTTCACTGTCATGTTCCGAAAAGATGACCTTACACTTATTATCACAAATTTGACCTATACTTAAAAGGTTAAATCCTAAGTTATCTACGTGCTCAACATTTTCAATGGTCATGGAGTCAAGAGAAACCGTACCTTTGCCAATGATATTACCACGTAGACTACTAGCGAATGTGACGTTACCTCCATCATATGCTTTATAATGCGAGAACAAACTTCGATTACCCGTCATGTGTTTAGAACATCCACTATCCTTAATCCACTCATCGGGCTCCAAGTCAATTCCCAAGCATATCTAGGTAACAACATACAAGATCAAACATTTGGTCCCTAATATCTCATGGGTCCAAAATTGTTAGTTCCAAACATCCCTTGCATTTGGTTGGGATGCATGAATGAAGAAGGGGTTCCCCATGGAGAACAAAATGGAGGAGGGTAGTAATTCATGTAACCATTTTGTTGTTCATTATTTCTCCTAGGTGTATTTGATCTAGGTTTAGAGTTATGATTATTCCTTCTAGGTGTTGGAGTTTTACTTCTAGATCGTGAATTGTTTTGATTATCTCTTCTAGGCGTTGTCGTTCTACTTCTAGGCTTAGACTCATTCCGTACTCTAGGTGGAGTAGAGGATAGTCTAGATAAACTTCTATTTCCCATGAGAGGTTTACTTAATGGCTTGTAGATCTTACCAATAGCATTGTCGTCAAGTATGGGTAATTTTACCTTATTAACAGTAAGATGCTTTAGTTTTTCATCTAACTTAGATTTATCAGAAAGTTCAGGATTTTCACCAAAATCAACCTCTGGCCGTGGTTCCTTATCTATGGCGGCGGTTCCATAGTGATAAGGAACCGCGCCATACAATTTGGAACCGCGTACAGTGGGCGTTTTTTGTGAAAACCTTACTTGTTTTGGTTCACTAGTTGAGGCTTCATTTGAGTTAAAACCTAGACCAAGTCTTTCCTTAGAATGAACTTGTTTGTTTAACATATCATCAAGAGCACTAGTTCCTTTCATGAACGTTTCCAATTTAATGGAGGTGCTCTTGAGATCTTCATTCTCTAATCTAAGTTTCTCACAACTTAAGCAACTTAAATCAACCTCTTTATTTTTCTCAAGTTTAGCCAATTTCTCCCTAAGTTCATTGATCTCATTTTCAAGCTTAGTTTTGGTTGTTTTTAAGGTTTTATTTTTTTCTATGAATTTAAGACTAAGTTTGTGTAAACTATCATATTTGCCTTCAAATTCAATATCATCACAAGTGGAACTATCATTGTTATAATATTCGGTTTCGGAATGTACCTCTTTAGAAGTGTGAGCCATAAGACATTTCTCCTCTTTGGGGTTGTCATCATCATCTTCACCGCTATCGTTCCAAGCGCCACTAACGAACGCCGAGTGGTTCTTATCACGAGCGGGCTTTGGTCAATCACCAATGAAGTGATTTGGATCACCACATCTAAAGCAATTCCTCTCACCTTTTTCGTTCTTGACAAACCGATTCTTTGACAATGGTTTCTTATCATAGTTGGGTTGCCTAACGTGTTGACCTCATCTCTTGAAGAACTTCTTGAAATCTCTCACCGCCAATGCATACTCCTCGTCATCGCTTTCCGAGGAACTATCATGGTCACTTTGTGCCTTCTTGGCTTTAAGTGCAAGAGATTTCCTTTCACTCTTGGTTTTCACTAATTCCGTGTCCTTCAAAATTATCATCTCATGAACCTTCAAGTTTCCTATGAGTTCATCAAGTGATTAAGTTAAGAGATCTTTCGACTCTTCAATCGCCGTGACTTTTGCTCTCCACTTTGGATGTAAGGCCCTTAGAAACTTCCTAACATTGTTCTTGCTAGAAAAACCTTCATCAAGTGCTTTTAGACTAGTAATAATGGTGTTAAACCTAGCAAATGCACTATCAATAGTTTCATCTTCTAAGATGACAAATTGTTCATATTGTTGGACAAGAAGATCGATTTTGCTTCTTTTGACTTGGCTATTACCTTGGTGGGTTACTAAAAGAGTGTTCCAAATATCTTTAGCGGTTTCACACATAAAAATTCTTTCATACTCTTTCTTAGGCAAAGCATTATAAATCACCATTTTAGCCTCATTATTTTTTGAAAGTTTCTTTTTAGTATCGTCATTAGCTTTGTCAAAAGTGACCAATTCTTTTGTTTTAGAAACTTCATTAAATTGAAAAGGTAAAAAATCACCATTGGTAATAACATGCCAAAGATCTAAATCTTTTGATTTCACATAAGTTTCAAATCTATTTTTCCAATAAATAAAACTATCGGTTTCAAAAAGTGGTGGTCTTTGCATAGATTGCCCTTCTAGGTACTTGTTGGAATCCATAGATCGATTCAAGTTTTAAAATACAATATACTTTAAAAATTCTTGAGCAACCCGCTCTGATACCAATTGTAGAAACTAGAAGGGGGGGGGGGGGTTGAATAGTTTCTTATATTTACTTGTTAAAATGTGGTTTCCAAAAATCCTTTTTCAAAAACTTAGGCTTGAGGAAATATGTGAAATCTTCTTATGCACAATATGAACAATGATAGTGTAACTAAACTAATACTAACAAAAATATATCCACAAAGAATAAAGAATGATAGTGTAACTAATCTAATACTAACACATGTATATGCATAAAGAATAAAGAATGTAAAGAGTTAAGGGTAAAGAAAGATCAAACCGAACACCAAGGATTTATAGTGGTTCGGAAATGAAGCTCACTCCTCGTTCCTACTCCACTCCTTGAGTACTCCTTACTCGAGAGTTCACTACACAACAAGCTCCTTATGGTGGAGAAAACCGTACACGTCGCTTAACCAATTTCCGACTCTAAGCTAAAAGTCGAGCCCTAATCGTAGCTAGGACCAATCTACACAACTATACTTAGTACATACACAACTTCCAAATAGACACAACTACTTGGATCTTCACAACTATGACACAACTACAAATGTATAAAATTAGATCTTCAATGGATCTTTGGTGGTGGACTCAACACTTCACAAGGATAGTGTTCTTCTCTTTGCACTTGGAGAGGAAGAGATGGAAGAACAAGATTCACTTCTTAAACAAGTAATAATCAAACAAATGATCAAAGATTTGAGTGATTAAAGAAGGGGTTTGAATCTGGAAATAAATGTGCAAAAGAGGTGAGATGAAAAGCTGAGAATGATCCACTATTTATAGGACAAAGGAGCCAACGGCTAGTTCTGCCTACGGTACCTTATCTTAGCCCGCGGTACCTTATCGATAAGGTACCGCCTAGGTGCTAAGGTACCGCCGGACTAGACTCCGCTCCTTTTTTCCTTTAGTGGTGGAGGTCTTATCTGGATATAAAAAATATCCTAAAAGGATATTCTTAACCAAATAAGAATATGCCATTTTCAAATTTCAAATAATTAATTTAATAAAACATTTTCTTAAAAAGAAAGTTTAATAAAAACTTGTCACACTTAATAAAAAGTGAGTTTTAAGAAAAGATTAAATCACTTGATCACTTGATTAAGGTTAGTACTTGTTTATCCATACCTTAAGTGAAAATGGGTAAAATGAAAAATACTTGAACTCAAGAATTCGTTTTTTGTTGTTTTCGTAAATGCTTGTCTTTACATATTGTCGTAATCAAAACTAAGCGAGACCGAAAAATACAAGTAACGTTTTTAGTCATTATTGCATTAACACACGCGACAATATTCGAAGACTATTTTCACTTTATTATCAAAATAGTTCATATCTTTCTCAACAATATCAAGATAACACTTTCAAGCATTCAAAACAAGTACTTGATCACCACCCCCGTTTTCATAAAGTATCAGAGAATCCTCATGATAATCAAACTAAACACCCTCTAAACATTTAAAATTTCCATTATGAGTTCCAAGATCTACGATATACGAAGTTATTGCTAACAAATCACCACAATATGATTAAAGAGTTAACGAATCATCATCCGTTCCTTATCATCCGTGTCGCTTGTAAACTTAAGTTCCGCTAAGATGTTTCATATTTTCATTTTACATTGTAGTTTTGTATGTTAACCATTTTATGTTTGTAAGTGGTAATTATGTTTTTAAAGGGTTTTTACGTGATAGACAAATAGGGAAGAGACATAGATGAGAAAGGGGGGGGGGGGGGGGGTAATGAAACAAACTAACGGTTTGAAGACCATAGTTTTAAGGGCCTGTTTGGTTTGTAGGTGGGTCTAGGAGTAGCTTTAGGGTCCGTTTGGTATGAAACCGGGTTTTACTTTGGGTGTGGGATTATAAAGTGGATGGTTTAGGCTAGAAAGAAAAAATATAGGAGTTATCAAGAGATTGTATTAATAGTTGTTTGGTTTATGTTTGGGTTAGGTTTAGATTTTAAAATTTATTTATTTATAAAGATTTAAATATGAATTTAATAATGAAAGTAAATTGTAATGTAAATAATGAGTGGCTGTTAAAAATAAATACAGTTTTTAAAATAAAAAAGAAAAGTAATGTGGGGCCTGTCAGGGTTTTCACAAAAAGGTACATATGAGATGGGATTTATAAAACCCCTTGAATTAAGGGATGAGGTCAACTTTCAAAACCTGAGAATATGTACCAAACGTTAGTTTTAAAATCTAACCCTTTTCTTTCACAGAAAAGATGGAAACCAAACGAGCCCTTAATATTTGAATTGGTTTGGATTTAGGTTTTATTGGAAAAAAGAATAAATTATATTAAGAGTCCGGTTATTTTGGATACCTTGTATCATTTGGATACAAGGGGACCAATCCCCACCTTCCATCTACCAAAAATCAATAGTCCAGATTAATCTTTACTTTTTAATTAAAAAAAGCGGAGGGGTATTTTCATCATTTTACAGCCCACCCACTCCCATCTTCCAAATACAACCTACCCCGTCCCTTTCTCAGATCGTAACAAACACACACACACAAAAAACACACACATAATCTTAATCCACCATCCCAATCCAAAACACATACTAAAAACACATACAAACAAAAAAAGATCAATAAATCACGTTAACACAGTAAAGAAAAAGATGTCTAAGCTATTGAAGAAAAAATCATCAGGTTATATCATCATCGTATATATCTTTTTTAGCTTATTTGATGTAAATAAGGTTATTTTGATGTGATTATGGATGTGTTAGCTTTTTTTAATAAGGATATGCTAGCTTATTTGATGTGTTATTATTAAGCTGATTTGATATGTTATAATTAAGCTTATTTGATGTGTTGTACTTAAGCTTAATGTAAATAAGCTTATTAGGAGAGTTATGTGATTAATCTTATGAATTAAAATAGAGTTATGTGAATAAGCTTACAAAAAGAGTTTTTGAAGCTATAGGATAAGCATAAGGTGATGTTTATGAATAAGCTTATTAGGAGAGATGTGCAGAAACTGTAAGTTACAATAAACAGATGTATCATATATGATACATCCATACATCATATATGATAAATATATCATATATGATATATGAAAGTATCATATATGATAACATGCTAATGTGCTTGAAAACAAATACAAAAAAGTCTGGGATCTTCTGGTTGGTAAATAAAGTTAGTTGTGCGCATATTATCATATTTGATAATATTGTTGAAATTCAACTTCTGGAATATATCATATATGATAATCTGGTTGAAATTCAGCTTTTCTAAGATATCATTTTGATAATCAGGTTGAAACTAAAACCAAATTTTTTTATTTGTGTAGTGAAAGGTGTTTTCGATGCATATTGAAAAACTCAATCATCTCAAGGCCAAAGAAGTGAGCATAAAACAAGTATCGAAAGAACAAACAATGGCGTGTGCATGAGACGACTAAGACAAGTTTCGAGTTTGCAACCAAAGTGTTGATGCATTGAATCAAGATCCATTGTTTTAGCCATTTGACTTGTTTATATTTTAGTAATTTGTGTATGACGTTGTAATGCTTTAACTTTGTAATGCGACTAAATCATTGAGTTTTTTTCTTGAATATGGAAATGGTGAAACATCCGCGGATGTAAGTTTGGATAATATGCCTATTTTGTTGATGCTTTTATCATCTGAAGCATAGCTTTTTTTACCTTATCATATATGATAGTGATATATCATATATGATAATCCATGTAATCCTTAAATTCGGCCAAATATGACACTACATTATCATATATGATAATGCATTATCAATACTCAAAAAAAAGTTTGATAGATTAAACAATGAGGCTGCTGAATTCATGATTAAAACAAAGAGTATACTGGATTCATGATAAAACACTTGTTCAGTAAATAAAAAAGAGTACATTCTGAAAGTTACATATATGATAATTCAGACAGAATGTATTTACATATAATATCATATATGATAAACACTTATTCATAATAAAAAATTAAAAAAACAAAAGAATCTGTTAAATTCATTCATGATTAACACCAAATAAATTCTTATTATTGAAACTACTCTTCTTCTTTCTTTAACCAATTCTTCTTCATACTCGTGCACGTCCGATTGTTATGATAGAAAACATCCCTTCATTGTTCACACAATCTACATTTATAAAAGACAGAAAAAAACATATTAGGTAGCATGTAATCAACAACTGTATCATATATGATAGAAACAGGTTTGAATAGTTTAAATAGATTTTGTGAAATTAGTCACAAATTTTGGTTTTTCAGTGGTTTGTTAGATACGTCATATATGATACATATGAGGTATCATATATGATAAACCTATCATACATCACATATCATATAGCTATCATATATGATAAAAAGGTATCATATATGATACATCAGACTTATAGCTTACATCAGCAACAAAGTTAAAAATGCCTAGTACAACTTATTTACACTAACATAAGCTTATTCATATCTCTCATACTTATAAAACTTAATAATTCACCAAAATAAGCTAATAAGCTAGCTTATTTATAAATCTCCACTAATATATAAGCTTATTCACATAACTCTCCTCTAATTCATACACTTAGTCACATAGCTCTCACATAACTCACATAATAAGCTAGCTTATAATTCGTTCAAAATAAGCTAAGTAGAAGCTTATAAATTCAAGTAGTGGTAAATTAATAAGCTTATTGACATAAATAAGCTAAAATAAGAATAAACTATACCTGATGATCAACCAATCGATTCGTGATTTTTGATCGATCGATTATTGATGATGGATTGATCGATTCGTGATGATGGATCGAGCAATAAGATGTTTTTGATGTTTTTCATGATTGATTGTCGCAAAAAAAAGATGATGGATCGATGGTGCTAGATAGAAGTCTACAGATCTGGTGTTTGTTAGTAGAAAGAGAAAACACACATCGATGTGTGTGTGTTGAATGAAAATTATTAAAAAAGAAAATGGTTTATATAGTGGGCAGATGAAATGACGAAAATACCCCTGCAGTGTAAAATAGGGATTTAATCTCAGCCATTAGATGGTAGGGAAATGGAGGGTGGGGATGAGTCCCCTCATATCTTAGATAAGTTTGGTATCCAAATAAACTTAAATCTATATTAAATATAATATATTGTTTTATATTATGAGGGGAAGAGATCCCCCACACACCAATATTTAACAAAGACTTCATGGATAAATCCCCACCCTCCATCTCTAACTGATCTAACGGTTGAGATTAAAACCCCCTTTCTTATAACTTGCCTTCATTTATAAAAAAAAAAAAAACGTAACAACTTATGGATCCCGATGACCCCCACCGGCGACCACCCCAACAACCTGCACCTAATCGCCGACCACCCCAACAACCTCATCTCCCACCTTTTTCCAGCGACCACCACAACAACCCCACCTTCTTCCCGCGACCACGACAACAACCCCACCTTCTTCCTGCGTCATCCACACCAACCCACCTTTTTCCGGCGGCCTTTACCGTAAACAACCTTTTTCCGGCAGCCCCCACAAGAATCCATTATTTTACAGCAAGACCCACACCAAACCATCGTTTCCCAGCTACTTCTACAACCCCACACCTTCCCCAGCGAGTTCCACAACGTATCCACCATTTTCCGGCGACTTCAATACAAAACCCACGTTTTTGGCGCCCTACACAACAAACCCAACAATTCCCAGCAAATAACAACCCTTTCCCGTCGATTTATACAACAAACAACACTTTTACGGCCAACTCCACAACAAACATCCAACTTCCGGCGACCTCCACAACAAATGACCATCTCGCAGCGACTTCCACGACCTCCACATCAAGTGACAATGTAGAAGTTGCTGATGATGCTAGCAAAAATGTAGAAGTTACTGATGATGTTGGCGAAAATGTAGAAGTTGCTGATGATGTTAGCGAAAATGTAGAAGTTGCTGATGCTAATGAAGAAGATGCTGATGGGGAAGCTGAAAATGTAGTTGCTGATGATGTTGATGTTATTGAAAATGTAGAAGCCAATACAGGTAATAACTTTGTACCAGAAATAGATATGTTACTGAAAATGTGGTTGCTGATGCACACTGACTCATGCATGAGTCACACTGACTCATGCATGAGTCACACTGACTCATGCATGAGTCACACTGACTCATGCATGAGTCATATATGACTCATACAATTCCTGAACTTTTCTTTTATTGGATTGTGAAACAGATGCTCATAATTCACCAAAACCTACTTTATACATTCATTTTGAGTCACCCGGAGGATCGACATATTGGGAACCAAATGTTGATGAGCAGTACGTGCCTCTTGAGGATAAAGAATTTAAAACGATAGAGGAGAGTATTGAGTTTTATGAAGCTTATGCTGAAAAAGCGGGATTTGAAGTTAAAAAATACACACAAAAAAGAAATAGAAGTGGTGAAGTAAAAAGTAAATACATCACGTGTAACCGACATGGGAATATAAAAGATATAAATATCAACACATTGGTTAGTAGTGGAAAACAAACTAGGCACACAAGGCACCGTATAACAGGTTACATGGCGCAAATAAAAGTTGATTTAGATTATGTCCGGAAAAAGTATGTTGTGACTAAGTTTGTTGCTAAGCACAATCATCCCATGATTCCTAAAGAATATAAGCATCTAACGAAGAAACAAAGAAAGATGACTCAAACAGAAAGGTTGTTTGTAGTCAGAGCTTCAACAATGAAACTTGGCGCAACAAAGGCACATACCTTGTTATCTGGCATCAAAGGCGGATCTCAGTATGTTCATGGAACTAGTGATGATTTTAAGAATCACATGAGGGATGTTAATGCAATTATAGGAGAAAGTGATGCACAAATGCTTATTAACAAGATGGAAAATAGGATGAAGTATGTTCCGGGATTTACATTTCAGTATATGATTGAAGATAGCGTATTAGTTGCGATGTTTTGGGCAGATGAAGTTGATAAACGCAACTATGAGGAGTTTGGAGATGTTATATCTTTTGATGCAACTTTTAGAACAAATAAGTAAGTTGTCTGTTACACATAAATCACATGTGACTCATACATGAGTCACAGTGACTCATGTATACAAAAAACAGTGACTCATTCATGAGTCATAGTATGAAATATTATATCTTTTTAATGTATCTGTTTTGCAGGTATGACATTGTTTTTGTACCATTCACTGGGATAGATAACCATAGAAAGTGCGTCAACGTTGGCTCTGGATTGCTTTTAAGAGAAGATACAGAAGCTTATACGTGGCTACTAACATCATTCATGACAGCTCACAAAAAACAACCAAAAATGATCGTAACAGATCAAGATGGGGCAATGAAACGAGCAATTGAAGCGGTTTTGAAAGAATCTAAGCATAGATTGTGCATGTGGCATATCTTGCAAAAAATTCCAGCAAAGGTACTGATTGTTTGATATTTATCAGATAACTCATACATGAATTATAAATATACATGACTCATGCATGAGTCACATGACTCATGCATGAGTCATGTGACTCATGCATGAGTCAGTGCGAATACATGATATCAAAATATCTTAACATTGATACATTCTTCATTTTCAGATATGTGAAAAGATTTACAAGGAAACTGATTTTAAAGATCGTTTCAACAAACTTGTGTGGAATATGTTCATCGAGCCAGAAGAGTTTCAAAAAAGATGGTTTGAACTTATTGAACGCTTTGGATTGCAAACATACAAGTGGATGACAAAGATGTATGACCTTCGTAACTTGTGGTTGCCGGCTTATTTTATTGACTCACCACTGTTTGGACTAATGAGAACTACTTCAAGATCTGAAAGTGAAAATGCATTCTTTAAGAGTTTCACAAATCATGGGTCAACATTAGTAAATTTCATGATGTGCTTTGAATCGGCAATCGAAAGACAAAGACATAAGCAAGAAGTTTTGGACTTCAAAACATGGGACGCAGCTCCAAATCCTGAAACAAAGTTAAATATCGAAGAACATGCGCGTAAAGTTTATACTAGAACAATTTTTCTCTTGGTTCAAGCTGAAATCGTAGAATCAATTTGGTCATGCCAAATACAAGAATTTAAGACGGAAGAGGGTATTGAGACGGTTAAGGTTCGAGACACGAGAGCGGGTCCTTATAGAACACTGTATACAGAAGAAGGAAAAGAGATGGTTGTACAGGAAGAAGACAAAGTAATAACGTACAAGGTTAGTGAAAACATTTAACTGATACATGAATGACTCATGCATGAGTCACATGACTCATGCATGAGTCACATGACTCATGCATGAGTCACACTGACTCATGCATGAGTCAATGTGACTCATATGTGTTATGCTCACTTATTAATATGTTTCATGTTTATGTTTAAGGTTCTCCGTAATCCTGGAGATGGATCCGTTGAGTGTACGTGTCGGCATTTTATGCGATATGGTTTTCTTTGTCGCCACATATTCTGTGTTTTGAAGAACCGTGATATTGAAGAAATTCCGAAGAATTACATTTTAAGGCGTTGGAGAAGGGATTTGATACCGCTTTCATTAAGAAGAAACACAAACAGATACGGAGAGAAGAACGAAACAATTCAGAAACTAACAAATGAGGCTAACTTCCATGTAGACGAATGCTTGTTTTGGTTGAGTAAAGATGCAGAAAAGTTGGCGGAATATGTGCAAAAGCTGGATAAAATAAAGAAAGAATATCAAGTTTTAGTGCCTAAGCCCCCTTCAAAGAAAACAAAGGACGTTATTGAAGATATATATGCAATTGAGGAACCAAAGAAAAATATTATTAAAAATCCAACTGGGGCTAGGCTCAAAGGCGGTCGTAGAGGAGCGCGTATAAAAAGTGCAAGAGAAATAGCTATGAAGGCTAAAAAGAAACAGCCTCGTGCGTGTGGTTACTGTAAACAGAAGACAAATGAGCATACAAAAATGACATGTCCACTAAATCCATACTATATCGCAAAACTAGCGAAGATCGCTGCAGCTGCTGAAAAACAAGCACAGAAAACAGGAGAATCAAGTACAAGTATTTGAATATCTGTTTTAAATTTTCTATTTTTCTTTTATTGAACTTTTGAAAACCAGTGTAGAATATCTGATTATGCTATGAATATGATGACTCCTATATTAGTACTCTTGAAATATCTGTGTATTGAAATATTTATGTTTTGAAATATCAAGTCATGTGACTCATGCATGAGTCATGTGACTCATGCATGAGTCATGTGACTCATGCATGAGTCATGTGACTCATGCATGAGTCATGTGACTCATGCATGAGTTACATGGCAAAAATGAAACATGTACTACTATGACTCATGTATACGAGATAGCTCTTGCAACACTTGCAAAAGACATACCTAAAATCATGCCGATACCGCAAGAAATCCTTATACGAGATAACTGTTGCAACTCTTTTGAGGCATGCATGAGTCACATGACTTGCATGAGTCATGTGAACACATACAAACATATATTACTATGACACATGCAAGTCATGTGACTCATGCATGCAAGTCACATGACTCATGCAAGTCACATGACACATGCATGAGTCAGGCGACACATGTATGAGTCAGGCGACACATGCATGAGTTACATGACTCATGCATGAGTCATGTGACAAATATAAAACATATATCAACACATATTCATAAACACTTATACATAGTCACTGTATGAGTAACAAACAGTTTTATATGTGTTTCTAAAACACGGAACAATATTGCACGTCTTGTAACAAACAAGGTTATTCAAAGTCAAACTTCAAATTTCGTTCGAAAAAGTCAAGTACGACTGATATCAGAATTAAGAATTACTTAATATCATAAAGTATTACAAAATAGATCAAGATTTCTAGACAGCTGGTTTCTTCTTGGTAGCTTTCTTCTTGGTAACTAGTTTCTCGGTTACTGTTGCATCAACATTTGCCTTCTCGGTTACTGCTTGACCGGCTGCTGGCTTCACGGCTGCTGGCTCCTCAGTTACTACTTCACCGGCTGGTTGCTCAACTGCTGGCTTCTTGGCTGTAGGTTTCTTGGCTGGCTGCTCAACTGCTGGCTTCTCGGCTGTAGGTTTCTTGGCTGGTTGCTCAACTGCTGGCTTCTTGGCTGTAGGTTTCTTGGCTGGTTGCTCAACTGCTGGCTTCTCGGCTGTAGGTTTCTTGGCTGGTTGCTCAACTGCTGGCTTCTTGGCTGTAGGTTTCTTGGCTGGTTGCTCAACTGCTGGCTTCTCGGCTGTAGGTTTCTTGGCTGGTTGCTCAACTGCTGGCTTCTCGGCCGCTGCCTTCTCGGTTACATCTTCTTTCTGGGCTGCATGTCTCTCGGCATTTATAAGAGGATCACGCACATCCCTGTTATTGATCACATTCAAAATAATCGAGATCCTTTCTTTCTCATCATGTTCCATCTCAAATTTGTAAGCCAAATCAAACACTTTCTGCCTTTCAGCATTGAGCTCGTGCAACAAAATTTTTGTTGCAAACCTGTACCTCAAGCGCTTCAAAAGAGTTTCCTGTATGCTCGACTCTTCTACCAAACCAACATCCCATTCTTCAGGAGCAACACCCTTATAAGACTCCAAATGTACCCTCGCAAAGACACCACAATCCACTTGGTTAACCTTAGTAGTCCATTTCAAACGCGGATTGCGTCCTCTGAGCTTAGAAACAGTACTGTGCTTCGGATGATTAACTTCTTTGAGATATCTGGCGAATAACTTTTTCTACAAAACAAACAATTTAGGGGGGAACATGTTATTTACAATGCATGAATCAGGCGACACATGCATGAGTCAGGCGACACATGCATGAGTCAGGCGACACATGCATGAGTCAGGCGACACATGCATGAGTCAGGCGACACATGCATGAGTTAAGGTGAAAACAAATAAAACAATAATGACAATAATCAAGTATACAACTTACCAAAGGATCACAGACTCGTTTGTACTTCGGTGCATTTGGATTTCCAACATGAATGTTATCAAGTATAATCATTGATGAAGGTTTGTTGAGGCAGAAAACAACAACAAAGAAATGGTTTGAAGCACAGATTGGAAAGAAAACCTAGTTTAACCAAAAAAAGTATTAAATGTAAATTAAAATGATGAAAAGTTGATGCTTATATATTTAAAAAAGAACGTAAAATTACCAATTCAGTATCGGATAAAGAAAGTGAAGCAGCATCATTTTTGAAATACGTAGAAATGACATCTGAAAACAAGTTATACTGTTCACCATCAGACATTGTTTTGTCTATCATTCCTTGTACATGCGTTTAACAAAAATACAGTATTACCAAAAAATAATAATAATTATTGAAAATCTAAAAGATATATATCATGTGAAACTTACAATACATCCGGTTGGCATAAAAACTCTTCTTGGTTCTGGATTCTCTTTCCGTGACTCCTCAAAATTTAAAATGGTAACCAAACAATCAACAACACTTGCATCTAACCACAACCCTGGTGTCAATGTTTCCATATTTACTCGAACAGCTGATAATACATAACCATACACAGGCTCTGCTCGGAAAATGGTTTCACTAGACATTAAAAAAAAAGGAAAACAATCAGAATAAATCATGTGATATTCTAAAAACATGAAGTTTACAAAAAGAAAAGAAATAAAATATGCTTACTATTTTTCTTCTTCCATCGCAAATAAAGAATTACCCAAAACAAACTCAACCTTTTGAAGCTTACTAGTATCACAACACTGATGCATAAAAGGGGAAGGCAAGTATGGAATCCGCTTAGCAATCTGTTTCCATGCAGCCACCTTGTTAGGAGTGCTAGGACGCACAACATCGTCATTAACTGGCTCATCTTCAATAACTGGCTCATCTTCAATAACTGCCTCATGATCCCGAGGCCCAAAATACGCATCCTCCTGAAATATTACAAAAACTTTAATACTGAATCACATAATGTTAGTGACTTATACATGGGTCACACTGACTCACATAATGTTAGTGACTTATACATGAGTCAGGCAACTCATGTATGAGTCAGGCAACTCATGGACTCATGTAGACTCTTGCATGAGTCATGTGATGAGAAGCCAACTTATTAAAAAGCTTAAAACTAACAAGGATATAACAAAGTACATTAAGATATATGTCAACAAGAAGATCCATCACCTCTGCATACCAATCAATGTTCTCATCAATCCACCTATCATCAAGTATTATACTTTCATTACCAACATCTTCGTTACCAGCAGGTTTAACGGCAATATCTATCGAAATAGAATCGCCAAAAACTCCTTTATATCTATCATACAACACTAGAACATCTTCATCATGTGGAAACTGTGTGTTGGCATTCTTCAACATGGTTTCAAGTTCAATTTTTTCTCTAGATATAAGAGAAAGCTTTTCTTCAACATCCTTCAACATTTTCTGTATATAAAATGAAAATTCATAAATGTTCAAATGTACAAGTGTTTAAAAAACACTTGCAAATTTATATGACACATGCATGAGTCAAGTGACACATGCATGAGTCAAGTGACACATGCATGAGTCAGGCGATGTAGAATATTGATAACCTATGAATCTATGAAGTGGGTTGATGTTTTCTAGTGAGAGAAACTAGAGAGAGAAAGTGAGAGAATATGTGAAAGATTTTATTAATATGAAAGTGTAAAATGGAACAACAACCAACCCCTTTCCTTAGTGGAAAGGGGTATTTATACTCCAAGCCTAACATTGGGCTTGGACCGGTCCATGACAAGCCCATGAACCGGTTCTTACTTAAGTTAATAAGCAACTAATGACTATTTCCTAACTACGAGCTATTACAACATAAATCATATTGTGGAGTGACCGATACTTCTAATATACGTTAAAACGTATTTCTAACAATCTCCCCCTAAGGGAGGTCACTCCACGTTACAAAGATCTAAACCTAGCATACTATACTAAGTCTTCGTTCTTTAGCTCGTAGTCTTTTCTTCTTTTCTTTCTTTTGTTGTGAATATGTTGATTTGATCTTTTTGGCTTTGACTTGAGAGCATTGTTCTTTGGCCTTTCACGTGCGATCTTTGCCTTTCTTGTGAATTTTGCCTCCTCGTGACTTCATGTTCCACACACTTACGTCTTTTTGTTGAATTCTCGAAAGCTTCAGAGTTTGGTACAGCGGAAGACTTCATCTTGAACTTTCTTGAATTTTTGCTGAACTTTGTTGCAAAAGACATAAGCATGTGGGAACGACTTTTACAGGTACACCGCAACACCACCGTCTTCACTGGTACACAGCAACGCCACCGTCTTCAACAGGTACACAGCAACGCCACCGTCTTTAACAGGTACACAGCAACGACACGAATAAAATGGCTTTGAACATTTTATTCTAATTCGGTAGCATTTTACCTCCGGTCGGTGAAGACCGTTGGACGATATTAGATATCGTACCCGTGACGGATAGTTTCAATTAAGTAACTTCCTGACAGGATTTCGCGGGTAAACCCGTTCTCTTTATTCGACCGTCCAAAGCTGACTGCGAACATAAAGAGTGAACCACTTGGATAAATTATCCTTGTGATTAAAAGCCGTCAATTCATGAAACCTGGAACAAGTGAATTTCAATTAAGATTTTCACCATCGTTGCTTTCCAGTTGTCACGAGCTTAATTCATAAAGAATCTTGCACGTTACCTACCAAGTGCTGTTTGATGTTGACACTAGAAGGATTTCCACTCGTCACTGTGGTCAATAAAGAGTCACTCTGAGTGTTCTGGCAAGATCATATGATAATGCGAAGAGGCCTGGAACGAGTTTAAGTTCAATTAAGAATTAAACCACTGTTACCTTCCAGTTTTTCACAAGATTGGTTCTAAAAGAACCGCACGTGTAACCTACCATGAGCTTGTTTGATGTTGGCTCAAGCAGGATTTCCATCTTCATTGTAATACTCGCGTATTACTCGGATGTTCTGGCAATATTACAGGAATACTGCGTAGGACTCATGAAAATCTCTTACTTTTCACAGTGTGTGAGAAAGCAAGGAATAAATGAAAAGTGTCCTAATGAGACTTTTGATGATCTCTTGGCTCTAGACTCGATTGTGCGTTTTGATTTAGTGAGCGATGGCTGGAGAGGAGTGCCACCTTTTCAATACCAGTCTATTCGGAGTGAATAAACCAATAGATAACGTGTTGATCTCCGTGTGATTAAAACAAATACCTTTTGAGAGATATTTGAGTTAGCTGGGAAGGGTTGTGCATTGCATCACTGGGTCCATGATGTCTTTCTTCAATACCGAGAATCATTAACAAAAATGACCTCAATAGCATATGTATTGACCCGGTTTCTGCCTAAATTTGTAAGGAGGGCTTCTTTCTTTACACCCTTTATCTTTACATTTCTTTTTCATTCTTCAACCCCTTCAATGCTTACCAATACGTCATCACTAGCACCTTGTTGTGATCGTTCCAGTGCTAGCTTAAGTACTTGGTCGGCATTCAGCTACGTTCACATTCTTTCTCCATCTTTCCTAGGACTTCTAATTCTATCTAGGGAATTGTCCTTGGGAAGATTCCATCGGCTCTGATGAATCATTGGACTAAACCTATTCCTACCACCCTTTTGTCACCACATCCGTCGTGAATTAAGCGTGTTTTGGGAAGGAATTGCCACCATGAAAAATCATTGAAAATCACCTAAAGTACTTGTGATATTGAAATCAAAAGTTTTGTACCTTAGGTGTTTTGTTCATCAAAAACGCTCCCCCTTAACACGTGCTTTACACATATTAAGTTGGATAATCTTTAAGTCTTTTTCATCTTTTAGCCAAGTATCACTTACGTCTCCTTAATCCCATTTTCTCCCCTTATCCAAAATGTTAACCATTAATATTTGGGATATTGAATGGATTAACCGGTCTTTGGGTAAAAATGAAATTGATGTTTGGCCATAGAACAAGTTATTGCTCCCCCTTAAGTTAATAAGGGATAGTTGTAGTGCTTTAGTATGATATATTTTGAAAGATTTAGAATCTCGTGAGAAATTCTTGAAAAATTATCATACCTTAACACTACAACAAGCCATTAAAGCACATTATTCACAAATATACATATTCACAAATAATACCAATATAGAGTGACCTGAAATGTACAACCCATTAGATGGATCGTTGCAGTGTCCTGTAGTGCACTCCATATGGTCTACCACCCACGAATCTTTCCAAGCTCCTCATCAATCTACGTTCACGGAGCTTTTGATCGATCTTCTTGATCACGTACTTCGCCATCTGTCGGTAACCTGGATGCCAATCCTCCGTCATTTCTGGCAAAGTCCCACCCGAGTTCAGATGCTCCAACTTTCCTCTGACTTGTATAAGAGTTCCATCACTATACTTGTGGAGCTCCCCCACCCTCATAAACTTCATCAAACCTCGACTGTTCAAGTAGAAAATGCCGTAATTCGGGACAGAAATACCGGTATAGGGACATCTTGCTACATGTTGAGGTAACACTTGATTCACAGGACGGGTTAAATTGAGCTTCCTCTGATAGCTTTCGACTCCCAACTGAAGATCTTCAACTCGTGTCTTGATGACAACGCTTCGTGTGAACATACGAAGTGCCGTATTCAAAGCAATGAGGTCTTCACGAGGAATATGTGTGAGTTGATCTCTGGTCATCAGAAGCAGCATATCTTCGATATCCTCAAGGCGAATGATGGAAAAATCTCCCTGCTGGATTTTGTATTCCCTGTCATCCTCCCTTTTCAAACGAATCTCCGTCACATGATAGTAGCCATTCTTGGCTTCAGTTTTCATCCCTAAAATGCTGGAGATGCGGATGTCGGATCTAACCTTGCTTCCAAAATTGACCAGGCAGCAACCCCTGTACGCCCTTCGGACTCGTTCGTCCCAATGAGATGCACCTATGACAGCATACATATCATAATTACGATTTATCTTAGGGACCCAGAGTCGATTTACCTTTTCCTCGATAAAGGGTATTGTCCCCCAGTTGGCAGCTTTCAGCAAAGTCAGGGAAGTTGCGTACTTTGATGACCCCTTCAGTAGATACACCAGATCATTGGTGACAAAGAAGTCAAGAGCAATCTGATTATCTTGATCCATTGGAGGTGGAGCTCTTTCTGATTCATGAAGACCTGGCCGTTGAACGGTATTCAGAGCCTTCAGGATCTCCTCGGCATAATATTCGAACTCCATTTGGGTCAACCGGGTTTTGGCGCGAAGTCTTTTATCTTTCAGTACTTTCTTCACCAAAGATGGAGTAACCGAAGTCTTATACTCATGAGCAAGAAATGCACATAAGTCAATCGGACTTCGGATACGAAGATACAAGACCTCTTTGTCGGCGTCGGTGATCAGATCATACTGCGCCGCTGCCGTGATCCAAGCCTGTGGTGGAGCAGTCTCGTCGATCTCCAACGTGTCCTCCCAGTCCTTTGTGCTTGGTTCAGGAATAGTAGATTGTGGGTTTTGTTGCAGAGGAGTGGAGACGTGAACATCTGCTTGTTCAGATTCAGGCATTTCAGCAGTGTCATGGACGGGTGAGTGTTGTGCAGCTTCAGGTTCGGTTACTGATTCTGCAATCACAGGAGTAACAACACAAGAACTAACGGGGTTAGTGGTAACAGGTATTGATGCATGGATAAATGTACCAGGAATAGATGACCCGGTAGTGGCATTCACATCATGGCGCCACTTCGATCGTCTGGATTCTGTGGATGTGGATTTTTCCTTTGGTGCTGCATCTTTCTTGGATTTGGTGCCAGACTTAACCACTTTCTTTGAGCTGGCGCCCTTATCCCCTTTCTCACGCTGTTCACCTTTATCCGCATTGCTCCCCTTAACACTCTCCTGGTGACCATCACCACCATCATTACCATCATTATCATCATCATCTGCATCCTCATCATCATCATCCTCATCCTCATCCTCATCATCATTTTCATCATCCTTATCATTATCATCATCCTCATCATTCTGATCCTCATCATCCTCATCCTCATCATCATTATTATCTTCTTCTTCTTCTTCTTCCTCTTCTCCACCTGTACCCTCTTTTTCGTCACTCTCTTCCCTTTCTTCCTCAGGGAGAATGTGGTAGGGTACCACACTTCCAAACGTCTTGAACAGCTTATCATCCTCCATGATAGCATCATTCAGTGATTTGTATAGAGCCCGCTGAATCCTCGATTTATCAAACGATCCAAGTTCCACCATACGAGCCTTAAGGATCTTCTTTAGTTCAAAATCCGTCAAGTCATATGCGATCTTGTAGGCGGCTTCTGAAGGATTGGATGATTTGATCATCAAGTTATCAGCAGCAAGCGTCTTCAAATCATCACGCAGTTTAGGCATTAGGGATTCAACGGAGTCTTTCACTCTTTGCTCAATAGTAGCTTCAAGAGCTTCTTTTTGCTCTTTAAAGTCATACTTAATAGCTTTAAGTCTTGCAATTCGTGCTTTATGCCTATCAGCTTCATCCTTTTTAACCTGAGCAAGTTCTTCTGCATGAGCTTTACGTGTAACTTCCATGTCTGCAGCGAACTTGGCAATCAACTCTTCTTGAGCTTTCCTTGATGCTTCTTCACTTTGAGTTCTTCTATTTAACTCTTGGCGAAGTTCATCCATTTCTCTCTTTTGATTATCCACGTGTTTATCCAACATCTCGGCCATCACTATTGCTGCCATTGCAGATGTTGCAGAGCTGCTCTGGGTTGATGGAATAGGCTCGGTTGTGACTGCGGTGCTGAGGATGGGCTTTATTGGTGGTGGAGGAAATGGTGTTGAAACCGGTTTGGTTGGTAAGGGTTGAGTTGGTTGAAGTTGAGTTACCAAAGGTTGAGTAGACTCTTTGTCAATACCAGCTGAAACAGGGATTGATGGCTCCTTCGAAGTGGAGTAATGTTCAGGTGACCCAAACTCATCAACATCATCTGGTTCCACGTACTCATCCTCAATATCTACCCTTGCACCTGAACCACTACCGCCAGTATCTTTCCTACTCCTTTTAATGGCTATCTTCATCATTTGTTTCTCAGTTTTATCAAGAGTAGGATCAACAATGTTTTCTTCGTCACGTAGACGCATCTCATCAGCCTTACCCTTTCCCTTCTTACCCTCTGTCTTCTTCTTCTTGGTTTTGGGTTCAGGTAAATCTGTTTGCTTCCTTTTACCTTTGCTTTTAACCGTGGTAGATGAGTCTTCACCTGCTAGAAGGCTTGCTCGTTGATTCTCAATTTCTGTTAGCAAGTTCTTGTAATCATCGGATGCAATAATCTCATCGGTCAGAAGATGACTGGGAATGGGACCAGGAATAACCGTATTCGAATGAGTTTCCTGCCTTAAGTCTACCAAATCATCATCATCTATCATGTGGTGACGACTACCTGAATGCTTGTTAATGGATGCATCGTTCTCCATAAAGTAATGTATGATCAACTTAATAAACCTAGGGTACTGGTAAGTTTTAACTTTACCCTTTGTGTTAGTGAAGAGTTGAAAAGTGAACTCCTCCCACAGCAGTGATGCATAATCAATACCCATACCTTTAAACATACCATAAAACATCTTGATGATTGGTGGACGAACAGCATCATACCCAGTTGTTTTGGGTGTTAAACATCGGCTTAGAATCCCAAAAATAGCTTTCCATGGTTGACCAACTTTGGCAGTAGTAAACTCAGACGGGGTTCGTATGTCAAGACATCCAATGGCGGTGAACATCTCCATGATCTGGTCCTTGGTTGGGTTGGGTGAGTATGATGGTAGACCTTTGAGTATCGGTCGAAAGCCAAAGATCTTCCTGAAGTCTGACACAGTAAGCGTCTGCTGCTTGTTGTCCAAGGAAAAAGTGATCTTGTTCGACGTCCTCTCTTTGGTAGCCCAGAACTCGTAAAGATATTCATAGGGCACCGAAGCACTTCTCCTTAGCGCATGCTTGAAATGAGATTTATCAAGCATGGCTGTACCTACCTTAAAGCCATTATGGGTAGAGTGAGATACCTCCTTCAGACGGAAGTTGTTTGGAACAAACTTTAGAGTCTTGGCTTCAGCAATGGCGGCGGCTCTGTTGTCTTGTAGTTGTTGTACGGTAGGGTTAGTCATCGTCTCTGCTTAAGATAAAACACAAAGGTTGATACAAACAAGTATGAATATCATTATGACTTTAAACCTAAGCATTGTACATATGACATAATCCCTTAAGCTTTGAAATCATACAAACATCTTCTATTCGGAATAATCACTCAATTCGGAATAATAGGCCTATGCGGAACATAAGTCTATTCGGAACATAGATCCTATTCGGAATAAAATACTCTATTCGGAACATTTGGGTTATGCGGAATAAATTCCCCATTCGGAACTTTTTGGCCTATGCGGAATAAATTCCCTATTCTGAACATTTGCCCTATTCGGAACATTTGCCCTATTCGGAACATTTGCCCTATTCGGAACATTTGCCCTATTCGGAACATTTGCCCTATTCGGAACATTTGCCCTATTCGGAACATTTGCCCTATTCGGAACATTTGCCCTATTCGGAACATTGCCCTATTCGGAACATTTGCCCTATTCGGAACATTTGTCCTATTCGGAACATTTGCCCTATTCGGAACATTTGCCCTATTCGGAACATTTGCCCTATTCGGAACATTTGCTCTATTCGGAACATTTGCCCTATTCGGAACATTTGCCCTATTCGGAACATTTGCCCTATTCGGAACATTTGCCCTATTCGGAACATTTGCCCTATTCGGAACTTTTGCCCTATTCGGAACTTTTGCCCTATGCGGAACTTTTGCCCTATGCGGAACTTTTGCCCTATGCGGAAAAAACTGTTCTATTCGGAAAAACTGCTTTTATGCGGAAAGTTTTCAACACTTATATTTTCTAATTAAGCACTTAATCCGTTTGATTCAATTGATCTAAAGGCCAAAGTAGTGCAATTAAACCTATTCCGAATACAACCCAGGCAAAACCCCCAAATTAATCAACCCTAATTGAAGCAGAAACTGATTTCGATTGTTTTTCAATTTAAAAGGTTAATTAACTTGTTGTGCATGAGAGATTAATCCGTTTTAATACCTTTTTGATGATCTTGATCTGATATTGAGATGTTCTTGGTTGATTTGCGTGTGTTTGTTTTGTGTGGAAGGTTATCAATGGCGGCAAAGGGAATGTAAACAGTGAAGGATTAGAAAAAACGGGGGGGGGGGGGGGGGGGGGGGGGGGCGAAGGTTTTGACTAGGTCAAATTTTCCACAAGTTAGACCTATTGTCAACTTTGCCCCCTCAAATTTTCTTTTTGCTTCATTCAACATTCTTTTGTGTACCAAGTTTTAACACTTGTCACTTTGACCCTATCTTATGTTAACTATCCGAGCCTTAGTGATTAACTTAACTTAACACAAGCACAAAACTATCCACGACAAACTTATAAGCAACAACAATACAAATGCCAAAGCAATCCAACCATTAACTATTAAGCGTTGTGAGTTTCCTTGAAAACTTTTGAAGATCTTTTTTATGTGAAAGATGATGAAACATTTTCTCCCCCTTAAACGATGACCTGTTTTCTATTTAAAGAGTTGTAGTCATTGTTTAACGAGGCACATGATGATGAAAAACATTTCCCAATTGATATCTTGAAAAAGTTTGATTCGTGGTGTCAATAAGATTTCTCTTATTTTAACAAATTAATGCACTGAGACGTACACAAATTCGTGTTAGACCAAGTTGTAAAGTAAACTTGATCCCTTTGCATGATTTGGCTTGTAAATCACGCCCGAGAAAATTAATTCCCGTTCTGAGCCAACGTTTTCCAAGGAAATACGTGACTTTAAAATGAAAACCGGGTTGTAGTCAGAAATAACTACAAGCCATAATGGGCATGTTTTAAAACATTTCAACTTTTATACGGACTCTATTTATGGCACCGTGTCAATATTAATCGACATTTCTAAGGTCGTAAATATTACCGTACTAAAAGACATGCCCGTTTTAAACGAAAAATATTTTTGGTTTTTCTTGATTTTATACTTTTTATGGTTTTTCTTGGTTTTATATTTTTTATGGTTTTTCTTGGTTTTATATTTTTGTATTTTTCTTTTGTGGTTTATATATTTACGATAATATACATGATCACGAACAAAGGATACTCTGAATAGTTTACCACGACTATTCAGCTGATTCTTCTGCCAACTCTTTGAGAGTCGCTGGAGTGAATGATTTCATACCAAGCTTGTCGATCAAAAACTCGATTCGTCCTCGATCTAAGGCTTTGGTGAACATATCCGCCAGCTGGTACTCAGTAGTGACAAAATACAGCTCGATCACTCCGTTCTCCACCTGCTCCTTAATGAATACATAGTTGCAGCAAAGGGCAATGGCGCTCTTGTTGTCACAATACATCGGGATTTTGTTAAATCCAAGACCGTAGTCAGTTAATTGTGATCTCATCCAAAGGACTTGAGCACAACAACCGGACATGGCGATGTATTCAGCCTCCGTGCTAGAAATTGCAACGCTTTTCTGCCTTTTTGAAGACCAACTGATCAATCTATCTCCTAGGAGTTGCACAGATCCAGAAGTGCTACGCCTCGTATCTTGACATCCAGCATGATCGGCATCTGCGTATGATATTAAAGCAATCGAGGAATCTTTCGGATACCATAGACCACGATGAAGTGTTCCTTTTAGATACCGAAAGATCCTTTTAACTACATGTAGGTGCTTTTCGGTAGGCCGAGCCTGATACCGGGCACACATGCATACAGCAAATTGCAAATCAGGCCTGCTAGCAGTCAGATAGAGAAGGGTGCCAATCATTCCACGGTAAAGTTTCGGATCGACAATAATCCCATCCCTATCTTCATCTAACTTGGATTTCTCCACCATTGGAGTGTCCACGGGGTCACAATTCTCAAAGTTATATTTCTTAAGAGATTCTAGAGCATATTTGGATTGATTAATAAAGATGCCTCTGGGATTCTGAGAAATCTGTAATCCTAAGAAAAATGAAATTTTTCCCATCATCGACATCTGAAAGCGTGTGGACATTATCTTCTCAAATCGGTTTGACAATTCTATGTTAGTGGCAGCAAAAATTATATCATCAACATAAATTTGTACCAGAAGCATGTCGTTGCCTTCTTTGAGAGTGAATAGAGTGGGGTCCACTTTGCCTTTGGAGAAGCCTTCCGAAATGAGATATGTTGACAGGAGATCATACCACGCGCGTGGAGCTTGTTTCAACCCATAGAGAGCCTTCTTAAGCTTGTACACATGGTTAGGAGACTCCGTACTGACGAACCCATCCGGTTGACTAACATAAACCTCTTCCCTTAGTTCACCGTTCAAAAATGCCGTCTTCACATCCATTTGATAGACGATCATGTTCATATGAGCAGCAAACGCAAGGAATAGTCTAATCGCCTCCAATCTAGCCACAGGAGCAAAAGATTCCTCAAAGTCTATACCCAAGGCTTGTTTATATCCTCTAGCGACCAATCTAGCTTTATTCTTCAATACCGCACCCATCTCATCAAGTTTAACCTTATAAACCCATAACAAAGTAAGGATGTTAACCTTGTCAGGGCGAGGAACCAATTCCCATACTTCAAGTCGTTGGAATTCGTTTAGTTCCTCCTGCATAGCTTCAATCCAAGATGATTGGGTCATAGCCTGCTGCCAATTTTTGGGTTCAACTTCAGAGAGAAATGCATCAAAGTAGCAATAAAGTGCACTCTCTTGTAATTGATGGCGTGTAGAGACTGGTCGATCTAGATCTCCAATAACATTCCTAATTGGGTGATCTTTTGTCCATTTAGTGCTATGGTTTTCAATCCTAGGTGGTCTGGAGTGAACAATAGAAGGAGCTTCTTCTGAGGTAGACGCGGCTGAAGGGTTTTCAGGGATCGCTACACCAAAGAAAGGAAGCTCTTGCAAGTGAGCATATTCCAAGTCGTGATCAGTAGAATCCTCTTCCACATCATTAGGCACAAGTAGGGGTGATGATTCAGGTGTAGTTTGAGAATCACTTGGTGAAGGTGCATCCGGTTCAATGTGAATTGTAGATGCATTAGATAAAGGTTCATTAACTTGAGCAATCACTTCAGGTATTGGAGCAATTACTACAGGTACTGGAACTTCATCAGTCGGGGGATCGAAGAATTCATCAAACAACGGTTGAAACAGTTTATCCCACTCGGGCCTTGATGGTGGTAAAAATGATGTAGAAGTAGGATTATTGGGAACTAATCCGGAACTAATAGCACCGGTTCCCATCTCATGAAGCGCGGGTTCAGAGCTGTGTTGCTCAGAAGCCATCGCTGTCAGCTCGTCGAAATCTGCGTCCATAGTTTCTACAATCTTGCCAAGACGACGGTTATAGATTCGGTATGCTCTTTTGGACGGTGAGTAACCAATGAAAATACCTATGTCGGCTTTTGGTTGAAGCTTTCCCAAGTTCTCACTATTGATGTTTGGATAACACAGAGCACCAAACACATGGAAAAATGAAACATCGGGTTTGCGGTCATGTAGAAGCTCATAAGGTGTTTTTCCATGGCGTTTCCGAATGATAGAACGGTTTTGGGTGAAACATGCAGTAGAAATAGCCTCTGCCCACAAGAACAATGGAGCGTTCGCATAAATAAGCATGGTCCTAGCAGCTTCCATAAGTGTACGATTCCGTCTTTCAACGACACCGTTTTGTTGTGGAGTGCGTGCAGCGGATGTTTCATGTGATATACCAACTCCTTCATAATAATCACGAAGAGTCTGGTTGACGAACTCTGTACCATTGTCTGTACGAATACGGCGGACAGTGGTATTCAAACGTACTTGAATGAATTTCAGAAAGGTGATAATAGCCTTTGGTGCTTCATCCTTTGTACGTAGAAATCTAACCCATGTAAACCTGGAGAAATCATCCACAATTACCAGAATGAATTTCTTACCGCTCACACTTTCAGTTCTCATCGGCCCACAAAGATCCATATGCAAAAGATGAAGTTTTTCTTGATTGGTGTCTTCAGCTTTGGGCTTGTAAGATTTCTTGGTGCTTTTCCCCCTTGAACACGCGGAACATAAATGATCCTTGTGAAATTTAAGCTTTGGAAGACCACGAACTAATTCGTTTTTAGCCAGATGATTAATAGCATCAAAGTTAAGATGAGATAATCTGCGATGCCATAACCATGACTTGGTCTTAGAAGCTTTAGAGAGAAGACATACTGGAGAAGCGGCCATCATGTCTTGTAGGGACAAGGTATATAGATTTGCACCACGAGATCCCTTCAACAAATCTTTTCCTTCCAAGTTGCGGATGAAACAAGTGTGTTGTCGAAAAGCCACCTCAAGGTTGGAATCACAAAACTATCCTACTGAGAATAAGTTGTGACCAAGACCTTCTACATAGTATACCTTAGAAATCGTCACGTTTCCAATCTGATATTCACCGTATCCCATAATCTTTGCTATATGATCATTCTCGAATTTAACCGTACCGAGAAACTTGCTGACGAAATTTCGGAGCATCGAGTGATTTCCGGTCATATGTTTTGAACAACCGGAGTCCAAATACCACAGGATGATTTGGACCACCTGAAAATATCACCACACAAAGACAATGTAGAGGAATCGGAATCTGAGTGTTCCTTGTTATTAGCAGGTACAGATTTAACAATCTTAGATTTGCTAATTCTAGGTTTCTTAGATTTCCTAGCCTTCTTCTTCTTAATTGGTGGTGTAGATTCTAATTGGCTCAAATCCTGAGGTATTTCATCACTGATAGGCACTATAGTGGGGGCTGACCTAATTAAAGGGCGCTGTTTCCATACTTGAGTGCGAGTGTTCCTAACTAAAGGACGCTCAGACCTAACCTCAATGGATGCATTCCTAGTTAAAGGGCACATTTTACCATCTAGTGTAAAGGTCCTACCAGTGGGACGCCATTGCCAGCCAACTTGGGCACGAGTTCTACCCGTTGGCTTCCATTCAAGACCATTCTTAATAGCATTCATTTCATTAACGTGATCAATCAGACACAAATCATGACGCTGGGAAAACATACATTCATTACAATTCCAACAATTTAAATCAGAATTCACGAATGGTTTAGGCTGCTGCACAGGCGCAGAGCTTTTAGTCTTAACATGATTCGTTTTATTTAAAACTGAACTAGCATTCCTATTGTGGACTTCTACTTTCTTCTTTGTGGCACTACTAGTGGCGGGCTTGATCTTATCTTTCTTGAGTGGCGATCCTTTAGCCTTAGTAGTCTCTTTTAATCCTGTAGAAGGCAAAGTGGGAACATTAGCAACAGATTTTAAAGGTGTCTTACTTGATTGTGCCAATGACGGTTTCGCTCCTGGAGTCTTATTAAATGGAGTGACAGCAATGGGCCTATTATTAAGTAGTGCAGAACCTGGTGTACCTATATATTGCAAATATGCCAAGCAATATTGAACTCGCTTAATATATTCATGAGCCGAATAATATTCGCTACTTGAGGGATCTAAGGCATAAAGATCGTCTAAAATATCCCTAAGAAGATCGACATGCTTAATGGCATTCCTCATATAATCATCATAGGTAACCTGGTTTCTCTTATGAAGCGGATTCTTATAAAGCACTACTGACTTGGTTGTTGGAGCACTAGTGGACGGTGCAGAGTCGGTAGCTAAGTTATCAACAACTTCTTGTCGGGTGAGAAGAAGTGTCTCCTTTAACTCAGCCAAAACCATATTTTTGTCTATGAGCAGGATGTTCAAGTCAGAGATTTCTTCGCACTTTTGGTTCAGTTGTTCAACATAATATTGTTGCTGTGCCGCATTAAAAGCGAAGCGATCTTCTAGTGAACCATAAAGAGCGGATAGTCCCTGCCTTGTCCTATCCATCTCCCCTAGAACAGTTGATAGTCTAATTTCTAAGACCTGGTTTTTAGACTCTGCAGCCTCTAGTTCCATTCTTAATGTTTCCTTTGATGATATCTCTCTCTTCAATCTCATGATTTCTTCCTCTAATGTCTTAACAATTGCAATCATCTTGTCACTATTCTCAACACCGTTTTCACAAACATTTGATATCAAAAGATTTTCATGTTGAGTTTGTTGTTTTAATTCTAAAGATATACAATGTTGTTCTAGTTGATTAAAGCGTTTTGAAAGTAAATTGTAAGAATCTTGTAGCTTTAAAAACTCAGCGTTAGATTCGTGACAAGAATGATTATCTACCTCATTTACAGTTTTAGCAACATTTACAGAAAGATCACAAACATCATCACAAATATCATTACAAATATTCACAGCATCACAATTAATCACCGCAGATGTAAGCTCATTTGAATAATTAACATTTACAGTAGTAAGCACATCACACGAGATAACTTCGGACAAGAATCGGTCATATTCGGTTAAAATCTTTTCTTTTTCAATTAGTTGCAGTTCGTAAGCGGTGTCCATTTCATAAAACACTTTTTGAACTTCGCCAATTTCAAACTGAAGATTTTCCTTAAGAGATGCAAAACTTCCTTTTAGACTTTCGACAAACGGATTGATCTTAGTTTTAAACACCTCGTTCATGTGTTCGAAAGCCCATTTTCCGGCGTTTAAGCCATTTGAAGTCGTACATTCCAAAATGACCTTGTCAAAGTTAGTAAAGTATCGGTTAATCTCTTTCAAGTTTAACCATACAGTGCTAACAGGTGGAAGATTCTTTGGAATTTCCTTAGGACCTTCCATGTTGACAAGTGTAGGAAATGTACTAGGGCTTTCTTCCTCTATCATGTAGGTTGGTGCTGTGATGAGATCTTTATCCATATGGAAGCGAACTCTAAAATCAGTTTTTGCAAGCTCCTTGTTCATTTTAAAATAATCACATTCGGGATATTTTGCTGAATTGTATGACCGATCCTCATCAACTAGAACCTTACTTGTTCGATCATTGGGAAAAACAATCGGGTCTAAAGCCAATCCTAATTGAGTTGCATTATAAAGTCTAGGACTATGTCTTAAAGCTTGTTTTGCATATCGTGGATTAGGGGGAAGGCCTTTTAGACGTGATAAGTTAAACTCTCTAAACGAAGCATCAAATAAGTGAACTAGTTGAGAAGCAGCGTATTGTCTTAACAGCAAGTAATCTAGACTTCTAATCTTATTAGTGGCATTAATCTCCATTTCATTCTTCTTAGATTCGAGTAATTCAAAATCAGTTTGAAGTTTTTGAAAATTAGTGACCACTAACTCCTTTTCTTTAAGTTCATTAGACAGATTTGCTCTTAAGTTTTCGATCTCTTGCAAGTGACTCATTTGTTTGTTTCTAAAATGATCATATTCGAGATTTGTGAGAACACTAGACGAAGGCACTAATTCGAAAGTTTGTACTTTCTCATTGCTTAAGGCAAGCTCATCAGACAAATTCTTATTCTTAGCTAAGGTTTCTAAGAGTGCAACATTCATTTGGCTAAGTAATGTAGCAGAAACCATGACCAAATCTTGTGGAGCAGGAGTAGGCGTATGCGAACTGGATCCCGGTTGTGATTCTCTCAAAGTCTGGGGACTCACATTGATATTGCTCTCATTGTTTGTCTCCTTATTTGAAAGACTCACCACCGAAGATTCATTCGAATCAGCACTCTCTTGCACAACTTGATGTGGTTGAATACTAGCATCAGTGGCATTATCGGTGGTATTAATAAGTACCTCAGATCTCTTTTCTGGCCCTAAGCTGGAGATAGTTGCCATGAGAGCAGCCTTTGCAGATTGAAAGTCATCACAGTCGGAGTCATACGCATCAAGATCATCGGCTTGGTAAGCTGCATTCTGCGTAGTGACAACGTCTTGTTCAGCAATCCCTGGGTCAGCAAGAAATGCAAGCTCCTCTTCATCAAGTTCCCTTCCTTGCGCCTGAGCATTTACCAGATAGATCTTTTCTGCAAACCACTGTCCATCCCTTCTCCTCTTGGGTTTCTTACAATCTCTGGACATATGACCCTCTTCCTTGCAGTTGTAGCATGTGATCATTCTCAACTTGCCTGTATTAGCCCGTGGAGGATTGTTGACCATTGGAGCAGGAGCAGGAGTAATCGTGCGAGCATTGGTTGAAGTGGAAGATCTCCCCTGATATGGTTGAATTGGCTGAACCATGACCCTGCCATTCTCAATAGTAGCTTGTTGGCGAGAATTGGATGAATTCCTCAACTGATTGTTGGTAGGAGCTGATCCTCTGTATCCTCGTTTGCTTAAGGTTCGTGTGAGATAAGCAGACATAGTAGTTAGCATTTCAACTGGGTCAGCTCCTTGTTGGAAAACAGGAACGGGGACTTCCTCATCATCACAATACAGTGCTTGATCTGGATGAGCTGCATAATCAGTAGAAGGAATACTCATTTGATCAGGGTAGCTTGTTGGATATGCTGCATTCTCTTGATAAGAAGAATATGAAGGCTGAGCATAAGGTGCAACATTTGCTGGATGAAGTTGTGAAGCATACTGTGGTGAAGGTGCATTGAACCGATATTGTTGCTGATGTGAGGTGGGAGGTTGCGGTAGAATCGAGTATTGTGGGAAGGTTGGTGTCATATAAGGTGATGGATGATAGGCTTGATGTCCCAAGATATAAGGTGTGTTGTTGTGTGACAAGCTTGGTTGATTCGCCATCAAAGCTAAGGAATCTGGGTACATACCGCGAGGAGAACGGTGCATAATCACATGCTTCTCATGTTGCTGAAGAAAAGCATAGATTTGATCTAAGTTGCACTTGTGCAAATCCCGGGTTAACTTCACATCGGTAATATACTCACCCCATTCAGCTTGAGGTAAAGTATTCAAGAACTTGGTGTTAACCTGGAATGGAGCAATCACCAGATTGTATACATTCAGATCATTCATTAAAGTGGTGAATCTGAAGTAATAATCGTGTAGTGTTTCCCCTGGGCTGTACGTGAATCTATCAAACAAATCATACAGCTGACACTCCCTTTCTTGTTTTGTGAGAGACGTGCCTTGTAACAACACCTTTAGACGTTCCCACAAATCTTTGGCAACCGTATATTGACTAACCATACGATAAATATCATGCGGAAGAGCTTGAAGAAGTGTCTGTAGAGCCTTTTCATCAGCATCAGCAATGAGTTGTTGTGCCGGTGTGAGTTCTTCATATTCTCTTGGTCGAGTCACGTCGTCAAGCACAATGGTACCATAGTCGAGTGGACCATTCAAAATCGATTTGACCATAAGCCTTCCGTATGTTGGTTTGCCCTTCAAGTATTGCATCATACGACCCTGCCATGCCTCAAACACCTCTTTAATAAGCATCGGTGGACGACTATCAGTCCCCGTTATGATCGAGATATCCGTAAGAGATGTCATCTGAGGCATTAATGAACTTGGATTCATTGTGATCACTTAACAGACTCAAAGATTATCGTTTGATCGAGCAGTGAAGAAAGGTTGAGAATTTGTGTTGTGTTGGTTGAACTCAAGATTAAATCCACTAAAGATCGTCGAAAAAACTCAAATACCCCTTGAACTTGCTTATACGGAATAACCCAAACTCAGAATAAACCCTTATTCGGAATAATGCCTATTCAGAATAATCCTATGCTGAAAATACCCTATTCGGAATAAACTCTATGCAGAATAACCCTTATGCGGAAAAACCCCTATGCGGAATGTTTTCTTCAATTCGGAATATCTTGGCAATTTGGCTTATTCGGAAAAACACCTCCTATTCGGAATGATGGGCAATTCGGAATATTTCTCCTATTCGGAAAAATTTTGGCTATTCGGAAAATTGGTGTCTATTCGGAAAGAATTTTGGCTATTCGGAAAATTGGTGTCTATTCGGAACAATTGGCTATTCGGAAAGTTTTTGCTATTCGGAAAAAACGGCTATTCGGAAAAAAATCTTCTATTCGGAAAAAATTCTTCTATTCGGAAACTTCTGCTATTCGGAATATTCTCCTATTCGGAATCCCTATTCGGAATAAACCTTCTATACTGAAAATACTTCTATTCGGAATCCCTATTCGGAAAATTCTGGAAAAAATGTTTCCGAGACTTAAAAAGAAGCTTTTAACCCCGATTTTTGATCCAAAACCACAAAAACTTTTATGATTTTTACCAAAATAAGCTAAACCCAATCCTTATCAATCAATCCCAATAACAAAAACACCAAAAACAACAAGATTCAAGATTGATTTTTTCTAAAGATCACTAATTGATTCAAAAACTAAAAAAAGCAACACAATCCTTACCTTAAATCACCCCATAGCTCTTGATACCAAATGTAGAATATTGATAACCTATGAATCTATGAAGTGGGTTGATGTTTTCTAGTGAGAGAAACTAGAGAGAGAAAGTGAGAGAATATGTGAAAGATTTTATTAATATGAAAGTGTAAAATGGAACAACAACCAACCCCTTTCCTTAGTGGAAAGGGGTATTTATACTCCAAGCCTAACATTGGGCTTGGACCGGTCCATGACAAGCCCATGGACCGGTTCTTACTTAAGTTAATAAGCAACTAATGACTATTTCCTAACTACGAGCTATTACAACATAAATCATATTGTGGAGTGACCGATACTTCTAATATACGTTAAAACGTATTTCTAACAGGCGACACATGCATGAGTCAGGCGACACATGCATGAGTCAAGTGACACATGCATGAGTCAGGCAACACATGCATGAGTCAGGCTGTCGCATAAAAATAAAAACATAAAAATAAGCTAATACTAACCATTTTTCCAGTAGGAGGCACACTATCAGGCTTAGGAGTCCCAACACTAGCAGGCTTTCCAGTCCCAACACTATCAGGCTTTGAAACAAAACCCTCACTTTGTTTCGCTTCAGACGGAGTCCATTCTCCATACAATTCCAATTTGCCCATAAGATCGTCATTTAACTCAACAGTTTGGCGGCTAATCATGAGTCTTGTGTTCCAACTTTGAATAGCTGGCCTCAACCGAATAACAGGAACCCGCTCACACTTGGTAGCATCTAAATACAGAAGCTGTAAACAAAAAAACATGTTTGTTATCTGAAAAACATATATGTTATATATAATTAAATCAGAAAACATAAAAAACAGATTAATGCACTTACAATCAGAAAACACAATGGTCCGTTGTAGTAGCCATTCAAAGTCGTCGGTAGTTTACTTGTTTCAAGACACCTATGAATGTACCCACACCAATCAATGTTCTTAACATCTGTATCTTCACGAATTCGGCGAACAGCAATCAAACTTGGGTAGGCATTCATTGTTTCACCTTTCCCAAAAACCAACGCAAAAAGTTCAAGAAAGTTGACTTTAAACATAAAGTCAATTTTATGCGCTTCAATCACCTTCAACGCGATATCAGCTGGACCGACTTTTCTCAACTTCCTTGGCTCAAACTGTTTAATCCATGTCCTAACAAACTCATCATCCATCTCTCTTTCAGGTAAATCATAAATGCTAGTACCACCAAGAGGAAGTCCTAGAATATCTTTTACTGTCTGAGGTGTGACATGAATATTACCATTTGTAAGCTCCAGATTGTAGGTTTCTGGTTTAAACTTCTTAACCACATACCTAGCCAAAATACTAGGTAATTTATCTATCTTGCGAATACACAATGAACCAAGACCCATCTCCTCCATGAATTCTTCTATACCCGCCACATTAGCATCACGGACACATTCAAAAAAGGAAGAAGGTACATTCCTACAAAATAGAGGCAACGTACTATCATCCTCCTCCCCCTCCTTCATCTTCTTTGAAGGCTTTTCATCATCCTCCTCCTTTTTAACAGACTTGCGCTTCTTAGAAGGGCCGAACTCTTTTTTAACCTCCTTTTTCACTTCCTGTTTAACATTCCTTTTATCCTCCTTTTTCACTTCCTTTTTCACAATCTGTTTTTTAGGAGGCTTTACGTCCTCTTTCACTTCCTTTATAACATCCTGTTTCTTAGAAGGTTTTGTTTTAACCTTTTCTGCTAGCTCCTTCTTAAGATTTAACGTAGGCTGAAAATTAGATCTTGACCTCTTGCCAATCCTTTTAGGAATAATAACCTCTTCCTCACTTGTCTCCTCATCACTCCCACTCCCATCATCCGACCCCTGTTGACTGTCTACTTTCTCATCCTCATCATCACTATCGCCGTCACCGTCACCCCCATCCCCACTCTCATCCTCACCATCACCCCCACCGTCACCATCACCCCCACTCTCACCGTTACCATCACCCCCACTCTCACCGTTACCATCACCCCCACTCTCACCGTTACCATCACCCCCACTCTCACCGTTACCATCACCCCCACTCTCACCGTCACCTGCACCGTTACCATCACCCCCACTCTCATCCTCACTCTCACTCTCACTGCCACAACCACTACCACTTTCTTTAAGATCGGTCAAAACCTTCGCAGCAACATCCACATCAGCCTCTTTTAACTGCGCAACATCCACATCAGTTTTTTTTACCTGCGCAACATCCACATCAGCCTGAGAATCCACATAAAAATCATATAAACATATATCAACTGCTAAAAACACTTTTACCTGCGCAGCTTCCAAATCAGTCACTTTTAGACGCTTACTTGAAGGCTCGGGAGAAGGTTTTGGCATAACAACAAAGTCAGTTGTAACACTTGAAGGTTTACGTTTAACAAGCTCAAATTTAGGAAGATTTCTACTTGTATGAGGTAGATTAGCTTTTGGAAATAGATTTTTAAAAGGTTGATTAGGTAAATGGATTGGAGGTAGATTATTTTTTGGTGGTGAACAAGGTTGTGTATTATCTTTTTCTGTTATCTTTGCAACAAACAGATATAAAGAAATAATCAGTAAACAACAAACTCATAAGCAAATAACACATTAGTAAAGTCCCTAATAAGTCAGGCGACACATGCATGAGTCAGGCGACACATGCATGAGTCAGGCGACACATGCATGAGTCAGTCGACACATGCATGAGTCAGGCGACACATGCATGAGTCACTAATAACTAATAAGTCACTAATAATCACTAGTAAAGTCCCTAGTAAACTCATGTGTAAGTAAATAATAAGTCCGTAATAAGCAAATAACTCACGTATAAAGTCACTAATAATCACTAGTAAAGTCGCACACATGATCGTTTACAATGTTGTGGTGTTTGCCAGTGTCTAAATAAGGTCTGTATATTTACGGGGTACTGTGATATAGAACTAGGATTTGACTATGAGTTAACGCTTTTTTGTCAATTCCTCTTAAGCTAAAACATGTCTTCATGATGGGCGGCGATACAACTACTTTGACATGAGACACATCTATGTATTAAAATGCAAGTAAATCATAGCTTAGAAAGCGCAACTACAGTCTATGTCCGGACTTTGGTGTGCAGTCGTCGTGCGTGGTAAATCATAGCTTGATCAATAGCTTGATAAACCACGCACTGATGGGCAAATGTTTGTAGCCTGGCAATTGGGCCTATACCGATGTTAATCTAATACAAATACTCAGTTGTATTTCATATACCATCTTAGGCCTATAACATTGAACCAGGTCTGCTCAAGTTCTAAACACTCTATACTAGCATTAGGAAGTCCAACCCAACATAATCTATTTGATTTGATCCATTCACTTTTTGCCTATAAAAAGTTCTGCTTCTAAGTATATCAGCGTAATATTTGTATACACAACGGCAGGGGCTTGTAGTCTCAGTTTAGCGCGACATCTATTGTATACATTTAGTATTAATGACTCATATATAATCAACAAAACTCATGTGTAAGTAAATAATAAGTCCGTAATAAGCAAATAACTCACGTATAAAGTCACTAATAATCACTAGTAAAGTCCCTAATAAGCAATAAATCATATATAATCAACAAAACTCACGTATAAGTCACTAATAACTCACTAATAAGCAAATAAGTCATGTATAAGTCAATAATAAGTCACTAATAAGTAACTAATAAGCAAATAACTCATGTATGAGTCATGAATAAGCAAATAACTCATGTATAAGTCACAAATAAGCAATAACTCATAAACAATAAACATAAACAATAATTATTAATTCATAACTGATTAATTCATAACTGATTAATTCATAACTGATTAAAAATAAACAATAATTAATCAAAATAAGCAATAATTAATAACTGATTAAAAATAACTAATAATTAATCAACATAATCAATAAACTCATAAGCAAAATAATTAAAAAATTAGGGTTAGGGTTTAAGATCAATACTATCAAAGGCCTTCGAAGTCGCCATCTCCATTTTCTGACGGGCTTCAATACATCTATTAGTCGCAAGATCCATTTCCTCACGGATATCCATCAGAAACTAATTAGGGATTTTGATCGGAATCAATGGAGGTTAATGTAACCGGAATAAATTGTAGATCTAACTCCGGCGATGATAAACGATTTTTCCGGCGGTTGTGTGTTTTAATTAGTGTGTGTGTGTGTGTGTGTGTTCGCGATGTGTGTGTAGAGGGGGGTGGGTGTGTGTTTGTTAGAAACTAAAAGAAATGACGGTTATTAAAATAAAAAGAGGGAGTGGGGAGTATTTTTTGTTTTAATTTGGGCCTTTGGATGATAAATAGATTGGATGGTGGGGATTAGTCCATGAGGACTTTGCAAAAATTAGGGACTTTATAGAACTTTTGGCATATTATGAGTGGAGAATTAAAATAATACATTATTAATAAAATTTTTACATTTAAGTAGAATACATGGACATGTATAGTGGGACCCACTTAAAGTGGGTAAACCAAAAAATTGGCAGAGATTCGAAACAGTGAGTATTTTTTGATGTAAAGGCAAATTATTTTCTTTTCAAATGTAACCCAAACGGGCCTTAAAACTTTTAGGAGTAGTAATAATATTCAAGCTAAGATTAACGGTTAGCACTTAAACTAGTTTTAATATCCGTATACGCACGGAACTTGAATATAAAAGATAAAATCTAAGTAATAATTTTGTTATTGTGATTTTACGTATATTATATATATTTTTAAAAAACATCTAATGTCTATATGTTTGATTGTGTTATTATTTTACTCTATACCATGTAAATTAATATAAACTCAACTCAATTTCTATTTTTTGAATTTATACTTTTTTTACTTTTGATATTATTCTCTATCATTATATCTTTATTATTAATTAACAAATCATTTACATCAACCTTACACAACCTTACACCTACATGATTTGTAAATTCATGATTTTGTAATGCTTAATAATATTTTATAAAAAATATTAAAATTTTAAAATTAAATAATTATGATGCCCATGGACCCACAAATTTGACATGATTTTGCATTATATGATAATATTAATTGATATTTTGTATAAATATTTGTTGCACAAATTATTTGAATTTGTTTAATTGAAATGTTAGCTATTCTTTTCTAGACTTTGTGTTTTTAGTAACACATAACGACTTTGAAAACATATATGTTGTTGTAATATGTAGAATCTCGTCTATTTATTTTTATCTCACACCGATGTCTGAGGTCCTACATTCATTTTGATATTTATATTCATGTTTATAATAATTTACGTAGATTGCGTTGCTTAACTTTTTTAAGTGTTAAAATAGAAATAGATAATAATTTGTGTTTTATTTGAATATTTATAATCATGTAATTTGTTGATTTTTTTTAATATAACATATATGTTATATTTTTAAAATAAAAAGTGTAGAAGGTATAAAGTTTATGGGGGTATTTTGTTTATTTTATTAAGTTACTAAAAAGTATGTAAAGTTATAAGTTTACTTTTAAGTCCATCTTATTTGTTTAATATTAAACAAATAAAGTTCTATCAATCCCCTCCTCTTTTTTAAGTTTTTATTTTTACAAATTTGACATATATATTTTTGTGTGTTTTCATCAAATTCTTCCACAAAAATTTTAAATTTTGACTAAATTGAACTCAATTTTTTTCCACCAATCACATCGCTCGATTTTGCTTATATGTCAAAATCAAGCTATTTGATTGGTCAAATTATGTTTTCTACAACCTCCACTTTTCACCAAAATTCTTACAAAATCTAATTCTTTTATTACATATTATATAAAGACCGGGTATAAAAAGAGAACTTGATATTTACGTATGCCTATCTCAGATATTGCCTTGTAAGGAAGACTGTAAGTAGCGGTGCAATTGCCACTTAATATATTTTATAGATTCTTGGCTTTATTATCAAAATGTCGATAGTGGTACGATGATATAACTTAAGACTTAGAGATTTGTATTAATACATATAACTGTTTTACGAAGCTTTTGGGTTTTTTTTTTTATTTCGCTGGCTTTTGACGGGAAAAAAAACGGCCACGTGTCCTTTACGTATCTTTTCCAACTCCTACCCCACGTGTTTCTCCGTTTATTGAAGCTTCGTCTCAAACAAAAACTAGATCCACACACCCAAACATTACCGTCTATGTAAAACCTCCACCCTCATTATTTTTACCCTTTGGTTTCTCATTATAAATAACTAGATCTTGATTACTATAAAAAAAGATCTTGCATAATTAGCATCATAAGCAACTGGTCATCATCACCTTCATCATATTGTTTATGGTGCGTATTTAATTTTTTCATGCTTTAATTTTTTTTATAAAAGGTTTTGATATTAATGTCATCATTTGGTTTTTTTTATTGATTAGGTTGCGACCGATGTCGCCGGCGGCTAAGGGGTTGGTGTTGATGTGTATGGTGGACGGATGTTATTTTCACTATCGATTCTTTATTTTTACTTTTTGTTTTTGAGAGATGTGTTAAAATCAAATTAGGGTTTAATTGGAATCTGATTGTGGCTTAATTTGATGGTTTTTAAATTTAGGGTTTTTGGGTGTAACCAAATGAATGAGAATGGGAGATGAAATCTCCATAAAAACGTTGGATCAAATTTGACCCGTTTGCCATTGATGTTGCGGACCTAATTGCAATGGTACATATTTTTTCTGTTTTCCATCTTTTTTAAGTTATTATAGTGTAGCATTGATTTGCTCCCATTTTTACTCTTAAGGTATGGACATCAATTATTGATATCGTGATCTCTTGTAGGATTGGGTCAATGTTACTATTCTCGATCTCTTGCTACAAAGGCGCGTGAACAGGGTGCATATACAATCGATATTTATTACTATTGCTTCTATAATTGTTTCTGTCATTGAAATTGCGTTGTCGTTGTAGATAGACGCTTATTAGCTAAATTATATTAATGTAGCATATATTCTATGCAGGGAAAAGTGAGATTAATGACATAAATCAAGATTAAAGTTGTTTTTCAGGTATGAGTTTATTGATGAAAATGGAGAAAACAATTGCCCACAATAAGTTCTACAATAAAAATTAGTGTTGATATGGAGATGAAGAATCATGCTGAGTGGTTAGCGTGGTTATGCAGAAAGAATGTTGGGGGTTTGTTTTATGTAGTTGTTTGTGCCTTTTTAATATATTAGGAACTGGCAGATGTTTTATACTTGATACACCAAAATAGGAATGAGATAGATGTGTGATTAGAATTTCAGGTTTAATGAGCTTTGGACAATGTCGTGATCTTAACTTTCCTCCAAAAATAAGCAAATAGGCCGAAGTAGTGTGGATGCTCCAAACACATTGCTCTCTAATTTTCATATTTGTCCAATTAAACGTCTAATCATTTCAGCGTCTAAAGGTTAATACGATTTGTGCTATTATTTAATCAAGGTTGTTTTTTCCAAAAAAGATTCGATCTTGGTAACTTCTGATTAAGTGTTTGTCATATTATCCGAATGAGAATGGGTCAAAACACGAATTTTTTGTGCATGTCAATATACGGTGGGCTAGGGTGATTTGTGTAACTCTCTGATCATTATGGGAGACCAGGACCTCGATTGTTAATAGAGGTGTATACATATGAGCAGGTGTTCGAATGAAATTTTTCACCCTAAATCTACATTTATCTTCTGTGGCTGCAATATTTCTGTAGAGTTGTGTATATAACCAAATAGTGCAAGTGATTATAAGAGTATATGATTGTATGGTCTTATGACAAAAGAATACGCACAAATAAGTCTATATTGATTATAAAAGATGTGTGTCTTTAATTTTGTGAATTAGGAGTGATATTTGATCAACTGATTATTAGATTTGCAAAATGTTAATCATAAACATGTAGTTTCGGTCAGGAGTGATTTCTGATTAATGAATTGATGGTGTCATTTAGGATTCAAGCAAAATTGAGGCGTTTACAGTTCATTAGTTACACGCTTCAGTCGTGAGGCTTGGTTGGCAATGTCATATGATAGAGGAAATGGTCGCTACAGAACTCACGTAAGAGTCCTAATTTTGCCATCTTCTTTTGTAGGTGGTCCGAGATGTATTTGTATGAACAATACCAGGACACGTTTGGCTATATGAATATGAGTTCTTTGTCAAACTCGCCTTCGACGTAAAATGGCCAGAGATAAGGGTGTGTGTAGACGAGTTCGTGGGATTGAATATAAATATAGCCTTGGGTAAAGTCTCGCTCAACAGGTACTGATTTGCATTTTTTTCTCTTTTTAAAATCTTGCAAAAACTGTAGCAAGTTAAAATCTCATAAGTTTTACAGTTTGCAATCTACCTTGCAGAAAATATGCGTGGCTGCAAATCATAATGTTTTTAGACCCATGGTTGCAATTTTATGTCCGTCCCACTTAAAAAAGACCAATGCCCAAGGCGTTTACAGTTTTCACAGGCAAACTCTCCTTCCCTCTTCTGTGAGTAAGCTAGAGGTGCCACAATTTAAACCTTTTACTTTTGAATGGGTTGATTTCAGTTGTATTCTAACGGTTACAATTTAAAATAAGAAATGGCTCAAATGGGTTTAAACTTAAAAGTCACCTAAAGAACGATAAACGTCGAGATCAGTGTATAACTCCTATGTTATTCTGTTTGAAATGATATTTAGCTTCCGTAATTGCTTTGCAAAATTAGAAGTTTGGAGAGTGTGATTCAAGTGAACACGACTCGACCCTTTATTAAACTGTACTTCACATGTTCACGTGTAGCCCTTTTTTCCCGTTAACACTTTCATTGCGCGCATGTATGGAAATTTAATAGCTTACAAATCTTCTGCTGATCTTTCAGGATCTCCGTGGGTGATTCTGAGCCGTCCATTTCTCAAGTACTACATCTTTGCCTGGGACAATCTTCTCGGGCTCTTTTAATGTATGTCAACAATGTGGCTTTATCTCAAGAAGTATACTACCATACAGTCATCTGCAACTCAGGGAGTTAAAAAACACAACTATTAACGGAGCTACATTTGATGATTAGTTTAACTGTTTTACGAAGCTTTTGGGATTTTTTTAATATTTCGCTGGCTTTTGGCGGAAAAAAACGGCCACGTGTCCTTTACGTGTCTTTGCCAACTCTTACCCCACGTGTTTCTCCGTTTATTGAAGCTTCGTCTCAAATAAAAACTAGACCCACACACCCAAACTTTACCGTCTATGTAAAACATCCACCGTCATTATTTTTACCCATTGATTTCTCATTATAAATAACTAGATCTTGATTACTATAAAAAAAGATCTTGCATAATTATCATCACAAGCAGCTGGTCATCATCACCTTCATCATATTGTTTATGGTGCGTATTTAATTTTTTTATGTTTTAATTTTTTTTTATAAAATGTTTTGATATTAATGTCATCATTTGGTTTTTTTTCTTGATTAGGTTGCGACCGATGTCGCCGGCGGCTAAGGGGTTGGTGTTGATGTGTATGGTGGACGGATGTTATTTTCACTATCGATTCTTTATTTTTACTTTTGGTTTTTGAGAGTTGTGTTAAAATCAAATTAGGGTTTAATTGGAATCTGATTGTGGCTTAATTTGATGGTTTTTAAATTTAGGGTTTTTGGGTGTAACCAAAAGAATGAGAATGGGAGATGAAATCTCCATAAAAACGTTGGATCAAATTTGACCCGTTTGTCATTGATGTTGCGGGCCTAACTGCAATGGTACATAATTTTTCTGTTTTCCATCTTTTTTAAGTTATTATAGTGTAGCATTGATTTGCTCCCATTTTTACTCTTAAGGTATGGACATCAATTATTGATATCGCGATCTCTTATAGGATTGGGTCAATGTTACTATTCTCGATCTCTTGCTACAAAAAGCGCGTGAATTGGGTGCCTATACAATTGATATTTATTACTATTGCTTCTATAATTGTTTCTGTCATTGAAATTGCGTTGTCGTTGTAGATAGACGCTTATTAGCTAAATTATATTAATGTATGCATATATTCTATGCAGGGAAAAGTGAGATTGATGACATAAATCAAGATTAAAGTTGCTTTTTAAGTATGAGTTTATTGATGAAAATGGAGAAAACAATTGCCCACAATAAGTTCTACAATAAAAATTAGTGTTGATATGGAGATGAAGAATCATTCTGAGTGGTTGGTGTGGTTATGTATAAAGAATGTTGGGGGTTTGTTTTTTGTAGTTGTTTGTGCCTTTTTAATATATTAGGAACTGGTAGATGTTTTATACTTGATACACCAAAATAGGAATGAGATAGATGTGTGATTAGAATTTCAGGTTTAATGAGCTTTGGACAATGTCGTGATCTTAACTTTCCTCCAAAAATAAGCAAATAGGCCGAAGTAGTGTGGATGCTCCAAACACATTGCTCTCTAATTTTCATATTTGTCCAATTAAACGTCTAATCATTTCAGTGTCTAAAGGTTAATACGATGTGTGCTATTTTTTAATCCAGGTTGTTTTTTCCAAAAAATATTCGATCTTGGTAACTTCTGATTAAGTGTTTGTCATATTATCCGAATGAGAATGAGTCAAAACACATATTTTTTGTGCATGTCAAAATACGGTGGGCTGGGGTGATTTGTGTAACTCTCTGATCATTATGGGAGACCAGGACCTCGATTGTTAATAGAGGTGTATACATATGAGCAGGTGTTCGAATGAAATTTTCACCCTAAATCCACATTTATCTTCCGTGGCTGCAATCTTTCCGTAGAGTTGTGTATATAACCAAATAGTGCAAGTGATTATAAGAGTATATGATTGTATGGTCTTATGACAAAACAATACGCACAAATAAGTTTATATCGATTATAAAAGATGTGTGTCTTTAATTTTGTGAATTAGGAGTGATATTTAATCAATTGATTATTAGATTTGCAAAATGTTAATCATAAAAATGTAATTTCGGTCAGGAGTGATATATGATTAATGAAATGATGGTGTCATTTAGGATTCAAGCAAAATTGAGGCGTTTACAGTTCATTTAGGATTCAAGTCAAAATATCAAAAGTGCAAGAAGAATGGAAGTCGAAGGCCTATTCTAAAGATTTATCGAAGAAAAAGTCTAAAGACGGAAGTTTAACGAAGTCGAAGAACCAAGTCTATTAAAAGATGAAAAATAGAAGACGAGTTCAAGTTATCATTCGACTAATCCCGAGCCTCAGTCGAGAAAGACGAGAAGAAAAAAGAAGAAACAAGCTTACCACCTCCCCTATATATAGTTAGAAAATAGTCATTAGTGGAGTAGTTAATTTTTAGTTTTTAATTTTAGTAGGTAATTAGTGTGTTTATTTCTCTCTCTAGCTTTCTCTTCAAAATTTCTTAATCTTCATCTTAATCTTGTAACTTTGAATCTTAAATCTTCAATTTAATCAAGTTTTTTATTTAAATCTTATTCTACCTTGCTTAATCTTGTGGTGATTTAATTAATCATGTAGTTGATTTCATCTATTTGATTGTGTGATTGATTTATTCATGTGATTGATCTTATAGTTTTGATGTGGTGGATGTTTTGAGCTTTTTGTGTTGATTTACTAGTGTTTGGCTTATTTTTGATTAAGTTGGTTTGATAGATTAATAGATTTGATTATTAGTTGATTTTAAATGTTTTGATTATTTAGTGTTTTTGTAGTTTTTAATTTGTGGCTTATTTAGTTTTTCTTAAAATTTATTTGGTTAAAGTTTTGGTTAATTGCTTAATTGATTGAGCTTAATCTTGGCTTATTTAGATCGTATCTGTTAACTGCTTATCCGTCTTAAACTTCTTCGGAAAAGGGTTTTCACATTCCGAAGAATGCCCCTTTTTCTGAATTAGTTTCTCTGAAATTTTCCCATATTCCGAAATAGTTAGTTTATCTGAAATAGCCTCTTTTTCCGAAAATAGTTCCGAAAATTTGTCATTTCTCTGAAATTGTTCATTTCTCGGAAAAACTTAGTTATTCCGAAAAAAACCCATTTGTCTGAAAATCTTCAATATTCCGAAAATACTCCATTTCTCTGAAAATCTTCATTATTCCGAAAATACCCCATTTCTCTGAAAATCTTCATTATTCCGAAAATACCCCATTTCTCTGAAAATCTTCATTATTCCGAAAATACCCCATTTCTCTGAAAAACTTCATTATTCCGAAAATACCCCATTTCTCTGAAAAATTTCATTATTCCGAAAACACCCCATTTCTCTGAAAAACTTAGATATTCCGAAAATACCCCATTTCTCTGAATTTGTCAATTATTCCAAAAATACTACATTTCTATGAAATTCCAATTATTCGTTTAGTTTTATTTTTATTAATTTTTTTGTTTTAATTTACGTTTTGTTATTTATATTGTTTCTTTATTTTTAGTTAATTGTTTTTAACTTATTTTTATTACTATTTGTATTTACCTTTTACTTAGAAATAGATAACCAAATCCTTCTTTTGTGTTTACCAAAAACGACTGAGTCGCACTTTCAACTGACAATCAATTCGAATTGAATCGAGACGAACAAATTTTTATACTTGGCAAAACCTGGTATTAAAAGGCGCCGCTGCCGGCTCTTTTCGTTAAGATTAACGGTTTTAGTGAGAGACGCGTTGGATTTTGGGATCCGTTCATTTATTAACGTTATTTTCCTTGTTTAAAATTTTTCAAAAATTAAAAAAAATTGAAAAACATAAAAAACCAAAAATATTTCTTGTCTATCTTTCTTTTCTTTTTGTAGGTGTGTATGCGTACCCGTGCTCGTAAAAAGAAAGCAATTCAAGCCGAAGTCGAAACTCCACCTATTGTCACCATGGACAATTGACCAATGATCGAGCTTTTGCAATCGCAAGTGGAGGGCAACACCGATGCAATTGTCATACCCGAGATTGGAGCACACAACTTTGAACTCAAATCCGGCTTCATTCAAATGGTCTCTGTTCAACCATTCTTGGGACGTACACTTGATGATCCTCATGACCATATCAAAAGGTTCCTTCAACTCACTAATACGGTCAAGTATAATGGGGTTTCACAAGAGGTAATTCGCTTGCAACTTTTTCCTTTCTCCTTAGAGGGACAAGCCCGGCATTGGCTTGATAAGGAACCGCCACAAAGTATTCTTACGTGGTCGGATTTAGAGACCAAATTCATCAACTATTTTTTCCCGCCCTCACGTACTACCGCTTTGCGGAATGAAATCATTAACTTTGAACAAAAGTACGGTGAGACATTTAGTGAATCTTGGGACCGTTTTAAGGAACTTTTAAGAAAGTGTCCACAACATGGTTTCACAAAAGTACATCAAATTAATACTTTTTACAATGGTTTAAGCATGAATGACCAAGATTCACTAAATAGTGCCTCGGGGGTAACTTTTTGGTTAAGTCTTCTAATGCCGCATGGGATATTATTGAGAATAAGTCTAGAGTGCAAACCAAGAGTGTTCGGACTAATGTGGCTAGTGCTAGTACTAGTGACGCCGACAAGAGAATTGATAAGCTTACTTCGATTGTTGAAACACTTGCTCTACAAACCGCTAACAATACCAAAAGCATCAATGCGCAAGTTAACGCTATGAATCAGTCATGTGAAATATGCGGGGGATCTCATTCATACACCGATTGTCCTTCGACTCATGACAATCCGGAAAATATGTATGCCGCCAACGGTAACTTTTCTATGGGAGGCTATCAAGCACGTCTACAAGGTGACCGCAATTTGCTCAGTTATCGTTCTAACAACTTTCTTTCACCACCCGGTTTTCCTCCTCAAAACCAAAACAACCTCAATCGCAACAATCAAAACCAACCACGAGCTCCAAATCAATATCAAACCTAAAGAAACCCATATCCACCTCAAGGAAACAATCAAGTTCACCAACCACCCGCTTATCAACCACCTGCTTACCATGCTCTTCCTCCCACCCAACCCACCACATTTAATCAAGAGGTTGACACTTACATGAGGACTAATGATGCGATAGTGCAGAATCTTCAGCGACAAATCATCAACTTGAAAGGAGATATGGCGAAACAAGGGAATGATCTTCGAGCCGATATGCGAAACTCTTTGAGCAGTCAAACGAATGACTTAAGGGATATGATGGCTAGTTTCTTCCATAGTAATCAAGCCTCTGGTTCGGGTTCTCTTCCGAGTAACACCGTTGCTAATCCAAGAGGGGAGATGAAAGTAATCACCACTCGAAGTGGAAAAGGTTTAAAGGAACCCGAGCTTCCTACACCTACACTGGTGATTGTGACAAAGGAAAACGAGTCCCCTTCTCCAATTCCTCCACCTTCTATTTCACCAATTCCTCCACCTTCTACTTCCACCCCTCCACCACCCAAGGATGTGAGTGAGAATTCCATTCCAAAGCCTTCATCTCAACCCAATATACATTATCCCTCAAGGTTGAGGAAAGAGAAGTTGAAGAACAAGGATGATATTCAGGTTTCTAACTTTCTTAAAATGTTTAAACAACTGAATTTCAACATCTCCTTTGCTGAGGCTCTAGCTCACATGCCGAAATATTCTAAAATGTTTAAAGATCTTCTTAGTGATAAGGAGAAACTTCTTGATATCGCTCAGACCCAACTTAATGAGAATTGCTCCGTAATGCTCTTAAGGAAATTACCCACCAAACTTGGTGATCCGGGTCGTTTTCTCATTCCTTGCAACTTCCCCGGGGTAGAGAATTGTATGGCCCTAGCCGATCTAGGTGCTAGTATAAACTTAATGCCATTAAGTGTTTGGAAACAATTATCTCTACCCGAGCTAGTCCCCACACGAATGACAATGGAATTAGCTAACCGTACAATTGCTTATCCAGTGGGGATAGCCGAAGATGTCTTCGTCGGTGTCGAAAAATTCACTTTTCCGACAGATTTTGTTGTCGTTGACTACCAGATGGATCCCCGTGTTCCATTAATCGTTGGACGTCCATTCTTGAGGAACGGTCGCACTCTCATTGATGTAGCCGCAGGCGAATTAATCATGAGAGTTGGTGACGATAAAATTGTCTTCAACATGGGTAAACTTTCTAAGCAGCCTTATGAAAACGAGAGCGTTAATTTCATTGACTTATTGTGAAGAGCATTTCAAAGACGCTTGTAAAAGTGGTTCTTCTTCTCTACCCATTGTTGAGACTGTTGTCTCTATTGCTCCATCACTGACTCGATTTGGAGAAAGTGATTTCCTTTTGAAAGAATTTGAAGCAACTCTAGGGAATGTGGACTTACAATACGACGATTCTCCCTCCAATTAGGATGAAGACATTCGTACCATTGAGAAACTTCTCAATGAGGACCATATTTCTCCGCAGTCTCCTAAGGAAATCTCTATCGATGAACCGAATTTGACTACGCCTTCCATCGAAAATCCTCCGGATTTAGAGCTTAAGGATCTACCATCCCATCTCGAGTACGTTTTCCTTGAAGACAATAAGAAATTACCCGTCATCATCGCAAAGGACTTGAAAGAAGAAGAAAAATCTCAACTTACCGACGTGCTGAAGAATCATAAGAAAACAATTGCTTGGAAAATTTCTGATATCCGCGGAATTGATCCGAACTTTTGTACTCATAAAATTCTCATGGAAGATGACTTTAAACCCGCAATCCAAAGCCAAAGAAGGGTTAATCCTAAAATCCATGACGTCATCAAGAAAGAGGTTATCAAACTTCTAGATGCCGGAATGATTTACCCTATTTCGGATTCGCCATGGGTTAGTCCCGTCCATTGTGTGCCTAAGAAAGGCGGAATAACCGTTGTTACCAATGAAAACAACGAGTTGATTCCTACTCGACTTGTCACGGGTTGGCGAGCTTGCATAGACTATCGCAAGCTCAATGATGCCACTCGTAAGGATCATTGTCCTCTTCCTTTCATGGATCAAATGCTCGAGCGTCTAGCGGGTAATGATTATTATTGCTTCTTAGACGATTTCTTCGGGTGTTTTCAAATTCCCATCGATCCTAAAGACCAAGAGAAAACCACATTCACTTATCCTTATGGAACATTTGCTTACAAAAGAATGCCTTTCGGCTTATGCAATGCTCCTGGGACTTTCCAAAGGTGTATGATGGCTATATTCCATGACATGGTTGAAGAAACTATGGAAGTTTTTATGGATGATTTCTCGGTCTATGGTGATTCTTTCTCTACTTGCCTTGCCAATTTAGAACATATGCTCAAACGGTGTGAAGACACTCGTTCTTAATTGGGAAAAATGCCATTTCATGGTAAAAGAAGGCATTGTTCTTGGACATAAAATCTCCAAAGTCGGTCTTGAAGTTGACCGTGCTAAAGTCGATGTTATTGCTAAATTGCCTCCACCTTCAACCGTGAAGGGTGTGAGAAGTTTCCTTGGTCATGCGGGCTTCTATCGTCGATTCATTCAATATTTTTCTAAGATCGCTCGCCCGATGACCCACCTATTGGAAAAAGATACTCCTTTATCTTTTCTAAAGAGTGTATTGAATCTTTCAATCTTCTTAAGGATAAACTAACTAAGGCACCGGTCTTGGTTACCCCTAATTGGGAGTTACCTTTTGAATTGATGTGTGATGCTAGCGACTTTGTTATTGGATCGGTTTTGGGCCAAAGAGTGAACAAACACTTCCAACCAATCCATTATGCTAGCAAGACAATGACGGGGGCTCAATTACATTATACTACTACCGAAAAAGAGCTTTTAGCTGTAGTGTATGCTTTTGAAAAATTCCGCCCATATCTTGTCCTTTCTACCACCATTGTCTATACCGACCATTCCGCGTTGAAGTACTTGTTAACAAAACAAGATTCTAAGCCAAGACTTCTTCGTTGGGTTTTGTTCCTTCAAGAATTTAAAATTGAAATTCGTGACAAGAAGGGAGCCGAAAACCTAGCCGCGGATCATCTAAGTAGACTTGAGGATCCTTATCAAGGGGATCATCCGAATCAAGAGATCAATGACTCTTTTCCCCTTGAGGTCTTAATGTCTATCAATTCCAATCTTGATGACACCATGTGGTTTGCGGACATTGCAAACTACTTAGCGGGTGGTATTCTCATCGAAGGGTTAACATCCCAACAAAAGAAGAAGTTCTTTAAAGATGTTAAGACTTACTTTTGGGATGACCCTTATCTCTTCAAACAATGTGCTGATCTGATTATTCGTCGGTGTATTGATGGACCCGCAGCTTTAGACATTCTCGAAGCTTGCCATAAAGGACCCACCGGTGGTCATTTTGGTCCCAACTACACCGCGAAGAAAGTGTTTGAATCAGGATTCTATTGGCCCACCATTTATCGTGACGCTCACGAGATGGTTAAAATTTGTGATGCTTGCCAACGCCAAGGCAAGATCACACAAAAAGATGAGATGCCTCAAAATTTCATCCAAGAATGTGAAATCTTTGACGTATGGGGTATCGACTTTATGGGGCCATTTCCATCATCTAAAGGGAACAAATACATCCTCGTAGCTATTGACTACGTATCCAAATGGGTTGAAGCAAAGGCTCTCCCTACGAACGATGCAAGGGTGGTTGTGAACTTTTTGAAGCAGCTTTTTGCTCGATTCGGTGTTCCTCGTGCTATCATCAGTGACCGCGGGACTCATTTTTGCAATGATCAATTTGCTCAAGTCATGGCTAAGTACGGTGTCAATCACCGTCTTTCCACCGCTTATCATCCCCAAACAAATGGTCAAGCCGAGATATCTAACCGTGGATTGAAGAGAATATTAGAGCGAACTGTGGGAGAGCATCGTGCCTCGTGGGCCCATAAGTTAGATGATGCTTTGTGGGCTTTCCGTACCACATATAAGACACCTATTGGTTGTACTCCATATCGTCTTGTGTACGGGAAGGCATGCCACCTCCCTATTGAGTTGGAACATAAGGCGTACTGGGCCTTGAAGTGGGCCAATTTTGACATCAACAAAGCCGGTGATCTTCGGAAGATTAAACTCAACGAGCTAAATGAACTGAGGAATGAAGCTAATGAGAATTCATTTATCTACAAGGAGAAAACCAAGATCATTCATGATGCAAGGATTAAGAACCGAGAGTTTCACATTGGTGATCAAGTTTTACTCTTTAACTCTCAGTTGAAGATCTTCTCGGGCAAGCTTAAGAGCCGTTGGTCTGGTCCATTCACCGTCGCCAAAGTCTTCCCTTACGGCACCATTGAACTTTCTCAACCAAATGGGCCGAATTTTAAAGTGAATGGCCAGCGTGTGAAGCTGGACTTTGGTGAGGACATCTCTCATGAGATGATTCCATCCCTCACCACGTTTCCCTTGAATTAGTTCTGGGTCGAGTCAGGCTCGTGACTCGTTTAACAAAAACAAGCGCTTCTCGGGAGGCAACCCGTTGATCTATCCTTTACCGTTTTCATAATAAATGTAGGGGGAGCCCCGTATGTGTTTGTTGTCTTGTTTCTTATGATGTGCATGGATTAAAGCTTCAAAGATCCACTTCTGATGACATTTGATGACCGTGATCCCGTGTACCCGTCTTCCCGGTTCTATCCTAAACTGTCGTGATTTAATATTTCATATCTTATATGTTCATACTGAAATCACTATAGTTGTCCTTTCCTTAGCAAGATTTAAACAATGTGCACAATGTCCTAAGTGTAGGGGAGTTTACTCCCACATGCTTAAACATTGAGGACAATATTTATATCAAGTGTAGGGGGGACTTCTATCAAAGTAAGTGGGCTTTTCCATGAATTTGTCCTCATTTTAACCAGAAAATCTAATTTTTCGACATTTTTCAAAATTTTTAATCTATTTTAGCCTAGTAGTATAGTAGTATTTTCCTTTGTTATCGTTATTTACTTTCTGTGTTAGAATAAATTTTTAATAAAGTGGTTTTAATTTTTTAACGTTGTGAATCTTTTGACTCAACCCCAGTTTACTTATCTAAGTTTACTCTAGCTAGTATCCTTAACGTGTTTAAGTCAAGTTTTGCTAGGCTTTTATATAGGGAACTTTAAAGCGTGAAAGTCATAACTCTTACGGGTTAAGAACAAGAACTTTTCGCAAGTTCCTATAATTGATCCTAGAAAGTCGTTTATCAAGGGAACTTTAAAATGCGAATTCTAAACTTGAAAGAGTCTAAGAATTTGCAAGATCCTGTAGATGACTTGAAAACCCAAAACTTTGATTTAATTGGCTAAGCATTCACGAGTCTCATTCCTTGAGATTTTAAATTGTGAAGAACGAGAGATGATAGAGTCAATTATAAGTTTGGTATTCTTTCATGAATTTATGTGAGTTAATTATGAGCTTTTTCTCCCATCGCTTGTTAATAAATATATTTGCAATAAATAAGGTTGTACTATTTGAAAAGTTATTTAGCTTCTAGCACAATATCGTTTAAAAGTTGCTCGGTATTAATTAGAGTTCATAGCCAAGGCATAACTTATTGAAGCGGGATGGCGAAGATTGGCGAGTCCGAAAAGGTCCTAACAAGACATGAGGGCTACATTTTGTTGCTAAAGATCCAAAGTGATGTGAAGAATCATCTATCAAAAATCAATATGAAGGATCGAGACACACGACGAAAAGCAAATACTCCCGTAAATATCATGGAGAAGTCTATCCGAAAAAACCCTAATAAGGTATGAGGATAAATAGATCCAAGTCCTAAAAGGAGGCGGATTGTTGTATATCAAAATCCCAAATAAAGATTGGAGAAAAATGAAGAAGTCGTGGTCCAAGTATGAAGAATCTCTCAAAACTTCAAGTGAAGAAATTCCTATTATGAAGAGAAGACCATTATTTCATGAACGTTTCTCAAGATTCGAAGTATGAAGTCGCTGCCAAATATCGGTCCGAGAAAGGTCTCAAATCGTGAAGCGAGTTATGCCAAGATATGAACTTTAAGAGGTCCCGAGAAGCAGTTTTAAAAGATTTTGTCTTTTAGCTAACTATTGATTAAATCGTCCCACTTTATTTTCGGCCTAAATAAAATATCGAAATAAGTCAAACAATGCATCCTCGTGATCATTCAAGACAATCATAAAATATAAGAGATACACCTAGGAATAAGGGAGTCTAAGTGAATAATTGGGCCACATGAGTTTGTGTTAGTTTGCTAACTTATAATAACAATGATCTCGTTTATAAGCTTGGTGTAGGGAACGTGAAACTTGAGGATGATAAACATTCATGACAGCCAAAACCCCAATGTAAGTTTTTGATTTCTTTACTTGTTTTGTATATATTTCTATCTTTTTAGTTTCCTTAATGTTTAGTATTTAATAAAGGCCAAGGTTGATTATGATGAGAAATGTAAACCGTGCTTTGAAATTAATGCATTGCATGAGGGCATTGCAATGGTCAAGTGTAGGGGATTTAATAAGTGTGAAAACACTTATCCTTTTACCACTTATTTCCAATAATAACAAGACCAAAACGTGTATTTTATGTCGTAAATGTCAGAATTATGCGTGGTTTGTGTTTTTATTGTGTTTTAGGACCAAAATGTGAAAAGGGAAGAAAACATGGGCTTTCACGGGCTTTTATCGAAGAAAAAGACAAAAGACAAAGTCAAAAGATCAAAAGTGCAAGAAGAACGGTTGAAGGCCTATTCTGAAGATTTATCGAAGAAAAAGTCTAAAGACGGAAGTTTAACGAAGTCGAAGAACCAAGTCTATTAAAAGAAGAAAAATAGAAGACGAGTTCAAGTTATCATTCGACTAATCCCGAGCCTCAGTCGAGAAAGACGAGAAGAAAAGAGAAGAAACAAGCTTACCACCTCCCCTATATATAGTTAGAAAATAGTCATTAGTGGAGTAGTTAATTTTTAGTTTTTAAAATTTAGTAGGTAATTAGTGTGTTTATTTCTCTCTCTAGCTTTCTCTTCAAGTTTTCTTAATCTTCATCTTAATCTTGTAACTTTGAATCTTAAATCTTCAATTTAATCAAGTTTTTCATTTAAATCTTATTCTACCTTTCTTAATCTTGTGGTGATCTAATTAATCATGAAGTGGATTTCATCTATTTGATTGCGTGATTGATTTATTCATGTGATTAATCTTATAGTTTTGATGTGGTGGATGTTTTGAGCTTTTTGTGTTGATTTACTAGTGTTTGGCTTATTTTTGATTAAGTTGGTTTGATAGATTAATAGATTTGATTATTAGTTGATTTTAAATGTTTTGATTATTTAGTGTTTTTGTAGTTTTTAATTTGTGGCTTATTTAGTTTTTCTTAAAATTTATTTGGTTAAAGTTTTGGTTAATTGCTTAATTGATTGAGCTTAATCTTGGCTTATTTAGATCGTATATGTTAACTGCTTATCTGTCTTAAACTTCTTCGGAAAAGGGTTTTCACATTCCGAAGAATGTCCTTTTTTCTGAATTAGTTTCTCTGAAATTTTCCCATATTCCGAAATAGTTAGTTTATCTGATATAGCCTCTTTTTCCGAAAATAGTTCCAAAAATTTGTCATTTCTCTGAAATTGTTCATTTCTCGGAAAAACTTAGTTATTCCGAAAAAACCCCATTTCTCTGAAAATCTTCAATATTCCGAAAATACTCCATTTTTTTGAAAATCTTCATTATGCCGAAAATACCCCATTTCTCTTAAAATCTTCATTATTTCGAAAATACCCCATTTCTCTGAAAATCTTCATTATTCCGAAAATACCCCATTTCTCTGAAAAACTTCATTATTCCGAAAATACCCCCATTTCTCTGAAAAACTTCATTATTCCGAAAACACCCCATTTCTCTGAAAAACTTAGATATTCCGAAAATACCTCGTTTCTCTGAATTTGTCAATTATTCCGAAAATACTACATTTCTATGAAATTCCAATTATTCGTTTAGCTCCTTCGTTTAGTTTTATTTTTATTAATTGTTTTGTTTCAATTTACGTTTTATTATTTATATTTTTTCGTTATTTTTAGTTAATTGTTTTTAGCTTATTTTATTACTATTCGCATTTACCTTTTACTTAGAAATAAATAACCAAATCCTTCTTTTTATTCACCAAAAATGATTGAGTCGCACTTTCAACTAGAAATCAATTCGAATTGAATCGAGACGAATAAATTTTTATACTTGGCAAAACCTTGTATTACTCCACCCTCATTATTTTTACCCTTTGATTTCTCATTATAAATAACTAGATCTTGATTACTATAAAAAAAGATCTTGCATAATTATCATCACAAGCAGCTGGTCATCATCACCTTCATCATATTGTTTATGGTGTGTATTTAATTTTTTTCTTGATTCAATTCGAATTGATTTTCAGTTGAAAGTGCGACTCAATCGTTTTTGGTGAATAAAAAGAAGGATTTGGTTATTTATTTCTAAGTAAAAGGTAAATGCGAATAGTAATAAAAATAAGCTAAAAACAATTAACTAAAAATAACGAAAAAATATAAATAATAAAACGTAAATTAAAACAAAACAATTAATAAAAATAAAACTAAACGAAGGAGCTAAACGAATAATTGGAATTTCATAGAAATGTAGTATTTTCGGAATAATTGACAAATTCAGAGAAACGGGGTATTTTCGGAATATCTAAGTTTTTCAGAGAAATGGGGTGTTTTCGGAATAATGAAGTTTTTCAGAGAAATGGGGGTATTTTCGGAATAATGAAGTTTTTCAGAGAAATGGGGAATAATGAAGATTTTCAGAGAAATGGGGTATTTTTGGAATAATGAAGATTTTCAGAGAAATGGGGTATTTTCGTAATAATGAAGATTTTCAAAGAATGGAGTATTTTCGGAATATTGAAGATTTTCAGAGAAATGGGTTTTTTTCAGAATAACTAAGTTTTTCCGAGAAATGAACAATTTCCTAGAAATGAACAATTTCAGAGAATTTCAGGTTTAACGAGCTTTGGACAATGTCGTGATCTTAACTCTCCTCCAAAAATAAGCAAATAGGCTAAAGTAGTGTGGATGCTCCAAACACATTGCTCTCTAATTTTCATATTTTTCCAATTAGACGTCTAATCATTTCAGCGTCTAAAGGTTAATAAGACGTGTGCTATTTTTTAATCCAGGTTGTTTTTTCCAAAAAAAGATTCGATCTTGGTAACTTCTGATTAAGTGTTTGTCATATTATCCGAATGAGAATGGGTCAAAACACGTATTTTTTGTGCATGTCAATATACGGTGGGCTGGGGTGATTTGTAACTCTCTGATCATTATGGGAGACCAGGACCTCGATTGTTAATAGAGGTGTATACATATGAGCAGGTGTTCGAATGAAAATTTTCACCCTAAATCTGCATTTATCTTCCGTGGCTGCAATCTTTCCGTAGAGTTGTGTATATAACCAAATAGTGCAAGTGATTATAAGAGTATATGATTGTATGGTCTTATGACAAAACAATACGCACAAATAAGTTTATATCGATTATAAAAGACGTGTGTCTTTAATTTTGTGAATTATGAGTGATATTTGATCAACTGATTATTAGATTTGCAAAATGTTAATCATAAAAATGTAGTTTCGGTCAGGAGTGATATATGATTAATGAATTGATGGTGTCATTTAGGATTCAAGCAAAATTGAGGTGTTTACAGTTCATTAGTTACACGCTTCAGTCGTGAGGCTTGGTTGGCAATGTCATATGATAGAGGAAATGGTCGCTACAGAACTTACATAAGAGTCCTAATTTTGCCATCTTCTTTTGTAGGTGGTCCGAGATGTATTTGTACGAACAATACCAGGACACCTTTGGCTATATGAACCTGAGTTCTTTGTCAAACTCGCCTTCGACGTAAAATGGCCAGAGATAAAGGTGTGTGTAGACGAGTTCGTGGGATTGAATATAAATATAGCCTTGGATAAAGTCTCGCTAAACAGGTACTGATTTGCATTTTTTTTCTCTTTTTAAAATCTTGCAAAAACTGTAGCAAGTTAAAATCTCATAAGTTTTACAATTTGCAATCTACCTTGCAGAAAATATGTGTGGCTGCAAATCATAATGTTATTAGACCCATGGTTGTAATTTTATGTCCGTCCCACTTAAAAAAGACCAATGCCCAAGGCGTTTACAGTTTTCACAGGCAAACTCTCCTTCCCTCTTCTTTGAGTAAGCTAGAGGTGCCACAATTTGAACCTTTTACTTTTGAATGGGTTGATTTCAGTTGTATTCTAACGATTACAACTTAAAATAAGAAATGGCTCAAATAGGTTTAAACTTAAAAGTCACCTAAAGAACGATAAACGTCGAGATCAGTGTATAACTCCTATATGATTCTATTTGAAATGATATTTAGCTTTCGTAATTGCTTTGAAAAATTAGAAAGTTTGGAGAGTGTGATTCAAGTGAACACGACTCGACCCTTTATTAAACTGTACTTCACATGTTCACGTGTAGCCCTTTTTGCCCGTTAACACTTTCATTGCGCGCAATTATGGAAATTTAATAGCTTACAAATCTTCTGCTGATCTTTTAGGATCTCCGTGGGTGATTCTGAGCCGTCCATTTCTCAAGTACTGCATCTTTTCCTGGGACAATCTTCCTCGGGCTCTTTTAATGTATGTCAACAATGTGGCTTTAGCTCAAGAAGTATACTACCATACAGTCATCTGCAACTCAAGGAGTTAAAAAACACAACTATTAACGCAGCTACATTTGATGATTAGTTGCGCCTATTTTCCGTTGTTGGATATAAGTTGGTGGGTTTATGACATGGGTTTGTGGTTAAGTAGATTAATTTTTTGTTTACTTAAATTGTTAAATGTTGTTGCTTTTGTCAATTGCAGAATACGTATCGGATCATTTGGGAATTCATGGTGGTGGTGGATTGATAATGGGTAATGGGATGGACAGAAGGGGGCGGTGCTATTAAGGTATATTATACCAGCACTCAAGGAGAAAGGCACACAAAGAGTGGCCTCTTGAAAAGAACGACCTAATGAAATTAAACAAAAGTTTTTTGGGAGTCTATGCTGGAAAATCCTAAACAGCTTCTTCATCAGGAGCCAAAGGTGAAATTCATATAAACTATTTGATGTGTAGAAAGGTATGTGTCACACCCCACCATGGTGGAATATGGGGCGCGACGTATGGATATCATCACAACATGGCGTGTCTATAGAGATAGCTATATGAAATAAGAAATGGCATAAAATGGAGACACAAAGTCATGACAATATCTCATCAGACTCAGGAGTCTAGGTAAGTAGGTAACAGTCCTACCACTTACCCAAGACAAACAAATAACATAACCAAACAAATATATGTGTGCCACTGTATTACTTATTAAAAGAACAAATAAAAACTAAGAAGGAAACGGGGATTCCCCTTCTATATGCATTCCTAAGCTTCTCCAATCCTAACCACTTATGTTCTCATGCTTAACCATAGTATCACCTGAAAGAGACACTAAAACACGTCAACAAAGTTGGTGAGAGTCATAGGTTTAGACTCTAATGCCAAAAACAAACCATAAGCTGTGAATAACAACCATCAACAAAATAACATATGGACAATGTGCTACAATTATGTATTAACAACTAGCATTCAAGATCAATCATTCCAAACAAAAATCCAAGGCTCCTACCTTGCCAAACAACATGGTACCATAGATGATCACACTATGTACCTATCCCAAGGCCACTACCTTGTCAAACCACAAGGCCACTACCTTGTCAAACCTCAAGGCCACTACCTTGTCAAACCATAATAACTGAGACGGCATGTGTCCCCCGATCCAAATCATACACAATCAAAAATCATATAGCAGTTAATCACATAATGTACACACAAGTCCATCTCAAATCACAAACACATTCACAACATTTTTTAGAAAATAACTCAACACAGTGTCTCTTCCATCCCTTCTGGAAGTCAAAATCAATAGTAAACATGGGACTATGAAACTCACCTGATAGCTTCTTCACAAGTCCTCGCACTAGCAACAAGCTAACAAACCAAAAACACGAAATCAATACACGAACCAATCACTAAGATGGCTCATCAACCTATGATGTACATATAACCTACTCCGTATAAATACCTCATTTAAATGCTCTAAGCATCCCATTACACCCCTCTATAAAGCCTTTAATTCGCTTTACTCCATAACACACCCCGTTAATATTTTACCAAAAACAGTCCTAGTTTTTAGGTCTCAAAACTTTAAGTCAAACGTCCACTTAAACATACCCATGGTTTCTGTAAAAGGAATATTCACACTTTTATACATGTTAGCTAAAACATCCCACTTTCCCTAACCTTAAAGCTACTGTTAAGGCCCAGATATATGTGTATATATTGCTACCTATCCAGAATTCACTGATTTTAAACGTATGAAAAGTTCATTACCATTAGAGGGCCTTACCCTAAACCAAAATCTTAGCCCAAGTGCAGATCCTTACTACAATATATAAACCATCTCTCATGTTCGTGAGAAGATCCCAATGCAACCCTAAGTACCCCAAACAACCCAAAACTTAAAAAGAAAACAGGCTGAATTCAAAACTATTTTGACCTCCGACTGTTGTAACCTGTTTTTGACCCACTTCCCGACCTCCAATTTAGTTCTCGTTTCTTGATTTAGAAAGCCAACTCATTTACCTATCCAGGGCTAGTTTGATCGCATCTTGAATGTTCCTAGAACTCGAGATATGATCAAAACAATAGACTCAAAATTCGGCCCAGTTTTTAAAAACGGGTTTTAAACAAATTAACCTAATTAATTAACCCTAACCCCACTAATTACAAGGCCTAATTTATTTAATCATTATAATATGATTAATATACTGTTTTTAATTAAACCCTAACCTAAATCCATCATAAGATGATCATAGAAACATTAAAAACAATTAATATGAAAAATGTTATGAAGATTTTACCTTTTATTTAATGGAAGATGAAGAAAACCTAATTTTATGAAGAACCCTAATTTTCTCCTTTTTTTGTGTCGACTATAACTCCAGGGAGGACCATAAATTCGTTTGTTATGATGTGTGGGGGTTCCTTATATAGCAAAAATCCTTGTCCAACCCAAACACTAGTTACCATAAATCTTTTCCCTTTTTTTCCTCTTTTTTTTTAAACCGACTAATCACCCCTATAAATTCGTTTATTTATTTATTTTATTATTAATATATGTATTAATAATATTACCTTAATTTTCCTTAATTCATTTCGGCTCCTAAAGCCTCCAAAACCTCAAAACCATAAAACTAGTCAAATTTACGCGTTTTACCGTAAAAGACGTAAAATATACACTTTTATAAGAAAATCTCAAATTTTGAAATAAACTTTATAACTAAGTCCTAAATGACTTAAAACCATCCCGAAAAATATTCATATGAATAATTACCTCACCCGAGACCTCTAAATGCTAAACCGTAAATCCTAAAAAATTATTATTACTATAATACTTATATGTATATGTAAACACCACAATATCACCATTTTCATTTCATAGTCACCACTTGTGAGCTCATGAACATGAAATAACCGTTCCTCGATTTACTTATGAGTACTCTATACTCATAAACGATAACCACACCAACCTCGTTCACACAAAATAAACACGTAAACACACAATTCAAGTAAACACACATAAAATAACCTAAAAGTAAGACCAAGTGACAAATCCAAAACCTAGGGTTGTCACATCACTCCCTCCTAATAGAAATCTCGTCCCGAGATTCACTCCCAAACTCAAACTTATTCTCAACAAACAACGAGGATGCATATCCCTGATAAAACCTTCACGTTCAAACGTGAACTCAGTTTACACGAAAATAATCTCAACCAACAACACATGAGCCTTAACCGTCCGCGAGGAAAATTATAAAAACCATAAAGTTATATAACCAACCTAACTAAATCTCGCAACTCATCAAACAAGAACTATCTTGAAACCAAGTTAGGAGCCGTCACATAACTCAACGGGTTTAAAACTGTCACCCCGATTTCAGTCTTACTCATAAATACCATAAATCAAAACTCATCAAAATATAACAAAGTATAATAAGGTCTAAAGAACTCTCAAATTCCTTCCCAACTCATCTCTATGTTAACCCTCCAAGTGTTCATTACCGCAAAATACCCAAAACACGAGTTTAAACCATGTTGTCCGAAAATTAACCTTGAACTCAACACTTGTACAATTAATTCGACCAAACTACTGACTTCCAATTACGAAACTTTCTGAATATTTGAAAAGTATGTTCCGAGTACATAATTTTAGGCTTTTGAATCACCCAAAAACCTTTAAAAACGAATAAGTTATGACCAAAACGATTTTTCTCAAAATCTGCTTAGGCATTAGCGAAAGTTTCTGATAGTTAGCGACATATTTTGACAGTTTAGCGACAGTTTCTGCCTACTCCGATTTATACAAAAAAAAACGATTTTTAAACCCTAAAACCCTCCATTAATTACCAAAACTAGAACCTAATTCATTTTAATTCCAGAAAATTAAAACTCTATTAATTACATGATTTTAACATATTTCACTAAATAAAAACAAAATTTTTAACTTAAGAACAATAACTTTAGGTGATCAAAACCAAAATATTTTAAAATAACCGTGTCATGCTTATATGTTAAAGAATTTATATTCCACCTTATTTGAAACATGATCCCGACACTTCCTTATTTCATCGACTACCAACAACTATTTTTTTTTCAATTTGTAAGTTCTATTTTTTTACCATGTATAACTCGAAACAAAAGACATCGTTACCCCAAAAAGAAATCTCCACCATCTCAAAATCCTTCACGCCAAAAGTACCGTACAAACAAACACGTGAAATGAGGACCCGAGAAATGCGCTACTACAGAAGTTGAACATCTCAAAGAGAAACGAGCTAGCAACCATCCCAAGAATACAACCGGTAAGTAGAAAATAATTTTACATACATAGGCATAAGCGTACATACACTCAAATCCATCCAACATATACTATACAAGCATGTATGAACTCTCTTTCATGCAATCATACTTGAAAGTCCAGTGGTGTTGTGGCACATATATAATTATGTAGGCCTCCATAATTATACATGTTCCCTTTCACTAATTTACTCCCTCCTATGATGACACTTATAAGAAATTAATACTACACATAACACATAATCCAACAACTCACAAGCACATAACCACACAAGATAAGATCCAAAACCCCATGTATTAAAATAACATAGCCAATGCACGAAACACATAAACTCGTAGTCCAGCTGAACCAGCGTAGACAAAATTCAAAATGTATAAAGAACATGAAAACATAATTAAGCGAAATCCAACAATGACTAGCGTATACGACCATGGTTCCACCCGCACTAATCAAAACTCGTAAAGAAAATAACATGTAGTTAAGTATGAACCATAGTAGTTCATAACCTAACAAATACTGCGAAAATAATATTCAAACATATCAATTACTATAAAATGCACACATACTCCTATGACGCCTATATGCAGGGACCTTTAAGCTATAGACTAGGCTACACGACTAGGCAACCTAATTCTCTATAACCATTGTCTCTGATACCATTCTGTCACACCCCACCATGGCGGAATATAGGGCGCGACGTATGGATATCATCACAACATGGCGTATCTATAGAGATAACTATATGAAATAAGAAATGTCATAAAATGGAGACACAAAGTCATGACAATATCTCATCAGACTCAGGAGTCTAGGTAAGTAGGTAAAAGTCCTACCACTTACCCAAGACAAACAAATAACATAACCAAACAAATATATGTGTGCCACTGTATTACTTATTAAAAGAACAAATAAAAACTAAGAAGGAAACGGGGATTCCCCTTCTATATGCATTCCTAAGCTTCTCCAATCCTAGCCACTTATGTTCTCATGCTTAACCATAGTATCACCTGAAAGAGACACTAAAACACGTCAACATAAAGTTGGTGAGAGTCATAGGTTTAGACTCTAACGCCAAAAACAAACAATAAGCTGTGAATAACAACCATCAACAAAATGACATATGGACAATGTGCTACAATTATGTATTAACAACTAGCATTCAAGATCAATCATTCCAAACAAAAATCCAAGGCTCCTACCTTGCCAAACAACATGGTACCATAGATGATCACACTATGTACCTATCCCAAGGCCACTACCTTGTCAAACCACAAGGCCACTACCTTGTCAAACCTCAAGGCCACTACCTTGTCAAACCACAATAACTGAGACGGCATGTGTCCCCCGATCCAAATCATACACAATCAAAAATCACATAGCAGTTAATCACATAATGTACACACAAGTCCATCTCAAATCACAAACACATTCACATCATTTTTTAGAAAATAACTCAACACAGTGTCTTTTCCATCCCATCTGGAAGTCAAAATCAATAGTAAACATGGGACTATGAAACTCACCTGATAGCTTCTTCACAAGTCCTCGCACTAGCAACAAGCTAACAAACAAAAAACACGAAATCAATACACGAACCAATCACTAAGATGGCTCATCAACCTATGATGTACATCTAACCTACTCCCGTATAAATACCTCATTTAAATGCTCTAAGCATCCCATTACACCCCTCTATAAAGCCCTTATTTCGTTTTACTCCATAACACATCTCGTTAATATTTTACCAAAAACAGTCCCAATTTTTAGGTCTAAAAACTTTAAGTCAAACATCCACTTAAACATACCCATGGTTTCTGTAAAAGGAATATTCACATTTTTATACATGTTAGCTAAAACCTCCCACTTTCCCTAACCTTAAAGCTACTGTTAAGGCCCAGATATATGTGTATATATTGCTACCTATCCAGAATTCACTGATTTTAAACGTATGAAAAGTTCATTACCATTAAAGGGTCTTACCCTAAACCACAATCTTAGCCCAAGTGCAGATCCTTACTACAATATATAAACCATCTCTCATGTTCGTGAGAAGATCCCAATGCAACCCTATGTACCCCAAACAACCCAAAACTTAAAAAGAAAACAGGCTGAATTCAAAACTGTTTTGACCTCCGACTGTTGTAACATATTTTTGACCCACTTCCTGACCTCCAATTTAGTTCTCGTTTCTTGATTTAGAAAGCCAACTCAATTACCTATCCAGGGCTAGTTTGATCGCATCTTGAATGTTCCTAGAACTCTAGATATGATCAAAACAATAGACTCAAAATTCTGCCCATTTTTTAAAAACGGGTTTTAAACAAATTAACCTAATTAATTAACCCTAACCCCACTAATTACAAGCCCTAATTTATTTAATCATTATAATATGATTAATATACTGTTTTTAATTAAACCCTAACCTAAATCCATCATAAGATGATCATAGAAACATTAAAAACAATTAATATGAAAAGGGTTATGAAGATTTTACCTTTTATTTAATGGAAGATGAAGAAAACCTAATTTTATGAAGAACCCTGATTTTCTCCTTTTTTTGTGTCGACTATAACTCCAGGGAGGATCATAAATTCGTTTGTTATGATGTGTGGGGGTTCCTTATATAGCAAAAATCCTTGTCCAACCCAAACACTAGTTACCATAAATCTTTTCCCTTTTTTTTCCTTTTTTTTTAAACCGACTAATCACCCCTATAAATTCGTTTTTTTATTCATTTTATTATTAATATATGTATTAATAATATTACCTTAATTTTCCTTAATTTATTTCAGCTCCTAAAGCCTCAAAAACCTCAAAACCGTAAAACTAGTCAAATTTACGCGTTTTACCGTAAAAGACGTAAAATATACACTTTTATAAAAAAATCTCAAATTTTGAAATAAACTTTATAACTAAGTCCTAAATGACTTAAAACCATCCCGAAAAATATTCATATGAATAATTACCTCACCCGAGACCTCTAAATGCTAAACCGTAAATCCTAAAAAAATACTATTACTATAATACTTATACGTATACGTAAACACCACAATATCACCATTTTCATTTAATAGTCACCACTTGTGAGCTCATGAACATGAAATAACCGTTCCTAGATTTACTTATGAGTACTCTATACTCATAAATGATAACCACACCAAACTCGTTCACACAAAATAAACACGTAAACACACAATTCAAGTAAGCACACATAAAATAACCTAAAAGTAAGACCAAGTGACAAATCCAAAACCTAGGGTTTTCACAGTATGTGACTCGATGTCATTTGATATTTTCTTACAACCTTACCACGAAAATCTTCGAAATCTTTGGTAAATCAAATTAGTCTAACTTTATGAATGCTATTTTATTAATGTTGTGTTTTCTTTATGTTCAAAAACCTATATATCAAACATTAGTTAAAAGGTACCATTTTTATAACTCTTTAACTTTCTGCATAATACGAGGGCACGTTGTTATATTTCCGTTAATGTATGAAAGTTCACGCTTATAGAATTTCCCAATAGTATCTTAAACTTTTAAGTATTATTTGATGTATAAACCTTTTCACTGTTACGTATTTTGTGTCTAGATGAGTTTGAAGTTAGTTTAGTATGAACAATACATTAGTAGGAACATAAGTATATGATTGCATCGATTTTGTATGATAAGCATTCCGGTACCTAGAAACCAAAAATTTGTGTGTGTGTTTATATACATATTCATTATCTAATAGGCATATACAAGTCTCCGCCTATCAACAAATAGAATACCAACAACAATTAGCAATGAAACACATAAAGCACAATGTTAACCCGAATATTGTTACAAAATACTATTAGAAGTATCATTGTGTTAGATAAGTTTTATTAGTTTTTATGACGCAGTTAGTTTCTTTATAGTTTATACTGATTAGAGATTATGTAGAATGACTTGAGATAAACACATATGACTAGGCTGTTTCTACCCATAGAAAAAAGACCCATTATGATTCTACATATCCATATTATTTATTCGCTAATTATTGTATTATTAGCATCAACTCTTATATTGTAGTTTTGTCCAGGTGTCAACATTTGTATTTGCTTCAGGTGTCATCATTTCTTGGACAAGCTAATGAAGTGGTAGAAGTGCACATTGCAGGTTATATCTTTTTTTGACCAAACATTTTGTGGTTGTGCAAAGATAGTCCTGTCACTATAACTTAGATTATCATTTCACCTTTATTTTCAGGGATCTTGAAGAAGCACCAGAAATGGGTCCTCAAACATGTCGCAAATCGTACATTATGTGTACATGACGCTTTGGTTTTAAGTTGACATGAGTTTGTTTAGGCGTATATTTATGTTCAGAGCATGTGACAAATTGGTTTGTATGCGATTGTTAAGTTATTCAAATTATTTATACACAACGACCTGCATGGAAGCACAGAAGGTTACCAGCCTATGATCATGTCTGAGCCTTTTCCCAACTAATGTGCGTCTGGTTTTTTTTAATAAGCCTATGTTTATACAATTTCGAAACCCAAAAAGTGCTCCCCCGCAGTGAAGCGCGGGTGAGCCCATCTTGTTTAAACTATTTCATGATGCTTTTTCTTTCTACTAATTCCTCAACTAGTTTAATATTTTTAGTTCCACAAAAGTACATAAATTTGAAAATATTTATGTTCAAACTATGTTGCGATGGATTGCCACTGAGAGCTTATATTATTAGGAACATCCTGACGGCCACCACCATCGAACGTAGTTTGGCACATAGGTTTGAAATTTCAAAGAACAAATTCTGTCCGTTGGAAAAAAATTGGATGATCACTTCAAGAGTTAGTTTTTTTTATTATGGAAATTACTCACTGTGAGATATATTTAGGACTATAAATATAACCATGTATAAGATTCTAAATTGCATAGTTAAGTCGAAACACAGTAAAATGTACCCATGTCAGGGATAAGTAATATTTATTTTACTAATTAAGTTGGGTTCATCTATCTGATCAAACGGTTATTTTGGTGCAAATGTCGTTTTGGGTAATTTTGTTTTAATAGAAGATATTATACGAGTAACAGCTGGATCTAATGGGACAGACATTGGAGGAGATCGAGTTTATATTAAAATTACAATCTTTCCAAGTTATGTTTGTGTTTCTTTGTTGTTCTCTTTGTGTTCACAGGTTCAAGTTGAAGGACTACTTGTGTCATATGTTGATTCTTCTCTTATGGGCTTAAGGTATTTTGGGTAGTGGGCTCATGTTTTATGATGAGATTTGAACCCGTTGCTTGTTACGTTGGTATATTACCCTAGCTCTCAATCGAGCTCGGGTTATCACTCTCTCTTTTCATACACACACAACCACCATGCCTCTCTCTCTCTCTCTCTCTCTCTCTCTCTCTCTCTCTCTCTCTCTCTCTCTCTCTCTCTCTCTCTCTCTCTCTCTCTCTCTCTCTCTCTCTCTCTCTCTTACCTCTCTCTATAAGATCTTGGATCTTTGACTTGGGAGTTATCTTTTCATCTTGTTAACTGTGTGTTAGAGTGATTTATGTATGTGAGGGAGATCGGATGAACCTAGTTGAGATGATCTCAAACTTTTCTATTGTTGTTCTCCGATTAGCACTCGTTTGAGGACTAATCTTTATATCTGTTTTTGTACTTGAATCTTAATAAATATTACAAAGGGAAGGTTAGTTGTGTGATAATATTGGTATTTATGTTATTTGTATTGAAATTTTAACATGGTATCAGAGAAATGTTGTTAGATCTGGTTCTTTGTATCACACTCAACTCTTTTATGTGATATTTGCTTTGATTTTCCAAAAAATTGAAATTAGGGCTTCAGTAACCCTAATCTGATTTTTTGAGTCTTTTGTGATATGTCACTTGATCTTGGTGATATTGATGTTTTGGAGGCTTATATTGGTGTTGTTGTTGTTCTCGAAAAATAAAATTAGGGTTTCTAGAAACCCTAATTTGTATTTTTGGGGATCTTTGTTCCTTAGTGTTTTAGAAGCTTGATTAGTGGTGCTGTTGTATTTATGGTGGTGCCATTGATATTTTTGTGATTACAAGAAAAATCGTAAAACTAAATTAGGGTTTCAAAACCCTAATTTTAATTTT